>JANXHW010000003.1:178245508-179447591 GCA_026170595.1 Plestiodon gilberti rubricaudatus | reverse complement strand
GCTTGTCTGCTGCGAGCGGGAAGGGCTCACGCAGCTCATCACGCCCCCAGATGGGGCAACGTCAGCACGTCGCGGCAGGCGCTCTGGCGGGGTGGGGGGTGGCCAGCTTCCATCATCAGGGAGTGGGAGGGGAGGCAGACAGACAGGGGGTGCTGGGGAGGGGCATGGGTGGGTCAGAAACAGACAGACAACAAGGCTGGTGGGAGAGGGATACAGGGAGAGGGGTCTGCAGAGACCAATAGGGACACAGGGGTCACTTCGGAGATGGAGGCAATGCAGGAACGGGCGCCTCTTATGCAGACGGACCTTGGGCAGAATGGACGCCGGTGACGGGCGGAAACGGACGCCGTTGACGGGTGGACCGAGGGCGAAAACGGACGCCGTTGACGGGCGGACCGAGGGCGGGTGAGAGCCCCGGTTGCCGAAAGGGCTCTTCACAGACGTGGCGGACGTGCGCCATGTCGCCTGTCAGTGTTTGCCTGCCTGAGAGGCCCCCCAACTCCCCACTCCCCCCTGAGCCCTGAGGGTCTGGCAGCCCCCCTGCTGTGGTGTCCCTGGGCTGGCTGTGGCAGGCCCTGGCTGGGATTCATGCAGGGGCTTGTGTGCTGGGGACTGTCTCTGTGTGTGGGGGGCAGTGCTTGTGTAACATTGGGGACATGTGTTTCCAGGGGCATCTTTATTGTTCTGGAACAGTGGCAGAGATGGCCAGGCGAGGCTGCCTGGGGTAGTCACAGCAGCCACTTGGACCGCAGCAGCAGCAGCAGCAGCAGCAGCAGCAGCAGCAGCAGCAGCAGCAGGCGTGCCCCATGGACCAGGGGATGCAGGCCCTTCCCCTCTGGAACCACAGCCTGCACCATGGAAAGGGGAGGGACAGCAAGTAGGCAGCCAGGGAGGTGGAGCAGCAGCAGCGCCGGCAGCTGAGGAGGGTTGCAGGGCAGGCTCCAGAACCTCTGGCAGCATCGAGGCAGACGACCATGGGGCAACCAGACTGCAGGCCCAGGGGTGCTCCCAGGAAGGTAGGTGGTAGTGGACGTTCCTGGGGAGGCAAAAAACACGGGGGTGTTCCATGGCAGCTGGTGTGTGGTAGCAATCGCCATTGAAGAAATGCCAGTGTGCCGGTTGCAAAGGGCTGCAGGGAGAGAAATTAAACACAGCTGAGAGGTGTGAGACACATAGCATGGTCTGCGCTCCTTCCCTGGGTGTCAGGAGAACATGATCCTGTAAGGGAAAAGGGTCAAAGAGAGAGAAGACAACAACACAACGTGTGGGTCACAACCATGGCAAACCTACCAGTACTGACCTGTGAGTAGACCCTGTGGAGAAAAGGGGGGGGGGAACAGCTGGTGTCTACATAAGGCTAACAGTTCCACACTTGTGGCATTGTGTGCTCACATTACTACAGGCAGAAATCAGACACAACATTGGTAAAGAGGCATATCATGGCAGGCATTGCAGGCAGCTATGAGACACAACATTGGTAAAGAGGCATATCATGGCAGACATTGCAGGCAGCTATGAGACAAGACATTGGTAAAGAGGCATATCATGGCAGGCATTGCAGGCAGCTATGAGACAAGACATTGGTAAAGAGGCATATCATGGCAGGCTATGCAGGCAGCTATGAGACAAGACATTGGTAAAGAGGCATGTATCCTACCTATATTTCTATATGCAAAGAGGCAGAAGTCAGACCACATGTCAGCACGAACCCTGCTGTTACCTGCACTTACCTGCTGGTGTTGTTGCCTGTGGGGGGGAGAGAGGGGCTGGGAGAAAGACATGGGTTAGCAAACACTTGCATGGAGACAGCTGCCCAGGCACAGCAGTAAACAGTTTGGCCACAGGCGGCACAGCCCTCTCTGCCCTAGAGGGGGGCAGAGAGGAGAGAGGAGAAGGGAAGAGAGAAGTGGAGTGTTTGAAATTTTTCAAAGTCCCACTTTGTGGCTGCTGGGGGACGACCCCACGCAACGTGCTCAGAGAGAGAGAGAGAGAGAGAGAGAGAGAGAGAGTGAGTGGAGGGCTGGGGCTGGGCTTTTGTGGGAAAGAGGCTGGGTGGGGCTGGGTGCTGATAGGGTAACTATTTGGGTCCGTGTCCAGAGTTAGGCCACAACTGTTCGGTCCTAACTCAGGCCCAACTCGGGACCAGGGTGTTAGAACTTTTCAGGAGAGGGCTGGTGTGGGTAAGGTAAAATGGCTCCTATGGGTCTCCTCACATTTGAGTCCACCCTTTTTGTTGACCCAAATTTTGTGCCTGAGTTGTGCTCGAGGGGGCGTGTCAGGGGGTCGCCAGTGTCTGGAACCGGAACAAATTTCGTAACCGCCCCCGTCACTCCCCCGACACGCCCCCAACACGCCCACTTTTAGGCCAAACTTAGGACGGAATAGCTCTTATGCCGAACTTAGGACTGAATTGGTCAACTTTCCTTAACCCGTCCTATGTCAGTCACAATTGCAGCACAAATTCGGCCTCTGCGGCACAATTCAGGCAGAACTCGAGCCTAAGGCGCTTAGGCTGTAGTTGTGCCTGAATTGTGCCGCTGAGGCCTTAGGCTGGACTGGGCTGTCAGGGAAGCAACTGAAGAGATGTGTGGACCCATCCCAGCACACAAGTTGGTGGATGTCTGCAGATCCTTTAGTCAACGATGATCAGGGGTGTACAGACACCAATGGGGAACATTTCGAGCACTTGGTCTAATTATTAATTAATTAACTAACTAACTGGGTCCAGCAACTGCTTCTGTGTACACCATATGCAGTATATGTGTGTGAATTACAACAATTATGTAATTCACATAATTGTCAAATACTTTTGACACGGTATCATGTCAAATACATTTTGACATGATAAAATGTGTATACATTTTCTTAAGACACCCTCTATTTAGATCCTGAGTCACGATGAAATGATATTGACCTGGTTAAGATTTTTGGAAAGATGAATAAAACCTTCCCTCTTGTGTTGTTTTCCTGATATACACCTATTGTAGTTTGTCTCGTCTGCCCTTTATCCTGTCTCTTATATTTTTACACAAGAGAAGGCATTCTCTCCCTCTCTCCCTCCCTTTCTCTGATCCCGTAGTAGAGTTGAACAAACTCAGATTCATGGAGCATTAGTTCTGGTTTTTAAAAATGATAGAAAAGAGACTTTGGCCGTGGACAAATGATTCTGAAAGCACCATTGTTCCATCTATTTGGAGCCAAAAGTAATGGTAGAAAACTCTGGCCAATTTACACATTCACCAATGGGTATTCCTTTTCCGTTCTGCTTTAGTTTCTTAACAAGAAGAATATCTCATCTTAGAACATCATAGACACAGCTGGGTCGTGCCCATTACATTTTCATAGGGACACATAATTGAGAAGAAGCAATACTTATCCATTATGTCTGCATTGCTCACGTAGGAAGAAAATTATCAGCAATGTGTGCCTTTGGCATATTACAAAGCAACAGGAGTCATTTGTTTAATTCTCTAGGTGCCTCGCTGAAAATGTACCTGTGGATGTGTATCTTCCTTATCTCATGGCTGCTTCAGAAATAGCACTATTTGTGATTGTTGCTGTTTATACCGAAAGCTCCGATTGCTCTTTGTATTCATGAGCGCTGTGCGTTTCTAACAGTACTTGAGATACTAATTATTCTGAATGTGATAATAGCACAGTGACACATTGTAGTCAACAAAAGGTAAATAAGTCATTAGTCCTGCAGAGATATTAGAGAAACCTAAATTACACTTTCCTTTTTCACCACCATAATTTTAACACAAATAGAGATACCCAAGGTTCTTAGTCTTTTCTCAGCATTAATACTATACATCTTGCTTTCTTTGAGCTGTTTTCAAAGCTCAAAGAAAGCATAGTACAATCTATTTTTTCAACAACCCACCAGTGTTCTTCATTTCATAATATATGGTAAATCATATGGTAAATTAGTATAAATATGAATGTACCTGGGCTATGGGCAATTCATTCATTTTTCTGCCAACGTGGTCTTTACTTTTGCTTTTCATCATGAATGGAAGATGACAGGAAAATTAGTTCTCTTACAGCACAAGCCAGTCCATGTCTACTCAGAAGTAAGTTCCATTGAGTTCAGTGAAGTGTACTCCCAGGTAGTGTGTATAGGACAGTAGCCTTACAGCCCAATCCTATCCAGGTCTTGCTTGAACTTGCGCTCTGTCAGTGCAAGGCCCAAGCCACTGGCGCAGTAGCCACTGCAACCACTGCAACAGCTCACAGGCTGGGGCCACCAGCACAAACAGTTGGAGGCCCCAGACACACACTAATGAACTCCCGAGCCCCTGCCAGATCAGATAGGTGAGCGGAGGAGGTGTTCCAGGGAGGAATGGGGTGAGGTTCAGGCTGGGCCAGGGACATGTCGAGGGCAGGGTGGGGGTGGATATTGGCAACAGTGGTGGTGGTGCTGATATCCCATGCCCCCCACCTGGCCTTGACACACACCCCCGGGACCTACTCAGATTTATGCCAGCCAAAGACCCGACACAGATCCGAGTAGGCCCATTGGGCACAAAGCAATGGCAGAGTAGGTAAGTAAAAAAGTGTCATCACCTATATGTACTGGTCTGCACACTGCAAATATTGCTTTATCTTCCATTTCCATCTGACTCTGAGATTCAGCAGACAAGCACACATGACAGGAGCCCATTCTAATGACAAATCCAGGTTGGCACGAACATTTAAAAAAAATGTCTTGAGCTTGTATATACAGTAAATGTATTTTTCTTCACACTTTAGATGATTTCAGAGCCAATTGACTAATAAATGCATTGTCTAGTCTCGCTTGTTAGGTATGCTCTATATACATTCTAAACTAAAGGAATATTGTATTTCTTGATTCAGCTACCTGCTGGGTGCCTCTTACTCTTTATTAATTTTCCAGTGTCTCGCATGAGGCATTAGGTTCTGTACCCAACAGACACTATGCCTGTTTTGAGCCTAAGGATGTCTAAACAGATTTATTTAGAAGTGAAACCTATTGAGTTCAATAGTATGCATGCAACTCATCTAGAATATGTTACTACTAAATGTTCTAATTAATGATACAAAAGGAGAAAGAACCACTTAAAAAAAGAATGCATTCTACAGTAACCAATGCAGATTTTGCATCTGAATGACAGAGGAAAAACATGCAAAAACAAAAGAAAAGAAAACCACTGTCTAAGCATCCCTCATTTCAAATAATCTGGGTGTAAAATATGGCTATTTTGTGTCTGTGCTCTTAGCTGAAGAGAATAGATCATTGTCATGACATTCTTTAGGCTCACCACTTTCACCAGATACAGTGAGAATGTGATCATTGTAAAATGCTGCTGAGCAAAAAAATATTATTCAGACAAATATTATTCAGATTGGAAGTGGACTGTCTGTAATTGACAGGCGTCTGCTTGTTTTGCTGTTAGCAAACCTTTGGGGATGTTGGTAGTAAAGACCAATGAAACATCAGGAGAAGGTCCGTCTTTTTTTGTTTTTAACAACTGGCCAGTTTACAGTTTGTAATCTGTATGGGCCAAGAAAACGTACATTATTCACAGTGCAATCCTGTGTAACAGTAGATGCACCGGTGTAAGTGCACTTATGCCAGTGTAATAGCACTTACACCGGTGCATCTACTGTTATTACACTGGTGCAAGGTTACACAGGATTGCACTGTCAGACACTTTTCACACCAGGGATGTGGAGGGGGGGTGGCTCTGAGGAAAATGGACAGCCCAATCCTGCGTAAGATGCGCTGGTCAGCCAGCCGCTGCAGGTTGCAACCTGTACCAGTGGGGCCGGAACTCATTTCGGGCAAAGGAGATGTTCGCCTTCCCCTAGTGTAAGCTCCGGTGTCCCCAATGGGCCTCCTCAGATGCACGCCAGCTATTATCCCCGACCCCCCAGGCTTGGCCAGCCAATGCCCCCCTCCCCTGCCACCCTGGTACGCCCTCCCACCATCCAGTGCAGGGCTTACCCGTGTCTGGCAGCATAGGTTCTGGAGGGCAGTGGAGTAAGCGGTGCCGACCTTACCATAGTACTTACCATAGTGCTTACCATAGTAAAACGTTACCATAGTAAAACGTTTCCATAGTGCTTACCATATGGTGCTTGCCATAGTGCTTACCATAGTAAAAAGGACAAAAACAGAGGCTTGAGTGCTGGTAAAGTGAAACTTTTTTTTAAAGTTCTTTAAAGCTAGGTAGGTCCCGATAGAGTGTTGTTTTAAAAAGTGGGTCCTGGTGCTACAAAGTTTTGGAACTACTGATCTAGGATATTTTAAAGTTAGGAAAATTTGGGATTCATATTGGCTGACATTCTCACAATTCCATTTTTGTCAAAATAATATATACTGTACTATTTCACATATATAAATCATAATAAGAGACCATAAAAAAACATTTATTCCAAATTAATCTGGTTAGTGTTGAAGAAACTCTTGTGACTAAATGGTTTAATAACTGCAACTTTAGTCTAATTTCCCACCAAAGACATCTTTCATAGCTGATCTATCACTTTCATTGGCTTGCTGTTAATTATTTTCACCTAATGTTTGATCTGCTCATTTGTGATGACACAATTATCCCAATCCATTTTGGGCAGTGTGTGTGTGTGTGTGTGTG
The DNA here is from genome assembly GCA_026170595.1 of Plestiodon gilberti rubricaudatus. NCBI lineage: Eukaryota > Metazoa > Chordata > Lepidosauria > Squamata > Scincidae > Plestiodon > Plestiodon gilberti. Next base: position 179,440,977 of record JANXHW010000003.1, on the reverse strand, counting down.
TGTGTGTGTGTGTGTGTGTGTGTGTGTGTGTGTGTGTGTGTGTACAGATGCAGGCTTCCAGTGATGCATCTTTTGCTGTAATGGGAACCATCCAGAAAAAGAAAAGAACAGGAGCTGTGTGCACAATTCATCTTTTCTGGCTGTGTGTGCCATCTATCACTGAACCAGGAATCGTGAGTGTAGCCCTATCAGAAGGTCAGTGTTCTTAGCAGTGATAACTTGTTCAGCGATAGAGACTGTGCCAGACAGAATGAAGCTTCATTCTCATGATGCGTTTATGGTGAGTGACCACATATAGAGAAGGGTGTCTACAAACATTCATTGAAATGTCTGCAAGGCATCTACGCACATAGGGCTCGCTCCCTATAATTGAGAACCATGCTTTTCCTTCTGCGTTGACTACACCCCTCCATATGGATGTTCACTTATTCTGAATATTTTGTGAAAACAAAGTCCTCATCAGACATTGAGCGTGATCCTATGCATGTCTACTCAGAAGTAAAAGCCATTGTGTTCAATGAGGCTTACTCCCAGGGAAGTGTGTATAGGATTGCAGCCGTTAATTAATATGTTTATGGAGGAGGCAGGTTTTAACATAAATTCAGAGTCCCCACTCACGTGGAGAGGTGCATGCATAAGCCTAAGCATGTTGCAAATGTACCAACAAACACTACAGTAGTGGCGTCATTGGATGCACAGAGTAGCCCATTTAGGTGTGAAGACGGCTCAGGGCTTCTGTGTTTAGGTGTGGGGATTCATCTCTTCACTACAGTATATGGTTGGTTGCCTCATGGAATTGCCAGTGTTTGCCTGGGAAATGATGAAGGTGACCCAAGAGAGAAGACTCCTGTAGAATTAGCCTGCTGCTGAGGGAAGACATTATCCTGGTGAGCTCATGAACTATCTTGCCCAGTAGTGCTGTCTGGAGGAGATGAGAGAATCTATACTTAGCTCTTGCCCATGTGTGTCGGACTCTTTCATTAAAGATACAAGATGCTAACAGCTCCATCCAACCTACAACTTGTCCCAGAGCTCAGTGATTAACATGAACTAATTGCCCTAGAAACGGTCATGGTCCTGAACAGAATGCAAACGATAGGCCTGTAACACTGCTACAGTACAACGAAACTAACTTCCAGGCTGGCTATCGTTTAAATTTGCCTCTGTGTTTCTGCCTCTGATGTTTAGCCAAATTCCTGTTTCTGTATTCAGCCCAGCTCTGCTTCTGCCCTGTCTCAGAGCGCCTATCAACTCTGCCTCTGAATTGTCTCTTGGTGTCACAATGACATCTGAAATCCCACACCTGGCCCTGCTGCTTTGCTCTTGATGTGCCTTTGTATATCTGCTACATGAATGAGGACCTGATGAGGCTCCATTGCCCAGGTAACCCCCACAAATGACATGAGACAAGATCACCTTTGATATGAATGAAATGGCCCACGTTTATTGATTACAATATCCAATCTCTCTATATAAAAGAACAAGTCCTCACTCACGGATCACGGCCCCACCCAACCCCCCAGGCCTAGACATGTGAAATTTGGGGAGCACATTCCGTCCGTGACGTAAACACCCACTAAGAAGGAATTTTTAGAAATTCCGCTCCTAAGGGCGAAAAGGGGTGCAATGTGTTTACAGGGATTCCTCGATATCTCTCAGGCCCGATGAGATATTGGCTTGGTTTTGCCTTAGAAATGTTGCCTGTCCAAATGCTGAAATGCATATTTCGGGATTTTGCCCTCATCGACCTGGAAAGGGGCAACTCTCAGGGGTCAATGGGGTCAATGATAGAACCCTTCATATCTGCTATGTTTGTGGAGCTATAACTAGGCTTACCATATTTTCCTGCCCTTAAACTGGAACACCCCCCCACACACACAATTAATTACTTACTTAATTTAATTAAAGAAAGAAAGAAATTAAATTTTAAAATATGAAGAGGGTGCGAAGCGCGCAGGAAAATTTTAATTATTTATTTATTCATACATTAAAATGAATAACAAATTAAATTGACTTACCTTATCCCGTCGCCGCCATTGCCCATCGCCGCCATGCTGCTGCTCCTCCGCCGGCAGGGTCCACACGAGCCTCAGCCGGCCAGGCCAAGCCACACTCACCCGGCTCGCCTGCTCTCATTGCTCCAAGCACGGAGTGACGAGAGCAGGCAAGCCGGCTCGGAGGGCGAGCCGCCGCTCTCACTGGCTCTCCCGCTCTCGCTGCTCCGAGCTTGGAGCGGCGAGAGCGGGCGAGCCAGCTCAGAGAGCAGGGCCGGCCGGCTCGCAGCCTCAGCCTCACCATCATCGCCGCCGCCTCCGCTCACCGCCACCGCCTCACCACCGCTGCCTCCTGGGCTGCTTGTGTGCATGTGTGCGGCTCGCAAAAGCCACACGCATGCGCACAAGCGGCCCGGGAGCCCTTCAGAACGAAGGGCTTCCGGGGAGAAATGGCAGCGGTCATGTTTTTTACATGGTGGCCGCCAATTCTTTTTGTTGTTGTTGTTGTAGCTACCAGGGGGCCTTCCGGGACCTGCCCGGGATGGACCCAGTAATACTGGGACTGTCCCGGGCGGACCGGGACGAATGGTAAGCCTAGCTATAATGTTCCTTTTTGGCAGGCGAGTGTCTGTAAAATCTTAATGGTTTTCATGGTTTTTTACAATTTCACCCCTAAAGGGGGTAAAAGAAAAAAAAAAGAGGTGACATTACTGCCCAGCCCCAACCCCTGGGCCTAGAAATGTGAAATTCGGGGAGTGCAATTCCTTCCATGATGTCAGCGCCCGCTAAGAAGGGATTTTTAGAAATTCCCCCCCTAATGGGGTGAAAAGGGGTGCTGCGATCCTCTTCATCATTACCTGCTTTGTTCACTTGGTTATTTTGGAGAACACTGATCAGAAACAAGCCCACCACACCTTTCTGTCAAGGTACCTTTTATCCAAAGACAAATAGAAAAAAAAATCTCAGAAAAGAAGCATATTTTCCTCTTTTTGTGATTAGAGGATTAGGAGAGACACTGATAAAACTATACCAAACAAGCCTCAATATGGAAGAACAATAATATGTTTACTGCTTTCTCTTTTGGTGTATTCAGGGCACACCTGATATCTGTTCCTCCTTCTCTGTTCTCTGTGCTGAGCTCATTTTTACCTTTGGAACAGATGGGACATGGCCTGAAGCAAGTGTAAACGAGGGAAATCATCCAACACTCAGAAAGACTAAGCTAAATACATGAGTAAAATGTTCACAAAGTGATTCTTCTGCTTGAGTTAGACATTTTTAAAATTTAAAACTGAAATAAACTTTAGAAATGCAATCCATATATTTAGTATATAAATCTGAATGTTCACAATTTTTAGAAAAAGCTCACATTACCGTTTAAGCTGCAAAAATCTCTTGGTTGTATGCAACCACTGAGGTTACATACAGAAAGAGTTTCTCAGAGACTTGAAAGTGGTATACTAAATATATCCCTGGCCATAGGTCCACATGTTCATTGTTTTCTGTCCAACAATGGTCTCTGGGCAAAACATCTAGCATATTTTTGAAGCACTACAAAAACAAAAACAAAAAAGAGACCAGTGATGCCACTCATGCCAATGCTTTTTAGCATGCGCAGAGAGCAGCCTAGCTGGGCCATAACTCTCGATGCCCAGAGTGGATTATGGAATCTATTCTAAATTTTGCAGTCCATGCTGGAGTTTAGGCAGAATGGTATGCATCCATTTTTCACTCTGCCAAAACTTAGCCAATCAGAATCTAGCATTTCTACTCACCCCAAATCCTTATCACAATATTTTAAAGACTTGTGCATTCTGTAAATTATCTCATTTGTTCTATATTTCTCATTCTAGCTAGGTAAGAAACAAGTAAATTCCCAAAGCAGCTACCAATATATCGGTGCCAGTATGTGGTGTATGGATCCTTTTTGGTCATTTTGACCCCAAACTACGTGTTATGCAAAATAACAGGTTTTTTTAAAAAAAGTGTGTCAGGGAGTGAAATGCGTCAAAACTATGGTGAGAAGTAGAGGGGCTTTAGTCCTTTGTTCCCACTGTGGTTCTGATCCTAAATGCAACACACTTGTGTGCTATTTTAATTTGTTAAAAAAAAAAAGCTTTAATGGGCTTTATGTTATAATGTCTAGTTTGATCTCAAGAATTTCTTAACACTTCTCTTGACTTTGAAATTGGAAGTCTAATAGACAGTGAATGAGTAGGACTGAGTCTTAGCTGATGGAAGTTAAGAGGTCTACAACTAGCTTTACAACTGCACCGCACTGTCAATTATATAGTTTGGATGAGTTCAGATGTTCTTATGACCTTCAAAGCCCTTGATAGAAGCTCTTCCATGGTAATAAAGATAAGCTAGAAGACTTCTGGTCCATGACTTGGTTTGAACATTCCATTGTGTTATTATTTCTGAAATATGCTTCTCTTGGCAGCCTAACAGAAACCTAGTCTAGTGACCTTCAGAGAGTAATACAGGACGTATTTTTTGTTTTATGTTTAGCATTCGATTTTGATTTTTTTGCATTTAAATGTCACATCTAATTCGTGTTTTAATCTTTGTAATTCAGATTTTGGCTGACATGCCTGATATTAATAATAAATAGATAAAGCCTTGCTTATTTTATAACGTTTCTCCTACATATACCTGTCAAAATTGTATATGTTCTACTAAACCAAAGATGCGTTTGTTAGCTAATTTGTTTCCTTGGTATCTATATGTCCCCCTATTTTAGCACCTGAGTAGAAGTTGTTTGTTAAAAATAAATAAAAACAATTACATATTGGAAATGCTGCTCACTCATTTTTGAGTGCCTTATATAATAGATCCTTGATGAGGAAGCTTTGAGGTTAATAACAGAGGATCTCACATTGTCTTCTGTACTCTGGCACAACTAAATGAGGAGTATTTTACAGGAGGTATAGAATATAAGCTGTACAGCGTAGTTCTGACGGGTGGGTGGGCGGTGGAATGAGTGTTCTGCCGCCCGAAGTAGTTGCAATGGACCAGCAGCGGTGAAACGGCAATGAAGCAGCAATGGCGGCGGTGGCTGCCGCCGCCACCGCAAAAACAAGAACAACTATGAAGAAGACGACCACGAAGAAAAAGGCTCCGGGCTCCAGGAGTGGCGGCAATGGCGGCCATGGCCGCAAAGATGACGACTGTGAACCGGCAATGGTAGCGGTGGCAATGGTAATGGCGGCAGCCGCCGCCAAGAAAAAAACAAGAATGGCGACAATGGCGGCAGCGGGACAGGTAAATAAATAAATTAATTCATTCATTAAAAATTAAATAAAGAAATAAAAGTTTTTGGCCGCCCTTTGGCCAGCAAAAGGGCACTTTGCGCCCCCCCCAAATATTTGACTTTTTAAACTTTTATTTTAATTAATTATTTAATTAATTTTGGGGGGGGTGTCCCGGTTTACAGCCGGGTGGATCTGGTAAGCCTAGAGAGAAGGGCTGGGGAGGTTTTAAAAAGAAAGGATAAGATCCAGTGCGTGCAATTGCTTCCAGATCCACCCTGACACACACCCCAGTTCCTCCCCAACAAGTCCAGTTAATCCACCTCCCCACCCATGAACTGACCCCTGCACCAGCTTATCTACTCCTGTGCAGGTCACCAGTCATGACAGCAGCATCAGGAAATGGCCACTGGCAGCATGCTCTGTGCGTCATTAGTAGCCAATTTAGAACAGTGGGGCAGTGTCTCTTTGCCATAAATCCATGATAGGACTGGGCAGTTAATTATTTAAGGTGGTAAAAACCAAAACGCTCTGTGAAGAGCTCTAAATGAATCTCTCCAAACTGAATAGGCAATAAAATGGCAAAATAAGTAAAAGTGATACATGTTGATGCATAAAGTTCTTACTTCATATATACACCAATGGGGACTGAGCTGGTGGTGACAAATCATTCACAAAAAACTTTATGAAATAGAGGAATGTTTTGCGATTATCAGAGGGAAAGGGAAAGGTTACAGTGGTAGGCTGTTGCCCTCTGTCAGATATCACACAAGTATCACATTCTATGTACACAAGTGACTGACAACCTCAGGTAACAAACCTGAACTTGACGACAAATGCTGTGGATACTTCCCATTGCTCCAGAAATGTCACGGAGGGAAGGGCACTTTTGTCTCATCCCTGCCTGGGCATGAGGCAAGATTATAGGGTGGCTGCCTATTGGCTGGAGGTGGCAAAAGGGAGGAGCTGAGGCATAAGTTGGTACCTCTCTGCCTTGTAAGCACATCATTCAGCATTGCAGAGGTGAAGTAGCCCCACTCAGCCACCTGGCAAAGCACCCTGGGATAAGCTTGTTGCTTTAAGGAACCAAGCAGGAATTTTTTGCTCCTCAGTTGATTGACTTGAAGTTGAGAAGGTTTTGTTCACCCACTTCAAGCTGACAGAACAGGACTTCAGGTTGACAGAACAGCTGTGGTGAGAAAATGTTAGTCTGATATGACTGGCAGGTTCAGTATGGGGGGGGGGGGATTAAGAACAGGAAATTCAGTGTACACACCAAAGCAAGTGGACTGGTCAAGGAGGTTGCAAGACCAGTATCCAGAGGCTCATTGACTTTGGGATGTGGGATGGGACCTCACTGAACAATGGGTGCAAAGTCAATCTCAAAGGGTGGGTGATCGGCTTCAGAAAGGTGATGCAACCCTGACCTGCTTTGAATCCTTCAGGGGTTGGTGGTGATAAGCTAGGATTTTGATGAGACAACCTGGAATTTGGAGATAGGGTGGGATCACTTACAAAGGGTCATGAACTGCAGTAGGTCCTAACTTTCCTACCAGCCCTAGCGGTAGGATATGGACAGTGAATCACAGTCATCTCACCAAGGTAGGAAACTACACAGAATGGGGGAAGGAGTTGATAGGATAGCTAGGTGGGCTAGGTAGGAGTTGGTAGGATAGCTAATGATCAGTAATGTTGTGGCCCCATTTATAATCCAAAATTCCTTGTTTTCTGTCTTACCATATCTGGGCAATCAGCTATAGGGCCAGAATAACAATATCTGAGCCATTTCTGAGTGATACTTAGAATAAAATCCACCCATTTTCTTCATTCCAGAACAAGGGTAACTATATCCAGGTGACTATGAATCAGGACTCATTTTCCACCAGCATTTGTTCCAAAGCATTCATGGATTGCTATGAAGATGGGAACATCTATAGAAACCAGTGCCAATGGGCTTGATTCATTTGAACCTCCAGATGTTCAAGTCTTGAACTCTTCTGTATATACAAATTGGTTACTTCATAGCCCAAATATCCATTGACTCTGCTGAAGATGTACCGTATAACTTTAGAATACATGGGCCTGGTTTCAACCCAATGCCTACTCAAGGTACTGGATGTACCTTTCAAAATTATTCCCAGATGCAATATCTGGAAGCTTAAAAACAAGTTTCATAACTGCTTTTGGCAGTAGGAAAATGCACAACATATCTTCAGAATAGTGATCAGCCAGGTGCCTGTCAAAGGAGTCATCCAAACCATCTTCAGATCAATCATATCAACGTGAGCTATTTTGCTGATATGATAAATTGGTGGTTCATTCCAGATTCTTTTATCAGAACATCCAGATGGATCTTGTATTGAACTGTAGGCGTTAGCTGAAAGTGGTGGACAGACAACCGACTCGGTTGCAGCAGGGGAAGAACACTTATGCCAAACAGAATGCTATCTGACTTTCAGCTTCAGAAATTGAAACTAAATTGTTTGTTGTGCAGGTGAATTTGATCAGATTCAAGCAAGTGTTCTCAGCTTGAAAAGTGGGACATCATTCTAGAGGCATACACTTCATCTTTTACCAATGCATGAAAAAGCTTGAAAAGTCTTATGCTCCCTTGCTTGGGCTTAGAAAATATACACTTCCAAGTTGCCAATTCACACATTGCCTTCATAATGAGGGGATTTGCATCATCAAGCCTCCATAACACATTCACCGACCTGTATTTTTCTCTAGAGAAGAGCAGATAGCCATGCATCTCGGCGTTTTACCCATTCACTGCAGTGCAATTTTGAAAACTAGTGACACAGAAGAATTGAAAAGATTTCAGAGCTGGCTACCCAATCCCCCAACCCCATGGCAGCTGACCTCCTACTGCACCCTGCTGCCCTCTTGCCATCACTACTGCCACCAATTGAACCCCAGGCCTTTTCACCAGGGTGCACCAGGGGACAGCTGTTGGCAACAATGCCTTTTTCACCCTTTACCCTTTTTTTCTCTCCCTCTCAGGGCTCCCCAACCACACCTGCTGCTTCCTGACCTTTTCAAGTGCTTCCAATCACAAAATAAGTACAGTATTCTGACCTTGTCCATCCGCTTTTGCTCATCAGATGAGGACTCCTTGGGTGCTGGACACTTAGGGGTGTCTAGCACCCAAGGGGAAGGCCAAGGAATCTCCTCTCATCTTGTCCTTAGCCTTCCCGGGAGTCATTTCCCTTCTCAACCCATCTGCTCATATATCTGAGCAGGGAGAACAAAAAAGAGGGAAAGAACCAGCTCCTTCCCTACTGACTCCACCATCCGCTCCTTACACACACACACACACACACACACACACACACACACACACACACACACACACACACGGTCTGACTTGTGTCTGCCCTAAACTGGCTGCTATCATCAGCCCCACTCCAGCCAGCAGAACAGAGGATGCTGATCCCTTTAAGCAACAGGGAGAAGCTTTGTCAAGTGCCAAGGGAGGTTTGAACCCAAAGCCTTCTAGATCTATGTTGCCATTAAGATGTTCCTGCTCCTGCCCGCTTCTGGCTAGTTATCTCCCACAGTGTCAAAAACAGCCAATCACTTAGTGCCTGAAGGCATTTCCTGAAGACATTGTCTTATCCACTCTACCCTGAGATCCCTTGGCACTTCTAGCCTTGCTCTCCCCCTTACTGCCCCATTGTGTGCTGAAATGCCATCATGCCAGTTCCGACAACAGCCTTTCAAATCCACTCCTCCCTTCTGAGATTGTATGCAAGAAGGGCGACCTGCTGTGAAATATGCAGAGTTATTCAATAAGGATGGTGCAAAAGCAAAGCCGATTTATTCTGAAATGAACTGACATACCACAACCGTCATGACATGAAAAGACAGAAAATCTGAGTTTCACATGAACATTCCAAATGCATCCCAGCATATGACACCCTATCGGGACGTTGGATCAACCGCGCCAGAAATGAGGATTTGCCAGTGGAGCCCTGGCCTCCATGATCACCAGATATAACACCATGAGACTTTTTGTGTGTGTGGATTCATCGATGCTGCGTATCTGTCCCCATTGCCACAACAACTGGACTACCTGAAACAATGTATCTCCGATGCAGTGGAATCAATATCTGAGGATATGCTGGGATGTGTCTGGACAGAACTGGACTACTGACTCAACATCTGCCATGTCACCGAGCATCTGTAATGTGCATGTGAAACTTGGACATTTTTTTCTGTCTTTTCATGTCATGACGGTTGTGGTATGTCAGTTCATTTCGGAATTTGCTTTTGCACCATCCCTTTTGAATAACCCCGTATTTCATTTCACAATGTAATAGCCGTATGATAAGAACATTCCTGGATGATTGGAAACTGGTGCTACAAATCAAATAATCCAAATTGAAAACATATTGGTGGAAATTTTGTCAAGCCTGGGCACCTATCAATCAATATCTGTGTAGAAATACTGTAAAAAAAGATATGTATCATCGGAGATCTGCATTTGTACTAATGTTGCCTTAACAGAGTGAATTTTCCCTTCCAAGACGAAAACAAGAGTTGAAAAAAGAGACAGGTCTGGCACATAAGCCTTCTGCATCGCAATGCCCCAAACTCACTAAGGACCTACTGCGTGTCTTCACTAGAGCATTTAATCTTCAGCCAAAACTGATACAGTGCTATTCCACTGAACCCCTTCTTTGCCCACTGGCTTTTGTTCTGCATTGTATTTTCTTGGCACAGATACATATCTGAATGCCAGCCATAGTTCAGAGTATTAGATTTTCCACATAAATAATACTCAGCTGCTTTGAAACACAGTCTGTTTCCAAGCAGATTCTGCTGCAATTTATTGACAGATTTTTGCCACACTGCACACATGCTGGGTTTCATTTACAGGCAACTCTCGCAACGAAACAGGTGAGCCAGGGAAGAGAGGCATTAAAAAATGCTTTTAAAGGTATGCCAGTTTTAAAACAAAAACAAACAAGATCCCTACCAAGCTAGTGTTTTTAAATGTAGCCTTAACATTGGCAATGTGAAACTCTGAGCAGCTTCAGATGTTCAAAACAAACAGGATGAGGGTATGTTCCTGACACTTGTTTTGAATGATTGTCTGGCATACCATACACACAGGGGTATCAGTGCTGGGTATGCCCATGTGCAGGCAGCATATGTGCCTCTGTCACCATGAGCTAAGATGTGGCCATTATAACAATAGAAATGACGAAGCGCAACTCACTTGTACTTCCTTTCCCTACTTGTTTTCATACATCTGCACTAATCACTCTAACAGCGCAATCCTAACCAACTTTCCAGCACCGGTGTAGCCATGCCAATAGGGCACACACTGCATTTTGCAGCGTAGGGGCAGTCACGGAGGCCTCTTCCAGGTGAGGGAACATTTGTTCCCTTACCTCGGGGCTGCATTGCAGCTGCACCGGCACTGGAAAGTTGGTAAGGATTGCGCTGTAATGCTTCCCCCCTCCCACGCGCAAAGTTAGGTGTCATGAGTTTAAATCAGGGGTGGGGAATCTATTTGTTGTCAAGGGCCATTTTAATTATTGGAATTTTTGCACACACACACACACACACACACACACACAAACACACACACACACCTCTTTTGCACCCCCCCCCTGCCTCTTTGCACACACCCCTCGGCCTCCGGAGGCTCTGCACTCATCTCCGAGGCCTCCGGCAGCTCCGCGCATCACCCCCGGAGGCCTGGAGAGAACATCGGCGCCTCCTCTTTGGCTGTCGGCTCGGCCCCTTCTGAAAGCGGCGTTTTTGCACAATTTTCAGCAACAGTGATGAGTTTTATTTGCACTTATCAATTATGCAGTGGGCACATGTGCATTTCAGTCCAAAACAGATTTACTTAGAAGTATGGGCCTCTGAATTCCATGAGACTACAAACCCAATCCTACCCCCCACCATCTCCCGCTATAAATCTGTGGTGATGGAGCAGGTGCTGCATGCAGTGGTGAGGCAACCAGGCGGCCTGGGAGAGGTAAATAAAACTATTTTGTACTTACCTCTCCATAAGCTGCCTGGCCATCAATGGGTCTCCTTGGACCTATGCCAGCTATTTTGCTGGTGTAAGTCCAAGGAGAGGCAGGGTGCGTGTCAGGCTGTAAAAATGGAGATAGTATCCCGGTGCACGCTGCTTCTGGGATGTACCCCCAAACCATCCCCTGCCCTCCCTGCTCCCTGCCCCGAACCTCCCCCGAACGTCCCATAACGCATCCACCCACCAGCACCCTGACACAGGTTGGGTCCATATGTGGCAGGTGTGTGGAGCTACTAGCCATTTCCGCTGGTGGCGCTAACACACACAACGGCAGCACAATAGTTTCACCACAGTTAGAGGACTTATGGCAACAGATTGCAAGGCCCGCTGCTGCAGGCCCTCGATAGCAGGGTTTCTCAACCTTTGTCCCTGATGTACCACTTTTCATAGTCTAATTATCTTACCACCAGAAGTAACTGGTGATGGTGTCATCATCAGTTACTTCCAGGTTGGGAGGCGCGACACTACAAATAGTGGTAAGAGGCTCAAGGCGAGCGTGTTGGCTTTTTCAAGCACGCAAAAACCGTATGCTGGAACTCTTCCCACCAATGAGCCTCCTACCGTTATTTGTAGTGTCGTGGTCTCAGTGCCGGGCACCAGAGGGTGGGTGGGGCTGTCCCCTGGGAGCTGCATGTACCACTAGACAATAGCTCAAGTACCACCTGTGGTACGCATACCACCAGTTGAGAAATGCTGTTCTATAGGATTGAGCCGTTGCTCTCTTATATGTATGTGCAGCATTTTGTTGAGGAAACAACTTCTTGAAGATTGAGCTACAGAGTTTTGTTAGAGCTTTTGTAACCATAGTGTATAACCTTCATCTATTTATCTGTTACTTTATCAGGGATTAACCTTAGATAAAAGGTCAGCTGTTTGTCAGGAGAGATGGGTTTTCAGTGACTTCTGCAAGACACAAGCGATAAAGCAGAACTGGAGATTTAAAGGCTCAAAGCAGTAATTGTTTTTTTGTACAGAAATTCAATTCTATTAATTGGGGGGAATCTATGAAAACAAGTCACTCCAATGCTTGTTAGGTACTCATATATTTAATTATGCTAATATTAATACACTTTAAACAGTAATAATGTGGTAGACATAACAGCTGACCCTGTTTCCTGGTAACTCATTATTTGGAAGGTTTGTTGACTAGAGTGGCTATTGTGCGGCTGGAGAAAGAAGAATTTTAAAAGATTGTGCAGAGTCTCTTGCAGTGCAATCAAAAATAAAGTGCTAATTAAACCAGGGACATCTTGACTTTTATTTATAATTTCTTTCCGTTGTTCTCTGAATCAGATCAAGGTCTTCTTCTTTTCCCAAGAAGTCCATTCAAACTGACAGCAACATCAGTTAAAATCATGATACATACTGCAGCAGCTCTTATGTAGGCGATACATATTTATGATGCCCACTTCTTGATCCTTTGCAAGTTTCTTCCACAACAGTGGAGAGAGACCGCAGATGTCTTGTAATCTGCGCGGCACAGTTGCTTTAGTTAACTGTATGCTGAATCAGGTTATAATTATACACTGCTGCTTCACAAAGTACTGATTATCAATACAAGGGATGAAAGATTAAAGCACCCAAGTCTCCAGACAGGTGGAAGCCATCCAACTAATTCGTAGGAGGGGACATTTCATGAGATAGAGATTGGGTATCAGAGGCTGGAAACAAGATGTCAAGTACTAATTACTGCAGATATATCAAGATTTAATCACTGGTTCTTGGCACCTCAGATGCTAAATATTTGCACTGGCAACACTTCCTGTGATGCAGGAGTAGCATCCTTGCAATGCCAGCATAACGGTATGATCTGAAACGTGCTGACAAAGTAGCCTATATATCCATCTTGTCCCAAGTGTTTATTTGCTGGTACAGCACTGCGTACCCTAGAGCTGTAAGGGACTTTTGTAACATAATTTATTCTTAATCGTGTTGACATTTTGTGGAAATTGCACAAGGAGGATGTATATTGCATGGGAAATCAAAAGGAACGACTATGCATGGTTCCTTGCAATTAGGGCTTGTTGTCTTCTCTGCCACCAGAACAGCTTTGCAGGCACAGGGAACAGCTGGCCTGATCTCTGCAGCTCTGAAGCATCCCTGTGCAGATGGCTGGCAGGTGTATTGCAGTCAAGCAAAGCAGGATTGGGTCGGCTGAGGAGCCAATAGAGTCTCATATGGTTCTAAATAACTCTAAGGTAGCTCCGTCCTCAGTGTGAGCAACTTGCACTCAGCGTAGGCGGAGCTACTGCGGAGTTCCTGGAAGTCCTACCTGTGCCTGAAAAGCGACTCAGCTGCCCCCCCACAACTACCAACCCTGACAAACTATCAAGATGAATTGGGAATGGGAACCTAAATCTACATTGAAATGCATGCACACCATATCTAAAGAGACATTGTTCCAATCATACCTAGTGCCTTAGCTGCATCTTGAACTCGAGCCCTTTAAATGAAAACTTAACAAGAACTTGAGGCAGGGCCACCCCTTTCTTCTCGTTACATGTGTCAATGCCATTTTTTCCTCAGTTGGATATGATTCTTGCTTCTGTTGGCAGGGCTAATGGCTTCATCCTCCAGCCAGGTGATCTGTCAAGCTACTGGCCTGATTGGGAATGTGGGGGAAAGGAGGAGAACAAGAGTTAAAGGCTATTTGTCGATTAAATTTGCAGATCAAACAACAAGACAATAAGAAGATATCCCTCCACTGAAAATGGTCCAGTAAATAGGGCCAGTAAATAGACCCAGGACAAACCGAAAATATGGAAATTACCTGGGGTTACACTGACCAGTGTTACTGTCTTGGAAGGGAAAGTATTCTCTCCCAGAACAAAGACTCATGTAATTCAATGGGATTTGCTTTTCAGGTACGCTTGTACAGATATAGGGTTACAGTTTGATATCCCAATCCTATGCCACACTGGCACACAGAAAGCAGGGACACCGGGGCAGTGGCCTGGCCACTCAATCCTGAGTGCCAGCAGGATACCAGTCTGACTGGGAGGAGTAAGTAAAGAAAAACTTTACTTACCTCTCTGATTGCTGCCTGATCTCCTATGGATCTCCTCAGATCTTTTGCTGGCGTAGCTTTAAGAAGCCTGCCAGGGACATGTCAGGCCCTGGACTGGGGGTTGGATATGGTAGGTGCTGGTGCCACCATGATCTGCCCCTGATCCACCCCTTTTTGGCCTTTCCACTGGCAGAAACCCATGGGCTTTGCACTGGTGGAAGTGCTGCACAGACAGAGAGGCTTCCATACTGGTGTACCATGAGGATTGGATTGGGCAGTCAGATACTGAAACATTGTATTGTTTGCCAATGTAGATGTGTGTGTTTCCCTCCCTGTGTGAGGCTCAGAGCAATTTCCCCTTCCACTCCCTTCAACAGCAGGTATAATGCTAAACCGTTTTGTTTCGTGTGTGTGTGTGTGTGTGTGTGTGTGTGTTGTTGTTGTTGTTGTTGTTGTTGTTGTTGTTGTTGTTGTTGTCGTCATTTATGATTAATGCATTTTTTCAGCGGAGTCCAGCCTTCTGCACAAGTTCATCTTATCTTTCAACAAGAACTACTGTATGTGATGTTCTATTATCCGTTGTTTGTATCGCCCTTCTTAAGAATTCTCTTTTCTATTTCCACTTTAAAAGGAAATAGCCCTTGATTCTGCCCGCGACCTACCTGTCCTAAGCCCTGATCTGTGGATTTGCCCATAATCTAATTCTGTTTGATATCCATCTAGCTAATCAGCACATTCCTTATAGGCTGTTGCTCATGCAGCTCCACATTTGTCAATGTAATTGCGGTGAACTTTCAAATCTTTGCCTATTTTTAAGGCTGACTTCAAAAGGAGAATTTGGTATTAAACGCTCACTATTATGAATGTTCCAACTTAACTTTGTTCTTTCTCTGATGATTGTGCAATATGTTCCAACAGAGGAGTCCTTATGCAAATGCAAACTTGACTGACTGACTGATTGTTACAAAAAATCCATAACTAGGTATTTACATAAGTAGAGGATATTGTGTCAGTGTGTTAGCATTTCATTTCCTCACACCCGTGCTGTTTGTCAGAATTTTAATGTTGTATAAGTTGCTTTTTGCGGTCATTCATATGCAAGGATCTGGAGACTCTTAATTTGTTGTAAAAGGAGAGATTCTTAGAACCTAAGGCTGTCTTAGAAGCTGCAGTCGTAGGTGGTGTACAAAAGACGGGCGAAAGTGCTTTGAATTTGAGCCTGAGGTCTGGTTTCTAAGGCCTGAAGATGCCTTGAACTGGCATTAGTCCATTGGTCCATGTAGCCCAGGATTGTCTAGATCCTGGGCTACATGGATAGACTGGCACAATAGACTGGATAGACTGGCACAATCTATCCAGGGTCTTAGCAGCAGGAGTCTTTTCAGATCTCCTAATTAAGAGTATTTTCAATACAAATACCAGAGACTGAACATGGGAGTTTGTGTATGTAAAACAGTACTTTGGAATCAATGATGTTAGTACTACTAGTGACACTTCACAACATGGCAAGCAGGGCTTCACTCTGTTGCTATGGTGACCATGTGGCACTGCACCACCTCACCTGACCCCGCTGGAAGTAGAGATGGCTGGGGTAGCGGTGCACCTGTGGGCAAGATGTGGCTGTGCTGTTGCTTGGCCCTTCAAAACAAGGCGATGCAACCTAGAGTGTCGCCCCATGACTGTCACCTCTGCTATGGTGCTCTACAAAAGAAAAGAAAAAAACCTTACTGTGCTTCTCATATGGTTTTATCAAACCCAGAAGTGCAAGACTTCCTGATTTATTTAAAGGAACAGTGTGAACAAAGGAGGATCTTCTTTGGGCTATCCCTGTAAATACAGCTGGAAGTCCTGCGCATCTGGATTTAAGGAAACTATGCAAAGAACAAGGTAAGGAGGGGGATGACTCGCTTCTCATTCAGGTGAGCAGGAAGCTGATCCCGGTGGCTGGAGAGAAGCGAATTCACTGTCCTCTCAGACCCCTCACAATCCACTGCAGATGCAACCTACTTCATTTGGCCTCATGGTTGAGCCAGCAGTGCTTCCAACATTTGAGGAAGGAAGGTGCAGACTGAAGGAGAGTTTGGGAGGCAGCATTAAGTGAAGAAGCCTCTTCCTTGCTGCAGAGATAACTATGACACAAACTGCCCACTCTTGTGCAGAGCTGCCATCTCCAGTGGCAGTGGTGGTACTCGCTGAAGGTGGTACCCGCTGAAGGTGGTACCCAGTAAAAGTGGTACAGTAAAATTTGTGATACCCCGTATCTCTGGGACCAAAGAGTTGCCTGATATTGTAATTTTCTGATATTAGAATGTACTGCCTACCCTCACAGATAAACCCCCCCCAAAAAAAAAGTCACCATACATAATAACACCAACCAAAGGTACTCATCACCACTCGATACTGTTATTCTCAGAAGCTCATGGACATTCTGAACTCTTGTGGTTACATAGAATTGCAGCTAGGTGCTGCTGGTTAGTAGAATTGCAAAATGTAATGGGCCTTTTAGTCAATTCCTGGTTAATAGAGCTTTCTGTATCGTGCCAGTTATCACAACTTTTACTGTTCTTGGAAAAGTGGTACTTGCAGGAGCAGTGGGGTCGCTCTAGGTGGGGCGGAAAGCTAAGTTCTGCAGCGTTCCGCCCCACCGTTACTCTCTGGCACGAGGTGCCCCACCCCCTTGTCGTAGGAGCCCGTCAGTGGAGAGAAGGCAACGCGCAGAGACTCTCCTGTGCGTTGCCTTTGATCCACCGACAGGCGACGAGGGGGCGGGGCACCTTGTGCCGGAGAGTAACGGTGGGGCGGAACGCTGCAGAACTTAGCTTTCCGCCCCACCTAGAGCGACGCCACTGTGCAGAAGATTTTTTTTTTGAAAAGTCCTGATGTAGAGCATTTGCTCTACCACTGGTCTATGGTCCTTTCCCAAATGTCTGTGGAAGCAACTCCCATATTAGCACCATATTCCTCCCATTAATCCACAGTTCACATTGTTTGTACCACCTGCCTGGTTTCACTTTACATTTTACAATGTCTTTATACAGCGATTGTCATAGTCAGGCCTCAGCAAAGCCTGTAGCAAGACAGGGATGGCAAGGGACACTCCCAGGGCCTAGTATCTCCTCAGGGTGACTTTTTTCCTCTCTAGCTTGTCATTGTAAGGGAAAACATACAAAACATGTCATGAGTGAATATGCAAGCATTGATTTTGCCTCCAGCGCTTATCTGTATGAGAAAGCCTCAGAAAATACCGTATTGGTCTGAGTATGAGACTCACTTTTTTCTCCTAATTTAAGTTTTTAAGCTAGGGGTGCGTCTTATAATCAGGCTGTTGCAATTTAATGCCAGTGATTTAATTAAAAATTTTTAATAGCACCAAACTTTAAGGGTGCGTCTTATAATCAGGTGCGTCTTATACTCGGGACAATACGGTACATTGCCACGAGTCATTTTTTTATTTATTGACAGTACTTTGGAACAGTAATAGGTGGGACTGGAGCTCTTGTGGGGAGAGACAAAATTTATAAACATGTTACCCCAGACTGAATCCCCACTCAGCTATGGAGTTCATCTTGGGCCAGTCCCTATCACTTAGCCCCAAAAACCATACAGGGCTGTTGCAAGGATAAAATGTGAGGGCGATGTTTGCAGTGCCATGGTCTCCTTGGCAGAAGGGTGGATTACAAATGTAATAAACAAACACAGCAGGCATGGTTGTTTCAGTAGTTCTTTGGCACAGGCTCATAGCATCTTGTGTGAAGCTTACATGCTTGGGAGTGCAACTGAACCTCCAGCTCTCTTCTGTTTCCATGGGGATGATGTATGAAACATATGGAGCATGCAGGTAGTACAGTAATTGCTTCCTTGTCCATGTCCACCTGATTGGCAAGATGAGGCAAAACAAAGGGCCAGCATTCAATTCTTCATTTACCAGTGAAATTGTTAATTGCGGCAAAGTAGAGAATTTGGAACTGGGATTTCTTTTCATGTGTTGGAGAGACTTTTTCCATT
Organism: Plestiodon gilberti rubricaudatus; assembly: GCA_026170595.1. NCBI lineage: Eukaryota > Metazoa > Chordata > Lepidosauria > Squamata > Scincidae > Plestiodon > Plestiodon gilberti. The sequence continues at coordinate 179,422,665 of JANXHW010000003.1, read as the reverse complement.
AGGACTTGGGATACAAACTCTAGCCCTTTTAATAACTAATATATTTATTGGAATATTCTGTTTTGATTTGTACATAAGCAAAGAATTATTCCAAGGTCCCCCTTACTCTCTGTTTTGTAGTCCTACCCACTTTTGTCTAATGAGAATTGCATTATTCTCTCTAGTATGCCCTTGATATGTTCTAAGTATTGCATTTTCTATTAGCCGTATGCAGACGCTTATTAATGCTGATATATTATTATTATTATTATTATTATTATTATTATCATCATCATCATCATCATCATCATTAATAATAATAATAATAATAATAATAATAATAATAATAATAATAATAATACAATTTATATCCCGCTTTTTCCCCGTAGGGATGTCCTTAATAGGATGTCCTTAATAATGTCAACAACAAACACTCTACATTTCTTCTTTTCTGGTTGGTCTGACAACTATTTTCTGTATAGATCTGTACATAAAGGACTGATGTTTAAAGACCCGGGCGTGCTGTACATACAATGGTTGTGCTACCTTATCGGCCTCTTGCTTTGGTGTTGCTAGCAAAGAGGCTTGCTTTATTGATGTCATTTTCAAATACAACAAAACATTTTAACAGATGGTGAAAGAAAGGGTCTCCCTCTGGTGTCACTGTATATGACAGGGTGCTTGGCTGTATCCTTGCAATGCACAACAGATGTTCTGGAAACTGCCAGGAAATAAGCAAATAGCATAGCAAAGTGCCATGGTGCAATTTTGCAAAACACATTCTTGATTAATAAGGATCCTAGGCATGTAGAATGCTGATGATAATATTATTTAAGCACAGCATTCTAAAATTGCAAATCCCCCTCCCCCCCAAAAAAAATGCTTTGAAGAAAGGCAGAAGAAATGCAATTTCAGATATGAATTGAAGAAAGACAGGAGAAAGCAAATGGGTTGAGGCAAGGCTCTAATTTAATTAGTAAGGACAGGTTCTATAAAATGAGGTTAAGCCAGAGGAACACAGCAGGGGCAGCATCCATTCCAGTGCAGAGAAAGGGAACTGGTTCTGGTTCCCAAGGTCCTTCCATACAAGACAGTTTGTCTTGGCTGGGAGGAGAGGGCAGAACTGCACCAACCCCACCTTCTTCAACTCACTGTTACTAGAGATGTCGCAAGCATTCCACCCGCCAAGTTCAAAATACCGTATTGTCCCAAGTATAAGACGCATCTGATTATAAGACGCACCATTAAAGTTTGGTGCTATTAAAAATTTTCAATTAAATCACTGGCATTAAATTGCAACAGCCTGATTATAAGACGCACCCCTAGTTTAAAAACTTAAATTAGGAGAAAAAAGTGAGTCTTAGGGCTCAGTCCAGCCTAACTCAGGCACAGTTGAGGCCCAATTGTGGCCCAATTGTGGCCCAAACTAGGACCGAGTTAGGCTGCAACTGTGCCTGAGTTAGGCTGGAGGCAACAGCATTGGGCCAGGATCGCGGCAAAACTTACCGCAGAGGCAGGCAGGCTCCTGTGGGGAGCTGTCAGTCTTGTGGAAGCGAAGAGCCCCCTCCTCAGCCCGTCTGTGTGCACCTACCACAGCTGCTGCAGCGGTCGCAGCAGATGGGCAGCCACAGGCGGGCCTGCAGGCACTGCGCGTTTGACAGTCAGCTGAAGGGCAGAGGTTGTTCCAGTGCCAGCTGCCCCAGGGCACCCTGGGCATCAGCCACCTGCTGCAGGGGGGAGTGCGACTGCCCTCCCTCCTGCAGAAGGCGATGCCACCCCCAAGCCACGGTGAGGCTGCATGTGGGAGTCATGGGGGGGTGAGCGGGGGAGAGAAGGGAAGGAGGGGGTGGGAACGGCACGCACAAGGGGCGGGTCTCATGAGGTCTGGAACCGCCTCCGCCAGGACATGCCCGTGCGCTGCCTGAAGCCCTGGGCCTCAAGGGCCGTGGCAATGCCCACAAAGAAGGCATCCCAGCATGCCTTCTGCTCCGTGCCCCGGCCAAGACCGAGAGATGCCGTGGGCTTGTCTGCTGCGAGCGGGAAGGGCTCACGCAGCTCATCACACCCCCAGATGGGGCAACGTCGGCACCTTGCGGCAGGCGCTCTGGTGGCATGGGGGGTGCCAGCGTCCATCATCAGGGAGTGGGAGGGGAGGCAGGCACACTGACAGGGGGTGCTGGGGAGGGGCACGGGTGGGTCAGAAACAGACAGACAACACGGCTGGTGGGAGAGGGATACAGGGAGAGGGGTCTGCAGAGACCGATAGGGGCACAGGGGGCACTTCGCAGATGGAGGCAATGCAGGAACGGGCGCCTCTCATGCAGACGGACCGAGAGCGGACACGGACGCCATTGATGGGTGGAAACGGACGCCGGTGACGGGCGGACAGAGGGCGGAAACGGACGCCGGTGACGGGCGGACACGGACACCGGTGATGGGCGGACCGAGGGTGGGTGAGAGCCCCGGTTGCTGAAAGGGCTCTTCACGGACGTGGCGGACGTGCGCCACAGTGCCCGTCAGTGTTTGCCTGCCTGACAGGCCCCCCAACTCCCCCCTCCCCTCTGGGCCCAGAGGGTCCGGCAGCCCCCCTGCTGTGTTCTCCCAGGGATGGCTGTGGCGGACCCTGGCTGGGATTCATGCAGAGGCTTGTGTGCTGGGGCCTGCCTGTTTGGGTGTGTGGGGCAGTGCTTGTGCAACATTGGGGACATGTGTTTCCAGGGGCATCTTTATTGTTCTGGAACAGTGGCAGAGATGGCCGGGCGTGGCTGCCAGGGGTAGGCACAGCAGCCTCTAGGACCACAGCAGCAGCATCAGGCGAGCCCCATGGACCTGGAGATGCGGGCTCTTCCCCTGTGGAACCATGGCCTGCTCCATAGAAAGGGGAGGGACAGCAAGTAGGCAGCCAGGGCGGTGGGGCAGCAGCAGCAGCTGAGGTGGGTTGCAGGGCAGGCTCCCAGACCTCTCTGGCAGCATCAAGGCAGGTGACCGTGGGGCAACCAGACTGCAGGCCCAGGGGTGCTCCCCGGACGGTTTGTGGTAGTGGGCATTTCTGGGGGGACGAACTACATGGGGGTGTTCCATGGCAGCTGCTGCGTGGTAGCAATCGCCATTGAAGAGGAGCCAGTGTGCCAGTTGCAAAGGTCTGCAGGGAGAGAAATCAAACACAGCTGAGTGGTGTGAGACACATAGCCTGGTCTGCGCTCCTTCCCTGGGTGTACGGTGAGCATGATCCTGTAAGGGAAAGGGGTCAAAGAGAGAGACAACAACACAACTTGGGGGTCACAACCATGGCAATCCTAGCAATACTGACCTGTCGGTAGACCCTGTGGAGGAAAGAGGGGGGGGAACAGCTGGTGTCTACATATGGGTTACAGTTCCACACTCATGGCATTGTGTGCTCACATTAATACAGGCAGCTATGAGACAAGACATTGGTATAGAGGCATATCATGGCAGGCTATGCAGGCAGCTATGAGACAAGACATTGGTATAGAGGCATATCATGGCAGGCTATGCAGGCAGCTATGAGACAAGACATTGGTATAGAGGCATATCATGGCAGGCTATGCAGGCAGCTATGAGACAAGACATTGGTATAGAAGCATGTATCCTACCTATATTTCTCTATGCAAAGAGGCAGACGTCAGACCACATGTCAGCACAAACCCTGCACTTACCTGCTGGTGTTGTTGCCTGTATGGGGGGGGGAGAGGGGCTGGGAGAAAGACATGGGTTAGCAAACACTTGCATGGAGACAGCTGCCCAGGCACAGCAGTAAACAGTTTGGCCACAGGCAGAACAGCCCTCTCTGCCCTAGAGGGGGGCAGAGAGGAGAGAGGAGAAGAGAGAAGTGGGGTGTTAGAAAAGTTTTCAAAGTCCCACTTTGTGGCTGCTGGGGGACAGAACCCCACGCCACGTGCTCAGAGAGAGAGAGAGAGAGTGGAGGGCTGGGGCTGGGCTTTTGTGGGAAAGAGGCTGGGTGGGGCTGGGTGCTGATAGGGTAACTATTTGGGTCCATGTCCAGAGTTAGGCCACACCTGTTCGGTCCTAACTCAGGCCCAACTCGGGCCCAGGGTGTTAGAACTTTTCAGGAGAGGGCTGGTGTGGGTAAGGTAAAATGGCTCCTATGGGTCTCCTCACATTTGGGTCCACCCTTTTTGCTGGCCCAAATTTTGGGCCTGAGTTGGGCTCGTGGGGGCGTGTCAGTGGCTCTCCAGTGTCTGGAACCGGACCAAAATTCGTAACCGCCCCCGTCACACCCCCGACACGCCCCCAACACACCCAGTTTTAGGCTGCAATTGTGCCTGAATTGTGCAATTGTGCCTGAATTGTACCGCAGTTGCCTTGGGCTGGACCGGGCTGCAATTCAGTCACAATTGCAGCCCAACTCAGGCACAATTCAGGCACAACTCGGGCCTAAAGCACTTGGGCTGCAATTGTGCCTGAATTGTACCGCAGTTGCCTTGGGCTGGACCGGGCTGTTATACTCAGACCAATACGGTATTCAACTCCCCAGCTCAGTTCGGATGTCTGCAAATAAATTCACTAGCAGACGCCTTCCGTCCTTTAAAAATTAGAGGCCCATTCTCCCCCCCTCCATCCCAAACTCAGTTATAGCATTCCTTCTTCCTTTTCCAGACCAGATGCACAAAGAAGACACATTTATCTACTACAGCATAACATTATGGAGACTTCGAATAACAACATTCTGCAAAATCCATTGCTTAGAAAATTGGAATGTTGGAAGGACTATATTTTGCTAAAAACGTAGAGGCTTAAAATAGGCTTATTACCAAGTAGAGTGTGTAATATCTCCATATCTCAGAATAGCAAAACTGTTTGAACATGACTAGAGTTGTAAAACTGCCTTATATCTGACCCTCAGTTAGGAAATGTGGGATGAACAGTTACGTATTTTTTTATTGTAATGGTGCTCTCCATTTATGGTTGTGATTACCATTTACCAATGCATTATGTTGTTCTAAGCTGAGAAGAATGATTTTCTCTCTGAAACAGAAAGGAAAAATAGATGAAGCAAAAAATAGCTATGTGGATCTAACAATCAAAAATACAAAAACTAAGGGCTGCTGGTCTCCGCGCAGGCAGCCCTTACTCTCCGGGTGTCGAAAACGCGCCTTACAGTGGATACTTGTGCAGGATTGCGCAGTAAGCTCAATTGCTAGCCATTTAGGCAGTCTTGACCTGACAATCATTATTCAAAATTTGGAATTGCTAAATTCCTTAAATTTCCATTTATATTGTATTATGTGTATAAGCAACACTGACTTTGGTTCCATTCACACATCTTATTACGTAGACTGTGAATCCGGGTCTTTAACAAGCAGTCCTAATTTTAGCACCATTTTAACTTGGAATTCCATGTTGGGCATGGAGGCTTTAATTCAGTAAAGCATCAACATGAACAATTTGGCACTATGGCTGTTTATAAGCCTGAAATCAGGCTTGTCCACAACCATTCGTGTGGGTTTTATCACAGAGGAATGACTATTTTGCAATGCACTTCTTCAAACCTCCATTTTATAGAAGAAGAAAAAACCAGTAGTTTGAAATATGGTTCCTGATAGTACATAAACTCTGTGTTTGTTTGGATAACACAACTCTATTCGTCTGCACCAGGACAGGTGCACTGCCCTGCCACAGCATAATCATGTAGGCTGCAGGATGTACCCCTCACCACATGATTTAAAATACTAGTAGTAATTAAATAGCACAATAGGGGGCAGTTTGAACAATCCATGCCCCATGTGATTATGCAGTGGCATGACAGCAAACCAGGGTGGGGGAGACATGCATATCCCCCATGATTTAGGGTTGGTCAGGTGTTCTGGCTCATAAAAGAGAAAGAATGGAGATTTTGTTGTCAACTTATTGTTGTTGTTGTTGTTCAGTCGTTAAGTCGTGTCCGACCCTTCGTGATCCCATGAACCATATCCCGCCAGGCCTTCCTGTCCTCCACTATCTTCCTGAGTTCGCTCATTTTCATGTTCGTTGCGTTGGTGATGCTGTCTAACCATCTCATCCTTTGCCTTCCCCTTCTCCTTTTGCCTTCAATTTTTCCCAGCATCAGAGTCTTCTCCAGAGAGTCCTCTCTTCGCATTAGGTGGCCAAAATATTTGAGTTTCAGCCTTAGTATCTGTCCTTCCAGGGAACAGTCAGAGTTGATTTCATTTAGGATTGACTGATTTGATCTCCTAGCAGTCCAAGGGACTCTCAGGAGTCTTCTCCAGCACCACAGTTCAAAAGCATCTATTCTTCGGCGCTCAGCCTTCCTTATGGTCCAACTCTCGCAACCATACATTGCTACTGGGAACACCATCGCCCTGACTATGCGAACTTTTGTTGGCATGGTGATATCTCTGCTTTTTATTATGCTGTCTAAGTTTGCCATAGCTTTCCTTCCAAGGAGTAAGCGTCTTTTAATTTCATGGCTGCTGTCTCCGTCTGCAGTGATCTTGGAGCCCAGAAAAGTAAAATCTGTTACTACTTCCATTTCTGCCCCTTCTATTTGCCAGGAATTGATGGGCCCAGATGCCATGATCTTAGTTTTATTAATGTTGAGTTTCAAGCCAACTTTTGCACTCTCCTCTTTCACCTTATACATGGCAACAAAACATGTGAATCCTCACAATGGCTTGCCTTACCATTCTCTTTCCTAAACAGAATTCCTTTTTTTTCCAGACAACCAGATGCACGCAAAGTTAAACAAATGCACAGCACGGCATGCAAAGTATTCCTGGAAAATATCAGCATCCTACAGACAGGTAGGAAAACCATGGCAGGGACATGACTGCAAAGGCTACAGGTGGTGTGCAATTTTATTTATTTTGTGGGCATGAGTTTATCACAAAATTAACTCCTAGCTTAACAACAACAACAAAAAAAACATTGCACAAAATACAGCTGCAGAGAAGTACTTAAGAGGCAGCGCCTCTCCCTTCCAGGCACAGTCCCAACTTGCACAGGAGTATACAGCTCTGGCTGGCCACTGGGGATATAAACGGCATGATCAAGATAACTATGATTAGAGTGGATAAGTGTGCTGAAATCCTCTGCTTCAACCTTCAAGGCTGATCTACAGCGTTTCTCTCCCTGCAGAGTCTGTTGTTAAAAGCCTTCCAAATACCCCAGGCTCTAGTAGAAGTTGATTTAATTCAGCAGGGGGAACAGACTGGAGGGGGAAAAGAAAGTAGTGCAAAGGACTCTCATGAGAAATGGCAGATTGACAGTGTTGGATAGTGCTCTTCCATTTTAAAACACGGGAAGTGTAAAAGACTGTCCCAGCCTCATCAGCGCATCTGTTTCTTATCTTGAAAGAAAGGGACACTTTGAGCGAGGATTGACTGTTGTGTGTCTCAGTGATGCTAGTGGAATCTCATCTTCTCTCCTGACATAATGTAATCAAAGCCTACAGGAAAATGCCTGAAAAATAGCTCTCTGGGCTCTTGCCAGTTTGGGCAGTACTCGTCTTTTAGCTCTTTACTTTACTTCTTCTGATTTGGAGTGACCAACTCATTTTCCCAGAGCCCGCCCAAGTAACTTTTGGTTCCTAATGACTTGGGCATTGTTCCAATTCACGTTATGATCCAAACGACTAAAGCGCTATCCCATTACCAATCACCAGCTTCAAGACAACTCTATTATACAGACTCTTGACTCGAACTTAGATATGAGTGGAGTAGGAAAAGGCTTTACTTTAAAAGCGTTGGATTGTCTGGTAAGAGCTTCAGTCCAAGCTATACCACTACTTGAGAAGAAGGGAAAAAAATCAAAAAGCTGGGGAAAAAAAGATTTAGCTTGAAGCAGTATTTTTAACCAAGGTCTGGAGATTTTGATAAACTGTAGAATTTCAGGATGGTTGTAGTCATTCTTTGAGAAATGAAAAGAAGGAACTCATTTCAAGGATAGCAGCCAGATCCATTGCAATTATTTTGTAGATGCCCCAAATAAAACCAGCAGTCTCATACAATAATGTATTTTAAGACAACTGAGTTGCATCCACTCTCATCATTCTTTCAATAAATAGAACTTCACATACGCAGATATTTCTACCTGTAAACATCTTGTGATCTTTACTACTAACTGGCATTATTAAAGGACAGTGGTGGCTTAGTCGTTAAGACGCTGAACTGCAGACCGGAATGTCGGTAGGACAGCAGTTTGAGACCCGAGTGCCGTGTGACGGAGTGAGCTCCTGTCTCCTGTCCCAGCTCCTGCCAACCTAGCAGTTCGAAAGCAAGAAATTGCAAGTAGATTAATAGGTGCTGCTGCGGCGGGAAGGTAACAGTGTTCCGTTCAGTCATGCTGGCCATATGACCATAGAAACGTCTTCAGTCAGTGCTGGCTCTTTGGCCTTAGAAACGGAGATGAGCACCACACCCTGGAGTCGGACACGACTGGCTTTCGAGCAGGGGATACCTTTACCTTTACCTAGTATTAATAAGGGGTGGGGTGTGTGCATATGTGTGTATATATTGGATTTGTCTCTGGGTCCAAGTTTCAAGTCAAGGCCCAAGTCTTTGCCCCCAAATCCTGAGTCTTTGGTTGTGAGTTGCGAGTCCCTATCTATTTAATGGGGGAAACAGGTTTAAATCTGAATAAAATTTGACGTTTCATAAAAGGCTCCAAGTCTCGAGTTGAGTCTTTCGATTCTTTTAAAATCGCCGAGTCAAGTCCTAGTAAAGTCATTGATGCAACTTGAGTCCAAGTCAATAGACTCAAGTGTACATCACTGAGTATATCCCAGCAGCATCAAAACCCTTTCCCATCTGTAGATATGAACCCAAAAAGTCTCTACAGCATCAGGCACAAGGCTTGTGAATGCATTTTGAAGAGGGAACAAAAGCAAGAACACATAAAAAGTACTTAAAATGTTTCACACAGGAGAAAAAAAATGAGCATTTTTATCAGCTGTCTCCAATTTATTTGGCATGATCTCCAGTTTATTTAGGCACATTCCACAATGGTATTTCTTGAATGTTTCATATATTTGTTAAAAATAATGTAAAAAAAGAATTCCCACTGCCTGGAATATATAAATATTATAAGCACATTGTCTTTTGAAAAGATCTCCTGTTGTGTCTGGCTATCTAGAAAACAATCCTCCTTGGTTTGTGAGATTGACAAAGTGACCTACTGGGCTTTCTCTATTTCTAATTTCTGCAATTCAGTTAACTGTGATAATATGGCTAATTATCCCATTTTAAACTGATTACACCTGTAAACATTCTTTGATCATTGACCTTATGTGCTCATGCATTTTACTGACAAATTTAATGGACCAGAAGCAATAGAAAGAGAGCCAATTACTTAAGTGAAATCTATCTTCATCACTTTTGTTCAATCATTGAGCAATTTTTTGCTTAGCATAAGTCACACAACTATATAATTTCTACAGTATATGCAAATCACAGGTTTTGAGCAGTGGGGCATTTTTCTTCAGCTTTTAAATTCTGATAAGGTCAACGAGGGTCAATTATCCTTGTAACCAAAGAGATACTGAGAGCATGAGGAAAGGAAATCTGTCGTAAGAGGCATTTAAAATGAATCGCGAGCCCTAATGCAGCATACTGTAATATGAAGCGTCCGGGCATCTTCGGCTCACGGAGCATGAAGAAAACGTGACTGCACAAACCAAGTATGGAAAAACCTTGCAAATGAGGCATCCAGTTTTGAAATGTAATCACAGTTAATGGCAAGGGATTTCTTTGGGGAAGAGCTGTGACTCAGTGGTGGAGTGGCTGCTTTGCAGGTAGGTTGAAACCCTATCATCTATAAGTGGGGCTAGAAAAAGCTACTAGCAGTCAGCTTAGACAACATGGAGCTAGATAGTCCAATAGTCTGACATGTTGTGTGGAGATTCTCATGGCTTGTTATCAATTGCAGCGAGATCGGAAATATGGGTGAAGAAGCCATGTATTATTTTGTTGAAAGAACAAATAAAATTTATTTATTATCAAAAAGTCTGATGATATTCCTTTAATAATAGATGTTCCGAATGTTCATCGGAACATCTACTGACTATGGTCAGTTTGCCTGAGGAAACCCCTGGAGCGGGGAGAAACGTTGCGAAAAGACTGGGGAATTTATTTTAACGTCTTTTGGTCTGCTGGATAATCCTATGCGCTTCCTTTTTCTTCAGTTCGCTGGAGTCCCTTTTTCTTCGGTTCGCTGGAGTCTTTTGCGTTAAAGGAATATCATCAGACTTTTTGATAATAAATAAATTTTATTTGTTCTTTCAACAAAATAATACATGGCTTCTTCACCCATATTTCCGATCTCGCTGCAGTCTGACATGTCACCACTAGGGCCAAACTAAACATTACAGGTAGCCCAATCCTGTGTAAGGATATCCGGCTGGCCTAAATGGCTAGCTGCGGTATCCTGTGCAGGATCCGGGCTGCCCCTGGGCGGCCCAGGTGCACCTTTTGGGAAGGGGACAATCGTCCCCTTCCCTGGGTGTCAGTGACTGGAGGCCCAATGGGCCTACTTGAATGCATGCCAGCTCTGGAACTGGCGTACATTCGAGTCCTCCGTATCAGGGCAAACCAGGCCTGGAGAGGGCTGGGGATATTTGCGGATCTCACCACCGATAACATCGCCCTCTCAAAGCCTGGGGTGGCCAATGTTGCGTGCTCCCCCGGCACGACTGTACACTGGATTGCACTGTGAATGCTTGGTTTTTATTCACTAAACATGCTGGATTGACCTCCTATGGGTCAGGACCATAATATGTGTGAGGAGGTTAATTCTTCCCGTGTTTCCAATCGAGATCAGGGTCTTCTGTGGCTGCTATCTACTCCTATGCACCTCACACTCCTATGAACCTCCTATAAACCTCACAGGGCTGTGGGGGAGGTTGATGTGGATTGAGACTGTGGTGGAGGCAGAGAATTAATCCCCCCTCCAATGAAACACTGCCAATCTTCAGGGGAGGACTTAGGGTGGAGACAATACAGCTACTATTTGCTGGATAAAACCCTTGTGCACCAGCCTCAACCATATGCTTAGAGTAACATTTGTTTGATCCTATAGGTGGGGCAGAGTGGTGAGTTACATGGCACTGCTCTTCACAGGCAAAAGTAAGTGAGAGGATATTCAGACTGCATATACTAAATTTGCTAATAAAGAACATACACCTTAAATCCGAAGATACTTGATGCAAATTTATTTCTTATTCTATTTCGGCTTTTAACCCGATTTTTAAACGTTCTTGTTGCACTTTCTTTTCTTTTTTGCACAAACGGAAACTCCCCCCCCCCACGACAAATATCAGCTATGCTTGGGGTGAGGGCCAGATTAGGACAGTGATGGGATCAGAGCGTGAAATTCCCTTTCCCCATGCCACAGTCCCAGTCCTCAGGGGAGCAATCCGGCTGGTATTTACTAATTAATAACCAAGCACACACTAGCTCCAATCATGTGCCCATAGTGAGTGACATTTGGTTTGACCCTACTTACTAGGTGGGGTGGAATCCCAACATTCTGATAATAGGAGCAACTGACATTCAAGGAAACTTGCAGCATGATCCTAATTGCTTTTAGGCAGAGTAAATCCCAAAGAGTTCCTAATACTTGGACTCCCTTATTTCAGTTTCAGAATGCATTTAGTGCAGCGTTAACTGCAGCTCAAGCAGGGACGAACCTGCGTCCCCACGGGGGGGGGCATATTTCGGCGCCCCCCAATAAAAAATGAAAAAAAATCCCCCCGGGGTTTTTCGGGGGGTTATGGGCTTTTTTACTGGAATCTTCATGTGTGTATGCTTTCTCCCACTTAGCTTGTGTATCGCGGAGCCGATTCGGAAGTTTCCTTAGCCTTTCAGCCTTCTGTTCTGCCTGCGACCGGCAGAACTCCGGAAAAGCGCCCAGCAGAGCGCTCCATCGTTCTGCGCTTGCACATGTCTTCACAGTTTGCGCAGGTGCAGAACGACGAAATTTCCAATCGTTGACAAAGATTTAGGTAAAACGGGCATCATAGCCATGTATTTTTAAGGATAAGGACTTGAATAAAACAAATTAAAAAGACTGCTTGTATCTTCCATTATTTCTGTTTCAACAAGGCAGGCAAAAAATCCATTAAAATCCGAAGTCCGATGTTGTTAACACTCCAACGTTTCGTTTCCAAATCCCGGAAACATCGTCTAGGGAACAATCTAAAAGATTGAAGGATGTGCATCTTCTGCAGCTTTCCAATCGTTCTGCGCATGCGCGAACTGTGAAGACTTGCGCAAGCGCAGAACGACAGAACGCCCTACTGGGCGCTTTTCTGGAGTTCTGCCAGTCGTAGGCAGAACGGAAGGCTGAAAGGCTAAGGGAAGTTCCGAATCGGCTCCGCGATACACAAGCTAAGTGGGAGAAAGCATACACACATGAAGATTCCACTAAAAAAAACCCATAAACAGTAAAAAAAACCAGAAAAACAAACCGAAACCTAAGGAGGCCCGCGCCCCCCCAGGAGCCTCAGCGCCCGCTGCCCGGGGGCCCTGGGCCCCCCGCCCCCACCCTAAGATGTCTCTGAGCTCAAGAAAGCATTAGTGAGAGGCATAGCATGAAGGTTGGATGTCACAGTACACCAGGCCCTGTCTGTCCAATAGATAGCATTGTTAATTTATGCACAGGGTGTCAAACGGTTTTCATGTTTACATTGTCTTCTTATTTACAGCCCTTTTAGATTCTGAAAGAGTCGTGATCGTGTGTCATAGAGTTGCCTTCTGTGAAACAAGTGAATGGCCAATAACAACTTGGGAATGCAGTTTGGATTCAAGAAGAAGTGTCGACAAGGACTGTTGTGCACACAACCTTTGTCCACAATACATTGTTGGCTGGGAAGTAGACTTGCTCTGGATGTATTGACGGTCCATCCCAGTGAGAATGATTTGCTACCGAGACCTGAATGTGATTATCCACATCCTGAGCTAAGTGCAGCCAATTCAACACCTGTGCAAGGAAGTAAGGCTATTCTGATCTGATACATTGCAACACAGAGAAGAATGACAGAATACGATTCACCAAGCAGTGATGACAGAATGGCAACTGATTGTCACCAGAAGTCCAAGGCAGTCTTTAGACCTAAATGGGGACATGGATAATGAAATCTTCCAAACCAGACCTCAGCAGCAAATCATTCTCAGCAAGATGGGTCATCAAGACATCTGGGATGGGTCAGCTTCCCAATCAACGATGCACTGTAGTCAAAGGCTGAGCACAACATGCCTTAGTGGGGATGATTATTCTCACTGGTGGCTGAGGCCAAGCTGTGTCCCCATGCTGAGATTAGTTGTTAGACAATGGAGAGGAAATCACTTACTACTCAGGTAGTCTCTAATCTCAACAGGGAGTATGAAGTCCAAGTGAAAACAGCTATATTCTTTTCCCAAAAGGACTGCACCATAAACTAAGGAAAGGACTAGAGTCTCTTTGTATGGGTAGGGGAGACTATATCAATGGGCAGTGCAATCCTGCCTAACTTTAAGTGGCCGGCCTAAAGAGCCGGCCGCTGTATCCAAAGCCCATTGCAGCCTGCATTGCCTGGGCTCTGCTCGGGGGAAGGGGACATTCATCTCCTTTCCCCGGTGTCAGCTGCATGGGACTCAATGGGCCTCCTCAGATGTATGCCAGCTCTGAAGCTGGTGTGCATATGAGGTTGGGGTGTAAGGCCGACCCGGGCTGGGAAGGGGTATAGCATATCGGCGGAGTCCACCCCGCACAGGGTGACGCGCCAGATTGTGATGCCACTGGTCAGTAACCTGGCCTCCACACTGGTGGGACTGGCCTCCACACTGTCACAATGTGCTTTGTGGCACATTTGCAACAACGTAGAGCCCATTTCCCATCGACGGAGGCCGGCATAGGATTTGGCTGTAACTTATTTACAGCAGCATTCAAATTCCTTCACTATTTCATTTTGAGTTTACCCTGCATATGCGTGCAGGACTTTGCCAGGGGTCCAAGAAAGAGCAGCTGTGAAGTGAACCCCTGGGGAGTCTAAGGCTTCCTTGGGATGGGTAGCCACTTCTACAGGACAGATGACTGCAGATCTGATTCAACTCCACTAATATCTGGAAGTTCGCTTCTCCACCTCCACTTATGCAAAATTTGGAATTAATAGTTAAACATAGACTCCTGTTGTAGTTCATTAATAAAGTTGCGTTAAACCCAATTATACATGCCCTGTCATATTAATGAGGTCTTGAAGGTGTGGGGGGAAGAGGTTCTACTATGATTCATCGTTCCTGCTTTTTAAGAGATTTCTTGTTTTAAAAATAAAAAGCCGAAGGACTGATGCTCCTGTGCAGATATTCCCTGATTTTTCTAAGAGATAGCTGTGTGCATTTTGGAATTGTGAATATTTGTATTAAGTGTTTGCAACAAATACAATGAGGAGAGGCTGAAAATATAACATATAAAACCATAGCCCCACCAACCTGACAACATGATAGAAATCTTGCAATCTGATAGATTGCCAATATTCTTGTGTTGTTCTCATTATGTCTTTGAAGGGACATTTCTGGCATGTAGAAATTGATGTATTTGTTTATCTTTTGATATTGGCAGGTTGTGGCTGGGAGAAAATGTCTTTCTTTGGGCCATGTTCCTTTCTCTGCAAGAGCCTTCCATAGTATGCTGAGGTTTCCATAACACCATGCATGTCTCTCAACACGATACACAAAAATAATTTGGTATAATTTGGTGTTTGGTGTTATAATTTGGCAGTATTTTCCTCTTTGGTGCCTGTCAGGCATATCATCAATCAGTACTGTGATGATCCTGTTTTGTTTAAAAATGGCAATATTCCTTTTACTGTCTTTTTGTTGGCTCTGCTGCTATATATACCGTGACCCCTTGTATCACACAGTCTGGGGCCTTTCCAATGTGACATCCTCTTACCATTTTCCTAAAATAGGCTATTGATAAAATGATAAAAATAAGGCGGAGGAAAATGCTCTTCAGTTACATATAAAGGAAATTTAGTTCTTGAATTCACCAGAATGAATGCTGCTACTGTATTTAACAGATATGTTAATTATTTTGAACAAGGGAAGCTACTAACCAGAATTCAACCAGTGTTTGTATTTACTAAGAACTTTGCAGAAACTTGAGAAAGCCATTAACAATGAATTTTCCTCCTTGTTTTTTTTAAGGCAGTTGCCTATAATAACAACAACAGTATTTATATACCGCTTTTCTTGGTCATTGGATTTCTCCTCTGACTTTTAATTCAAGGCAGTTTACACAGGCAGGCAATTCTAAACCAAGCGGTTTTTACACTGTACAATAAATAGAACGCTTCTTTCCAGGTGTTTCCTTTCATGGTCTGGCCTCTCTCTGGCATTCACCTACCCATGCTTTGACTGACAGGCAACTCCCTCTCTCAGAGTGCCAGCTGCAGCTTTCTCTCTTACAAAGAGGCTTCTGCAGCTTGTCAGTGGCAACAGCTCTTCGACTACACATGGATTCTTCTGGGAGTCTCGAACTGCCAACCTTAATCTTCAGGCATATGAGGCTGCAGCTCTACCGACTGAGCTAGTCCTCCTGCCCAGTTGAGAATGTTATCCAAAAAGCATTCTCAACTATACTTATTTATTGTACCAGAAGAGAGGTACAGGGCCAGCACTCATAGCTCTTAAGCTATGGACTATCCCAATAGCTCTTAAATGAAATTGGTCCTTGTAGGGTGGAAGAAGCTCTTTATATGCTTAGGAATTATCTCCAAATAGCTGCTTTAAAAGAGTCAAAGCTGAGGATTTTTCACATGATAAACCATTTGTTGGCAATGGCTCTCTCTAAAATCATCCTAACCACCTCCACTGCTACAAACAGCATAGCAGTTGATAACAGATGTCACTGAAATAAATGAAAACAGATTCATGTGGCAAGCACAAACGTAGACTTGCACTGGGATCAAACTGAGTCCTGCCAGTGTGCAAGGCTTCTACAAAGGAGTTTTCCATTTGCACCAGAGAAAGACTATTTCTTTATCTAGAAATATAAATGCAATACTTTTTCTCCAGGTAACTTTTTTGCCCTTAAGGACTTTGATGAGATCTGCTACCAATAATGCAAGAGACCATGTAACAGCACAGATTTTTCCACTACTGCCCTCTCCATGCTACACAGGTACAGTATACTGCTCCTCCATTGCTTTCCTTATGGTGGGAGCATCATTACTCTACCCCCCCCCCCAACATGTAAGGGATAGGCTATTGGAGGCACCCTATTGGGTGCTTTATTATGGAGAGTGGTGGAGCCAAGGCAGCCATTAGATCAGCTCACCTGCATTTGGCTCAGTGTGTCTCAAGCCATCTGTGACCCCCACCCACTCACCCCATGAATAGTCTGAGATTAGCTGGTTGCCGTGTGGGGCCAGGTAGGGTGTTTTGTGTGTGTGTGTGTGTGTGTGTGTGTGTGTGTGTGTGTGTGTGTGTGTGTGTGTGTGTGTGGCTATTCATCTGATTGACCTGTGGTGAGCAGGATTTTTGCCTACAGTTTTGACTGTGGCTAAGATGTGGGTTTTTTTTTTCTAGCCTGGTTGGTCACAACCAGAAGGTGTAGAGCAGGACAGGGAGTAAGAGTAGGGAATTTTGGTGTGTACCCTGAGGTAAGCAAGACTCAGTGGGGGAGCCAGGATCAATCTCCAGAGACTGTCTGACTCAGATGATGGCTGGAACCCCCTTCGGCTTTGATTACAAATTTGACCTCAAACACTTTCCAGCTTGGGGAAGGCAGTGCAATTCAGCTGCCCTGACACCTTCAGGGGTGGCGTTGAAAAGCAAGGATCATCAACAGATGGTTCCTAGCTTTGAGTTGGGGGGAATGCTGGAAGGGGGAATCAACAGTTGCTTGCTGTCTCCTCCAAGTTAGGTGCCTAAACTAAATGGGGGAGGAATGCTTGGGAGTTAGGATTCGTGGCAGAGTTTTGACAGTGCAGTGTTGATTGGCACAGATGCAGCCCAGTTTTAATCCACATCCCTGTCCTGTATGTTTATTGGGGGGGGGGAGGAGTAACTGGGGCAATCTTTTGTATCCTACAAGCCTAGGTTTTCCTACTTTCCTGCTCCAGATTTATAGAGTTAACACAAAGAGGACTAATACTGGGGCTTCTAGCATTGTACTTGTCACTTCTATCCATCTCTGTGTGTTTCCACTCACAGATACCATTTGTCTTCATTCTTCAAGACAGTTCTTTATCCTATAAGCACCTCGCAGCTCCTACGAGGCTTGCTGACCTTGTAGAATGTCACTTACTATGTGGTCAGGATTTTTTATTTTTTTGCAGCAGGTAAATCTTACTTTTCAGAGGTCTTCTTCGGGTCTTTATACTATTTACTGTGTACAAATTCTTCCTCAGGTCTTTGTACTATTTACTAAAAGAAAAAAAATGTTCAGTCAAGTCCACATCATCTATTCTAATTTTCATGGGGTTATTTGGCTCCTTGTATTTATTTATTTTAAATTTTTCTATCCTGCCTTTCTCACGGCAGCTGACAACTATTGATCAATTAAAAACGATAACAATATAACAATAAAAATGCTACATGTAATAAACTTACAGGAAGGGTTTATGATAGTGGAACCTTCTTCCACTGCTGTAAAATGGCCATCAATGGTGAGTGCAGCGCTCTGTCAACAGCCATTCTGCGAGTGCTGCTGCAAGAGGCGGCAGCGCTGCAGCTTCGCCGTCAAACCCCGCCATGACTGCTGGACTTGGTAAGTCAGCAGGGGGAGCAGGGGATGGGTGGGGGGGAGGAAATGAGAGGACAGGTGGTGTAACTGGCCGGGAAGGGGGAGGAACCAGGGGCAGGGTGGAGGCGGGAGGGGGTCGATCCGGTGGCAGTGGCGCACACAGGATCTTAGCTCCTCCGTTTTAAACCTCCCTGCCCCTTTTCTCTCCTCAGACATATGTCACCAAAAGAGGTGGTATATGTCCAAGGAGACCCACAGGTGGCATGTTGATAACATGTTGATAACACCCCTAGTAGCATTGCGATTTCTTATCTATTCAGAAAGCTACAAAGTTGTTTCAAGAAGCTTGCTTGACGAGCTGCTGTTCTCTCTTCAATTTTTTCTTCTCTTTTGCCTGGAAGAAGTATCTCATCAGCTCTCATGGCCGGTTTCTTTGAGGAGGATGAAGTACAATGTAATGCCTGTTGCTCCCCAAAAGAAATTACCATGCTATCACTAAAAGGGTTTAGCCACTTTGGGGTGACATCTTTTTCCTCCAGGCACATCTCTGGCTGTAATGTATATACATTCTATTCTTTGCTTCAGATTCCCTTGGAATTTTCTTTGCATTACTTCAGCTTCACTCCATGCCTCCATTTCCTTTTCTATGCTTCAAATGTTTCATATTATAATATAGTAGCACTTGGGCAACCCAATCCTGTCTAGCAGGACATGGCAGGTCATTTAACACGGTCATTGTATCTGATGCAGGATTGGGCTTGCCCTGGCGCAGCCGGCGGTCTTCTCAGGGTAAAGAAATTACATTTGTCCCTTTACCCCGGCCAGTAACATGTGAACAACCATTGGGGAAATTTCACCTGACTGCAACTTTCTCTGGCCGCGATCATTGTTGCTGTTTTGGGGAACTGGAGGAAACAGGGCAGGTTTTCAAGGCACATGTCTCCTGTTTGTTCAATGTTCTGCTCCTGTTCTCTGCCACTGTATATCATTTAATGTTTTTAACTAATGTTGAATGTATTTTTTTAACTTCTTTTAATATATTGTTAGCTGCCTTGAGGGCCTCTCTTCCAGGAGGGGGAAAGCAAAATATAAATCATTTAAATAGATAAACTCAGCATTCCACATGGAGCCTCTTGCTACAATTATGCTCCAGGAAAAAAAAAGTAATCACAAAACAAGTCTCATAAAACACTGAAAAAGATAGAGAAAACATGGAAAGTCAACAAATCATCGTATGTATGATGTGGACTCTCAGCAACGAATACATGAGCGAGACGTTTCAGAAGCAGAGACAAACCTTAATGTAGTTTGAGTCCTGAATTAACTGAAACAAGAGAACATGTGAATTCAAAAACAAAACAAAAAACTATACAAGCTATATATAACATGGGATATATAAAACAGATCAAGAGCCCAATCCTGTCCTCCACCATCTTCTGTGATGCAGCCGCACTGAGTGTACACTGCATGTAATGGTGGGGGGGACAACCAGATGACTTGGGAGAGATAAGTAAAAATATTTTGTACTTAACTCTCTATAGGCTGCCTGGCCGTCAATGGGTCTCCTCAGACACATGCCAGCTACTTTGCTGGTGTAAGTCTAAGGAGAGGCAGAGGGCATGTAGGGCTGGAAAAACAGGGTTAGCATCCCAGCACGTTTTCCTGCCACCAGGATCCACCATCTCCAGCCTCCACACCACCGCTGACCTCCTTAGCATGGGCGTCGACAGGGGGAAGCGCGCGGGGTGGGCCTCCGGGGGGCGTCGTGCGCATAGGGGTGACGCGCGACCCCCCACTTACAGTTTGGTGGCGGAGCTGGGCCCGCCCGCCCTCCCCTGTGTCCGTTCGGCTCCAAAATGAGCCGAAAACGGAGCGGGGAGGGTGCTCTGCTCCTGCGCGTGACGTCACGCGCAGGGGCAGAGCCTATCCCTTAAAGGCGACGCGCGCCCCCGCTCTGGGGTGTCGCGCGTCATAGCGACACAACTGCTCCTTAGTACCATGCCCAAACCTTCCCTGAACCGCCCATGAGCTGCCCCCCACTGGCACCTTACGCAGGCTCTGATGCAGGCTGGCACGTGTGTGACAGGTGTGCGGAGCCTCCGTCTGTTTCTGCTTGTGGCTCTGGTGCATACAACAGCTGCGAGACAGCTGTGCTGCTGTTAGAGAACTTACGGAAGCAGGCCTGATCTGCTGCAACAAGCCCTCTGTAGGATTGGGCCTTCATAAAACATTCTTGAAAATCTTAACAATAATAGTTGAGCCTACCCACCCGAGCCTACTTGAGCCCTATAACAGGTTCTGCTGTCTGCTCTCTGGTCCCATCTCTGCCTTTTATGAAGATACAGGGACACTTGGGTAGTGGCACTGCAGACTTGGAATCTCTAGCAAATTTGTCTGCCTTTAAACATGGTCATAAAACCTTTCTTTAATGGTAATTGATTTACAGTGCAATCCTGTGCAAATCAAGACTGATGGAGCAACTGCTCCGCTGGTCTAGGGTGTCGTAAACGTGCCGTAAAGCATGTTTGCGGGCCCTTGGGAGTAAGTGGCGCCGGTGCAGAGGCCAGCACCACTCTCTCCATGCTGGAGATAATGCTGCACCCGCCAGGGAAGATACGTTCCCCACCAGGCGACAGAGGAACATTGGGAGGACAGTTCCTGGGGGGTGGTATAGGTCGGCTGGGCCCAGAAAGGGGAAGGGATCGGCGGTGGCCTCCTCTGCCAAATCCTATCCCCTTTCCTGGGCCTGGCCGCCCAGGTCGAATGTGCGTCAGCAAAATAGCTGGTGCATATTCGAGTAGACACATCAGGGCGCCTGGAGCTCTACCCGGGATAAAGAGACGAACATCCCCTTCCCCCAAGGAGAGCTCCCACCGCGCCGGCACTGGGTCCTATCTGGATAGGATGCAGCACAGGCTCTATGCCTACGCTGCAGCCTAGCTAGACAGGATTGGGCTGTGAATTATTATTTTTTTAGATCTCTCTCCTGCTAGTTTTATTTTTATGATGATCAGTGATTCTATATGTTTTATTATTTTGAAACTTGTCCTTGTGAGGACTTTTGGAGTATAAACAAATGATTCTTTTGTGAACTTTGAAGATTAAAAAAAAAAACTATGTTAGACTTTTTCCTTCAGTTTTGAGAATCTGACATATGGATGGAATATTCAGCTGTTCTGAACAATGAACTCAAACTTAGGAGGGATGACTATTTCAATACTTTTTGGGAGAGTTGCCATAGATGAACAATAGTAGGCCTTCCATAATAAGGATCTGGTTGTTTTTTTCCCCTCAAGCGGTTCTTATCTCTAACCATAGTAGCAATATGTCTTCTTCAAGACTATTACAACAAAGGAGGTCAGAACTAGAAATCAACATGCCTGGCTGGTTCCTAAGGAAAAAAAAAGTGTCCTTCTAAGCCAGGAGATCATTCAAGGAGGAGGACCATCTGTCTAGGGGTTTCCACTGTGCATAGACTGCTGCTGAACTGTAATGTTGGGTACAGCATCTTTACATTTGTTGGCAGCAAGATAAAAACACATTATGCTCTGTGAAACACAGATGGGAAATAATTATATTTAAGAGTGAATAAGTTGGGGGAAAATCTGGACATAGTTAACGTGAAATAAGGGAAATATGTCCTCATTGACCACTGGAGTCTGTCATTCCAAAAGATCAAGTTTCTGTTCCAAATTAGAGAAGCGCTGGAGCTAATCAGGAATAATTGCATGTATTGTATTGTGTTGTATTATATTATACAAGTGTTTCTTGCTTAATATTCTTTTTTTAAAGTGTTTGAAGTTTAAAACAATGAGAAGTTGCACTCCCCATAATGGATTAGGTTTGTAGTCTGGGACTGCACAGAGATCGAACATTACCAATGGAGGCCCAAGTGGCATCTGTATCAAGAAGTACCTTTTACCAGCTGAAATGTGTGTCAGCTACTGCTCCTCCTGGATAGAGGTAGCCTAGTCAGGAGAATCTATGATCTGGTAACACCTAGATTGGATACTGTAAAGCACTGTATGTGGGGCTGCCTTTGACGGCTATCCAAAAAACGCCGTTAGAACAAAATACAGCCACAAGGCTGCTAACTGGGATGTGTCTCAGCAGCACTAAAACAGTTTCACTGGCTCTCTATTTCCAGATAAAATTAAAAATGCTCAGCCTGCATGTACATTTAGATGATGATGATGACGATGATGATGATGATCCTGACATCAATGCACACCATCACACAGAGATCACAGGGCCCTGCCCCAAGGGATTTACAATCTAGATAGACAGGAGGGAGGAAACTGAGGAAGAGGAGAGAAGTGGAGATTTGGAGGCCCTCCTCCAGTTACTCCTTGTGGCTAAGGTGAAGTCAGTGGCAACTGTGGTGTCTCACTCATGGAATGCTCTCCAAACAACTATTAACAATTTCTGTTTGCCTACTTGGCATCCTCAGTAGTTTGGTAGTTCAGTACAGATACTGAGGAATACAGCTGTGGTTCTGTTACAGCCAGATCCTGTGAATGAGGGATGTAGCACGAGAAAGAGAACTGTTTTTCCAGATCATCTATTCACTATGCATCTCTGCTGAAATGACTGATTTGGAGAAAATTCCCCTCACCAAACTGCTATTTTAATTTTTTTTTTAAAGACCCACAGATATTTCTTGATCTACATATTTCTTCTTGGAATCGTCTTAACATAAGAACATAAGAACATAAGAAGAGCCCTGCTGGATCAGGCCAAAAGCCCATCTAGTCCAGCATCCTGTATCACACAGTGATACTGGACCAGAACTGGACACAATACTCCAGTAGTGGCCTTACCATCGATTTGTACAAAGGCATAATGATATTGGCCGTTTTATTCTCAATCCCTTTTTTAATGATCCCGAGCATGGAATTGGCCTTCTTCACAGCCGCCGCACACTGGGTCGACACTTTCATCGACCTGTCCACCAGCACCCCAAGATCTCTCTCTTCATCCGTCACAGACAACTCAGAACCCATTAGCGTATATGTGAAATTTTGGTTTCTTGCCCCAATGTGCATCACTTTGCACTTACTTACATTGAAGCGCATCTGCCATTTTGCTGCCCATTCTCCCAGTTTGGAGAAATCCTTCTGGAGCTCTTCACAATCCCTGCTGGTCTTCACCACCCGGAAAAGTTTAGTGTCATCTGCAAACTTGGCCACCTCACTGCCTATCCCCGACTCCAGGTCATTTATGAATAAGTTGAAAAGCACCGGTCCCAAGACCGATCCTTGGGGCACACCGCTTTTCACCTCTTGCCATTGTGAAAATTGCCCATTGACTCCCACTCGCTGTTTCCTGGTCTTCAACCAGTTCCTAATCCACAAGAGGACCTGCCCTCTTATTCCCTGACAGTGGAGTTTTCTCAGGAGACTTTCATGAGGGACTTCATTCTTGAGTTCCTTCAGAACTCTTGGGTGGATGCCATCCGGGCCTGGTGATTTATTGATCTTTATTTTGTCAATTAAGTCTGAGACGTCTTCTCTTTTAACCTCTATTAGACTTAATTCTTTAGTCAGGGGAGACCGTTCCGGCAGCGGTATTTGCCCGAGGTCTTCTGCCGTGAAGACAGATGCAAAGAACTCATTTAATTTCTCTGCAGTCTCCAAGTCCCCTTTTATCACCCCTTTCTCTCCCTCACCATCCAGCGGACCAACTGTTTCCCTGGCAGGTTTCCTGCTTCTAACATATTTGAAGAAGCTTTTATTATTCCCTTTTATGTTGCCTGCCATACGTTCCTCAAAGTCTTGCTTGGCCTCCCGTATCATCTTTTTACATTTCTTTTGCCACAGTTTGTGCTCCTGTTTATTTTCCTCATTAGGGCAAGACTTCCATTTACGGAAGGAAGCTTCCTTGCCTTTTATAGCCTCCTTAACTGTGCTTGTTAGCCATGCCGGCACCGTCCTGGACTTGGTCGAGCCCTTCCTCCTTTGTGGGATACACTCCCGCTGGGCCTCTATGACTGTTGTTTTAAACAGCCTCCATGCACTCTGGAGCGATTGGATGTTTTTTACCTTCCCTTTCAGCTTTTTTTTTAACTAGTCTTCTCATTTTGGGGAAGTCTGCCCTTCGGAAATCAAGGGTTTTCGTGTCAGATTTGCTCGGCACTCTCCCTCCGACATGCATGGCGAAACAGATCGCAGCATGGTCACTGTTCCCCAACGGTTCGGTAACATTTACCTCCCTGACCAGATCTTGAGTGCCACACAATATCAAATCCAGAGTCACCTGTCCTCTGGTCGGTTCCGTGACAAGCTGCTCTAAGGCACAGTCATTTAACATATCCAGAAATCCAGTCTCTCTTTCATGACCTGAGCATGAACTGACCCAGTCGATGTGAGGATAATTGAAGTCCCACATGACTACAACCCTGTCTCTCGTTGACACCTCCCTGATTTGCTTCCTCATTTCAAGATCCCCTTCAGGTTTTTGATCTGGAGGACGGTAGCATGCCCCTACTATTACATCACTCTTTGAGCCTGGTAATCTAACCCACAGTGATTCTACGGAGGAGTCAGAGCCCCCCTCCAGCTCTACTCTGGTGGATTCTACCCCCTCTTTGACATAGATGGCCACCCCACCTCCAACACGCCCCTCTCTGTCCCTCCTATAGAGTTTATATCCTGGAATTGCAGTATCCCACTGGTTCTCCGCATTCCACCAGGTTTCTGTTATACCTACTATGTTAATGTTTTCCCTAGCCACCAAACATTCCAGTTCTCCCATCTTTGCCCGTCGACTTCGGGCATTTGCATAAAAGCACTTATATACCTGGTCCCCCAAGAAGGGCTGCATGTTTGCACCTTTATTCCTGCAGCCTTCTGTCCTGCTAGACTGGCTGTCATGTCCCATCACGCTACCACTCCCAATTCTTACTCTGTTATTACTTGACTGTTCCCCATCCTCTGCACCCTCATTCCCGAGGGATGAGGAGTCCCGAACCGGATGCCCCTCGGCTCCTGTCGGCTTTCCCCCAGGAGTCAGTTTAAAAGCTGCTCTGCCACCTTCTTAACGTTACGTGCCAGCAGTCTGGTTCCGTTTTGGTTCAAGTGAAGCCCGTCCCTCTTGTACAGGCCCGGTTTGTCCCAAAACGTTCCCCAGTGCCTAACAAACCTAAACCCCTCCTCCTCACACCAGTGTCTCATCCACGCATTGAGACCCCTGAGCTCCGCCTGCCTAGCTGGCCCTGCGCGTGGAACAGGTAGCACTTCTGAGAACGCTACCTTTGGGGTCCTGGATTTGAGCTTCCTACCTAGCAACCTAAATTTGGCCTCCAGGACCGCCCGGCTACATTTCCCCACGTCGTTGGTGCCAACATGCACCACAACCGCTACCTCCTCCCCAGCACTCTCTACCAGCCTATCTAGACGAGAGGTGATGTCCGCAACCTTCGCACCAGGTAGGCAAGTCACCATGCCTCACATCCGTCACAGACCCCCCTCTCTATGTTCCTGACTATAGAGTCACCCACGACAAGAAGCCCCCTTCGCCCCCTCCCCAGAGGAGTATCCATAGTGCGACTGGATACGGGCCCATCACCTGAAGAAGGGGTCCCCACTGTGGGATTGTTTCCCTCTTTTCCAGATCGATGTCCTCCAGCCCTGAGACTCCCTTTCCTGGCAGCTGAAGAGCTGGCCAACTGAGGATGGGACGATGCCTCCACGTCCCTAGAAGTCTCACCCTGGTTCCTCTCTACCTGTCTCTGCTTCTCCAGGTCAGCAACCGTGGCTTCAAGGGAGCGAACCCATTCCCTGAGAGCCTGGAGCTCTTTGCACCGAGCACACACCCATGTCTTGTGCCCAAGAGGCAGATAGTCATACATGTGACACTCAGTGCAAAACACTGGATAGCCCCCACCCCTCTGCTGGCTGTCTGACTGCATAGCTTTTGAGCGTAAGTTATGGATTTATCAAAGTTTGCATACCTTAATGTTGTTGGAGCTCTCCTCTCTTCAAGGTTGTTGGAGCTCTTCTTTGATTTCTCAGGCAAAGCTCCCAGTTATAGCACTGCATTCCCATTTCTTTTTTGTAGGAATTCAGTGGTGCCTTTTTAAGTCTCATGCTCTAATGCACTTAATTTAAGGAATGTGTGTCTGCTTATCTCTGCATCTGAAGGGCAAATCGAACATTGCACTCCCTGGCAAGCTTTTCCCTCAAGAATGCATGGCTGTGTAGGTAAAAAGTGGTGGCCAGCCAGAGGGAGCCTATAACACTAGATCCCATGGAGTCCAGCACTGGCCTGAGAGTCATATTATTCTGTGGTTGTGTTGTGTTTCGTGAGCATTTTGTAAGCCACCTTGGGCATTTGCTTTGGCAAGGGAAAAGTGGGGTATAAATTCCTGATGAGAATCAGGAGCCCCACAGCTACTCTTGGACCATGGAAAGGAATCTCCGACTGGTGCTTCCATTCACATCTTTGATCCAAAACTTAGATTTGGGGGGTGATGGATCTCCCTCTGTAAGCATGCTACCCCCTTTGCAGCAAGACTGGCTTTCTCTCAGTTACATAAGGATGAGACACTGGTACCGACTGACCTTCCGAGTACATAGAGATAGGATACTGGTAGTGAATCCACACTACTAGCACAAGTAAAATGCTACAAGAAAAGAGCGTAAGAGTTTTAAGCAATTATGCAGAAAGGCGTTTGATGGATTGGGAATGTTGGCGCCAGCCATACTTGCCATACCTGCAATGCAATTTCTTTAGCAGCACAAAAACGAAAACGAAAAGATTCAAGTAGCAGTAAATCTAAAATCAATACCACTGACAAAGAAACAACAGCTGCTGTAGTTGCCAGCACCTTTTCTTACAAAATAAAATAAAATGTTGCGCTTTTTATTATGCTTGTTGTTGTGCGTGTGTGATTACGGAGGAGTGACTACCACTAAAGTATAGTAATGTAGTAATGTAGTCAAACCCTGCAAGATACATTTTCAGATCTGCAGCTATTTGGCAGGTTCTTTTTTGACGAATGCAGATGATTCACTTAGCTGCACAAACCAACCATGGGTCGGCAATGAAGGAACAAGGGAGAATCGGAACTGGGTTTCCTAGGCATATCAGAAGCATATACCAAGGCAATCTACCAAACTGCCCAAACAGTGCATCATGTTCAAACAATTTACATATGAAGCTTTCAATGATGAGAAAGAGAAAAGGAAATCCCTTTCCCACTCCCCAGAAATTCCCACTCCCCAATATATACCAATAAAACACTGAAGTTTGGAGTTGGAAACCAGATCAGAATCTGAGCCCTTAAATGCTATATTAAACATCAAGGGAATACGTCTGGGGGTGAGGAAAGAGATGAAGTTGTCATTTTTCTTTTCCCCCTCCTAAAATTTCTCCCCACTCTATGAGCCCCAAACAGAGTTAGAATTCTAGCTGCAGCCTGGACAGGAGCACTCTATTTGGGACAACAGGCATACTGAAATATTCTGTTATGGGTCCTCATTGTTTTCTTTCTGTCCAAGTTTAGAAGAAGAAAAGATTTCATGACCTGCTCAAGAAATTAACATACCTCTTTACCAGAGGCGTCGACAGAGCATGGCGGGTGGGGCGGACCGCCCGGGGGTGACGCGCGTCATGGGTGACGCGCGTCACGGTCGGACGCACCGAGGCCGACTCCCCGGCCTCGGAGCCTCCAGAGTCCGGAGGCTCCGAGGCCCGGGACCCAGCCTCGGAGCGTCCGGCTCCGCCGACGCTCCAGGGCCTTCTGAAGGCCCGCTGCTTGAAAACGTAATTCTTACGTTTTCGCGCATGCGGAGTACTTTTCTGAGGGCAAAGGGGCAGCCCTTTGCCCTCAGAAAATGTACTGCGCATGCACAAAAAACGTAAAACTTTACATTTTCAAGCATCGGACCGTCAGAAGGCCCTGGAGCGCCGGCGGAGCTGGACGCTCCGAGGCCGGCTCCCCGGCGGGCTCCCCGGCCTTCAGGTAAGGGGGTGTTTGGAGGGGTTCACCCTAGGGCGGGGGGTGACGCACACACCCCCACCCTAGGGTGTCGTGCGTCTAGTGACGCTACTGCTCTTTACTAGCAATCATTTTGATAGCATCGTATCTACTCCAAGCTTTTCTACTCCAAGCTTAGAGGAAATAAAGAACCAAGAAGCCCCGTGTCAGGCTATCAATCTGGGGGGGGGGGTAGGATAAGGCGTGTGCCAAAGCTGCTGATCCCTCCCCAGAGGCGTTCACCTTCGCAGCGCGGAATGGCTGCGATGGCGAGGGGGCGGGGTCTCCTCGTTACGGTTGGTAAACACAGTACTAGGACGTGGCGTGACTTACGGTGTGGCCCCTACTGTGGAAACGCCTCTGTCCCTCCCCCCACTTCAGTCCGCCCACCCCTGCCCCATTACATCCCCTCTCCGCCCTCCCCTAGCCCCCACACCACTTGGAGTGCCTTACCTGCTCCTGCTTGCAGCACCAGCAGGATGGTGCAGGCCTTTCCGCTGGCACCAACTACTCATAAAAGGTAAAGGTGACCCCTGACAATTAAGTCCAGTCGTGTCCGACTCTAGGGTGTGGTGCTCATCTCCATTTCAAAGCCGAAGAGCCAGCGTTGTCCGAAGACGCCTCCGTGGTCATGTGGCCGGCATGACTCTCCTTGCTGCAGCGCGTAGCATGCAGCTGGAACACGGAGCGCTGTTTACCTTCCCGCAAGCGGTATCTATTTATCTACTCGCATTGACATGCTTTGGAACTGCTAGGTTGGCAGGAGCTGGCCAAACAACGAGCGCTCACCCCGTCGCGGGAATCGAACTGCCGACCTTTCGATCGACAGCTTATGGTTCAGCGGTTTAACCCGCTGCGCCTTAACCAGCCACCTGCTGGCCTTAACCAACTACTCATAGGGTGCCACAAATATGCTTTATGGCACATTTGCGACACCCTAGGCCAGCGCTAATGCTACAGCACCAGCGAAGATCAGGATTGCGCCATAATAGTGGGAATGGAGAGAGAGGATCATTAGGAGGTCAACAGCTCTAATTTCTGGTGTCCTCTTTCTTTCTGGGGGCTCTATGTGCCATTGGACAAGAGGAAACAGGGCCATGCTGTCATGAAAAATTGGTGTCTTGCATAGTGGCAGAATTTAGGAACACTTGATGAGTTCTAAAGATAATTGAGTACATTTTGTGCCAGCCGGCATCAACCTCCATGCCACGTCCCCATCATGTGCTATTGCCACGAATGATCCACGTCATTCACACTATTGTTTGCCACAAACAGAGAGCAAACAAGGTGTCCCATATCAAAAATGCTGCATGATTCAAGGATAATTTAGCACAATAGTCCAGATGGCTTGAGTAAGTGGCCAAGACGCACGCTGCAGGGGAAGACAGAAATAAACCCAGCAAACCCAAAATAAAACAGGGATGCTAGCCAGTAAGACTTGGGTCAAAATCGATTCTTTAGTGATAGATTTGGGAGGGGGGGAGAATTCTTCTAACGCATGAGTAATAATAATAAAAAAAGCTTTTCAAAACAGTTTCTTGTCAACTGATTAGAAATGACATTGAAGTAATGGCTGATGCCTGTTGGATTGCCTCCTTGCAATCAGCAGGTGCTAGGAAATCCAAGGAGGGGGTGGGTTTGCGCATACGCCCCAAACACTACCTGCATGATTGCTCCTTGTAGTGTGAATCGGCTTAAATGTAAACATTACCGTATTTCTTCTATTCTAAGACGCACCTTTTTTCCCAGATAAGCATCTCTAAAAATGGTCTTAAAAATGGTGCGTCTTAGAATCGATGGCCTCCTTTTTTGTGGGTTTTTTCTCTGCATTTTACCTCCCATTTTGACCCCTCTGTTCAGCAGCGCTCTTCCATGGCTGCTAGCCCGATCCACTCTCTTCCTGAACTTGAGAGCTCGCCCCAGCCCGCCCCCTGCTGCAGCTGATGAATCAGAGAAGATCACACTCGTCAGCGAGGGCTGGCAGGGCGTGCTGGGGAGAGTTCCTCTGCTTGAAGTGTCTGCTCCACGCTCCTATTGACAATTAAAGCCTGCATGCCTTTCCTGCAAAGATGATCAAAGCCTACAATGCCTTTCCGATAGTCAGCTGGAATGCGAGGCAGGCGCTTCAGCGACGAACTCTCCCTAGGACTAGGAACCTCTTCCTAAAGGGGGAGGGATGCTACTTCTGCTGCTGCCTTTGCAGCCTCCAGTCCTTAGTACTTGTCAGCAAAAGCGTGTGGGGCATACTGAGGAGAGTTGTCTGCCTGCCCCACACCCCAGCTGACGAACGAAGGCGCTTGCCAAGTGGATGTGCCAATGAGGATCCAGGTTTACCACGCCATTTTGCCCCCTCTGCTCAGTGGCGCTGCAGCTGATGATCCTCACGCTCGAGCAGAGTCTGAGGGAAAGACACGCAGGAGCTCCTACGTGTCTTTCCCTCAGACTCTGCTCGAGCGTGAGGATCATCAGCTGCAGCGCCACTGAGCAGAGGGGGCAAAATGGCGTGGTATTGGTGAAACGGAGCGGCAGGCAAGCTGGGGAAAGAGCAGACAAATTGAAGGAAGGAGGTGCGTCTTGCAATCGATGGGGGTTTTTTTTTCTGCTGGTGTTCCTGAAATTAAGATGCGCCTTAGAATCGATGGCACCTTAGACTCGAAGAAATACGGGGTATATTATTTCATCTGCTTTGCCAGTATGGCTGCTTAGCATTGAAAATATTCATGGCAAATGAATGAAAATTTGCCCATGTTGTTTGCTGCTTTGTTGAAAGATCTTTATTGTTTTTAATTGTTGTCTTAAATAGTAAATTTTTGATATGACCTTTAATCCCAGTGAGATGGTCCGTTCTTGTTTGATTGTTGCCGGTCATAACAGTTTTCGTTCTTAGAAACAGAGATAAGCACCGCACCCTAGAGTCGGACATGACTGGCTTTCAAGCAGATACCTTTACATTTACCTAATTATCTAGACTCTAGTCTGGAAGAAAAAACAACAACACCCACACATTTCCAGATAAGTGTCTAGCCAGAAAGGGTGACACTGAGCACATGCACAGAGCTGAAGCAGCTGATACAGTTGATGTAATCCAGGAATTGTCCTTGACATGGTGACGGTCTACAGTGGTGCATCCTCCAGTTCACCATATTTGAAGTTCTTGCAAGCAAAGTGGAACATTTTTTAACGTTTCACATTTTTTTCTTCAGCTAGTCACTTTATTTTACGTTCAGTACTAAGTTTTCTAATGATGCACCAGGTCATGCCCTGAAAAGGTTCTGTCTATAAACACAGTTCCGCAATCAAG
The DNA here is from genome assembly GCA_026170595.1 of Plestiodon gilberti rubricaudatus. Lineage (NCBI taxonomy): Eukaryota > Metazoa > Chordata > Lepidosauria > Squamata > Scincidae > Plestiodon > Plestiodon gilberti. The sequence goes on along the minus strand of JANXHW010000003.1, from coordinate 179,391,706 downwards.
AAAGCAGCGGACTTCCTAATGGATGCAATACGTACCATATGTCAGGCTTGCACAACTTGTGACCAACCCCAAGCCAAACACAGCCCACCAGCCCATATATAGTGGCATACCAGGAGTTTGCTAAACAGCTTTTGCTGCCTACCTGGGACTAAAAATGCACAGGAATGTTCAAGCATACGACTGCAATAATACATAACTGGTGGGCTACCTTCAACTTGGTGAGTCTGAAGCTCTTTCCGCCTGATATAGGTTCCCGGGTTCCTGGTACAACTTTCTTACGGCCAATCCTATCCCCCACCGGCCCAGAGCATGCAGTGCTGCTGACATCAGGGGGGGGGGGGAGTAGTGACCAGACAGTCTAGAAGAGGTATGTAAAAAAACCACGTTTTTATTTACCTCTCCATAGGCCACCTGGTTGTCAGTGGATCTCCTCAGAGCTCTTTTCCTGGCATAAGTCTGAGAAGAGTCGGTGGGCAGGTGCAGGCTGGGAAGGGGGCATACGATCTCAGTGTGTGCTGCTGCCACTGAGATCCTCCCCCTTCCATCCCCAAACTGTCCTCTGACCTCCTTTGCCACCACCGTACAGAGGCGTAGTAATGGAGAGGCGGGGCCGTCCACCCCGCCCCCCCATCGCAGGTAAAAAGGTGGGGGTGCACTGTGCAGCATAAGGTGGCTGCGAAAAACGACATTTTTCGCCGCTTTTTGCAGCCGTGTGGAGGAAAGGAGTCGCGCCTGCAGCCGCTTGCACCCTTAACAGGCCTTTTCTGGCCGACCCCCCCCCCCCGGGCATTTTTTTTGCCCAGAAAAGGCCTGTTATGGGCACGAGTGGCCGCGGGGGTGACTCCTTTCCTCCACGCGGCTGCGAAAAGTGACAAAAAATGCCACTATTCACAGCCGCGCGGGGAAAGGAGTTGCTCCCGCGGCTGCGCTGTCGCCCGGCTGGGTCTGGCGGGGGGGGGGGAGCGGCAGTGGTGGTGGCTTTTGGGGGGTTCATTTTTCGGCCCCGATGGCCTGTTGTCCATTTCACCTCCCCGGCCCGGGCCTGTAACAGGCCTTTTCTGGGTGAAAAAACGGGCAAAAAGGCAAGATGGTGACGTCACCCAGAGGGGACGGGGCCAATGACATCACAGGGGGTGCACCACTGGCTCCCACCCCCGGTAGCACGCCCCCACCCTCCCCAAGGCTTGCTACGCCTCTGCCACCGTACCTGCTCCAGTGGTTGTCTGGGATCTGCTGGCAGGCATGTGGAGCTTCTGGCCATTTTTAACAGTGGCTCCTGGGCACACAATGGTGGCATGCCTTTTGTACTTTGGTAATACAACTTACAGCCATGAATGTGGACTGTGACAGCTGCCGACATAGGCCTCGCATAGGATTGGGTCGTTAATCTGTTTATTCCAGTAATTGTAATGTGCTAGGCATAGATCTACACAGAGCTTTGCTTAAAAGGAACAAAATGATGGGTTTTTCTTAAAGAGCTCTGCTTTTCATTTCATATGTCATTTCATCAATATAAGTTGAAAGAACAGATAACTGCAATAAAGTATCCTGCTAATATTTAATTAGTAGATATTTCTTTTTAACTTCCTGGAACTTCTTGAATCTAGTCATTTTTTTTCTTCCATAATTAAAACGTGTCAATAAGCAAGCACAGAATTTACAGAATCATAGAATAATACATTGGAATAGACCTTCAAGGCCAGCTAGTTGAACTCCCTGCTTCAAGCAGGAAAATTGAGAAATCTATTTTAGGACATAGGAAGAGCCCTGCTGGATCAGGCCAAAAGTGCTGTTTCCCACAGTGACCTCTGGGAAGCCCACCAACAGGTGATGAAGGAATCGCCCTTTCCCAACATTGCTCCCCTGCAACTGGCATTCAGAGTCCAACTGGAGGAAGCATAAACCTGCCATGACTCACAGCTAGTGATAGACCTGTCCTCCTTGAAAATGCCCTTTTTTAAGTTATCTGAGCTAGTGACATCTCATGGCAGTGAATTCCATTGATTAATTATGCATTGCACGAAGAAATACTTCCTTTTCCCCATTTCGGGCAGCCCAGTCCTGTCTAGGACCACTGCAGCACACTGCGCCGGATCCTATCCAAGATCGGACCAGTGCTGGCACAGGCTGAGGCCTCCTCAGGGTAAAGGGACATTCATCCAGCCGTCCCATTGAGTCTCCTTGGATGTGCGCTAGCAAAATGGCCGGCGCAAAGCCAGGAGGTTGTGTAAGTCTCAACAGACCTGGGAAGGGGGATAGGATTCGGCAGAGCGCACCACCTCCGATTCCTCTCCCGTCCCGGGCCTGGTAGGCCAGTCCCCTGTCCCATTCTGCCCTGTTCCACCTTCCCTACACTCACGTCGCCTGACTCAGTTCTTACCTGCATCCGGCAGCAGCCTGGGTCCAGAGCAGAGCAAGCAGCGCCGGCCTTGGCGCCAGTGCCGTTTACTCTCTGCATGTCAAAAACGTGCCTTATGGCAGATTTGCGACACCCAGCGCCAGTTAGATTGATAATTCCACCGGTCCTGTCCTAGACAGGATTGCACTGCAAGACAGAATTGTACTGGCATTTTTGGCTAAGGAAGTGAGCTGAGAGCAGAAGTGTAAACTATCCACTTCCTCTCGCCGAGGTATGGCTTCATAATGTTTTCTCTCTCCCGTGGCTATTGTTTACTCCACCATTGATACTTCTCACAATTCTCTATTGCTCCTGCCTGAGTGTTTTTTTTAATCCACCTGTTCATTCTTTAATTAGATACTAAGTTCCTCTGATTAGATATTGCTGTTTTCTAAAATAGTTGTTGAGTGCACATTCTAGTGAGACCAAGGCCTTGAGGCTCTGCAGTACAGATTATGATGGTGTTCTGATTAGTATTTAGATTGTCATTATCATCACTTCCTTTCCAGTAAAGCCTGGAAGCTAGACCACAGTACTCAAGAACAGAGGAAATGAAATAGTAATAATTGCAGCAAACCCTAATTATAATGAAAGTTGCATTTGGATGTTGCTTGAGCTACACTGGACAAAAAACAAGGGCTTTGGGGTGCGTGTGCTATACCAATAATAAAAGTGTTTTGTTGTTATTGATTTCCGTGTAAATAAAAGCAGCATTCATTTCCATATCTGAAAGACTGGATTGTATACCGTCAAGAATAACTACATGTCTTTAAGCAAATGCAAGTTAAAACTGCCATTTTAACAGAAAGCTCCCAAGTTATTTAATTTATGCCAAAATCAGAGTTATTTCTCTAAAAAAATCAGTATAATGGGGAAAATCTAATTTCATAGGACTGTCCCTATGAAGTAAATGGGAGCAATTTAAATCTTTAAGAAAGCTACTGCAAGATGCTGTGAAAACAGGAAAAGTAGTGGCAACATTTTTTTTTCTTCATATTTGTGCATCTTTGCTACAGCATTGTAATGCTTTTGCTCACTGTTGGCTAATCCATGTTGGTGCTTACTTGATTGTATGTTTATTTTTTTTTGTAAGAAAGCATCCCATTTGGGATGATTACTCACTTTGGCTCATCAACATTTATTCAAAATGTTTGAAGATGACAGCTTTGTTGTTTTTCCTTATTGTACAAAAATAAGTCCTTGTTTGAGCTTGATTTTTGGAGGCATCAGGCAGGAAGTACTAACAATTAACTTGGATGTCTAAGGATATCAGACTGGCCCTGTAAGTGCATTCACATTCTTTGGAATCACAACTGCAAAAGTCGATAGGACTTACTCCCAGGGCAGTGTAGATAGGTTTGCAGCTTAAATGCTTTAAAGGTCCCCGGAGCTACCAAACTGAGCTGGACATTATTTCATGGAAGTTACTTTCTGGAAAAACACACACACTGAAATGAATTTATTCTCCAAGATGGAAAAGATGACTCTCTGGCTGTGTTCAGACATAAAAGCAAATCATGGTTTGGGGGTTGGCCCAAAGCCGGCCGAGGCATTCCCATCAGGTGATGGATTGGTGGGGTGAGGGGGGCTAATGTCCACTTCTACCTGCCTCTGCTGTCCAGCGTTGCTAAACCCCTCCTTCTCGTATGCTTCCTGGATCTAAAAAGGATGAGGAATGTAAATGCGAAGGGTCGCAGAATGGTAAGGGAGAAACAGCATCAGTAGTAGCAAGGCGCCACACTGCCACTTGGTAAGGAGGGAAGGCTGGTGGCATTTGGTGCCCCACATTAAGTGTTAGAAGATCTTGGACTGGCCCTGAATAGCTTAGTGTTACATGAAAGAACCTCACACTTCCATGCTGTCCTTCTATTATTGCATGCCCGGTACCACCCCTGACTTCTGATTTGTTTTGTGGACTATAGATTGCGATTACAGTACGTTCAGGCTCAGAAAACTATGGCTTATGCAAACCAGAGTTTATCTGGTTCTGATGTAACAGCAAATTAAGTTTTGTCATGACATTGGAAGTTAGGGAGATGGAAGGAAAACAGGAAGGGGATATGTGTGAGCCTGAGCTTAATAACAAATCATGTTTGGGTATTATGTCCAAATTATGGTCCATTTAAATCATGGTTCTCATATAACACTATTTCACCCGGTTTGATTATTTTTCATTCTGTTATCAGAAACCTCAAAAGAGTGCTGGCTCAAAGTCTGGCTATTTTACGCACATCTTAATATACATTTGATTTATTTCCTTACAAACATACTTTTCTCACAATTCATCACACAAAGAAGCTTACACTAAATATTAAAAACATTTTAAAAACTTAGTAAAAACCATACAAACTTTTTTTTATGCCATTGCAAACCCTAAGCGCTAAGTGGTGACTGTACTGTTGACGTTTTCATGTGAATGTTGACACATCCCAGACTAATTTGGGAAATAAGTAAAGGTAAAGGTGACCCCTGTCAATTAAGTCCAGTCGTGTCCGACTCTAGGGTGTGGTGCTCATCCCCATTTCAAAGCCGAAGAGCCAGCGTTGTCCGAAGACGCCTCCGTGGTCATGTGGCCAGCATGACTCTCCTTGCCGCATCTCATAGCATGCAGCTGGAACACGGAGCGCTGTTTACCTGTTTATCTACTCGCATTAACATGCTTTGGAACTGCTAGGTTGGCAGGAGCTGGCCAAGCAACAAGAGCTCACCCTGTCGCAGATTCGAACTGCCGACCTTTCAATCGACAGCTCATGGTTTAGCGGTTTAACTCACTGCGCCACCCGCTGGCCTTAATTTGAGAAATACCCAAAGATAAATATGTATTTCCCCACTTGTCAAAGAGTGGATGCTGGCAATTGCATTTAGGTGACTGTCCGGATCTGCCAAGTTATCTCTGGCTTTTGAACATTCACCAAATTCATTGGAGATTTCCATTGTTCACATGTAACATGGTCATGTGCCATGAACAGCAACATATGAAAATCATTGCCAAAAAAATGGCCTAGGCAGAACTTGAATCCATAAAGTGAGGCACTGTGCTATCACTACATGACACATGCAGCGGCTATCGGTCACATGTCTATCGTATGCTCTCTAATTCCATCGTTTGAATTTCCTACCATGGTACAGTGATGTATACTTGAGTTTATTGACTCGAGTCAGACTCAAGTCACATCAATGACGTGACTCGAACTTGACTCGATTATTGTAAAAGACTCGACTCAAGACTTGGAGCCTTTTATGACAAGTCGAATTTTATTCAGGTTTAAAGCTGTTTTCCCCATTAAATAGATAGGGACTCGCGACTCACAACCAAAGACTCAGGACTTGGGGGCAAAGACTTGGGACTTGACTTGAGACTTGGAGGCAGAGACTTTTTTCCATGCCAAACAGGATTATGCTGAGACTATATTTGTCACAGATGCAGGCAAGAACATGCTGGACTAAAAATCGCTCTTCCGAAGACTCTGAGAGACCCCAAGAGTTCACATTCATTTGAATCCCCCTTTTCCCTCACTTCACCTTATGTCAATACTCCCCCTCTACACACAAGTGTGCTGATGTGGCCCCCAATATGTATGGGATCCAATACAATTGTAACCGATGCCCCCTCTAAAAATGGTCCTATTCAAACATACACTTCAGCTATTGTGAACATTTCCCACTAACTTGAGAATTGAGATGACTCAACCTTATCAAAGGCCTTTTCTGCATCAATAAAATTAAAACTATCATTTTGATGATCTTCATTAATGGTTTGCAACAGAGAATATACTGAGATTGGAGCAAATGCTTTATAATACTCAAATTGAAACACTCCAATCCATAAGATTTGTCTCCTTTGCTGTCTAAATAGCTGCCAACACCTCTTCCTTTGGAAGTGAACTAATTGCGCTCTATTGAGATGTGTTATAGGCCTAATGTTTGTCCCCTGCAAGAATGTTTGGATATCTTCTACTCCTGGATTGCTCAAAAAATAAAACTTCTTACAGTGCAATCCTATACATGTGTACTCAGAAGTCCCACTGTGTTCAATAGGGCTTACTCCAAGAAAGTGTGTTTAAGATTTCAGCCTTATTCTATTCTGTTAGAGACTATTCTCATCATGTCTGGTTCCAGATTCACCTGGAGGGGACGAGTGGCTCCAGCCTGTCACCAAAAGCCCTGGCCGAGCAAGTAAGATGAGGCTCGCCAAAGCTGGCCTACTCAGAGAAGGCGCTGCGAGCGAATGGCCCCCGCCCAGCCAGTGCGCAGCTTTGCCTCCCGACACTGGGCAGGAGCCAAAGGAGACACGCAAAGGAAATGCCAAGGGAGATGCAGGGGGAATAAAGCAGCACCAGGTGTGCATGAGCATCAGGGGAAGGGTGCTGCCTGCAAGACAGCAGCTGCCTTCGGCCTCAGGCTCCCATCACAAGCAGGCAGCACAACACACCCCAGAGCCGGGAGGTGAGCAAGAGAGGAAGGATAGGAGCTCACTGGGAATGGGCAGGAGAAGGGAAGAGGGGGAGGAAGGGGGAGGGCAAGGGAGAAGAGTGCTGGGCTCAAAAGGCACCTGGGGCCAGTGATGAGAGGTCCAAGGCGACACAGGGCGGCTGACCTGCAGCTAAGGCTAGGAAGCCCTGCACCCAAGGAGGATGACCCTAAAGGAGGAGGGCGAGGGTGAAGAGTGCCATAACTCCCTCCCCCATGATTCTGAGACCCCTTAGGTGGTAGAGCCTGCCCAGGCCCTGACAACCTGCCTGTGAGGTGACTGAGCTAGCCTTCAGCTGACAAGGCTCTCCTCCAGAAGACTGGCAGAGTATGGGTACGCTACCCCAGGGAGGAGGAGCTTACATCTCAATTAGAGTAATTTATTAATATTAATTTATTAATATGAAGCAGTAATAGTCCCAAAAACAAACCAAAAACTAAGATTCAGAATCAAGAAATTCATCAGTTTGCCACCCCACCACCACCTTTTTGCACGGGGAGGGGGGGCGTTCCTTGCCTGGCTCCTCCCTCATGTGAGGCAAAGGTGGGAAAATTCTGGCAACCTATTGGGTGCTCACTTTGCTGGGGTGGGGCTTCTTTGGCTGTTTGCTGGCATCTTCACCGATCTGCTTCAGCTTGCTGACCCCCACCCATCTTCCCATTCCACAGTCTGACATTAACTAGTTACCTATGGATCTGGGTAGGATTTTTTGCCTGTCCACCTGATTGACCTTGGTGGACAGTTTTTTCACCTACCCTAGTCTGTTTGCTTTGGTGGTGTTTTCCTTTTAGCCAGGGTGGTCACTTCTGGCAGGTTTTGTGGGGGCTGGGGGGGCAGGAGTAGGATTTTCGTGTGCACCATGAGGTAAGCAGGAGTCAGTGTGTAAACAAGTACTGATCCTAGAGGCTGTCTAGCTCAGAGATGCTGGATGGTTAGTCCTTGGCTTGGATTTCAAGGTCAACCTCAAAGGTTTTCCAGCTTGGAGGAGGCAGTGCAATCCAGCTTCCTCAACCGTCCAGGTTTGGTGTAAAGATGCTCGGATCATCAGTTGATGGGTTGCATTTTTGAGTCAGGGTGGGAATGCCCCAAAGGGGAACAGACAGTGGTTTGTTGTATCCTCCAGGTTAGATGCCCACACTAAAGGGGGGGGGGGCGGTTGTGAGGCCTGGTCTGCTATAAGGTTGCTTAAGTATGTGATTGGCTTTCCATAAAATTGGCCCAATTTATATTCCAAGTGACTTGTCTTGTGTGTTTATTGGGGGGTGCATGGGCAATTCATCAGTGTCCAATTACAATCAATGACAGTAAATCTCAGATCAATAGAGAGACGTTTCAGAGTCCAAGTTTTCTAAACTCATCTATCAGGAAAGAAAGTGAACCATCCTTTAGGAGCCAGTATTAATATATTCCATGGTAATCAATGAAAACAGAGCAAACAACAGTAGAATCAATCAACACGAAAACATCCAAACAAATGTTTTATAGATATTGTCCTAGCAATTGATCACTTTATTTAATAATAATCTTTAGCTCTGAAACCCCTAGGTAAAAGGAGGATGAAATGTAGATTCCAGAGAACAGAAGAAATTCAAACTTAAATACCCAGCTTTCCAAGGTTATCTCAGAAATCGCCCACTGCTAGTTCTTGCACAGTCTTGATGTCCTCAGGTGTCTTAAGCGTGTTGCAAGCCATTGATAACGTTTGTAATATAGCAACATGTTGTGTGTTATGAGAATCTGCTAACACTGACCATTACATACATTCTTTTTTTTTATTCAAGTACTTTGTCTTAACTGGGTTATGGATGGCACTGTCAGGGAAAAAAACCCTGTGGCATTCCTTACAACATGAAACCCAAAATTGTACAGTGGAAATATTTCATATTTCATGTACACTTCTATACACTGTACAATGATACTAAGTCAAGTTTTTCGCAATATAGCCTGTCTCCTGCTGAAATGAAAGGATAGTATACTATTGACTTTATTGGACTTTCAAATCAGGGCTTTCAGTCGCCTTGAATTTATCTTTATTCCTGAAAACATTTAAGCAATTAGGGGAGTGGTACAAATAATTTCTCTTGCACAAACATTCAGTTCAATGGCACAGACACGGGAGCAGAACTCCATATATTTTGCCTCTTGTCCTTAAAAAGTTTCTTTTCTACTTGTGAACCTATGGGCAAAAACCCATGTTGGCAGCCCTTCCCTACCGCCTTAGTTGCAGTTCAGTCTTTCTCAAGTCAGTACAAGGTAGTCTCATCCATTCAGCTAATAATATTATTCCAGTATCCCTTCAAAGAAGCAGCAGAACCTCCATTTCTGATGCTTAAAGCAAAGAGACATAACTTCTAGTGATTAAAGGGAAAGAAATACACATCATACAACATACTGTGATGACAGTGAATTACATGCTTACCCCTGATGTTCTGAGAGACTGGAGTCAGCAGTAGACAACAATGGACAACAGAATGATATGTTGAGGGATCCTACTTAACTGAATGGCCACTTAACTGCTACTGATTCTCATAGTGTAGGTGACATGACTATTGGCCAGTTCTAGTCACTCCAACAATAACCCTCAGCCACAGAAGCAACATCCAACAGTCCATTATACCTTCTGCTGTAAGATGCTGTGATAAGGATGTATCGCAGGGGTGGCCAACCTTCCACCATTAGGGCCTCTGTTGTGTAGAAAACAGAACTTTGGCAGCTGCAATTACTGATGGTGCTGCTCAAGCAGCTGCACCTGCTGAAATGCCCTCACCTATACAACAAATTAAAGGGCCAGGAGCATTCATGCTGAAAGGTTGGTCACCTCTGATGTATCCCCTCCTTTAGGGAAGACTGCAGATGCACTAGCGTTACTGCAGGGGGGGTGGAGCTCCAAGTGCTTTCGTCGGCTGGAATCGCTCCAAAGGCGAGGGGGCGGGGCCGCTTTCTCCCATCGTGTAACGGATGGTCAGAGCCCGACGGAACTTGGAGCTCCACCCCCCTGCAGTGACACCAGTGCGCAGATGTGTAGAATAAACAAAATCAAGGAATGGAATGATGGTGCAACAGAATCTAGCAGACACTGGCCGGATCATAGTCTAAAACAAAAAATGCCAGCTAGGAAGTCTGGATGCCAACTGGAAGTAAGTATGCAACTTGAGAGCAGGAGAATGATGTAAAAAGGAAGATGAGCACACGCCTGTCTGTTGCATACAAGGCTACCAAAGAACAATGAAAAGTACAATAAACCCAAGAGGCCTAGCCAAGCATCTCCCTCCCCAACAGCTACCTGGAAAAAGATAAAGAGGCAGGTCTGAATAGGAGTCAGAGCCAAAGTGATGGTAAAGTATTGTATATTCAGTGGACTGGAGCAGCGGTTCTCAAAGTTCTCCCCGCGAGGTGGGGAGAACTTTGAGTGTTTGCGGGGGCGGGGCCAACAGTGGCGGCGATCCAGGGGATCGCCACCGCTGCAAATGTTGCCGCAACCACCGCCAATACCACCCCCGCTGTACTTGCTGGGGCTTGGGGGCTTCGGGGAGGCCTACGCAACCTTCTGCAGGCCTCTCCGATCTTCGGATCGCCGTTTTGCGGCGATCTTCGGGCGTTTCCGATTTTCACAAAAATCAGGAGTACCCAAAGATTGCTGCAAAAAGGCGATCCGAAGATCAGGGAGGCCTGCAGAAGGTCGCGCTGGCCTTCCCCCCCCCCCAAGTCCCAGTACGTACAGTGGGGGTGGTTTCGAGCATTTTTGTGGCGGCGGCAATCCCCCGGATTGCCACCTCTGCCGCCATGCTGTCCTCGCCCCTTTAGGGGGCAGGGGACAGCAGTGGTTCTCATTGGTGGGTCGTGACCCACAGTTTGAGAACCGCTGGACTAGAGTCATTGATCCAGCTACTTCCCAGGCACACTATTTTTAACTGAGTAAAAAGACACATGAAAGCACATAGGAAATCTATTTTTTTTAATAAACTACATGCTATCAGTGTGCCTGCACAGGTGTTTCAGTTGTGATGTTTTCCCTGTTCATATTAATGTAGAGTGTAGAACTGCAAGCACATCCTTTTGCTGGAGCTCCACATGTCATTGGATTACACATAGGATTTTTAACTAGGGGGATATAGCTTTAAATGGCAACATGATATATTGATAGCCCAAAATGCTTTTATGTTTTAGTGGGAAAAGAAATAATGCAAACTTTCTTTGTTGCATTAGTTACAGCACTATGCATTTTTAAGATGCCATTTTTCTGAAGAAAGGTCCTTCATAAAATTGCATTGACAAAGACAGACTATATTCAAAAGGCAAGGAAGAGAGTTTTTCTCTTTGTGCTAATAAAGAAGCCCAAACCAGCAATTTTCTAGACAAGTAAATGAATAGGTGTAAGGATCTGTGACACTTTCAGGTGGAAATAAAGCTTCCAAATGTCCTCTTTCCTAATATTATTAAAATATTTCATCACTTGAAAAGAGATTGGCAAGAGAAAGTGAATAAACACAATGTTGTGCAAGAAAGTGGCAGGAATTATGTGCATGTGCGCGCATGTACGCGTGCACGCACACACACACACGCACACGCACACACACACACGCACGCACACACACACACACACACACACACACACACACACACACACCTTGCTATCAGAACCAATGCATCAACTTTTAATCAAATTCTCTGTTTATCTAGTTCAGAGAACTTGGCCAGAATTCAATAACTCACAAATATGATCTTGTCAATGAGTGTAACCTCACCTGTAGACTGGTAGCAGCCAACAAATGGAAACACCAGTTCAAGGGACCAGGGGCCACAGGCTCTCCAAACACATCCCCAACTCAGGAATTGTAATGGCGTAGGAAAAATATGCTGACTGAAAACCAGACTGACGCGATGGAGAACTGATAGGGACAAACCCCAAAAAATAACAGGTGCCAGTGGACATGTATAAAAAGCATGTTGTAAAGAGCCTTACAATAAATGAGAATTGCTATCCACATGCATTGGGGTCACTAAGATGTTTGCCATCTCCGTTGAGCACACCAGTAGGGAACTGAAAATACCAATGGAGGATACACAGATCATGGAAAGAGCAAAGGTATAGAACTCTATTCAGAGTCGGCAAATTACTGTGTAACAATGAATGGGATTGTCATTAGACCAATAATGATGGCTGCATGCAAAGAACCTTTGGGGTTGTATAGTTCCCATAAATGCGTAACCAACACTGAATACAGAATGTAAAAAAGATTTCTGTTGTATCCAAGCAGAGCTCCATCACGTCCATGATCTATTTCCCCTAGTGCCAAACCAAATGCTTCTGGGAAGCACAGAAGAAGAACATGGCAGCAGTAGCCATCCCTACCACTCTGTTGCCCCATCCAACAAGGCAACTGGTACTGCGAGGCATACTACTCCCCTTCAACCAGGAGTTTCTTCATTATTCCTTAAAAAATTGGTCCTTCCGCTTCTTGCCTATTCCCAGCCTTGTCATACTCACATTGATACAAGAGCAGCCCACTTGCAGTTTCATTCCCATGCTAGTCTTGTTGCTATTCCACTCAGCCCATGATGAAGTCTTATCATTTTGCTTTCCGGTCCATAGGACATCATTGTAAATCCACACAGTTCTTTCTATTCTTCCTGGTATCTATAAATAACAGGCCCAATTTAGAAATCAAGACAGCTCGCTCAAAAGTTATCGTAGTTTTGTTCTGATGTTCAGCTTTTAAATATTCCTGACTTAATTTACATCCAATTAGCATGGGCCCTTAGAGCACATAGATGGCAAACTGCAAAGCTGAATCATGGCTACCTGCTCTCCCACTCACCATATACTGTATTGTTCAGGTGGGTTGCTGCTGAAAATCCCCCCCAAACCAATTCATGCGTGTCTTCCAGGCACTGGAATTCCTATAGCAGAATATATTGTTATGTTTCGCTTGGCTTGTTACATGCTAGAATGTTGAAGTTAGAAGGTCAACATCATTACCTGCATTTTGACTACATTCTTGATGTAAATGGGTCAGATTTTCTGACTTTTCAAATTATCAGAGTGCCATGTGGGTGTTAACCAATTTCAGCATCATTTTCTGATAGGTTTTACTGTACAATTTTATTCATGTCTACTCAGAAGTAAGCCCCATTGGGTTCAATGAAATTACTCCTTCCCAGGTAAATGTATATAGGATCACAGCCTTACAGCCAAATCCTATTCGGGCTGAATGCTGAGAATGCAGTCTATGCTGGTGCATTCCGCCAGCATAGACTGCCTTATGGCAATTGTAAAACATGCTCTGGCAGCGTGTGAACTTGTGCACTACAGGAGTGCCAGCGGAAAGGCAGGGTCCTTCCTGTGCCAGCCAGAGGATCCCAGAGGACCCGCCAAGGCAGGTAGGAGGGTGGGGGAGGTGGACTGGGGTGGCGGGAGATGGGGAGGGCGGAATGTGGTGGCGACAGGAGTGGGGGCAGGGTGGACCGGGTCCAGGAAGGGGTGGGTTTGGCGCCAGTGGCAGCTGCCAAATCCTAGCCCTCTTCCTGGACCTGATCCCATGGCATGGGTCCACACGGACCTGCACCAGCAAATTTGCTAGTGCAGATCTGAGTAGACCCCTCTGCACTGCAGAGCTTACCCCCCAGATAAGGGAACAAGTATTCCCTTACCCAGAGGAGAACTTTGCACCTGCCCACACCACAGGATGTCATGGTAGCCATTTTGGTGTCACTGCATTGGTGGGAGTGGGGAAGAATAGGATTGGACTGTTAATGTATTTGATCTTGCAGAGGGGAAAAAAAGATGTACAAATGTACCACTTTAGATGGGATGTCCTGAACTAAATGTGGGCCAAGGTAAGTAAGTGGAAGTTATTAGGAATGCACTTCTACCTCTCTCCCCTCCCCCCATTTTTTAGCATGAGATATACAACTGGGCAAACGTCACAGTCTTCTAGCAATTAGGGTGTGACAATAATGGTTATATCAAGTGGTAGCTTTCTTATTCCTAAACATATGAAGCTGCTGCTTGATACTGAATCAGACCATTGGTCCATCTGTATCAGTAGCTCTCCAGGGTATCAGCAGGGCCTTTCCTAGTCCTAGCTGGAGATGAAATCTGGGGTTTTCTACATGTAAAACACATACTTTATCAGCGTACTGTGTCCTCATCTTCAAAAGTGGTCCCAATCCCCAATATTGCTATTAGGAAGTAGCCATGACGGGGGGGTGTGTGTGTGACATACCTGCCATATCACCACATTTTGAAAATGAGACACATACACCTCCTATTTTCAGAGCGGTTTCGAATATTTTTGTAGCATGTGGCAGGTTTTAAAGTCTTTTTTCTTTTAGTTTTGAAAAAAAAGAACCTTATGCTATTCCTAAAGCTGATCCAATGATATTTGACTCAGACCAGCTCTAGGAGCATGACATTTGTTGCACAACAACAACTAGTGGCCCCAGACAGGATGAACATCCTTATCCCCATCTCTCCATCCAGTGAGTCATACAGTGAGCTCACCCTTGCCATGGCATGCAGATTCACATCCAGATGTTGACTGGCATTCACTTTGGTTTTGCACACATCAGTCTGCGTTTGCAGGCTGCCTGGAGCAAAACTATGGACCACAGGTGGTGTGTCACCCACCTTTGGCCATTCCATTTGACTTGTCCTAGAAGACCCATCCCGTCACATCCAATCACATGTGGATGTGACTGAGAAGTCCTCTCTCACTTGCCATTCCGCTCTTCATTGCTCCTGTTCTGTTTGTTTGCAGGAATCATCAGTGGATGGATGCAGCAGGTCATCTTCCCCTCTCAAGCCCCATTCCATGCCTGTAGCAGCTGTCATTTGCCATCATCTCACCTGTGTCCCCTCCTCACCCCCTGTGTTCCTTGTCAGGATTTCTCCCCAACTCTCTTTGGAGCCACTATCCTTGTGCTCACGTTTTCTCCTGGGTCATCATTCCAGATGCTTGTTTGTTTTAAACAGCCATTTTGTTTTCTCCTCCCCACAATAATATGTGCATGCAGCCACTCCCAGCACAGGCATGCAACACTTTGCACCTGGAAACAACCTGTTGTGCTGCACCCACCTGACTGGGCACCTCCAGGAGACCTCAGTCCCCACCTTGGCAGCGCCTGCTGCTAGCAAGCAGCTCTGAGTTGGAGGGCCCCTTCCCAAGGCAGGCGCCAGCAGAAGGCAGCCCAAGCATGCAGTTCCTTCAGTGCGAGTCTCCCTCCTCCCCAAGACCTCTGTAACCACCTGTCGCGCTGCCCATGCACCAGAAGCAGCTGCTGCCATCCGTCCCCTCCAGCATCTGCAGTTCCTCGGCATTCAGCTGCGCTCAGCGCCTGCAAACTTCCTTCTCCTCTCCTTGCCACTTGCAGTTGACAGGCGCTTCTTTTCCCCACAGCTCCACAACCAGTCAGAAAGCTGCAGCCCCCTTTCCTAGTCCCCCCCCCCACGTTTTGCTCCAGAATAGAGCCTCGAAAACCTCTGGCAAGCAAGAGGAGCCCTGCTCTGGCATTCAGTCAAGGGAAGGCTCTGACAGCAAAGAGGCGGAAGAATCTCTCAGTCTCTCTTCGCCCCGTTCCGAGCCTCAGTCTTGTCGCTTGTAAAGCAGCTCCCGAAGACAAAATAACCAGCGTGCTTGTGTGCTGGCGGAGGGATACATCCCGTCCCTTCATGTGTGTAGCGCGGCTCCTCCTCCGCTGCTGCCGCCGCCGCCGCTGCCTCCTTGATATAGCCAAGCGCTAAGAGGCGCTTGCAGTCACTTGGTGAGCGGCGCTGCTCGGGCTGTGGGGCTGGAGTTCTGTGCGGGTGTGATTGAAGGGCGAGACTTGCGAGCGAGAAGGAGACGCGCAGCAGCAGCAGCGGCGGCCAAGGAGCAGCAGCCAGAGCCGGCTTCTTCTCTTGTGCTCGGCAGCAGGCACCTCTTAACTTGGGAACTGTCCACCAGTGTGAGCTCCTGAAAATGAGCCGCTTGACTCTCTACCTGCTCGGATTCTTCCTCAGTAGCGGGCAAGGTAGGAGGGCTTTCGCCGCTTTGTTTCTTTTACCCTCCAAACCTTCCTCCCCCTCTTCTTCATCACCATCCTCATCGTCATGCCAAGAAAAGAAAATTGACACTTGAGATCTCATTCTGCATTGGGCTCCTTCTTAAATTTGATTCTGAGAGGGAAAGCGGCCAATTCAAAGCATTTTTTATACTGTATATTAAAAAAAGAGAACAGAGGGATGCTATAACTGCAGTTTTCTTGGGAGTTTAATTTTTTCCTGTCCTCTTGTTGGGAAGAATGATGGCCCTTGTTTCTCCACAATTTTGATTTTGATTTGTGTGTGTGTGTGTGTGTGTGTGTGTGTGTGTGTGTGTGTGTGTGTGTGTGTGTGTGTTTTAATGCAGTAAAAGGCATGAGACTGAATGTGTGAAGCCTTTTTCGTGTAATGATACTTGGATGTTCCTTCAAATAAAAAAGGGGGAGCGAGGTTGGGTGTATGTGTGCAGCTCTTATCAGTGACAATTTCTGGAGTGGTTCAGTAGCTCTCCTTGATTTGCTTCCCAATTTGCTGTCAGCAGACATTTGGTGCCGTGTTGTGCGACACATCTGTAGATCTATAGGTATGCTCACCGCACTTCGGATGCAAGGCAGTGCACCCTGTGTGTGTGTGTGTGTGTGTGTGTGTGTGTGTGTGTGTGTGTGTGCGTGCGTGCGTGTGTGCATCCTTATCATGAATGGCAGTTGTACAGCAAGAAGTCACAGCACACAGCAAGAGGGTACACCTGTGTGCTGTCGGTTTTCATGGGGCGTGTGTCGAAATGTATATTCCAGCAGCAGCGCTTCCCTCAAAACAGAGACTGGACAATTACCTGTCTGTGCGACTTACTCCTGGGTTACTTCAGGATTTCACTATTGGGGGGGGGGGACTGGAGGAAGGGAGCGAGCTGCACTGTGTGAATGTGGCGCACTGACAGAACCTCTTTGTGCAAATTAATTGCAGCGTTTCAAACTGTTCAGACAAGTTTTTGGCATGTACCAAAGGCAGAGGTAGATTGCTAAAGGAGCTTGCTTTGCCCTCCCCATTAGAAGGAAGTACAGATTTCTTTGTAACTCACTATGTTGTATTTCAGAGAGCTTAAAAATGTAAAAGAATATTGCAGAGTTGAGGAACATGCCACATATATATTAAACTGGGAAAAATGGGAAAGAGTTTCATCAACAAGGGCTGCTTCTGGGCTTGCTTTGAAGGCATTTTTTTTTTCAGTTGCTCTTTTTACTGAGCCATTCTGTCCAGCAGGGGGTGATAGAGTTCCACTGAAATGGCCAAGTTTCTTAATTTTGCTCTGTATCAGGCAAGGCATATGCACAGACTGGAGGAGAGTGAGTCTGTCTTCTATCATTCTTCAAGCACAGCTTGACATTTGGGATGTGACTCCTTTAATTCTCCATTCTCACCCCCACCTAAGGAGCTGAGCACACATGCTGGGATTCAAATTAACTGCAAGGGTTCTTCCCCTGCCTCCCTTCCACCCCATCACACACATACATGCAAAGAATGAAAGCTATAGTATTAAGGATAAAACATGCACTGTTTGTAAAATTCCCATGTGCAAACTGTTGAACATCTATAAGCCGTCAGGCCCACAGCATGATTAGAGATCTCAAGTCCTTGGACTGCAAGTCACTGGTGCCATTGTCTTACGCAGAAATGCAGCTGTGTGTCGTTGCCATCTCTGGGTGGGCTCTGGAGCAACTGCAATTAGTAATTCAACACAGCCCTGAGGATTTTCAATAGAGGAACGGATAGAAATGCAAGAAGGGGCATCCAAGCAGAGCCGCTTTCGGTCTTCTCGTCCACTTAGCGAAGTACTTTGTGTGTGTGTGGGGGAAGGCATTGGTAAGAATGGAGAAATAGAACACGGCAAGTTTGCACATTGTTATGGCTCTGACTGCCAGGGAGGGCCCTGTATGTCAGAAATTTCATGATCGCAAACACCATGTTGTTTATCACACTAAACGCACTGCTATGCCTCTGAAGAGCCCAGAGTGGCTTACATATATGACTCCCAGGCGGTCTCACATCTAGGACCAAACCTGCCTCCCTTCAGCAACGGTACTGGATTGTGTGTCTTCAAGATCAATTCTTTGGGCAGGATTATACCCGGTGGGGCTGGCGTTTGCTACGAAAATATATTTTCGCAACTCTCAAGCAAAGTGGTGCTGCCGTAGCCATTTCTGAAGCTCTTTCCAGCACAGGGTACTTTGCAGTTCTTCCTTTTCGTATCCATGCAGCGATCCTCCTAAGAGATAGTCACTTGTGCAAGGCCACTCATTGGATTTAATAGCCAAGCAGCAATTTGAATCTTGTTCCCTTTGATCCAAAAGCAACTTCTTCCACTGCACCACTCCAGCCCTCGTCAGTTTTTGTGTTCATGCATATCTCACCCACACATGCAAATTGCCTCTCTGCTGTGTAATATTCCAGAGAGTTGGTGGCAGTGTCAAGTTATCTACAGCTAAACAGCTTCCTGCACGACTGTGTAATTAACAAGGTGGTGGGCAGCAAGAACGGCTGTAGATGCAACAACTTTCTTGGCTAAAATAACAAGCAAGCAAGAAAAGGAGAAACCATCCTTGAACATGAAACACCTATATATTGGGCAATATATAGGGAAGCTGTCTGGAAAGGAGAATTTGGAAGGGAGGTCCGTTGGGAGAAATTAGGGATCCTTTAGGGGTCATTTCCTTGGGAAAATATAGAGATTTTTGGGGGGGAGTATTGCCAAATATTGGAGAACGACTGGATTTTAGCCTGCAACACAGGAGTGAGAGCTGGGAAAATAAAAGCCATGATGTGCGTATAGTAGAGACTTCAATTGCCTGTTTTCTCTGTCTGCCTGTCTCTTTTGCTCAGATTTGAATGAAGTGGGAGTATATGGGAGGCACAAATAAAGTAACCAATAGTAATCTCTGGGGTCATTTGCTTTAGATACACAGACACCCCCCACCCCCCCAGGTTCAGGTTTTATGTTGGCAGTATAGCTGCTGTGGATTTTATGAAGCATGGTTGAAGCTTATTTCTTTGGGAAACACTGCATTGTTAGACTGGCAAAGAATAATGTCCTTTATGGGGTTGTTGTTTTTTAAGCAGCCATAATATGTACAGAGGGGCTGTAGTTCTGTGAAAGAGCACCTGTTTTACATGCAGAAGGTCCCAGGTTCAATCCCTAGCATCCCTTTAGGTAGGGCAGCAGAGAAGTATTCCTGTCTGAAACCCTAAAGAGTTGCTGCCAGTCAGTGCTGACAATGCTGAATCAGATGAATTACGGTAATAATCTGACTCAGTATAAGGCCCTTTCTATGTTCTTAATATTTTGAGCTTTAGCAACCAGGTACTCAAA
Organism: Plestiodon gilberti rubricaudatus; assembly: GCA_026170595.1. Classification (NCBI taxonomy): domain Eukaryota; kingdom Metazoa; phylum Chordata; class Lepidosauria; order Squamata; family Scincidae; genus Plestiodon; species Plestiodon gilberti. Next base: position 179,372,451 of record JANXHW010000003.1, on the reverse strand, counting down.
ATGACAGGAGCAAAACAAGCAACAAACCTGAGTGCTTATCGAAATCATCACTAGATAAGAAGGCCCAGCTTTCTCACACCACAATCTTATGCATGTCTACTCAGAATTTAGTCCCATTGTGTTCAGTGGGGCTTACTCCCAGGAAAGAAGATTGGAGCTTCACTCTCCAGTTTCATTGGGAATGAACCCATTTCGTTTCATTGGCTGTGTTATTTTGAAATCCATCACAAAGGATGTTTTGAAGGCTTTGGGCTTATTTTTGATGCCCTCTGCAAACTGCCTAGATAATTTAAGTCATTGTTGAAAGACCCATGTTTTAACCAGAAACCCAGGAAACACCGACTTGTAGCATTTAAACATATACCCATGCGCAAAACTCATGTCCGGAGCAGAAGAGGTTTACCTAGTCTATCAATACAAAAATGAGTAGTGATTTACAGAGGATGTGACTTTAAGATTCAAAGTTGCATAATTGTAATTCCATGTATGCCTTACAACTCGTTGGGCTTCCACAATATGCATGGGTTTTTTTTAGGCTTGAACAGGGCATGGTTTCTATAGGACAGTGCAGTACCAACAAAGTACATTTTGATTTTCCTGCTGTGACCAATATGATGTGGGGGAAAAAAACATTATTTTACTGTTGTGTTACCTACAGTATGAGTGCATGCATGGCTCCTCTCTGACGCCGCTATTCCGCCCACCCCAGGACACCACTGGTTTGCAGAAAGTTCACTTTGGATCTTACCAATCAGCAACATCGCAAGAAAGTGTCACCTTCTAGGAAAACTAAGAGTTAGAAAACAGCAGAAAGCAACTGATAGACACTCAATCCTTCTGACGGAACTATGAAAGAATAATCTAGTCTGGGAACAGTAGTGCCGTTAACACCAGGAATGTCTTAAATAGCCACAGTTCACACAAATATTCCTCTCCCCACCTTTGGGAACTCGGTGGGCTGCTCCAGCTACTTTTGCACTGATAAAGAGTTGATTGATAAACCACAGAGTGATACAGTCTGATAAGATGTAGGGTCTCTTATTCTTCCTCATTACAGTTCTCTCAAACATAGGCACAGGCAAGTAAACTCCTACGTTCCTTCCTGAAAAGAGAATTGGGTTGCTGCTGAAAGGTAATTATGGAGGATGTTGATGTGCCAAGTCAGGAGCACTTTCTTGGCTAGGAATAAGAACATCATGCACTTAAAAGAAAGGAAAAGCTAAAAACTAAAGGAAAGGTTTTCTCCCATGTTGTTAAAAGGAGGTAAAGGAACTTTGCATTTGGGAGCACAAAGTTGTATCTGAAACACTGAATCGTTTAGTTACATTATTATCGCACTGTTCCTCCAGGAGTTCAAATAGCATGGCTCACTTTAAGCCCCAAGAGAAACCTGGGAAGCAAGTTAGGCAGAGTACGTGTGACCGGCCCAAGGTCATCCAGTGAGCTTCATGGCGGAATAGGGACTTGAAGGCCCCTAGTGTCCCTGGTCCTTGTCCAATGCTCTAACCACTACACCACCTTAAGATTTGTGCTTGTTTTTCAAGACCAATCAAACTGCCATCTTGCCCTGAAAAAGGTCAGAGAAGATTTTTCTTCACTAACTTTAAAATAATAGGATTGGATATTGCATTTAGTCAATGGGATGAACCTGGTTTCAATCCACACACATCAACATAAAAGGTTGGTTTATGAGACTGGAGGGAGGGTTAGGATGTTAATTCTGGTGCGGTTTCTCCTGACAGGAATCCATGTGGCTTTCCGAGGCTGTTTCCAGTTCCATCCAATAGATAACGTTCTCCAAATTTAGGAATATGTAACCTAAGCGATTCAGCAGATTTGGGAACAAGGAAATATGTACCGCCACCATGCAAAGCCATCTGCTGTCTTGTAGACCCCCACCCAGCATCCGTACTTTCATCTCCGAGCCTCTGCTATACCATATTGCAGTGCTGCAGTCACAGAGGAAGATCTGACAAACCTAAATTTAGGCCCATCTGCCTCTCGTACTAACTCGCTACTATGAACTGTTTTAGATATGACAGTTGGATGACAACTAAATGTAGCAGACTTCTCAAACCTTGCACTGAATTTGGAGTAGCTAATTTTAAACATCAATCTTGAGCAGAACTCAGAATTAAGAGCTTTCTACTGTTCGGAAAAAACGTTGACACTTTTTACCATGCGAATGTTACACTTTTCAACAAATCAGATTTCAGATTCTAAATTTAGTGGTATTTGTTCAATAACGTCAAGCAATACTGTTTCCTATAACTTTTCTCCTCAGTTCCCTGTTCTCGCTCTCTCTTTCTTACACATGCACACAGATCAATGGGACTATTAATCTGAATAAACTGAATAAGACAACTGAAGCAAAAGCATAGAAATGTAATAATTGCTCTTTAAATACCTTACTCTGGCCTGAAGTAAATCAAACTTGGAATCCAATGTTTTATGACAGAGCTTCTGTCCTGAACATTAGGACTGTAAATGTTACTTTCTAGGGGTGCATTGAATCCTATGCTCTAATAATCAGGTCCTTGACCTTAATGGGAGGGGGATCACATCACATGCAACTCACTTGATCCCTTCCGTACTATAAATGTGTGTGTTGTTTGTGTATGTGAATGTGTGTGTATATGTATGTGTATAATGACCTCAACTAAGCGATGTTCTAAACTGCCCATTTGATACTGACTGATGTGCCTCTTCTACCAGATGTGCATTTTCCTCTCGGAATGGTCTTGCTTTGCCACATAAGCATTGCTTTCACTGATGTTGCATGTCAAAGATCCTAGCGTTTCAGTCCTTGTCATCTGCAAATCAGCCTCATGCAGCATTTGGAGGAGAGGGACAAATCAAGCTGGATGGAGGACAATGAGAGGGGCACTGGAAGAATTTGGGCAAGGTCTCTCTCTGTCTCTCTCTCTCTCTCTCTCTCTCTCTCTCACTCTCACTCTCTCTCTCTCTGATCTGATTGGCTGAAACACAGTTGTTTATATGAGCAGCTTCTTTATTCACTGTTCTGAGCACACAACATTCCTGCCAGAGCAAGATGCAGCGTGCATTTGGATGTGCATGTAGAGCACCTGTTGTTAGTGTGTAGGGGTGTTGCGCAAATTGTGTTTGCTTACTTACTGGTTCCATCCATTTTTGCTATAAGAACTGTGTTTGTGTCATTATTCTTTTTGGAAAATCACATTCCTTTCATTATTCACTACGAGGTTAGTTGTTTTTGCAGCTAGCATTCGTTTTTGTTTCTTTGTAGACTCGAATGTAGGTGCTTTATTGCAGTTGATGGGGAATTTAAACACCCTGCAGCCCAGCTAAGAGGTATTGGAAAGCAATCTCCCTGTTTCCCCAAGGGTCTCCAGTTGGGTGGCTGTTGATCCCTAGCAGCCATTTTCTGGGAAGCAGGGTTCTTGAAATCTCCTGACCTAAATGAGCTTTGAATGAACAACAAATGTGCTATGAAGAAGTCATCCATTCATTATTTATACAGATCTTTAGTCATTCATTTCAGATTCAGAACAAAAGAAAAATGAACCAAATGGGTCTTGTTGGGCTTGTTTTTTTTCATTAATTTCTGTAATGAATGAACCCCTGTTTAAAAATGCTTTCCTGTTGAATTTGAGAAGGAAACCGAAAAGATTACACACATGAAACTGCCCCCGTCTTCATTGTTATGAATTGGGAAGCTCCTCGGGGAGTGGAAATTCAAGGTATGCCTTGCAGCCCCCATCTCCACCGAAAATGTCTGGATTGGTGATTTAGCTGTATTCTTAGACCTGATGATGATAAACACCTCCAAGTCAGTAAGGGTTTGAGAGCTGTTTGAGAGCTGGTGTAGTGTACGGACTAGAGAGGGTGAGGAAAGAAGTTCCCACTTTCTTCCTCAACTCAGCCATGATCTCAGGTGTCCTTGACAAAGCCCTGTATCTCGACCTCAGCACGCACGCACGCACACACACACACACACACACCACCCAGCCCACCTCAGCCCCAGTGTTACTATTTGGGGATAATAACGCTGACCAAACTTGTAGGGCTATTGCAATGAGGAGCTCAGAGAAAGTCTAAAGCACATTATAAATATTGTATACACTGTCGTCGTAGTGATTAACCTTTCCAAGTGTAGAGCCAGCTCTTAAAGTGCCTTTGGCCACTTGATTCACTCATGGGAGTGTTTTATGCTCATGAACACGTCAGTAGCCAGCTTATGATCTCATCCATGACACCATCTCTGACTTATTAGACTCAGCTTTCTGGGTAGTGAATGTTATTGCTGCTACGACTTGTGTGAGTTTCAGCATCACATGCAACACTGCTCGTAGTGTCCATTCCCACAAGAGAAGAAAGTTTCTCAAAGCATTCAAAATTATGTCTGAAGATCTGAAGCATTCCTAGGAAAAAGCAGAGGTGTATAAGCCATATTTTTTGAAACAAATGACTGCTCCCTGTTTTAGCAAAGAAGTGTAATACACGCAGACGCACTGGGAAGCAAAATGGGGGCAGTGGAGAAGTTGGTCTTTAATTATGGTACAGACCCCCTACCTTTTCATGAAAATATTAACAATCAAAACAATCCCCCCTTCATCTCAGATCCCCAGACTGGCATTGATCAAAGGGATAGCTGTGCATGTTGCCCTCATGCTGCCAATATGTTGCAGGCACAACTCCTGTGATGCCTTTGAGTCTTGAAGGATAAAGGGTTCAAGCTCAAATCCCTTGGTCCATTTGCAGGGACCAACTGCTTAAGTTCAGAATATGAACATAGAGTCCCACTTTATCTGTTGAGCACCATGGTGTTTTGGGGGGTTAGGGTTAGGCATTGCAAGGGCAGGGCTGCTGCAGGTCTCTTTGGAACGACTGTAGCTCCATGGAACCAGCTCCGCAGATAGCACAATTGCACCTTGCTATTGCGAAGGTGATGCGGGAGCAGTGGCTCCACCCCAGATCATCTTCACAGATCCAAATTGGAGAAACCTGACAAAGCAGCAATGGCACCAGCTATTGTGGGTCCATGTCAAGTTCAGGAAGTCCAACTGAAGGCTTCTACTGATGCTAGGTTCTCTCCAGCTTGAGAAAAAGGCTTGTAGTGACTGTCTCCAGAGACAGCTGGGAAACATGTGTGGGAGTGAAGAGGGAAGTTTAAAGGAAGTAAAAATCTCCTCCACTTTGGCATGTTATTATTTTCCCCTCTGCAAAATGGTGGTCAGGTTCATATTGAGCAAAGGATGAGGGATCATAATATGATGAGGGGGAAAATATATCCTGCACATGCTCAGGAATACTTCACATGTGCCAGGAATAGGCCTAATATTCAAATCAAGTTTTCATGTGGAACCAAGATGCACTCTGCAGCAATATATACCCTGTTCTTTGCAATTAGCTTTATTGGAATCAGCTTAGGAAAAAATGTACAGACACGAAATATTTCACAATACAGTGCCTGCAATTTTCTAGACCAGGCGTTCCCAACCTGGTGGTACGTGTACCCCTTGGAGTATGTGGACCGTCGGGGGGGGGTATGCCAGAGGCTGTCCCTTATCTGCTCCAATCAGCTGTCAGATGCGGAGAGCGGCTGTTTTAAAAGTTCTCATGAGTCTCCTGCCCTCTGTCCGCTGCCGAGTAATCTTGCCTGGTGAGTCAGCTTCCCTTTAATTAGTCTTATCAGATCGCTGTTTCACCTTTTAAAAAAAAATGCTCCGTTTTTAGCTATAGAAATCACGCTGCTTTCAATCACTATTCAATCACTTCCTGGTTGCTCAATTTCCCCCCTCCCTTCCCCAAGATCACCCACTTATCAGTTGGAAATGCCATTCACAAATTTGCAATGCTTCCTTAGTGGTCTTTTTAGTGATGTAAAAAATAGTCATTTTCATTTACCACAATCCTAATTATATCTTCTCCCCTGTGAATAATGCAAATGTTTTGAAAAACATTTCCAATACTTTTTTTTTCAAGAGCATGAAATGATCTTCAGCGGAATATCATGATCCCTTTTAGCCTGAATTCTTTCCAGACTGTTCCACAGCATTCCTGTCACCAAATGCGTCTCCTCAGACTTCAGTGCCAACATTTGAAGCTAAAACAATCTTCAAAGAGCTCTAACCTAAAGTTACAAAATTCTGTCTCAGCTTAAGCGAGTTATCTTGAAGATAATAGACTGAAGCCTGATCTTGCCATCCGTGGGAACAAGGTTTCTTCATAAATAATTTTTGAGGACTGTAATTGCTTGCAACAATGTTTTTCTAGACATTTGAAAAACATTGTTGCAAGCAATTACAGTCATCTGAATTTCAGCATTCAGATAATTATTTTAGAAGAAAAAAAATCAATTTCACAATAGAAAATTGCCTTTCTTGTGGAAACTGTAGTTGCCCAAGCACTCCTCACAAATCACATGAGTCAAGGTAATATTTGGTATACAGCTGAGCAACTTTAATTAATTCCATGATTCAATTAGCTTAAATCCTGTAGCGGATCCTGTCTACAAAACTCCTCCCCCTTTAGTGTGGGCACCTACCCTGAAGGAGACAGACACATCTTCCCCTTTGGGTGTTTGCGCCCTGGCTCCAACCAGAACTCAGTTCATGCCAAACTCTGGTTTTCACCACCTACCCCCAGAAAGGGGGTCAAGGCACCCAAATTACCCAGCTCATCTCAAGCCGGAAAGCCTTCAGGATGGACTTTGCAATTCAGGCCTTAAGGGTCGCCAGTCAGCATCCCCGAGCCAGTCAGCCTCTTGAGATTAGTACTGGCTTCCCCCTGGCTCTTGCATACCTTAAGATGCACACGAGATCTCTACTCCTACTCCCAGTCCCGCACTATACCTGCCAGAAGTGACCAAATGGCTAATATAGCATGACAGTAGGCAAAAACATTATATTTTAAAAACAGTAGGCAAAAACAAACAAACAGAAACCCTGCCACATGCCAATCAGGCAGAGAGCAAAAAAATTCCTACCCAACCCTTGAGGGCAGCCAGCTAATCTCAGACTATCCCTAGGGCGGGTGGGATGTATGCGATGTCACCTGAGCTCTGAATGGCTAGCTCAGCACAGAAACAGGAGAGAAACCGCTGAGGGAGAGATGCTTCTCCCCAATCACCCAATCAGTGAGGTCTCTGTGTTCCTTGCCTCGTGCAGGGGGCTGGGCTGGGGAAGAAGGCCACTGCAGTGTGGCTGCATTGTAGTTATTTGTACACAGTTCAGTGAGCAACATAGATCAAGTCTCTTGCCCTGAACACAAGGCTCACATCTAAAATTGCTTTTCCTTTGCATATGCTAAGTTTACTACAGAAACATAAATACGAAGTTTGTCATAACCCATCAGAGACATATCAAGGAACTGACTGGTCATTATCAATGGAGCCATCTTTGGTTTGGGACATACCGGTATATATTTTAGAAGTCATCTTCTTTTCCCAGTTGTATCAGAGTCCCTCAGCTTGTAGCTCTGTGTAAATGAGCTTGTGGATTTCAGATGCAAATAATGATCTGTTTTTCTGCAGTGTGATCATGATTGAAGTGCCTGGAATGGAACAGAACCATGTGGTTTTGAGTCTGGCCACCTTTCCAGAGAAGTTCGATATTTTTTCCCAATTAGATGCACCTGCAGAGCTTGATATTAGCCAGTCTGCCTTTTATTTTAAGGGGGACAGGCTTCAAGCTTGAGGGATCTACTCCCCCCTCTTTTTTATACAAGAATCCTGAGGTCCAGCAGCTGGTGGCTCTTGGAAGGGGGAGAGAGGGAAGAAATGCATTGCATTACGTTGCAGAATGCATTGCATCTTCTTTTTTAGATTGTGAGCCCTTTTGGGACAGGGAGCCATTTAATAATTTGATTTTTGTCTGTAAATCACTTTGTGAACTGTTTGTTGAAAAACGGTATAACAACAACAACAACACCAACAACACTTAGAATTAAGAAACAGGATGCTTAGCCCCCACCCTCCTACTGGCCCCCACCCTCCCTGGTGCCGTTTGGCTGAAAAAGGAGCCAAAAAGCAGGGGGGTGTTTCTGCACAGTGGCGCGGAACGATGATGTCCCGCCCTCCAGGGGCGGGGCGTGCGACTCCCGTGGGGGGTGTTGCGGCGGCAGCCCCCTCCCATGGGGGGTGTAGGGCCGCTTCTGGGTTGTGGGGAGAGGATGCTGAATACCACATATTGATTTGAATGAACCAGTCAATTCTTGGGCTGCATGTTTCTAGTCCTAGTTGTGTATTTTTTTTCTTGGTGCATGTAGCATCAGACCAAACAGGTCTATGGTAATTAAAAAAAAGTATATGGTGCTCTTGTTTGTGGGTACAAATGATAAGCCATGTTAGCGTCCCACATCTAATCATTCATCATTTGAATTTGTTGAGGCCAACATTGATGATGTCAACGTGTCAGGAAGCAGAACATATTTGTAGAACTTACCTTTCAGCTCCAAAGGCAATGCCAGTGCACATTGTATAGGTTTTGTGGTTTGGTTTATGGTTTTGTATTACAAGTTTCAGGATGTTCAATATTCAAATCATGCTGCTAGGCATTGAAGCATTTGGGCTGGGTGATTGGATAGTAAATGGCTTTGTGCCATTTATGGCAGTTCTGGTCTCTGATTCCAACAGCTGCTTAGCGCTTGAATGGATCTTCCCATAGATTTGCATTTGATTTCTGTAACTATTTTTGCTCATATATTCTGTGTACTTATGGGATTATGGTACAATGGATTCTTTTTTCTTTCCACGGTGATATTTTTACAAGGAATATTTATAAAATAGTGTCAGTGTAGCCCAATTTCAGCATTTCTAACGTTGCTCCTACTGTAAGCTACTAAGAAAAAAGAGAAGCTTACTAAATACATGTAAATCTGAATATTCTTTAATGTAATTGAGCTTAATTGTGGATAACAGGTTTTTACTCCCACTTTCCAGTATATATAGGTTTTTATTCTAATCATACATTGCCTTGTTCCCAAGCTTGCTTGAACCACACCTTTTCATTTATAATTTTATGTGCATATGAAAAAGAAACATGGGGATTGAGTGCTAAATATGAGTTGAATTTTGGACATGGTGTTACTAAGAATGTATGTGTTCAGAAACATTCATTACATTTATCTTGACTGTTTCTAGACTTGGGGATAATTTCCAGGGGGGCTGTGTATGAAAGTCTACACAGACGTCAACAATGGTTCCAAGTGCTAATTACCTCCTAGGCACACTACGGGTCATAGCATTGGAATATCTAAGTATTCATTGACAAACATGCTGATTCATGCAGCAAGTTCTGTTCCTAATAAAATTAGATGCTAAAAAAGGCTGATGGTGCGTAATAAATTTTGTAACTTCACCCGTGAATATTTGATATGAAAATCAGTGGCATGTGAAAGAAATAAATGCGAGAAGAGTTCAAGGCAATGCAGTTAACCCCAAGCTTCACAGAGAATGTGAATTACATTGTACATGTCTGAATCTGAAAGCTGATTTTTATTTTTGCAGTCAACTTACCAGATGGATGTTTTTCATAACACTTCTTGGATCTTAATGGTGGAAGGCCATCTTATTTATGGTGCTTTTATCAAAGACAGAACGCCTGTGATGAACCATGAGTTGAGTCCTTGTAAGGGCATCTTTATACTAAGGACAAAGCTCTCTTGAGACAAGACAAACACCATGTTTCCCTTCCAAGTGGCTTCTAATGTATTTTATTTTCTATAACATTATTTTCACTTTCTATAACTTCTGTGAGCTCCATTTTCAAAGTTTTTCCAAGAACACTGAGTTGTGATAATGTAGTGGCGAGGAGACTAAACTGTGAATCAGGACCTCCTCCGTTTGATGGTCAGCTCTGCTGTGGATTTTCACTAGGTGTCCTTAAGCAAGCCACTCCCTCTCAGCCTCAGTTCCCAGCTACATTATGGTGGTAAGAATGCTTTCTCACCTTACAGCAGTGGTTCCCAAACTTATCTGGCTCATGACACGCTGCAGCCTCTTCTTCCTGGCTCATGATGCCCCCGGTAGCTCCTCCTACCTGTTCTCCTGGGCGCTGCCATCTTGGATATCATGAAATCTTGCGAGATCCAAGATGGCGGCACCCAATTCTCATGAGATTTGGGCACCGCCATCTTGGATCTCATGAAATTTGATGGCGGTGCCCAAGATGGCGGCACCCATGAGACAGGTAGGAGAAGCTACCGGGGACATCACACGATGCCCCTGTGACTGTGCCGCGATGCCCTAAGACACACTAATGCACAGTTTGGGAACCACTGCATTACAGGGTTTTTGTAAGGACAACATTAGAATAATACATGTGATGTACTTTGCATGAAAGGCTCCTGAGAAAACTCAACCACCCAGGAATAAGAAGGCAGGTCCTCTGGATTAGGAACTGGCTGAAGAACAGGAAACAGAGAGTGGGTGTAAATGAGCATTTTTCACAAGGGAGAGAAGGCTCGGCGGCCCGCCTCACGGAGCTGCCGATTGTTGCCCCGGCCAGCCCCACTCCAGCCGGACAGGGGCTTGTGTTGGCAGCACCCAATTGGCTGCTGCTTGTCTCCGGGCGGGACTGAGGGTGGGAGGAGCAAGCATCATGCTTGCTCTCCTCAGTCCCATCTCGGAGCGCAGTGCAGCAGGGTGCCTTGTGGTTGGCTCCCTGTTAGGCTTTGGGCCTAGCTTGCCTCCTGAGGGGACGAAGAGGACCATTGGCACCATAACCCTTTGAGGTGCCGGCCATTAACTGCCAATAGCAGCGGCTGTGGGGTCGGGGCGTTCCCCCCCCAATTCTCCTCATCTCTCGGCTGGAGCGTTGAGAAGGCGAGGAGCGGGCCCAGACAGCTGGCCCCCTCGCTAAGGAGCATCTTGTGGGTGCGGGTCTTGTCCCCCCACCACCATCGTCCTTCAAATGGGGTGCGGGCATTGTTCCCCCCACCATCATTCATCTGTGGGGCGCGGGTTCCTCCCCCCCACCATCGTGTATCCTCTGGTTACAAACTAGACACACATTACACAGATTCTCCTGTCATTTAGCTAATTTACACATACTGCTTACTTTGAGGTGAACTTGCCCTCAAGCTCACTGTTACCTTAAAGTTAACTTCAATAATGCCCCAAAAAGGAAGGGCCACAGGTTTTGACATTCAGTAATTTTCTTTCCAGATTGGAGGCCCTTGCCCCGTTCCCTCAGTCTTTTCTCTCCAGGGATTAAGCCCCCCCCCCTTTTCCCTCCCTCTAGTTATATGTTGTTGCTGGCTTGTCTTGAAGGGGCAGCCATTTTCCCTCCATCTAGTTACATCATTGTTGCTGGCTTGTCTTAAAGGGGCAGCCACTTTCCCTCAGTCTTTTCTCTCCAGGGATTAAGCCCCCCCCCTTTCCCCTCCCTCTAGTTATATGTTGTTGCTGGCTTGTCTTGAAGGGGCAGCCATTTTCCCTCCGTCTAGTTACATCATTGTTGCTGGCTTGTCTTAAAGGGGCAGCCACTTTCCCTCAGTCTTTTCTCTCCAGGGACTAAAGCTTTTTTCCTCCCTCTAGTTACACAGGGTTGCTGGCTTGTCTTTAAGGGACAGCCGCTTTCCCTCAGTCTTTCTCTCCTCTCATACTTTTCTGTTCCTTTACCTCAGAGCCCTTATTATTGAGCTTACTTTGCAGCCTTTGATCTTTCTTGCTTGTGGCTCTGTTTCTGTCTTTTGTTTCTCTCTTAGTCCAGTGGGTGATAGTGTTCCTTTCTCTTCACTGTTTACCCTAGCATATATATACTTAATCACAACACTGGGAGAATTATTTTAGGCCGCAGTCCTTAACTTTCCTTGGAGTAGTTCCTACTGATTTCAGTGGAGCCTGCTCCTGGGTGGACTTGCATAAGATTGGGCTGTAAGTTACATAGCAAAGCTGGGCATGTATGCAGGGTAAACTTGACGGGGTTACTTTGATTTTATGGGGTTGCAATGCAGCCTTCATTTTAAAATAAGCATACTTTTAGGCATGTGCTTATTGTGTGTGCATAGACGTAGTTTTCCTTAACAGTTTCTTAGAAAAGGGGGTTACCTATAGTGATAGCCAGTCACACTGGCTCCCCCCCCTCCCATGTTAATGGCGGGGATTGATATGCGAATTTGGGCTTCCTGGCTGAGGAACTTGGCTTTAAGAACTGTTAGTGTGGGTGACCATGTTAGGTGGCTGTCCATGTGCCTCAGGAAGGTACGCAGAGTTCTTTCAGACTGCCCTTTGGGCTGCCAGCTCTAAGTTGAGCTTCCAGGGAAAGAAACTAAGAGGGTTTCGCAGCTGGATTAATTCCCCTCTGCATACAATTTATAACCTACCCTTAATGGGGAAGGTTCTGACGTCTTCCTCTCAGCTAGTCTAACCCATGGCTGCCAGGGAAGGGCAGTATAATTTTGGTACTGTACCGTAAATGGACAGTTAGCGTGCACTGATTACAGCCAATGGCAACTGATATAGCACAGCCAGCTAAAGTGTTTCTTGGGGGCAGAGTTAACTTTTCTGGCAGCATTATTTGCTACACCACAACCGTTGACATTTAACATTATTGGAGGCTCCCACTTCAGGTTGTGTGGGTGTGAGAAGAGCACCCCTATGTCCATGTTTGGTGTGCGGGGAGCGCGCGGGTCAGCGGGATGCCAATCCCTTGTCACCAATCCCTGGCTTCTGGCGTTGGGCTATGGTCTATGTCTTAAACCAGGCGGTCGCTATTGTCTGTAACCTGTGATGGCTTCCCCTGAAGCAGTTTAACCCCCCCCCCTTTTAGAGGCTTCCACGTCTGGTGCCATCACCACATCCAGTGGCAAGGAGTTCCACAGAGCTAATTTTGTATTAGTTTGCCAGAACTCAGGATCAGGGTGTATTGTTATAGAGTTTAGGTCCCTAGTAGCGATTTGACTACATATGTTGCTACCCCCACACCCTGCAGGCAACTGCAGCAGTTCAAGTTGGTCCTGGCATATGCTTCTGTGACAGGTTGGTTGCACCGATTTTAAGGTAGTTGTGGTGCGCCTTTGGGGGAGGGAGTTCGCCAATTCCACTGTGCGTTTTGTGTGTGACAACCAAGCTATGGTTTTGTTGTCAACCAGCAAACGTCCAGGTCTAGAGGATCCTGCGTCTTGTGAGGGCATTCGTGTTTGGCTGTTTGCAACTGAGCACCCTCTTTTGGCAAGACAGGTTCTTGGGGTTACAGACTGCAATTGCCTATGCGCTTTCTCATGTTCAAGAGGAGCGGTTTAGTGAACTCGCCCCCCGGACTCGGTTGGAACCAGTCCCCATGCCGCAGTGGCTTTGGACCCTCGGTTTTCCAGAGCCTGTGCCGCCATCTGTTCAGCTCTAGCGCGTAGAACGTGGTACTGCTGAGCGGGTTTGACCCAGGCTTGATCCAGGCTTTTTGGTACCTTTTGACAGGCAGCAGCATTGGGTGTGATTTGGCCCATCCCTCTTGGGCCCATCATGTTCTATGCTTCACCTTCAGGAGAGGGGCCTGTCCGTTTGCTCTTTAAGACTTCATCTGGCTGCCCTGGCCTTTTTTCTCTAAGGTGTGCAGTTTTTTAAGGACCACACCCCAGAATTTGAGTTACTAAGGTTGCCTGTGCAGTTTTGTGTGGCCTTCGGGCTTTCCTTCTGTGGCCTTTGGGCCTTCTTTCTGTGGCCTTCAGGCATTCTGTGGCTTTCGGGCCTTGTTTGTGTGGCCTTCTGGCCTTCCCTTTTGTGGCCTTCAGGCTTTCCTTCTGTTGCCCTCGGGCTTTCCTTCTGGGGCCCTCGTGCCTTCCTTGTGTGACCTTTGGGCCTTGTTTCTGTGGCCTTTGGGCCTTCCTTTATGGCCCTCGGGCCTTCCCTCTGGGGCCCTCGGGCCTAGTTTCTGTGGCCTTCGGGCCTCCTTTTTGTGGCCTTCGGGCCTTTCTTTTTGTGGCCTTTGGAACTTGTTTCTGTGGCCTTCGGGCCTTCCTCCTATGGCCTTGAGCCTGCCTTGTGTGGCCTTTGGGCCTTCCTTCTGTGGCCTTCGGGCCTGCCTTCTGTGGCCTTCGGGCCTGCCTTCTGTGGCCTTCGGGCCTTGTTGCATGTTGCTTGTTGTCCCCATGTTCGTAAGTTCTAATTTACAGTGTGTTTTTTCAGGTAAGTTGGCCCACGGGCCTTGTTGTGTTTCAGGCCAGTTGGCCTCCTTGTTATCTATGTGGCCTGCGGGCCTCCGTGTGATTGACGGCCTGCGGGCCTCCGTGTGATTGACGGCCTGCGGGCCTCCGTGTGATTGACGGCCTGCGGGCCTCCGTGTGATTGACGGCCTGCGAGGCCTCCGTGTGACTGATGGCCCGCGAGGCCTTGTGCAGCCTAAGGGCGTTGGCCTAAGGGCCTTGTGTTGGCGGCCTGCGAGGTCTGCTTTTGTGGCCAGTGGGTCACCTGTGTTACCCCTTCGGGGGCTCACCCAGTGGGTGTTAGCTGTAGGGACCTAGGTTCAGGTAGGCTAGCTTTGCCAGCGCTTAAGTACAATTAGGTTGTGTCTTTTGCAGCGCTGTGCCTCAGGACTTATAATTTTTTGTTTCTTTTGCAGGTCCCTGTGATGCCAGGCCCGCCAATGTGCTCATTTACGGCCATTCAATCGTTTTTTGGGCCAGGCAAAGAGCAATTGTTTCGCAATTTGGCTCACTATTGGGACTCGGCGACGTGGCAAGAGTGCGTTGGGCCGCCAAGAGAAGGATGCTCTGGGGCCAGCTGCTTCCTTTGCTACGGGAATTTTAGCGGTTAATCCGCCGCCTCAGGTACTCGTAATTCATCTGGGGGAGAACGACCTATGTCAGAGGACATCTGTGTCCTTGAGGCTCCAGGTCCTTAGTGATCTCTCCCAGATTAGGTGCTGGCTACCAGGGATTGCCATCCTTTGGCCCGGCTGGCTCCCCAGGAGGGTGTGGCGGGGGTCATTGAACCCCCGCTGGGTTGATCTTGCCTGTAGGAAGTTGAACGCGTACCTGAGGCTTTTTATTTTCAAATGGGGGGCAGTTTTATCCCCCATCCCAATATTGTTTTCCAGGCTTCGCACCTTTTCGTGGCGTTGGCGTACACCTCTCCACGGTCAGAGCTGACATAATTTTAATTGACTTGCAGCAGGGCATTCGTACCTTTTTGTATAGTTGGGCGGTGGGGGTCATGCGCTAGGCAGACCCCCCCGTGTGGTAGGTGGCGTGCAGGAGGGGTAGCCAGGGAGGGCTTAGTTGGCATGCATCCTGAGGTAAGCAAGGTCAGGGGGTAAGCCAGGACCGCTCACACGAGGCCGAACCGGGTCGGTGAGGCAGGCTGGCAAACCCCCAGGCTGGATGTGCAATGATCACCTTAAGGAATTTCCTGAGGTTGGTCAGCGCTGTTCAGCTGCCTCGACCCCTTTGGGGTTGGCAGGGATAGGCAGCTCGGTCGTGGACCGAGTGTGCCTGGAGCCAGGATGTCTCATGCCCGATTAGATCTTGGGGGAGGCAGACGGCTAGGTACCGTTTCCCCCACCCTAGCCGCCTGCACGCCAAGGGGGGTTTTATAGTTAGAGCCCTGCTGCATTTTGTTTGTTCTAAGATTTCAATAAAGCAACCCATATAATCCAAGCTCCTGTCTGGCGTATTCATTGGGGGGGTCCAGGGGTAAGTGAAAAGCAGGGTGCTCCAAGAATCAGTCTTAGGACTGGTGCTTTTCAATTTGTTCAGAAATGACCTGGAGTTAGGGACAAGCAGTGAGATGGCCAAGTTTGCGGATGACATTAAACTTTTCTGGGTAGTGAAATCTAGAATGGAGTTGTGAAGAGCTCGTGAACCGACATGCGGCTCTTTGATGGATAATGTGCGGCTCTCAGAAATATGTTGGCTGAGCTCCTTTTTGTATCACTATTTCATATAAAAGGAAATAAGAATTTTTCAAGCTTTATAATTATTTACCAGGTATAAACTGTGAGTCCACTGGATTAAAACATAAGTTTCATGTTCATGGTGAATAAATATCTTTAAGAATTTAAATGCTTCTTAAATATTGCAGTTCTCAAACATCTGAAGGTTACCGTATGTGGCTCTTACATTAAGCAAGTTTGTCCACCCCTGTTATATCAGTAACTTTGTAAAGAGGAAAAAGCAAAGGAAGAAAAGAGAATGTATCAAGAGAAGAACGAGTTAATCCTTCTCTCCTTCTTTCAAGTGGGCCTGTTCTATGCACTACTTCCGTTGACACAATTTCTCTCTTTCGAGCCAGGCGTCCCTTCACTGGCAGGGGAAAGGCTGAATTTATCAAAGCTTTCTTTTTCAGCAGAACTCATGCCTGCCCTCCAATGCTTGTCTAGGCTGCTGCTTTGGCAAATAGTGGCTTCTGAACTTCCCTGGAATCAAAGAAGTCAACAAAACAGGGATATAAGATGAACTCTCTGCTTCCTGATACGATCCATCTAATGAGTATCTAATGAGCTATACGGCTCAGGTAAGAGCCTCTCCCACCACAACTCCAAGCACCTGAAGAGTGCATTCCAGTTAATGTTTTGCGAATGGATGATATATATGGATGATATATATGGATAATATGGATGATTGAGAAGAGGTGCTGAATATATTTTAGGCTTCTGATGCTTCCCAGAAACCTAAGCATTCGATGTTGCCACAAAGGAATTTAAAATATATTTACCACATCCCACTGTTTTTGTCAGGGCCGGCCGTTAGGCCGTCCGAATTTTTTGCACCCCCCCCCCCGCAAATTCCCCCCCAAAATTTGGGCCCCCATCTCTTTTGCGCGCCCCCATCGGTCTCCTTACCTTGCCGCCGCAGGCTCCGCGCGGCGCTCCTCCGACCTAGGCTGGCAGCTCGGCCCATTCTGAAAGAGGCATTTCAAATGCTGCTTTCAGTACGGGCTGAGCTGCTGGCCTAGTCACCTCCCAGGCCACCACCGCCACTGGCTCCGCACGTCACCTCAGCACCGCCTCCTCGGAGCATCAAGAGGGAAGTCTCTTAGCCTCAGCGGCGTTCTGTGCATGTACGGAAACGCCGCTTTCAGAAGGGGTCGAGCTGCCAGGCACGGAGGAGGCGCCAAGGTGACGCGCGGAGCCGGCGGTGGCTCGAGGTGAGCGCGGAGCCTCCGGTCTGTGTCTCGCGTGGGCTGGACCAATGGACTCAGGTCCGGTCTCGTGCGGGCCGGAGGTTCCCCACCCATGGTACAGATAGATTCCTGTTCAGGGAGCTGGATACAACTCTCTGTGCTTAGTTTTAGTAGTAACATTGCTGCAGGTTCCTACATCAGTCTTCACACCTCAAATGTTGATACTTGATCCTAACAAAGTTATGCTGAATCATAGCTAATGAAACAGTTTTTTTTTTATGTAGAGAAAATAGATTCTTCACTCTCTAAGAAAACCAAAAATGAAACGTACCGTGGGCAGCCTAACTAACTTTCTTTGCATCGATGCAGTGAGGCCAGTGCAGGCAACGCTGCAGCCTGCACAGAGAGGGGGAGTTGGGAGGTCTCTTTGGGGGAAGGGAACTTACTCATCCTGTCACACGATGGTTGGTGGTTCCATCCCCTGTACCTAATGCATGCCTCTCAAACCAATAGGGAGGGGGGAGTTGAATTTTGATAACAAGCAGTTTCCTTCCCTCAGTCGTATTCATTGTTCAGCTCCTTCCAACCCTCCCATGTGGCTGAACAGGCATGGCTGGTCATCTCTTTGGGATCAAAGAAGTTTTTTTCCGCATTCCTCAGCTTAGATTCACTTTGAGATCTGAGGGGTTTTCTTTCCTTTTTGCCTGCTCTGCAGTGCTTTGGCAAGGGTCATTAGACTCACGGCACAATCCTGTGTACATTAAGCCCTGGGGCAGCATGCGCTGCCCCGGGGCAGAGTGTCACGCAAGTGCCGTAAAGCACTTGCGCGACACCTGGAGAGCAAGCGACACCTGGAGAGCAAGCAGCGCCGGCGCTGCGGCCAGCGCTGCTTGCCCCGCCGTCTCCCCAGCCCTGTGGCTGCCAGACCAGATAAGTCCTACACCGGTCAGGGAAGGGGTGGGGGGGAAGGTGGACCGGGTGGCGAAGGAGGGTAGCCATTGGCCGCACGGGGCCTGGAGGGGGCAGGGATACCGGGGGCTGAGATCCCTGGTATCTGTTGGGGTATGTTCATAAACCTTAGGGGGTTCAAATAGGAGAGTAGCAGTGCAAGAAAACCTTATTCCTTTATAACCAGCAGAGTTATCCCAGCACCCAGGCTAGCAAGCTATCAATAGCAATAAAATGAGACACAGAGGCAGAGGCTTGTATAGTAAAAAGAAAAATAATTTACTTACAGTTCAGTTTCATATTCTACATTCATCTGGTTATGACCAGAGGTACACTATACATAAAGCGGACAGTATGCCCCTAAAAGCTGGCACACCCAGCATGCCTGAAGGCATGCATGGAAAGATGGCTACTAGGCTGGAGCCTAGGAAAGCACAACCTTCCTCCACAAGAGTCTGAAGAGAAGAGAGAGACCGCATGGCAGAGAAAGAGGAAGTTGGGAAAAGGTCAGGGTCACGCCCCTTCCAGGGCACAGAGAGGGACAGGTGAAAGGTCCTTGCAGGTGACCGGAACACACATACTGCCCTCCAGTGTCTTTGCAGACAAACGCTGCTCCAATCCCAACAGTATCCTCAGCTCCCTCCAGGCTCCAGGTGCACTGGCACGGGTGGCGCGAATGTACGCGAGCTCTGGAGCTCGCATACATTCGAGGAGGCCCGCTTCCCGCTGCTTACACAGGGGGGAGGGGATGAACTCAATAGGATGTGGCGGTCGGCCCTTTAGGCCAGCCGCCGCAAGCCTACACAGGATTGGGCTGCCTGTTAGTTCTAGATTGTCTTGGTTATGTCACAACTGTCCAGATAGAGTGGGGATAGGATTAGGGGAATTGACACCCACTCTGAGGCACTGTTGGGTTAAGACGTTTCTTTGGTTCTGACTGTCAGGGTCTTGGGCCCCAGGAAGAAGGAATGGAGCCCCTTGAGGAGATTCTGATTCACAAGTTCATGGTGAAAAGGCCCAGAAACATTCATAGAATCATGGAGTTTGAAGGGACCCAAAAGGTAATCTAGTCCAACCCCCACTTGTGCAGGAAATTCTCCTAGAGCATCTCCAGCAGGTGTCTGTCAAACCTCTCTGCTTGAAGATCTCCAGTGAAGGAGAATCCACCACTTCCCTTTGCAAAAACTGCCCTTACCATCAAGAATTCAGTTCACTTCCTGATATCCAACTGGAATCTCCACACTTCCAGTTTGTACCCATTTGATCTACTCTCAGAGGCAGTTGAGAATAAATTTGCTTCTCCTTCCATATGACAGCCCTTCAGGTACCTTAGAAGGTGTGACTGATGACAGGCTTTGAGCCCGGATGGGGGCTTGCCTTAAATCTCTAGGATGGAGATGGTTGTGAAAGATATTTGCTACCACAACTCTGGTAGTAGTTACTCACACCAGCTTTGGGTTTCAGTAGCTAATTTAGCTAATCATTGTGAATCCTTCTTTGATCAGTAAAGCTGTGGCCTTTTTTATTCCAGTATCTGAGTCTTGCCTCTTCTTTATTGCACTCAGGTGCGATTAGTGAATGCATATTACTCAAGCACATGTGCTTCATACCTACATGGCTCTTACTGCTAGCTGATGCCACCTTTATTTTGGTGCCCAGCCTGTCGTGTATTGTCTGGATGATATAATGCCACCCAACAATACAAATGTTGGCCATCCCTATATCAAATAGGAGCTCATGTAGCATAGTGGCTAAGGGTCTGAGCTGCACTGCAGGACTTCCCCGTTTCAAATTTCACCTCTGCCATAAACTCAGTAGATGGCCTTGGGCAAGTTGCAATATGGGCCTTGGGCACCAGCTGCAATATGGACACAGGAATATGTACTCCTTTTACAGGGTTGTTGAAAGAACAGCGTGTGAAGTATCAAGCATTATTATTGTTAAGTAAAACCTTTGTATTATTGGAGTTGGTCATTGCTTTCTTCAAAGTATAATTAGCTTATTTATAAGGGGGTTTACTGAAAACGTGAAAGGTGGCAGGTACATGGAAGTTTAGAATGTGCCACGTTTAATGTATATCTTGTTTCTTCTGATTTCATTGCTGGTTGGTTTTTGTAGAAACAAATCTTCCGTTTTGGCAAGGTGGTCCTTTTTTCCAGCACTTGATGGAATCCGCTGAAAAAAGGGCCTTTCTAATTAGAAAAATCTTTGTTGTCATGTTGCCGCTGTGCACTGCTGACTAGAATGCCAAGTAGTTTTAATCCATATATCCCTTTTATCTGTATGGGAGTAGCTGCCAAATGTATGTCAGCAATTAACTTTGGAAGATTTTCATTATAAAAATTTGGCCCATTAATAAGAAAAGAAACTCTTTCCATAAAACAGGTTTACTGCACGTTTTTTTTTAAACATTCCCAGGAATGTTTAAACTGTTTAAAAATCTGCAAGAAATGACTAGCCCATTTTGAGAAGATACATCAAGAGCAATTTTTAAGGAGAATCCCTGGCTAATTTTTTCAAATTGCAGCATTTGGATCATTGACTGCAAAAGATAAACTAAAAAATTGTGGTAATTTTCAGGTACCCTTTACAGAAAGTGCAGTTCCTGATTAGTCTCTCTTTCAGTCCTGTAAGAAGGGTAAAAACTCTTAGCTAGAATGATTACGATAATGTTATCTGAGAGCACGAGTAGAAGGAAAGTACTGTGTAATGGACATATTAAAATTATAATGGGTCTGGTAAAGTATCATTTCTCATTCAGGAGCACACCACTAGACTAACAATAAACTGTTGAGTAAAATATATGCACCTCCATCGCTTCCCCATAAAAAAAAAATCTTTCCACAAATCAAACCAAGCATTGCAAAGTTATATTGGTGTCTTTCCTAATGCCAGGGTACTGTCTGGGCTTATTGGGGTCACGTAGATTTGCTTCAGTACTTACAATAATTTGCACCTACTATGCAGGTGTATATAATGCAAATTTTGCACCTAGATATGCAGACAATAAGCATTTATGCAAAACTTGTCCTACACAGTCTGTGAAAGGCTTAGGGTCTTGTTAAGGGCAAAATAGTGCCACAGCTTCAGTTCATTAAAACAAGAATGTGAACATTTTGAAGTAGATCCAGAAAGTTCCTTGAAAGGAAGGAATTAAAGGAGTTGCTTCTCTTAGTGCATCCTGGCATCTCTTTGCAGTTAGCTCAATCTAACCTAATTAATGGCACAATTCTACGAAGCGTGTTGTGCCGCAGGAATGAGCATTCTGATGGTACAACACACTTTCCAGCAGTCGCAAAATGCGATCCGCTAGAGCACACAGGCTGGCTGCCTCTGGGAGTGGTGAGCCACCAGCTCTGTGTGTCAGCAGACACTTGCCACCCACTGCCGCAGGTATGTAGGGGGTGGGAGGGAGGCAAGGGAGGGTGGAAAGGGGGCACGGGGAGGGTGGTACGAGGTGGCGGGGCAGAGAGGAGTGTGATTCGGGCCCTGGAAGGGGGCAGGTTCGGTGGCAGCAGTGCCTGCCAAATCCTCACCCCCTTCCCAGGCCCGATTCGCCTTCATAGGTCTATGCGGACTTGTGCCAGCAATATCACTGGTGCAGATCAGAGTAGACCCACTGGGCTAGCAGGGGCAATGTTCCCTTACCCTGAGGGGGCCTCTGGAGACTGAAACTTCCCTGCGGGTTGCAGCAGTAACTGCGTTGGCGCCTTTGCATTGCGTCATGGGGGAGTTAAGATCGGAGTGTTTCTCTGCATAACACCTTGTGTAGACTCTATTTTAAGCCTATAACAAACTGTTAGGCCTTTCCCATCATGCACTTAAACATCTTGCCCCTCCCTTTTTGTTACTTTTATTGACTGTCTAGCCTAAAAATCTGGGGAATTTGAGATCTTGCTCATAACTTTGTGACATTTTAGTTGGTCCTGGAAAAAGACGTTATACTAATATGGCTGTCAGAGAAAGGCATCCTACAGAATCTATTATTGGGCATTTCACCTGTAGACTAGAAAGAACAAGAAATCAGCACATAGGCAGGGCTGAAGCCCAGACCTAGCTGGAGGGAGCAAATGCTAGCTGGCTCAGCAGGATGGTTGGGATCCACTAGTCACTTCAAATTGGGCAAAGTCTGTACAGGCCTGTCAGAGAGCTTTGGCAAGGTGCAGATTGAAGGTCGTATGTTTAACGAGCAGCTTTATGTAGCCCCATCAGACCCTTCAAATCTACTGAACTATCACATTTACTGAGATTTTCCTGATGTTTTATGTTCTGATTGCACTGGAAGTGGTTCTCAAAGGCCTCCTGAATCAGGGAGTGGGTTATTATTGGGTAGCAGGTGGAACTGCAATTGGTGGGGAAAGGGGAGCGGGGTCCCAAGTCCTGCTTTACAAGTGAACTCCATCCACATATCCCTTTACATCCTGTCCCACATAAATTAGTATTATAAAGGGTGATGTCATTCTGAAATGGTCCATTAACAAATCAGTATTAACAGCTGTGTCATTTTTGTTGAAAGTGGAGACTGAGTAGTGATTTTTGTCATCAAAGGCTTTGGGAATATTTTACATCCACTTTGTCTGATTGTAAAATGTGGTGTAGGTGACTGAAAGGTCGTTTAACGTACTTCCTTCCAACAATTTTGTCAAGCATTTGCTATAAGAAATGACCATCTGAAAAGAAAAAAAAAAACCTGCTGAATCTCTACATTGTAAGAATGATGAGGGGGGGGGGAGGAAGAAACCATTCAAGCAAGCAGTGGTTTATAATTTGCAATAAGATTCTATCCATTATCATATTTAAATTATTAGCCTGCCTACCTCATCCACAAAGACGTTGATGTAAGTATCCAGAAAGGGCAAAGATTTTAGATATTGCAAATGCCTTGGAGAGCTAATCTGAAAACAACTATTTCCCCTTTATCTATTTAATTTTATGATTACATTTTTCCCCAACATTCCTCCAAGGAGCTCAGATGGTATATTAATGTAGAATAATAGCTATTATCACCATCAACCTATCCTCAAAGCAACTCTGAATGGTAGGTTAGACTGAGAAATAGGGAGCACGGGTGTGAATGCTTGTCTCCCTGGTTCAAGTCCAGCACTCTGTATCTACTAAAACAGTGGTTCCCAAACATTCCGGCATCGCCCCTGCAGACATGGTGCTTGGGACCCAGAAGTACATGGCGGTGACACGTGTATGCTGATGTCACTGCCACTTCCAGGTTCTGAGACCACAGTGTGACCTCGAAATGGTGGTAAGATGTTCAGGGTGGGTGGGTGTTTCAGGGCTCCAAAATACCACATGCGATGCTAAGCCAACGGAGTCGAGCCTCTGCTCCATGGTCTTCCATTTTGCTGTTGAGGCTCAGGCAGCGAATGTCCAGTGGCACACCTCAGCACCCCAGGGCACTGCAGCGCACACTTCGGGAACCACTGTACTGCAGTGTAGCTACACCACACTGGTGTACACTACAGTGTAGCTACACCACACTTGTGATATTGCATATACTGAAATTGATAGTCTATTTTTGCTGTTTCCAAGGTGCTTTCATTGTGGGTAACTAACTGACAGCACAATCCTGACTAAGGATCCTGTGGGTGGCCCAGGGCTGCTGTTGCGCTGGTGGGCCGGAGGTCTACTCAGGGAAGGGGGACGCTTGTCCCCCGGGTGTAAACCGGGGCCGACCTGATAGGCCTCCTTGGATTTCCGCCAGCTAAATAGCTGGTGGAAGTAGGAAGAGGCTGTGTAATGGCCTAGCCGCATGGCGGGGACAGGGATATAGTGGGCGCTATCCCCCTCCCCCTCCCGGGCTGGCTAGACCAATGGCCCCTCCGTCGCCTGCTGGACCACCAATGCGGCTGCCAGGGGAGCACTTACCTTCCTCTGGTGGCCGCGTCCTTGGTCCAGCAACAGAGTGAGGCCTTGCACCGGCCTCCCTTACTCCTGAGGCAATGCGAACATGCTTTACGGCATGTTTGCGATGTCTTGGAATGGCAGAGCGCTCGCTCCACCATTCCGAAGATCCGGTGGATTGCGCCCTGAGAGTGTTAGGAAAGTACAGGCAGACTACCAGTTCTTTACTCGATTACATTTCCTTTGGTCCTTTGGTCTTCGGATACTGGAACTTTCCCAAGTTTTTATCTGCCACTATAGTGTCTGCATGTGTTTATTGGAACTCATGGAAAAGATGGCTTTTCAAAGTTGGAAGTGAAAGATTTTCAGGAACTGTATCTTTAAATGAAACATGCTCACTCTTCTATAAATGCAATAACATGAAGTTGGTCATTCAGTATTCTCACAGCTCAATCCTATCCTATCCTATTTAAATCCCCTTTCCCTTCGAAAACCTCCAGTTCTGCCCTCCCCCACTGGCTGCACCAGTGGGGGAGAAAGATAGGATTGGGCTGTAACTGATGAAATTATTTTTTTTTAAAATGCGAGGAGAGAAAAATACCCAGAAACTACGTGGAGTAATGCCTCCTCTAGTGGTTCCCATTGTGGTTTCTGAGTATTGTCCCTCCCCCTACTGTCCACTGCTCCTTGTTCCATGTCTTTGCTGAAGCTTTCCCAACCATCAACAATGACTTTTCAGGGAACTCAGGGTGCTTCAGTAGGAAAGGGGGCAGGAAAGATGCCTTGTGAGGGTCATATTGTGCTGGCAGTAATCTGGATGCTACCTGGACTGGGAATACTGTGTTGACTGCCAGATACCTATCTCTTAGCATCAATGTATAATTAAAGATATTATTATTATTATTATTATTATTATTATTATTATTATTATTATTATTATTGCTTCTAAATCCCTTAAATACACAATAAATACAAAAATATTCAGAATGCTGTAACTGAATTTGACTGTTTTAGGGAAATTTGAACACTAAAAATTCTTGCAGTTCTATGAAAGCCCAATCCTATTTTGTTGTTGTTGTTCAGTCGTTAAGTCGTGTCCGACCCTTCGTGATCCCATGAACCATATCCCGCCAGGCCTTCCTATCCTCCACTATCTTCCTGAGTTCGCTCATTTTCATGTTCGTTGCATCGGTGATGCTGTCTAACCATCTCATCCTTTGCCTTCCCCTTCTCCTTTTGCCTTCAATCTTTCCCAGCATCAGAGTTTTCTCCAGAGAGTCCTCTCTTCGCATTAGGTGGCCAAAATATTTGAGTTTCAGCCTTAGTATCTGTCCTTCCAAGGAACAGTCAGGGTTGATTTCATTTAGGATTGACTGATTTGATCTCCTAGCAGTCCAAGGGACTCTCAGGAGTCTTCTCGAGCACCACAGTTCAAAAGCATCTATTCTTCGGCGCTCAGCCTTCCTTATGGTCCAACTCTCACAACCATACATTGCTACTGGGAACACCATTGCCCTGACTATGCGAACTTTTGTTGGCATGGTAATATCTCTGCTTTTTATTATGCTGTCTAAGTTTGCCATAGCTTTCCTTCCAAGGAGTAAACGTCTTTTAATTTCATGGCTGCTGTCTCCGTCTGCAGTGATCTTGGAGCCCAGAAAAGTAAAATCTGTTACTGCTTCCATTTCTGCCCCTTCTATTTGCCAGGAATTGATGGGCCCAGATGCCATGATCTTAGTTTTATTAATGTTGAGTTTCAAGATTTTGCACTCTCCTCTTTCACCCTCATCAAGAGGCTCTTTAGTTCTTCTTCACTTTCTGCCATTAGGGTGGTATCGTCTGCATATCTGAGGTTGTTGATATTTCTCCCGGCAATCTTGATTCCGGCTTGCGATTCATTCAGCCCTGCATTTCTCATAATGTACTCTGCATATAAGTTAAATA
This sequence comes from Plestiodon gilberti rubricaudatus, assembly GCA_026170595.1. Classification (NCBI taxonomy): domain Eukaryota; kingdom Metazoa; phylum Chordata; class Lepidosauria; order Squamata; family Scincidae; genus Plestiodon; species Plestiodon gilberti. The sequence goes on along the minus strand of JANXHW010000003.1, from coordinate 179,346,665 downwards.
GGCAGGGTGACAATCCTATTTAGGACTTGGTAAACCCGCTATCACCTTCAATTTATCCTTGGTATAGGGCAATGTTCTAAAAACTTCAAGCTTCCTTAAGAGCATAGGACATTTTGATGACAAGCCTGGGAGTCCTCTGAAATTATCATATCTAATTCTTCCTTTCATTTTTCAGTTCCCCAAGAGTATCATCTAATTTTTATTTTATTCAACTCCATCAGGATTTCTGCAAAAGGACAAAAGGATTTTCTTCTTCAGCTGCTTTAGCACATTACCATTTTTCAAATGTTGGACCTTCCAATAATCCATCTTTTATACTCATCTTCTAATAATAAGATCCATCTGTTTGGTTGATGAGGATTTTGCAAACAGGATTAAATAAAATTGAAAACTGTTCCACAGAATTAGTCTGTTATATATTAATATGCCAGGGCTGTTATTTCTTAATCATAAATCCCAACGTCTTTGGAGCTTTCATTCTGTTTTAAGATGGTATCATTTTTCTGTATCATTAAATTTAAAGATTTTCTGTTTAAGGAGATTCTTTAGCACAGCACACAGGTAATAACCACATATCCAGTTAGGAATGATTTCATAAATACAGTATTTATTTTGGGAAGGTGATAGCAGGCTAAGGAGACCATGCAGATACAGTGAAATGAGTTTTGGCACTGATTCATATTGTTCTGAAAAAGGAATGCAGCTCGCTCTACTTTTCTGCCTGATGCGAATTTCCAGAGGCAGCCCTTGTATCTTTGTAATATTAGTTTATTTTCAGAGAGGTAAACAGAACATAGTGGAAGCAAACTCCCACAGGAGGCAGCACAACCACTAATCTTGCATCAACTCCCAAAGAGCAACTGCACACCAAGATTGTTCCAGTGTTTGCAAATTTCAGTTAAAAACTCTCACTTCTCTGTCCAGAAAAACAAAATGGGCAGGCAAGAAAGAGAGAGGCAGATTTGGAGTGGTGGTGGGGAATCTCTCATATTGTAGTGTTCTCAAAGTATTCCATATGACACAAATCTCTATTTCATTCTTGATCCTTCACATATTTACTTGGAAATAAATCCCATAATTCAACTGGATTAAAATCCAATTAAAATATAAGTAGTACTGTGGTCTTAGTTAAAATTACAGTTTAGGGTTCTGTTTATTTCTTAATATAGTCACTGGATCTAGTTCTGTTTTCTTGATGCAGCTAAACATTAATAATGCTGAATAAATAATAATACACCAAGATCCCAAAATTAAATTTTACCCATATTGATATTACACAAAAGACTAAAATAAAGTCTTAACATTTGGGCTGCATTAATAACAGACCACATTATACCCTGATACCAAAATTTGCATCATATGCTTATGCACAGACAGACAGAGTATCTGGACTTCAGTTTCTTCAAGGGTGTGCCTATAAAGATTCTTAAACCCTGCATTTAGACTACTGTTACCCAGGAATGTGGATCAAGTCTCTGGGTCCAAGTCTCAAGTAAAGTCCCAAGTCTTTGCCCCCAAGTCCCAAGTCTTTGGTTGCAAGTTGCGAGTCCCTATCTAGGAGATCAAATCAGTCAATCCTAAATGAAATCAACCCTGACTGTTCCCTGGAAGGACAGGTACTGAGGCTGAAACTCAAATATTTTGGCCACCTAATGCGAAGAGAGGACTCTCTGGAGAAGACTCTGATGCTGGGAAAGATTGAAGGCAAAAGGAGAAGGGGAAGGCAAAGGATGAGATGGTTAGACAGCATCACCGATGCAACGAACATGAAAATGAGCGAACTCAGGAAGATAGTGGAGGACAGGAAGGCCTGGCGGGATGTGGTTCATGGGATCACGAAGGGTCAGATATGACTTAACGACTGAACAACAACAATCTATTTAATGGGGAAAAATGGGTTTAAACCTGAATAAAATTCAATTTGTCGTCAAAGGCTCCAAGTCTCAAGTCGAGTCTTTTGTGTCTTTTACAATTGCCGAGTCAAGCCCTAATCAAGTCATTGACGCGACTTGAGTCTGACCACTGATGTCACTACAGGGGGGGGCGGAGCTGTAAGTTCTTCACCGCTATGAATGGGTCGGAAGGCGCGGGGGCGGGGCGCTTCGTTCTTCCGTGTATCAGAGGCTCCAATCATGGAAGAACTTACAGCTCCGCCTCCCCTGTAGTGACGCCAGTGAGTCTGACTTGAGTCCAGTGGCGTTTCCACGGTAGGGGCGTCACTGTAAGTCACGCCGTGTCGAGTACTATGTTTAGGAACCGAAACGAGGAGGCGCCGCCCCTCGCTGTTGCAACCATTCCACGCAAAGAACGCGACCCTCCTCCTCCCACCGCCGCCACTGCTTCACTGACAATTTTAAAAAGGTAAAAAGTTTTCCTGTTGGCCATCTTGGATCTCATGAAATTTTGCAAGATCCAAAATGGCAGTGCCCAAATCTCGTGAGGGCACATGAGGCAGTAGCACACTGCTTCATGTGCCCATACGTGATTTGGGTGCTGCCATCTTGGATCTCGTGAGATTTCGAGTGATCCAAGTTGGCCGACAGAAAAACCTTTTACCTTTTTAAAATTGTCCGTAAAGCGGTGGTGGCCCCGGAAAACCGGGACTGCCCTGATTCCCGGGACCAGGCTGGAACCAGGCCCTGGAAACCGGGGCAGTCCTGGTTTTACTGGAATGGATGGTAAACCTACCTAAGGTGTGTGGCCATGTAGCCATGCTCCTCTTAGTCAAGCTCTGCACAGCTTGGACTTTGACCCGGACAACAGTGATGGCATCATCGCTGACCACCAAGAAGTTGCTGGCATGACACTGTGCAGCAACCCTAATTCTTAAAGGGAGCAATATTCAGAAGTAGATGATAATAGGATTTACTCCCATGTAAGTGTGCACAGGATGACAGTCTAAGTCAGGAATGAATGTGCTCTGTCTATTTTTTGTTTGGTTTGGTTTAATTATTTCTCTAAGCAAAATAATAAATGCCTTTTGGTTTTTTAAATCCAAATCCTATTGCAAGGTAAATGGACAGCCAGAAAGGCTGGGGGGAATATGTAAGGTATTCACTGGAAATCTTCCTAACAATTAAATCGCGCACACGCGCTTGTGCACGCACGAACTCACGCACACACATGCACACGCACGCACACACACACACACACACACACACACACACACACACACACACACACACACACACAAGACTGGGGTTCATAACTGGCATTTTATTGAGTAACAAACACAGTAACAGATACAATAGAACAGCAGATTCAACATAACCAGCTCCTGAGTGAAATCTAACTGAAGATTCACATAGGCCAGGGGTGGCCAAACTTTCACCATTAATATTCCTGGCCCTTTAATGGTTGTACAGGTGAGGGCATTTCAGCAGGTGCAACTGCTTTAGCAGCACCATCAGCAGTTGCAGCTGCCAAGATTCTGTCTTCTACACATCTCTTAAGAACACAGAGGCTCTAATGGTGGAAGGTTGGCCACCCCTAACCAGCCAAGGCAAATTCAATATGTGCAGGCTTACCAGATCGCCGACCGGGACGTTCTTTTTTGCCCTTAAGGGCGGCGGTGGGAGGGGCGGTGGGGGAGGGGCGGGGGGAGGGGCGGGGGAGGGGCGATAGCGCGCTCCGTCCCCTATCACCCCTCCCCCCGCTGCCCTTAAGGGCAAAAAGGAACGTCCCGGTCGGCGATCTGGTAAGCCTGAATATGTGTAACAAAGGGCTGTTACGAACATCTTATTTTCATTTGTAGTGAAGGGTATAGGAGTCAGAGATAAAAAATGTTTGCACAAAACTACACGTGATGAGAAATCTCGTAAGGAACTGCCATGTATAAGAAAATGAAGAACAGATTGTGAAGGACACTACAACCTAGGCAGAGAGTTAAATATTTACTTACAGTCAGGGTGACCAGATACAATGGAGGACAAAGTGCCTATACCTTTAATTAGGCTTACCATAGTCCCAGAATCGAGCACCGCCGTGGCCTGCAAAAGACACGAGCCTCTTCCAGAAGTGCACCGTGGGGGGGGGCAACGCGGTCATCTCATTTACCGGAAGTGCCGGAAGCTGCGGCTTGCATTGCCGGGCCACGGTGCACTTCTGGGAGAGGCTCGTGTCTTTTGCAGGCCGCAGCGGCACACGATTCTGGGAGTATGGTAAGCCTTTAACCATTGTATAGAAGAGGGAATTTTGGCAGGTGCAGCTCATCATGGAAGGGTGCAAAAAGCGGCACCTGCCAAAATTCCCTCTTCTATACAATGGTTAAAGGTTTAGGCACTTTGTCCTCCATTGTATCTGGTCACCCTGCTGACAGTTTACTCCTACGTATGTTCATTCAGAAGTAAGCCCGACGTAAATTCAATAGGACTGATTTCTAGTCTGTATAATACTGCAGCGATACTAGTCTAACAGGACAATCCTATGCTTATCTACTCAGACGTAAGCACCCCTGAGACTTATTCGCAGATAAGCGTGTGCAGGATTGTGCATACATACCTGGGAGTATGTGCCATTGAACTTTATAGGACTTACTTTTGAGTAGCTATGCATAGGATTGCACTTAGACTAATTTCTTTATTATTATTATTATTATTATTATTATTATTATTATTATTATTATTATTATTATTATTAACAGTATTTACTTTAGTTTTTAATTGATTTTTGGTGATTAAAGTGTACATTACTATTGTAAAATGCCTTGATAGTTTAAGACAAAAAGAAGGGTGGGAATGTTTATAATAAATAAATAAATAAATGCTGTTACATGCAATAGTCGTAATCATATTGTTGCCTGCATAGCTTATATTTTTGGTATTTTGTTTCTATTTTAAAATTGTGTATTATATTATATTTGTGCTCCGCTTTGAGCCTTGGATAAGGAGAGATAAAAACGTTTAGGTAAATAAAATAGTGTGCACAAAAAAGTCTAATGGACTATTGCCTTGCTGCTGAACAGTATTGGGAGGGAGCAATTTGGAATGGATATGCAGCAATGATGCTTAAATGCAGCTGTGACGGTCTCTTAGGGTTAAATCCACCGTAACCTTCCGGCGCCAGAGTGAGCGCTCCGGTGCTGGAAGGTGTTGCAAATGTGCCGTAAAGCACGTTTGCAGCTCCTCTGGAGTAAGGGAGGCTGGCGCAAAGCGTCGGATTTTATAAATCTGTCTGTGCAGCTACATTACAGTTCCAAGGTTTTGCTCCAGCATAGACATATTCCTGTTACTTTAAAGTTAAGGTTGCATCCCAGCTTCCGAAAATGGACTGTAACGTATACCATACATTGTGATTTCTAGAAATATGCCCCTTTTATTTATGCCAGCAAATATATGAAGTAGAATTATCCGGTTCTCAGCTTTGAGCACCTTATTCTTGAAATAACTGACCCAAAAGTATATGTTCAGGCGAATGTGCCTTCAATTTCTCTATAGAAGGTCTCAAGCTTTCTTGAGCTGAGTGGTTTACAATAATGAACCTGATGTATATAAACACCATGTCATAACACTGAAAGAGCATTTTGAAACTCAAATGCAAGCTAAATTACAAAGAAGCAGCTCCTTCATGAGGCAAATTGAGACTTAATGCTACTTATATAATTCACTTTGCTGAATTCTTGTTATTTTCTGGACACTGTTGGTCCCAACAAATGACCTACCTTTGGATGAGTACCTTTGCAAGTCCCCCATAATTTTCTTTTTTCTCCCTTACTACGGTATTTCAGCAGGACTACTCGCAGTTGTGAGTTTTAAGTGGTTTCTGTATTGTCGTATAACAATTTGTGGCATCCTTTCCCTCTCACTTCTGAAAACCAGGGAAATAGCAAAAAATTAGTCTTAACTATAACATCTGACACAAATGAATACAGTTATTAGGATAACAGCAGAGGAGAAAAGACGAATGTCTTTTTTCATATAGACAGGCATGACATGGTACAGATGCTGTTCTATTCTTATTTATAGGTTCTTATACAATATATTATGTCCCATTGTAGAAGGATATCTTCAGTAGGATAATGGCATAAATGTTATCTTAAGAATAGAAATCACATACTGTACCTCCTCTCTTAGGAACCTTTCCTAGAAATATTATCAGATTTATCTTCCCTGCCCTTACAGGCATGGTAGGTGGACGCGAGGGAGGGGGACACTTACTCAGTAGTGGCTCCTAGACCATGGACCATCCTTCCTAAGGATGTACCCCCTTTGCACAGCACAGGCCACCTCTCTTATTCTGGTGAAATTTACTTAGATGTGTCTCCCTAGGATAATTGTTTTAAACTACTGTTTTATGTTTTCAAGACAATGATGATTATTATATAATAGTTGAGTGTATAGTTTCTGTTATATTGTTTGAACTGTTAGCCACCTTGGGTACAGTTCTGTTGTAGAAAGACAAGATATCAATAACGGTATTTATGCCAATACAGGTTCCTTACTTACAATAACTGTAATAAAATAAATGAACAGGGTCAAGGACCGCAATTCAAAATTTCAAATCGCTTTTCAAAATTTCTCCATGGAGAGTAATCCTGCTACCATAGACATATGGTATGGACATTAAGGAGTAAGGATACAGGTATCTTGTTGTCTTGTGTGCTCCCTGAGGCATCTGGTGGGGGCAATGTGAGACACAGGAAGCTGGACTAGATGGGCCTTTGGCCTGATCCAGCAGGGCTCTTCTTATGTTCTTATGTTACCCTCCAATATGCATCATCAGGTCCGAAGACATCCTTGGTAATTAATTTGGAAGCGTATAATATTTGGGATGAAGTGGTTAACACAAGGCATGTGGCAGCTAACAGGAATTGCTGAAGGTAATCCATTTTAGTAGTCCTATTGTCCTCTGTGAACAATTCACGTGCCTTAAGTCCCAGATTGAAAGTGTTTGTCATCCGCTGATTTTTTTTTCATATTTGTAGGAGCAATAGAAGTGAAACAAAAGATAAGGATAACTTGGGTCGACTGATTATATACTGATTTATCTTGATGGAACAGCCTCTTTCTTGAGGCATAGATTTTTCATCCTATAAACTGCTGACATGGACAGTGTGCTGGTGTTGTCTGAAAGATACTGGGTAATGTAATATGAAAAAAAAGAAGGCACCCTTGAAGTGCCCCCTTTTCCAAGAACAGTTTGTCAGGTGGAGTGTGAGTATGTGGGTGTTTGTGTGTACCAGTCACAAAATGAATTTAAAGCATCCCTGGATACATGAAACTATTAGTGCTGCTGTTTGGATCCTGGTCTCTGTTTAGAATTTTCAGACACTTGCAGTAAATTAGCAAATTATATGTTTGAGCTCATGAATATGGAAATGCACACTTGCAATGATGCTGACTTGCCACTAACTTTCTTACTTTGACTTGATGTTCCATAGTTCCATAGTTTTAAAGTATCCTCTCCACCTACAACAAGAAGGAAAGTAGCAATTCTGTAAAGGTACAAGATATATTGGTTTTTTAAAGGTAGGATGGGAAGACGGCAACTGAGTAATTGCCTGTGCACTCTCCAATAAACATGCGAGTCAGTGATATGGGTGGAAGGGGCACTTTATTATAACAACAAACAGAAGGGATAGCTTGAGACCAGCAGCCGTTAAGCGCGGACAGATAATAGTGCAGCGGCAACCTGCTGAAGGGGCATCAGACAACAGTCTGACCCCAGGCAAGCATTTCCACCCTGAATCAAAGCCACACCCCCTTCCTAGGGGATGTGAGCCTCTCACAGTTGACCCCATCAGGGGTCTGAGACAGCTGAACTGCATAGTCCCGCCCACCCCATCACTGGCGTCGCTGCAGGGGGCGGAGCTCTAAGTTCCGCTGCGGTTCGACCCTCCGTTACACTGGTGCACGAAGCGGCCCCACCCCCCTCGCCTTTGGAAACCATTCAAGGCGGTGAGAGCAACGTGTAGTGTTGTGCACTTTGTGACTTTGTGCACCGGTGTAACGGAGGGTCGAACCGTGGCGGAACTTAGAGCTCCACCCCCCTGCAGCAATGCCAGTGTACCCCATGGACCCGCTCACTGCCCCAAGCCAGTGAGCATTTGAGATGGGCCAAGCGATCCAGGCCAGGGACCACCCTGCCAGCCCCTCATGCCAGCAGGCAACTGAGGAGTGGGAGATGGGTCTTGCCCTGCCTTTCCTGACCTCAGGGTGCACACCAAGAGCCCAGCTTCAAGCATTTGTGCCCACACTAACCTGAAAATCAAAGTGACTGAGTTAGTAAGAAAAGAAGAAAAAACCCACCCAACACAGTCTGCCCGCCAAAGGCTAATCAGGCAGACAGAAAAATTCCTACCTGGCCCCAAAAGTTGGCCAGCTAGGCCCAGACTGCAAAACGGGAGGGGACCAGTGACCTGCATGCAATGCAGCCCAGAACAGAATGGCCACTTGGAGTGGCGAGGCCAGACAGGTAAGCCCTCAAGCCACACTCCCGCCACCTGAGGACACCGAGATGACAGGCTGTGGAGAGACCAGCCAAATATGAACCTTGTGCAAGAGGCAGTGAGGTTCGAGATTATGCAAGCAGGATGGGAACTGTATAATTATGCAAATGAATAATGCATCTTATTTCATTATTTGCACAATGCACCTCTGCAGTGTTAATGAACTTTGAATAATGGTTTCTGTCCACCTTCTCCCAGATCTAAATTATGGCACTGGGTAAGAAATCAAGCTCTGTATCTCCTTACAGAAGTCCTTGGGCTTTCTTTCACCTAAGGACAGTAGAAAAATTGACAATGTTTTTTTTTTAAAAAAAAAATCTGTTATTTCCTGGGTTTGAGATCGTAACTTTTATGTTTTATATTGCCTTGACATAAAGGAGTTCATGTTAAATGGAAGTCACTGATACGGACTGACACAAAGTCTGTGCTTTGTGCAGGATAGCAATATATGAGAGCATGACAGCAGTGACCTAAATAACCAACAATCTGTTTAAACTTGTGCTGTTGTCTTGATGCTGGTGTTGTTTCAATAAGTGGTTCAGCTGAAGTGCTGGGGGCCCTAGGGGCAACGTCCCCCATGTGAGTGGTATATTGGGCACTACCACTGCTGCCAGCAGAGAGAACTGAAGATTCACATAGGCCAGGGGTGGCCAACCTTTCAGCATAAATGCTCCTGGCCCCTTAATGGTTGTATAGGTGAGGGCATTTCAGCAGGTGCAGCTGCTTTAGCAGCAGCAGCAGCAGCAGCACTTGCAGCTACCAAGATTCTGTCTTCTACACAACTCTCAAGAACACAGAGGCCCTAGTGGTGGACGGTTGGCCACCCCTGGACTAGACTAATAGCCAATGGCATTCCAAGGGTGGTGAGGAAGCCTAAGTGTAGCAGGATGCTGCTACGCACATGTAAGTACCCCTCCCCGGTCAGAGCCTTTCCCAGTGGGCTTTTACCATGCGTGCAGCCATTCCGCCTATGCGGTAGCATGGTTCCGACCAGCAAGGGGGAGGGGTGCTCACACGCGTAGCGGCGTCCTGCTACTCTTAGGCTTCCGCACAACCCTCTGAACGCCAACGCTAATAGCAGAGGTGAGATTTCACCTGGGGAATTTCTGCCCTTGCATTCTTCAACAGTACTTTGCACCTGCTCTCAATACTTGGTTACATGTTGTGCTTATCTTTACTGACTGTTTATTAAAAAGGTGGTGTGATATGTTTTGAGCTTTCAGGAGAAAAGTATAAATAAATGTTCATGAACAGCCCACCTTCATTTCAAAGCTTACACATAAAACAGGCCCAGAATAGTGTTAAGTTCTTATCCCATTTTCAAATGCTGAAGGATGAGCGAAGTGAGAATTAGATATACTCATCCCTACTTAATATTCTCAAGTAATAATACTTAAATTCAGATGTGTTTCTTCTTTCCCAAAGCAAAATTTCCCTGAATGTTGAAAGCAAATAGAACCTAGTAATTAAGCCTTTAACATAAGCACTTCTCACAGCATGTGCAACAGGGTAAATGAATAAACTTCCATTCTTGATTAGCCTCTTACATATTAAAACAGAGTATTAAAGGGGAAAACATGCTTGAATTCAGGCATATCTAGCAGCCCTGGAAAACTGATCTTGCACAAAGGCTGAGAAGTAATGAGTAATGTCAATCTCAAAGGCTTCTCAGCCTTTGTGCAAGATCACTTTGTGCATTGCACAATTATTTCTCCCTTTTTGTTGTTTTTAAAATATGACTTCCCACAGCAGTGCTCCCCTGAGAATGAACAAATACTGAAAATAAGTCTTCATTATTTATTTTTAATAAATTGACTTCCTGTTTTTGAATTTGTCCGAGGTATCTCACAGGGCTGGCATTTTGCCTTGCCTGACCTGTCATCACTTTGAAGCTAAGTAAGGATGTCTCTCTCTCGTGCTCACTCTCTCAAACCCAATTGGTTGGGTCAGGTGACCCCCCAAAACCTATTTTAGACTGAACGAATGGGTCAGGTGTTTCCTTTGAAGCCAGATGGTCACAACCAGCAGGTATAGTGCAGGTAGGGATTGGGAACAGAGATTAGTGTGCATCCTATGAAGTGGAATGGGGGAGCAGCTGGAAACTATCCCCAGATGCTTCTTGGCTCAAGGATGCTGGTTTGGAACCTCTTTGCCCATGAATGGTAATGTCAGTCTCAAAGGCTTCTCAGCTTGGGTGGGTCTTAGCATTTATGAGAAGTAATACCACAGCTCTTTGCATGTTTACTCAAAAGCAAGTCCCACTGTGTTCAATAGGGCTTGCTCACTAGAAAGTATGTTGTAGAATTGCAGTCTTGGCATAGGATTCATAGAATGTCTCCTCTCAAAGCCTGGGCAGAGAAAAAACTACTTAGGAAAGCCAATCAAGTCTTTGTTTTCAAGAAAGCTCTTGCACATTTACTGTTGGGAAATCTTGATGAGACTTCTTGTTGTTTTAATTGGCTACTTCCACTTTGGTGGTGTGGCACTACATTCCTGTTATGTGTAGGAAATCCTGTGTCTGTGCACAGATATGTTTCCTTTAAGAGATGGACTGAAAGGAAACTAGACAGAGCTGAGGGGTGTGGCCAAATTTACCAGAGGAGATCAGAAGAACATGCTGGAGGGCTCTTGGTAAAACGTAGCTCTCAAGTTAAATATTACAATAAAGTGTGTGTTAGTTAGATACACTAATGCTTATATTAATCAAGGCAAAACAACACAGTGTCCACTGGTGAAGGGCAAGATCTGCTTAAAATAACATTGGCATAAAAAGGAGTTCCATTTATGTAGTGCTTCTTTTTGTTCTATGGTGTATGTATTGACCTACGAACTGCTCCCTCCTTGGACACTTTCCGGCGAGGCCTAAAAACCTTCTTGTTCAAAGAAGCTTTCTGAGCCCCTGCCTTTTTTTAACATCGCTGGTACAGGTGGGGGTCCTGCTGTTTTTATGCTCCTGCTCTGATTGTAGCCATGATCTTTTTAATTGTTTTTAGACACTGTTTTTATTAATTTTTATTGATTGTTTTTACTGTTTTAAAATGCGATTTTTTTATACTGTGTTTTTTGTATGTATTTTTTTTCTGTTGTAAGCCACCTTGGGTCCCTTCGGGGAGAAAGGCGGGATAAAAATACTGTAAATAAAATAATAAATATGTTGCACATCTGAAGTTTGGAAGCTGTTATAAAATAAATCTTATGGACTAAATCCTGCAGAGCCTTACGGGGGGGTGCCGGGGGGGCAGGGGGAGGGGCCCCGGGGGCCCCCGCACCAACCTGTTCCGGGCACAGCAACGCCACTGAGCCTCTGCCTCTTATCTTGATTTGATGCTTTGATCTGTATGGCAGTAGCTTGTCGATCATTTTATTGTGTGTGAGCTTTTCACTGCAGAGTTTTTAGTGGTTCATGGTACCATGGAATTCTACTTTTACCTTCAGCTAAGCTGGTCTGAATTAGGCTGTAAATTAGTTAATATGTATTCATTACACCCGAAGTTCTTATTACAGCAATCAAAATAGATTTGGGGTACTGTGAACTCATATAGGTATACCAGAAGTCTTTGCCTTACAAATGTTTTTGGCACCTCAGTTCATGTGTTGATGATTTCTTCTTTGAATCGTTTTGTATACTTGTGTGAAGACTAATTCCTGCCAGCCAAGGAATCGGTCTGCTTCTTGAATAAAACTAGATGTGACATTGAACTAGGCTTACCAGATCTCTAACTGGGACAGAGTGCTAGACCTTTAGGAGAAGGAATGTGGGCAGGTGTAGTTTGTTAAACCTTAGAGCACAATACTAGGCATGTCTACTCGGAAGCAAGCTCCACTGAACACAATGGGGCTTGCTTCTAAGGAGACATGCCTAGGATTGTGCTCTAAGGTTTAACAAGCTACAACTGCCCACATTCCTTCTCCTAAAAGTCTAGCCAGAGGCGTAACAGCCTCTCTTGGCGCCCGGAGCACGGGGGGGTAGGCGCCCTAAGGAAATAGTGTGCCGCGGCCGATAGGCCGCGCCGCGCTCCGGGAGGGAGGGGCGCGCTCCGGGAGGGAGGGGCGCTCTCCGGGAGGGGGTGACCCGGCGGGACCCCCCCCCCAATCGGGAGAGCCGGCTGGGGACGTCTTCCCCGGCCGGCTGCCCGGGGCCTTCTAAGGAAGGCCCGCTGCGCAATTTTTTGCGCATGCTCAGTCTGTTAACTGAGGGAAAAGGGCAGCCCTTTTTCCTCAGTTAACAGACTGAGCATGCGCAAAAAATTGTGCAGCGGGCCTTCCTTAGAAGGCCCCGGGCAGCCAGCCGGGGAAGACGTCCCCAGCCGGCTCTCACGATTGAGGGGGCCGGCCCGAGTTGGACTCGGAGACTCGAGTCCGAGTCCGACTCGCGGGCGGAGCGGCGGGGCGCCCTTCGGGCAATGGCGCCCGGAGCGGGGTGCTCCGCTTGCTCCGCCCTAAATACGCCTCTGAGTCTAGCACTCTGTCCCGGTTGGAGATCTGGTAAGCCTATAGAGTAGCAATGGTGAGAGAGGGGTATGGTTTCATATCTTGCTTGTTGATTTCCCAGAGGCATCTCCTTGACCCCAGTGGGAAATGGGTTGCTGGACTCAATAGACCTTCAATTTAATTCATGTTTTCATGATAAGGTCTCAAGATATCTGAGGATAATAGGGTGATATCTTTTAGCTCCTGGGAAAGAGATTCTTTGTTTATCCACTTTCTACATCAGAAAGCTAAACCTGTGGATATACACAATACCTGTGTTAACCCATTTCTGGGAGAAAGGTATACACTACTTATTTCTGTTGTATATGATGACTAATGGGTTGAATAAAGATGAAGCAGGCAAAGTACAGAAAAGAGTACAGAATGTTGGTGTTGAAGGTTGCAGGGTTTTTAGAATATCATCTCTGTAAATGGTCTGAAATTATTATTATTATTATAATAAAGATGTAAGCTTTGTACCAAATTTCTGGAGGGGGACCTTTATGTTGAAGACGCCTGTGGTGTCGTTATTTTGGAATGATGGGTCAATTTAATGGAATTTGTACATCCTCTAGACCAGGGGTTCTCAAAGTGGTGGGTAGCGACCCACCACTTTTACCGGAAGTGTCCGATTTACCTTTTAAGGGTGGGGTGGCCAGCCCGAACAGCAGCGGTGGCGCTCCAGGATTACACCTGCCGCCGAACTTCTTTCAGTGTACCTGGTTGTCCTGCCAGCACCCCCAAGGCTCTGGGGGGCCCCTGCTGCTGCCTCCGCAGGCCTTCCAAGGACTCTAAACAGCATTGAAAAGTCCACTTGCGGTTTTTGCTGAAAACCGGAAGAGGACTTTGGAATGCAATTGCCACTGTTAAGACCCTTAGGGAGACCTGCAGAGGCACCAGCAACCCCCCCCCCCGACCTTTTGGGAATCTTGCAGGTCAATCAGGTACCGTTACATTGAGAAAAGCGTTTTTGGGCCAGTGGCAGGCACGATCCTCCAACATGGCCCTGCTCCCGCAAAGACATATGTAGGACTTTGAGAAATGCTTCTCTACACCAGCCATAACCTCACCAGATTTTGCAAAGTAATCTTAAACACATTTTGGGTAATTCTACATTTTATACAGTTTATGTAATATTGTCAGGTCCAGGTCTTTGGGGGCCTTCTGTATCGTTAAGAGAGTGGAGAATTTCACCAGATAAGAGTTTTTCACATCATATAGCTCATGGGTTATCATCAAACATAAGGCCCATTGGCCGAATATGGGCCGCAGAAGCTCTTTATCTGGCCCACGTCATAATTGGGCTCTCCCAGTACCACCCTTTCAGCAGTGCTGCTTCTGCTGAGGCTCTGGCAAGGAGAAATAAGAGTCCTCAGAAGGCAAGGAACACTATGGGGGAATGGGCAGACCAAGATGTGTGAGAGAGGGAGATGCTCTCGAGGTGCTGGGAGAGCCCAACTATCACATGGGCCGCCCATCCAGCAGTGCCACTTCTTCCGAGCAAACCACGTCTCAGTTGCTGTGCTGCAAAGTGATGCTTTGGAACAAGCAGCGCTGCTGAAAGGGTGGCCTGCATGATAATTGGGCTCTCCCGTATCTTGAAAATATGATCAAGATTTGAATATTTTCTCTTCCTTCATTTGAAGCAAATGAGTTCCTATGTGAGAACAAAGTACTTATTTCTGGCCACCATCTGCTTAATGACATAACTTTCAGCCCTCCGTAGGCACCATGAATGCTATTCTACCCACTATAAGGAATGACACCCCTGATATAGCTGGAATTATGGGAGAATACTTGGTACTGTATTGCGTTCTTCAGGGTGCAATTTGAGAACATGATATGGCTTCTTTCTCTTTTTTACCTTCTCTATGCACATTGCTTTATATTCAGAACTCGTTTTTTTATTTCTATACTATGTATTTAACTTGGTCATTAATCTCGGATGTCAATTTCTCTCTGAAAACTTAAATATGCTGTAGATACTGAATTTTCCTTATTTATCATGGGAACTTTTTTTCTAAATGAAGCGGGTTAGTTAAGCATGACCTCTCCAGCCTAAATCTAGAATGTCGGTCATTAATCAAATTGTGTTTTGTATGTATCTTACCATTGAATCACTAATATAATTTTTCAAAAAATGATCCTCCATATGGATATTAAGATTACTTTTTTGAAGTATAGATAGCTTTTTTTTTAAGAGCCAATGCAAATGAACCAGCAGCTCTATCATAACCTTAACATTGCTCCTGAGGTTACTTATACAGTTGACCATTACTGGAGTAGTTTGTTGTGACATGGATCCAGAACCCCCCAAACCTTTCCTAATGTGGTTTTTGGTAACATGGGGGAGACTGCGAAGTTAATATGGTAGCTGCCACTACATAGAAATGGCTTGATGAAAGGAACAACCTTCACGGAAGCCAGTTTATAATGAACTCCATGACTCCTGTTAAAATCTGAATGACTTGCTAGGAAAAATTAATAGGAAGACCATGGGGATCTGCTAAAGCAGTGGTTCTCAAAGCAGTGGGTCATGACCCACCACTAAAACCTGAAGTGGCCTCCACCCTCTTAAGGGGGGTGGCGACATGTGGTGATGTCGGCGATGTCCTGCCGCCATGACAAAAAGGTTTTTTTTACATACCAGGGGTTGCGCTGGGTAAGAGAGTTGGGGGGCTGGTGTCCCCCTCTGTGGGCCTCTGCTCGCTTCATATCAGCTCCTGAGGTGATTGAGACCCACTTCCGGTTTTGGTTGAAAAACGGAAGTGGGTCTCAATCACCTCAGGGAGCCAATCTGAAGCGTGCGGAGACCTGAAGAGGGGATCACACGACCCCTAGTAAGTAAAAAAAAAAAAAAACACCACCCTTTTTCCTGGCAGTGGTGCGATCCCAGGAGCGCTGCCACCACCCCCTCAAACACTACTTCCCCAACTCGTGGGGAGAACTTTGAGAAACACTATGCTAAAGGTTGACTGTGATGGGCAGAGACAGTGATAACTATACATAAATGTTGAGGGATGACTACAGGAATTATTGGTGCCCCTCAGGTGCTATTTCTAGACTGAGATCTTCCTGAAGGGCCATATGAAGAATGTTTAATGTAAGCATCATTTTCGTACTACACTGACAGCCCAATCCTATCCAACTTTCCAGCACAGATGCAGCCATGCCAGCAGGGTACACACTGCATCCTGTGGTGAGGGGGCAGTCATGGAGGCCTCCTCAAGGTAAAAGGAGGTTCTCTTACCTTGGGGCTGCATTGAGGCTGCATCTGCGCTAGAAAGTTGGCTAGGATTGGGCTGTGAATTTGGTGGTAGGAAAATCAGAACGCATAAGATCATAAATGTGAAGAACTTTTGCAGACAGGTTGTTTTAGGATTGCATGTCATCTGTTTTTCTTGGTCCAGAGACTCTCAATAAAACAACCCTTTCCATCCCCTCTCACAGATCAAGAAGCATTCTGTACCAGCAGGCCACCTTCCCCACTGGTCGTGTGTGCGTGTGCGCACATGTGTGCTGGCACATACACATTGCAGTACGAGGAGGAAGAAGTGGAACATCCCCAATGTTTCTATTTTCATGTTGATGTTGTGTTAAAAGCCATGAAGATGTATTAGCAGGCCAGAACAATACAAATATATAGACTTGGACTTGTAGCAAACTACTGTATAATGTAGTAGTTGGTTAAAGTACTTATGTTTTATGGGTGTTAATATTGACTAGGGCTCTTGATTAAACCTGTATTGGTGAGATTTAGAAAGCTGTTATAAGTTTCCTATTTGGGCAGGTTTTTGTTTGTTTGTTTCTCTTTGCAGCTGATAACACTGTAAGCATATGGAAAGGAATGGTCATTATTTCCATATTTGGCTTATAGATTTTGACTTTATAAATATCATCCCACACCTGAGATGAAAAGTAGAAAAACTGTTGCAGAATGGAATCTCCAGCTAGATATATTTGTGTTAGAGTGCATAAACAGTTGCCTCACTGAGAAGAGCAAAGATATTTTTATTATGGGCTAATCACCAAAAGGTTATGCTTTTTTAAAAAATATTTCAGTTGCAAATGCCATTTATGCTACTGCAAATATAATCTTGAAGATGTGTGGTAAATGCTTGATGAGATTTCAGAAGCAAGTAGATGATTGAGAACTTAGTAGATGCGTCTTTCAATGCTCCATCTGCAGTGGCCAGTAGAAACAGCCAAAACATAAGCAGCATTAATTAAAGAAATCGGATCTTTCTGGCATATATTGGATCAACAGAGTTTGATACAGAGTTTGGATTTTTCAGTGAACAACATACACGACACTTGTCATAGTACAAAGCACTGGTACAAGCACTGGTACAAGAATATTGCATTTGGAAACTAGTTGTGCCTCTTCAGGATATTCTACGCTTTCCATCCTTAAATTTTGAAAACGTTCCTTTTTGCTAGCAGTATTCAACATGTAACTTTCATGAGCACTGATGACATGTTTGCACATAAATCTTTGATGTTGCCATGTAGGTCATTTTAACATTCATCATTTGTAGAGTCTCCTAAATAAATATTTCTGGGAGGTTGAGAGAAAGATGCTCAAAACTACAAGTCCTGTCTTCTATTTTGCAGCCATTCTGTATGTGGGTGTTTTTTTTGTTTTGTTTTTTTGGAGGTGGTGGATTTTAGAGCAGTCTCTTAAATGGTTTAAGAAACACCTTCTTGCAAGAGCACGTGTCCAGGATCCTCTAATAAGGGCAGCCTCATCTGTTATCAGAAAAGATTTGCAGGTCAAAGGTCTGAGTGTGAAGATGGACAAACATACTATAGTGTGGTACATATTATAGTATCCCTAAGCAACATGAGGCCTAAAAGATTTCCTTGCTCTGTATGTGCGTCTCCAATATACTCGAGTCTTCATCTGGGACTCTGTCTTGGGTATCTGATCTATTTGTGATTTAACTTGCATCCATAAGTAGAAGGCTTTGCTCTGGGGGCACTCCAGCCCTTTGGAATGAATGGCCTTCACATGGAGGCTTGACAAACTTTTGGCAGTGGCTAAGCTCTCTGAGGTGATTTTTTGTTCCTGTTCTGTATTGCTGCATTTGATGTTGATTATTGTGAACATTATTCTTGTGGTTGTATGTATTGTCTTATTAAGAAAGGTAGTGTTGATTAGGGCCACACTCAAGTGCTAATTAAAATAATAATAATATGAAATGACTGTGATAGTTTATATTGAATCAGGGAGTAAAATGAGTGTGTTGCGGTAGTGTAACACTGTTTATTGGATGTGACTTCAATGATTCTATTCTGTGAATTCTCTGGGCAGTGAGACAATGAACCATGGCGCTGTGGTTGAGAAAACAACACTTCCCTCAAAAGTTCACAGGAGGTCAACTTTAGAAAGTATAAAAACAGTTAATTGTCCCCTTGGAAGTTTATTGTCCCCTTGGAAGAGGGGGTAGGTGGCTTATTTGGTTTTTGTTACTTGAACATAACACAACAATATCATTTCAGTATCGCAGCTTCGCACTGGGCACAAGCAGCTTCAGCTTACGTAGTCACAAACTTCTAACTGTTGAATGAATGAGAGAACTGTCAGTCTGAAGAGTATATTTCAGAGCTTTTACTTTCGCTTCTTGCCGAGGCCTTCGTATTTCACTGAAACTAGTATTGGAATTAGTTAAGCATTGAATCCATCCTGGGAGTATCTGGGGATCTGAGGGTTCTGACAAGACCTAAGTCTGCCCCTTTGCAGTATTATTGCCCAGAGAGACTGTTTTATGGGATGTAATTTTCTTCACCAAAAATCACTTCCACATTAGTGTGCACTTATCTGCAGATGACAGACCAGCCAAAGACAACGTTTCTGCGAGCTGCGGGTCTTCCTGACTCCAGTTACCACATAGCTCAAAGAGAGTTAAAACTCTTCCACTCCAGCTAAATACCAACAACCAACTCCCCTAAAATGCAATCAATTTCCTTTTTCTCCTGCTCTTCTCCCCCACCTTAGAACTATGAATGCAACCCTTTGATTGGCCACACTCAAGCCCTGTACAGTTCATCCCTGGGTGTGATTGGTTTAAATGTTCTGGACAGGCAGGACGTTGTCCTGTCCATCAGTGACATAAGTAGCTTGAACATGCATTCACTCATTTCATTGCATTCTGAAGTATTCGTTTTCCGTTTGTTTCTCTCAAACTACCTTCGCCACACTTGGAAGGTATGTTTTGCCCTTGCTTTTCCTTAAGCACCAGTGCCTCTTAATTGAGTCACTGACAGCCCATTCCAACCCAACTCCTCTCCAAGTCAGGCATAAGTGTGGCCTAAGTGCAGCCTAAGTTAGGCAGAAGTTATGCCTGAGGTAGGTCAGAGTTATGCCTGAGTTAGGCAGGCTGCAGTTTCTGTGGCCCAGCACCACCCCAGGATCCAGACAACACTTACCTCCCAGGCAGGCAGGCTCTTCTCTAGGCTCCGTGTCTGGCTCAGGCATGTGCAGGCCTCTGTCTGCATGTGTCAGCGTCCATCCATGGCAGCTGCCGCAGGGTCTGTCGCAGCCCGGTCGCAAAGGGGCTGACCGCAGGCATGGGGGTTGCGCCAGTCATGTGGTGGGCACAGGGCAGGTGACAGGTGAGCGAGGTGCCTGAGCCCAGCCGCCACAGGGCACCCTGTGCATCAGCCACCTGCTGCAGGGGAGAGTGGCCGTCCCCTCCCTCCTGCAGAAGGCGATGCCACCCCCAAGCCACGTTGAGGCTGCACTGGGGGGTGAGCGGGGGAGGGAAGGGGAGGGGGGTGGGAACATCACACACAAGGGGGGTCTCATAAGGACTGGAACTGCCTCTGACATGACTCACCCGTGCGCTGCCTGAAGCCCTGGGCCTCCAAGCCCGGGGCAATGCCCACAAAGAAGGCATCCCGGCGTGCCTGCTGCTCTGTGCCCCGGCCAAGACCGAGAGATGCCTTGGGCTTGTCTGCTGCGAGCGTGAAGGGCTCACACAGCTCATCACACCCCCAGATGGGGCGACGACGGTGCCTCGCGGCAGGCGCTCTGGCAGGGTGGGGGGTGGCCAGCAGCCATCATAAGGGAGTGGGAGGGGAGGCAGACACACAGGCAGGCAGACAGGGGGTGCTGGGGAGGGGCATGGGTGGGTCAGAGACAGACAGACAGACAAAAAGGCTGGTGGGAGACAGATTCCGAGAGAGGGATCTGCAGAGACCAATAGGGACACAGGGGGCGCTCCGCCGATGAAGGTGATGCATAAACAGGCGCCTCTTATGCAGACAGACTTTGGGCGGAAGTGGCTGCATTACGGGCGGACCTTCGACGGAGGCGCCTGCATTACGGGCGGACCTTCGACGGAAGCGCCTGCATTACGGGCGGACCTTCGACGGAGGCGCCTGCATTACGGGCGGACGCCCTGGCTGTCACTGTTTGCCTGCCTGAGAGGCCTCCCCTAGTCCCCCCTCCCCTCTGTGCCATGGGGGTCTGACAGCGCCCCTGCTGTGTTCTCCCAGGGAAGGCCGTGGCAGTCCCTGGATGAGACTCATGTAGGGGCTTCAGTGCTGGGGGCTGTCTGTGTGTGTGGGGAAATGCTTGTGTAAACACTGGGCACATATGTTTCACTGGGGCTCTGCCCGAGGGGCGTCTTTATTGTTCTGGAACGTTAGCAGAGATGGCCAGGCGAGGCTGCCAGGGGTAGTCACAGCAGCCAATCTGAAAGCAGCAGCAGCAGCCCTGCCCCATGGACCTGGAGATGCAGGCTTTTCCCCTGTGGAACCACAGCCTGCTCCATAGAAAGGGGAGGGGCAGCAAGAACAACAGCCAGGGAGGTGGAGCAGCAGCAGCGCCGGCAGATGAGGAGGGTTGCAGGGCTGGCTCCCTGACCTCTGGCAGCATCGAGGCAGAGGACCGTGGGGCAACCAGACTGCAGGCCCAGGGGTGCTCCCAGGAAGGTAGGTGGTAGTGGACGTTCCTGGGGAGACAAAAAACAAGGGGGAGTTACATGTCAGCTGGTATGTGGAAGCAGTCGCCATTGAAGACAAGCCAGTGTGTCGGTTGCAAAAGCCTGCAGGGAGAGAAATAAAACACAGCTGATAGGTGTGACACACATAGCATGGTCTGAGCTGCTTACCTGGGTGTAAGGAGAGCATGATCCTGTAAGGGAAAAGGGTCAAAGAGAGAGACAACAACACAACTTGGGGGTCACAACCATGGCAAACCTAGCAATACTGACCTGTCAGTAGACCCTGTGGAGAAAAGGGGGGGGGGAACAGCTGGTGTCTACATAAGGCTAACAGTTCCACACTTGTGGCATTGTCTGCTCACATGACTACAGGCAGCAATCAGACACAACAGTGGTAAAGAGGCATGTATCCTATATATCATAGCAGGCAAAGCAGACAGCTATGAGACAACACATTGGTAGAGAGGCATGTCATGGCAGGCTATGCAGACAGCTATGAGACAACACATTGGTAAAGAGGCATGTATCCTTCCTATATTTCTAAATGCAAAGAGGCAGCAGTCAGACCACATGTCAGCACAAACCCTGCTCTTACCTGCTGGTGTTGTTTCCTGTGGGGAGGGGAAGAGGGGCTGGGAGAAAGACATGGGTTAGCAAACACTTGCATGGAGGCAACTGCCCAGGCACAGCTGTAAACAGGTTGGCCACAGCCAGAACAGCCCTCTCTGCCCTAGAGGGAGGCAGAGAGGAGAAGAGAGAAGTGGGGTGTTTGTGAATTTTGCCCTCCACCGACAAAGTCCCACTTTGTGGCTGTGGGGGACAGAACACCACGCCACGTGCTCAGAGAGAGAGAGAGTGACTGGAGGTCTGGGGCTGGGCTTTTGTGGGAATGAGGCTGGGTGGGGCTGGGTTCTGATAGGCTCCCTATCTTAGGCATAACTCTGTCGGTTTCCAGACCTAGCAGGCCCAACTCCGTCCTAACTCTGACCTAACTCAGGAGTAGTGTGTTAGAAATTTTCAGGAGAGGGCTGGCTTGGGTAAGGTAAAATGGCTCCTATGGGTCTCCTCGAATTTGGGTCCACCTTTTTGGTCGACCTAAATTTTGTGTCAGCATTTGTGTTGGAGGGGGCGTGTCTGTGCTTGCCAGGGTCTGGAATCCAACGTTAATTGGTTGCCGCCCCCGTTACACCCACGGTCCGCCCATGTTCCGCCCACTTTTAGGTCAACTTTAGGTCTGACTTGTGCTGCTTAGCCCTTGGGTTGGAATGGGCTGTTCTTAGTCTGTCGGTCGTAACTTTGACCTAACTTTGACCTAACTTTGTCCTAAATGGTTGCGTTCCAGACCTAACTTCGACCTAAACGACTTAGGCTGACTTTAGGTCTGACTTGGGCTGCTTAGCACTTGGGTTGGAATGGGCTGAGAGTAATACACATTCTTTCTGAATATTGATGGTGGGCTGGGTTGTAAACATAATTTGTTTCTTTGACAAATGTATTGATATTCCTTAAAACAGATGGACTATTGTTAGTTTGAAGTTTAAAAAAATGGCTGTGAAACAGAGAGCACTTAACTCTGTGTACAGATAACTTACTCAGTGCCAAAGCAAGCTTCTGCGCTCGCTCCAGCTTCGGCAGCCGTGGAGACCATCCTCGCTCAGGCCCCCTTCTCCAGCTCCAAACTTAAACTGGGAGGCAAGCCGAAGATTTTCTCTGACCTTGCATGGCGAGACAGTGTAAAGTCAGGAATCGAGGGAACAATCCTACACACATGTACCTGGGGAGTATACCCCACTGAACGCATTAGAAATAACTTCCAAGTAAGCATGAGTAGGATTCCACTGAAGAGGAAGGACAGAGTCCTGGTGGCCACACATTTTGGCATGGCTACCAAGGCTGGCCAAAACTTGTGGATCCTTGCTTATAACCATAAAAGAATCTTGCCTTGTGATCAAATTTTCTTATTAAAAACTATTTGTTAACTCCTACTTGGGTCTCTTTTATAGGTGGTCTGTGTGCCTCACTTTTCTCAGCAGCTGTTTGTACAGGCTGGCACCAGTCACATACAGTATGCATGGCTGAAGAGTAGATTTTTTTCCCCTGGCTTTAGTGTGGCTCTCCACGTTCCAATATGAGGATGGGTGGGGAAGCACAAAGTACTTATCATTCCTATTCTTATACTTCTTGTTACATGCTACTGGAACTTGCAAATCTGGTTCCCCAGTTTGGACATTACCAGGGATGTGGATCAAGTCTCTGACTCCAAGTCTCGACTCAAGTCCAAAGTCTCTGGGTCCAAGTCTCAAGTCAAGTCCCAGTTCTTTGCCCCCAAGTCCTGAGTCTTTGGTTGCAAGTCCCTATCTATTTAATGGGGAAAACAGGTTTAAACCTGAATAAAATTCAACTTGTCGTCAAAGGCTCCAAGTCTCAAGTCGAGTCTTTCGAGTCTTTTACAATTGCCAAGTCGAGTCCGAGTCAAGTCATTGGCACGACTTGAGTCTGACTCAAGTCCGAATCAATAGACTCAAGTCTACATCACTGGACAAGACACATGAAAACCAAGCAATATCTCTGTATCCTCTTGTCCATGAATATTGTAATGCCCAAAGCCATTGTTGTAGGTCAGCTGATCAGATTGGAGAAGAGCCTCCAAAATATTATTCTCCCCTTAAGTGAGAAAACACACACATTGACTTATTTAGTACTCTTCCTGCCATTTTACTTTGTTATGGTATTGCAATCCACCTTCTCCTATCCTGAAACATCTTTTGCTATGAAACCTAAAGTGACATTAGCTTGCTAAAATCCTATTAAGTATCTGCCTCTGAAAGAGAGAGTCTCTTGTATTAATTCTCAGGTTGACTTTCAGGAACAGGAGATGGAGAAAATTAAGCTCATTGAGGTTTCATTAGAAAGTGTTTTGGATCACAAAGTTAATCAGCAGAGAGATTTAGAACTAGTATTTTAATTGTACCATTGCAATAAACCTTTCAACCAGCTTATTACTAGAGTGGATTCAATACAGAATGTGCCAAACGTCTCTGAGGAATTTCACCTGTCTTATAGAAACCTGTTTGGCTTTCACTGAACATTTTCAGATGTTTCTCAAAATGCTGAACTTGATCTGTTCTGAACTGGTGAAGTGTGACCAAGTAGTGCTTAAATAGACAAGAAAGTTGGAGTATCTGGGGAAGCTGTGCAGGATATGGTGGGTCTGGAGCCATACTTGTTATGGTTGCTGCAGATTGAAAAGGGGAAGCCCAGGCAGCTAAGGAAACTGACAGCTTACATGTAGGGGGTGCTTCTACAGACCATTCCTGTGTTCATGCAGTGATCACAACTGCCCTTGCATAGAAGTAGCAGTTGTATGTGTGGTGCCTGTTGGCGCATGATTCAGTCAGCTCTCACAGGTGATTATGTATGAACTGGGGCTTACAGATGCAAGTAAAACAAGTAGGAATGTTTTCCCTCACAAAAAAGTAAAATTAAATTAGGAAGACCAACTGGCTTTATTAACGCTTACCTAACAGTGCAATCCTATGATGTCGTCTCAGAAGTAAGTTCCATTGCATTTAATGGAACTTACTCTCAGGTAAGCATGTATATAAGATTGCTGCCTAAATAGTGTGTTGCCAGAAAGACTCATCTTCAATAAGCTCAGTGGAGCTTACCCTAACCCTGCAGCAAGTGTGCATAAGATTGTTGCCTTATTTTTGTACTCCTCAGCGCATAAATATACAGATCAAATATACAAACCTTCCATCCTCAACCTGTGGTTGACTGGATTTTACTACAAGGAATAAATTTCAAATTTTCAATTTCCATCCGGTATCCGGGTATTGAATGATGACTGGAGGCAAATGTGTTCTGAATGACAGTAATCTCTCCACTTTTGTCTACCATCCAAACACAACGTATATAGATGTGATATATATGAGATGTTCTCTCACAAATCTGCATGTTGCATGAGTGGCTTTCTTTGAGTTTCAGTTTGTCAGCCTCACAGGCAAACATGAAGCCTTACTCTGCTTCTGCTTTGTCCAGTTTTTGTTTCCCAGGCTCTTAAGGGAGTAAAAAATCAAACCACCTGAAAAATATTTCTTACCCTTTCCTAGGTATCATCAATGTGAGAGTTTAAAGTAGATAAACTTCTTGTGTTTCATCGTAGGTTTACTCCACTTTTTCTTGGTAATCTACCTGAAAGAACAATGATATTTTCAAGAGTAACAATTCTGGGTAGAGAGCTGATGTACTATATCTACTTTCTCATTTTGTCTAAAAGGAAATAAAAAAGTCTCTTACAGCATAAGTTGTACAGTGTTTCAGACAATGGGTCCAACAAAAAGCATCCCCAGAACTATTTTGAATGGAAGCTGTTATTTTATCTTGGTAGACTTGGAGTCATAATATTGTAGTGCTTTTCCCAGTAATGACTTCAAAAGAAAAGTTTGCAAAAGCAATCTCGTACTCTATTTATTCATGTAAAAGGCATTACTTTGTAGACATGAGAAGATTACATTTCTGTAGCTTCAGTCTCCATGGGATTTGGTGGCACATTAGCTGTTCTCCGTTATCAAATACTTCAGCAAGCAGAATGAAACCAGGTGTCATTTTGATGTGATTTGGCATTTTCATAAAGGATTTGTTTGTGTTCCTTTTCTAAATTGGATTGTGTCATTTTATAGGTTAAAGCAGAGTGGCAATAATAATCTCTTACCATTTAGTAGAAATGAGAACATGGTGGTGTTGCATTTCTGTTTCCTTTAAAGCCAAATTGCATATTTGTTTCTGGGCCCTGCTGGGTGGTACCCAGTGGTTTCTGTGATGCTGACATATATCCTTCAGCTGACAAATGAGCCGTTCACTGTTTTTTGGGAAGGGGTGGTATGGGGACAATGACACAGCCTGATGTTGTAGAATCCTTGTGGTTTCTCTAAAGAAGAGATGTTCTTTGCTAGATTAATTCCTTTTTTTTGTTTTGTGGAAAAGAATCATTTTTATTAGGGCTATGCTACTGAACCATTGAACCAGCACCAGTGGTTTGATTTCTCATATCCATTTAAATACATAATACCATATACTGTATATTGTGCTGGAGAGATAAGATTCTCATTCATTTTTCTTTAAAAAGGGAGGTTGTACATTCTTGCACTCAGAGGGTGAGTGGAAGTGCACAGTCTCTGAAAAACTAATAATTAAAAAGGGAGGACTTGCAGTCGTAATTGTAGCAATAACAGAATTATTTTTATTAATAGGAATCGACAGGAGGACAAAGGTGGGATATAAATCATTTCAGTGGTTTGTGAAATGTCGGAGCATTGATGCTGAGGTGATAACCTTGTTGCTCACTGAAGTGCTTCATAAAGCACTGTCAAGTTTAGCAAATAAAAAAATTTAATACCCCTAAAAAGAGTCACAAAAAGCAGGGGAGATTGTGTCGTTTATCAACAATGAGTTAATGGGCACTAAGCAACAGAGAGATAGAGCATCATGGAACTGCAATCTTAATTGCATAAACTGCTGTAATAGGTTTGTCAATGGGGAAAGTATTTTTATCCAGTGATAAAATATTGCATGATTTAAAGTCCTGGGTGTTGTGATTTCTCTGCTGCTTATCCCTCTTTTCCAATTCAACTAGTCCCCCTAGCTTGATGTATGGTGGCTTATTAGTTCCAGTGTTTGGACAGATGTGAAAAGTTTCAAGCAAGCATTTTACTAAAGGCGTTGAAGCAATTCTGTACATTTTCCCATTACTGACTTCCATTGTCGTCAATAAGAACACAGTTTTTGACATTCAGTAGTACTTGGTTTAAGTCTATAGTTGGACAGGTACAGAAAAAGGAAGCACAAAACTATTTTATTCACACACAAAATAGAACGTTCTCATGTTATTGATTGATTGTAGAACTTTCCTTTCTGTACTGATTAGATTGCATCAGTGCACAGATATTTCCTTCCAAGTCTTTTTTTTCCTTAATTGAACCCTTGCTACATTAGAATACCTTTGAGTCTTCAGTGTAATAATCTGAAAGAATGTCATGTTCATGTACTTCAATTTATAGTGAACTGTGTTTCTAGAACTATAGTATAATAAGATATATGAAACAGAGTGATTGGATGTTTCCTCCTTACTAGGAGGAAAGTCACTAGGTGAGACTTGTCTAATTTCTATGCCTTCAAAAAAGTCGTTTGTAAAATACTGTTGGTGCTAAGTATACCAGTTCTTTTTATATTGATTTATCAAAAGATCATGGTAATGTTCCTTATTATTGCTTTATCTCTTTGAAGTTAATTGCAAGAGAAAAGTGTTCCTACATTGGGCCCAACATGTTGTATGTTTCATGTTTAAAGGGGAAAAATAATACTTGGACATGAAATAGACCTTATTAACACAATGTTTTTACAGAGATTTGTCATATTTGAGGTCAGTTGCATCACTAGGGCGCGCGCTGCCCCTCCGGGCGCCCAACGGGCTGCCGCCCCGGGCGCCCCCTTTAAGCGTTGCAGCCGGCTCGGGGACGTCTTCCCCGGCCGGCTGTCCTGGGCCTTCTGAGGAAGACCCGCTGCGCCGAACGTTATTTATAACGTTTTTTGCGCATGTGCAGACCGTTCCTGAGGGAAAAGGCCCAGGACCGGTCCTGAAGGAAAAGGATAATCTAGAATGAAGGGTTCTACGAAAGATTAGAACATATTGTATTGTAAAAATCCCTTGGGGTTTAAAAAGCCTGCCCATGTAAGCCGCCTTTGAATTAAAGTCAGAGGAGAAATCCGATGACCAAAGAAAAGGCGGTATATAAATACTGATTTATTATTAATTATTAGTGGAATTTATCACTTGCTAGGGTGCTCCATTTGAATCTATTTTTTATATAATTGAGACAGTCCTCAAGTCTTGCGTCTGTTCAGCCATTGAAACTTCATCAAGTTAGCCAATGGACACAGCTGAGTGGAGGAAGAAACATCTGACTTGTGAATCTATGAGTACTGGTGCTGTTTCCCAGAAGCAATTTACATGGGACTGGTGGCTGAAATTGGCTGCAGTGCTTATGCACACCACTATTGGGAATATCTTGTATCTTGGCATGTGGTAGATTGAGTGTATCTGTGTCTGAACGATGAAATAAATTAAAATGCCCACCCTTCCCAAAAGTATTTGTAGAGTGCTAGGCAAACAGGTGGGCACTACAGCACTCATTATCAGCATCCTATCCTGATTTACTCTTTGACAAAGGTGATAGTAATGATTCTTAGAGTAATAGGCCATTGACCATCACTGAGCTTGCACTGGGCAATTTTTAACAGTCTTTTCTTGTTTGGCAGCTTCTTTTTGCCACTGACAAAGGTGGAAAAGTGGACTTCTTGGTTAGATCAGAGGCTCACTCATAATCTGGCTGAGCAGGAACACAGGGTTGGATAACAGAATAGACTGTGATAAAGCAACAATGTATTTTTTCCACATAAGAAAACTAAAAAATGATTAGCATGAATAACTGTGCATTGTAATGACTGAGATTTGCCTGTGATTTAAACTGCCAGAGGCATCTACTTGACTAGATGGGCTATTGTTCTGACTGGGATGGATTGCTTTTATCATCTCTTAAATGTTTTTGAAAATGAAGGCTTTGGGGGGGGGGTACTTTGCAGCAACAACAACATCAAAAATTAGCTTGGATGCACAATGAAAAGTTTCATTCAATTACAAATTCAAAGGTCAGGTTCTACCACAGAAGCAGTTAACCTCCATCTTGGCATAAAATGGAGTTAGCATATGCTGAAGGCATCAAGGAGGAACATTTTAGTAACAGATTTGACTCTAGCAACCTTATTTCAAATCTGTATTCAAAAGGAGCAGGTCGGAGTAACAAAAAAAAACCCCACAACTTTATAATGTTGTATTGCAGCTCCTTAATCAAAGCATTAGAAAAGGACACTTCACAGACTTTTTCTGTCAGCTGCCAAAGCTCTCATTACATTTAAGATCAAAAATTAGGCATGCAAGATAGGAGTTGGCCTTTCAGGAGAGAAAACAAGATGTTATACCCTGTATGTAAATGATGCTGTTTGCATTTGCCTTTATCACAAGGACACCGACAGAATATGTCAGTGAAATATTTATGCACCGTAACTTCATTATGCTTTTAAAACACTTTACACGGTATGGATAAGGTCAGCAATACAGCCACAAGGTTAGTTTCTTATTTCACTAGTGTCAAATCTTTTATAATAAAAACAACTTTAATTATATATTGAGGCCTATGAAAAAATACAGATGAGTTTATGGGGGTGGTGGTCATGACTTTTGAAGGTGCATCATTGATGAGATTTTCCTTTACAATTGACAGAACTGGTTTTGCTAGGTAGGGGGCAGCCCAATCCTACATAACTATCCGGCGGGCTGCCCAGGGCAGCCTGCAGGATCCTATCCCCGTTCTGGGGCACTCTGCAGCAGCCCGGATGTCTACTCGGGGAAAGGGGGACATTTGTCCCCTTCCCCCAATGTAAACCGGGGAAGGCCCAATGGACCTCCTCGGATTTCCAGCGGCACCCTAACCGCCGGAGAACAGGATCCAGCCGACGGCCATGGGCTGGCTGCTGGATCCTTATGCAGGATTGCGCCATAAATCTCACATGAGTGTGAAACCCTGAATGCTGATCTCCATAAACTGAGGACCATATGGAAGCAGACATTTCACTAGCTGATTCATTTCAATCTGTGAGTTTATATTGCTGGGTCCTCCATTCTACCACAATAGTGGAACTTAGCAGAACAAGGGCAAGAAATGTAGCTCATACTCTGATTTGACTTCATAATAGCACCATATCGCTAATGAGATTTGACTAAATCATTGATGCCAAATCAGATTGAAGATGGTACTTCCTGTCCTCCGCATGGTGCCTTTTGCATAAGGGGAAAAAAGGTGCTCACAAAATCTTCAAAAGAGCCCCTAAACATTTTAACCTTCAAACAGGGTAGTGAAATGATGTCTTGATATCCATAGTTACATTTTTAGTCTGGATTCACTGGAACCTTGTTAAAAAACTTCTTATGTGCATATTAAATGAATTTTAATTAATTCACTATTATATTATCCTATTATAGCTTCTTAACATGAATTGGCTGGTATTGCGAGTCCTCCAAATTGGCTACCTGTAAATAGATATTAAAGCTGGCACCTGCAATGAAGAAATTCTATGCTGCATGAGGAATATTAATTTTAACAGAATTATGGCACTGACAGGATGCTAGCCAAATGTGTTACTTTGAATTTGTACAGTTTATATGCCCACAATCTCTAGAGTTGCCGTTAAATGAAGGCGTAATTGTTAGCCATTTCGGAGGCCATGTGAAGTCATAAATAATACATTGGCATCAGTTGTCAATCTTCTACCCAGGAGAACTGAAGGAGTAATTTATTTGTGTAGGTCTTAACAATGGGATTTTTTGTACAACTAAAAGAACCCTACAACAATCCATATTTCTTTCTGAAAATGACCTTTGCTTGTTTACTAATTTTATCAGAAACTGGTACATGGAAAATGTTTTGGAATGAAGGAACACATGGATGCTTCTGATGTATCCATGAAAGGTGCATCCCCCCCCCCATGTATTGGATCAGCACTAAATTTTGCAACTGCTATTATTTGTGTTTGGTCTTCTTGTGGTGTTCAAGAAAAGATGCATAGTATGGTACATCAAGTAAAAAGAACGTTAAAAGGTAATGTTGATTCTGGCTGATTTCTGCACTCAATGTAGAGGTGTGTGTGTGTGTGTGTGTGTGTGTGTGTGTGTGTGTGTGTGTGTGTGTGTGTGTGTGTGTGTGTGTGTGTGTGTGTGTGTGTGTGTGTGTGTGTGTTAGATCTTGTTGTTAAAAGGATGATTTAAATCCCTCTTGAATTGTTCTTATTCCTTTTCCTTCTCAAAAATTTAGATGCTTTGTAGCTATGTTTTCCATGGATTCAGTTCAATATTTAGAGCTGCTGAATGAATTTCATATTGATAGTAACCATGCAACCACTCTTAAGAGATAGAAATGCAGGGTTTTTTTTATCGTACTATAAAAGGGATACAGTATATGGAAGAAGTGTTCTGGCTCTTTCAATAAAAAGCCAGCTTTACTAAAATGTTTCAATTAGTGAGAGAAAATTTGTCATTTATGATTACAGTATATGGCAACCGTAGGAGTATCCTGAATGACTGAAGAAACCAGGAAACAGGAAGTGAAAAACAAGTCATTGAGCCTCCATTTCCAGCAGTTCCTTTGTTCTTGGGATTACATGTTAAAACTTGATAAAAGGTCCAGATCAATTGCCATTGTATATAAGAGGAAATCATGGTAGGGAATATGGTAGGGAGTATGTAATAGAATATATCAATGTAATATCATGATATATCATGATAGAATATATCATGATAGAATATATATATGATAGAATAGAATATATCATGATATATCAATATATCATGGTAGGGAATATGTAATAGAATATATCAATGTGTGTGTTTCCTGACAAACGGTACATTCTCACATAACCTTCACCCAGAAATTTGCCTAGTAATGAAGAGCACCAATGCTATTGCCCACTGTCTGAATTATTCAGTTCATGTACCGTACCTGCCATGACTGATGGTTCTGAAACAGTTTTTGACAAGAAACACGAACTAGGAGCTGAAAACAGGCCAGTGTGCCAAGAGAAGATGCATGCCCAGCATCGTAATAAAGGAAATAGAAGGATAAAGGGAGAAGCAAACTGGGTATAATGTGACAGAGTTAACTATAGTAAGTGTCAGTTGGAAGGATATATGATATGATCTCCATCTGAGAATCGGACAAAGACAAATGGACTGAATTGCACGTGGATGGATGAAAGAGGATCCATATAGAAGATTGCTGGTTTTAAAGAGGTCTGCAACTTTTATAGCATTGCACATGGAGAATTACTTTCTTAATGACAGTGAATTTTGAGCACTAGACAACTACAGACCATAGCTCTGTTCATATGTGTTCAATCAGTCTTCAGCTATCCTGCTGTTTGGGAAGGGAAGGAAACAAGTTGCAGGTTAAATACGATTTCAGACTTTCATGGCCAGCAACAATTTTAAAATAGAGTCTAAAATAAATAGAATAAAATGGGTAAAAAGCCATGTCAAGAAATATATATGATATCAACAGGAACAAGCATACCAGGTAATTCCACATAGAAGAAAGCTGTATTGCTTAAAAACACAACACACAAACAAGTTTAAAACCAGGATAAAACCTGTACAAATCAATATCAGATATAAAATGCAACGTTTCACTCAAATTGCAAAGAGCATTATCAAGCAACCTACAGTAACAGGGAAAGGTGTTAACAGACACGCTGCTTAAGTGTTCCTACAAATAGGAGAGAGAAACCTCGGGATCACACGTGAGGATTACACTTGTTGAATAGCCCTAATTAACAACATCTGGTGTGTCTATGCCCTGTAGTAACCCTAAGTTACGGAAGGAGGCAAGGACTGAACTGAAGTTAACATAATTGCCCCAGAATCTATAAGAAATCTATAAGAATCTATAAGGAAGGGACGACCTGACCGCAGATTCTATAGTTAAATGGGTATCATAGCCACCAATTGTCTTGATATTGATTTTTACAGGTTTTATCCTGGTTGAAAATATTGTATGTATTTTGAGAGAGATTTTATTTATTATGAATCTGAAGCCAGTGTTTGCCTTTGCAAATAAGAACATCCCTGAGTTCTGAACCTGTTCTAGGGCAAGGGTGTCAAATGTATTTCATGCAGCAGGACAAATAGCATTCATGATACTTGCTGAGGGCCAGAAGTGACATCATTAAGGAGGAAGTGATGTCATTAAGCAGACGATATCCAGAAACAAGCACTTTGTTCTCATGAAGGAACTCATTAGCTCCAAATGTCAGAAGATAAAATATGCAAATCTTGATCATATTTTTAAGCTATGGGAGAGCCCAAATATCACACTAGCAGAGCCCAATTATCACTCGGGCAGCCCTTTCAGCAGCTGAGAGTGCTCTGCGAAGTGACGCCTTGGCAGAAGCGGTGCTGCTGAAACAATGGCCGGTGTGATAATTAGGCTCTCCTTGCGCCTCTGCAGCATCTCCCTCTCTCGCCCCTCTTGGTCTGCCCCTTCCCCCATAATGTTCCTTGTCTTCTGAAGCCTCCTTCCATCTCTGCCTCCCAGAGCCTTGGTACAAGCAACGCTGCTGAAAGGGTGGCGCTGGGAGAGCCCAATCATCACGTGGGCCAGATAAAGAGCTTCCGGGGCCCATGGGCCTTCTGTTTGATACCCCTGTTCTAGGGCTTGAGATATGGTGTTGGTCTTAATACACTTTTGCAGAAATAAAAGCTTGACCAAGACTTTACATATGAGATGAAACTTTATATTACTGGCACAATGAAACAAACCACATAGGAACAACTAGGATTATAACTAGATCTTGGAAACTGACAGTCTTTCCAAATATGACTATTAAAACTGACAGTCTTTCCAAATATGACTATTAAAAAGTAAGTCCTACTGGAAAATTGTTCTTAGTACTGAAGTTAAATAAAATATATACAGTACTTCTAACAGCACAAACCTACCCAGCTCCTCCACTGATGCAGCAGTGGTAAAGGGAGAACGGGAGGCTTTGGGAGGGAAAGGAGATTTAAATTGCCTTTCCCTTCCAAAGCCTCCTATTCTGCTCTACACCACTGCTGCACCAGTGGAAGAGTTGGGTAGAATTGTGCAGTAAGTTTAGTTGCTTAGGAACAATATCATTCAGTGATTACTAAGACTATGCTGTTGTCCTGTTTGCCTTGCACTCGCACGCACTCGCTCAACCCCCCCCCCCCGCTTGTAATAACTTCTGTAATGGCACACAAGAAATACAGTCAAATTTCTGTATCCGCTGAGTTTAGGTTCCTGGAAAACCCAGTGGATACCGAATCATTGATCCTATGGGGTTAGGGGGAGTGGTAGCTAACCTTGTCAGGATTGCCAGTAGCAAATACCTTGAGAATGGTGTGGATAGCTTCAGGATGGCTGCGAAGGGCTTCAGAATGGCACTGAGAGCTTTAGCAAGGCATTCTGGGGTGCTACTTATATTGTTGTAAGCTGCCTTGGGCATTTGCCTTGGCATAGGATAAGGCAGGGTATAATTTTTTTTAAATTAATAAATACTAGTGAAATTGACTAGAGCTTTGCAGGGAATGCCCACGGATACAGTGAATACCTTTTTTAAAATACTTTCTTGAATAGCTTCATGATGGCTGTGGAGAGCTTCAGAATGACCACAGATGCAGCAAATGGTCACAGAGAACAGAGTTACACTTTTGCTCCTGTAGATAACTGAATCCGTGGGAACTGAGTCAGCGAGAATTGACTGTACTTTGTGCTGATAGTAATGTTTCATTTCTTATAACTAGAACACTCAAATGGAAAAAAGATTATTTAGTGGTGATCATTTAACAGTGGAACGTTTTCTGCAGTTCATCTTTGGCTATGTATCTAATTTTGCTCTAGTATTGTGTGTTTTGTTGTTGCAAAGTTAAATTTAGACCTTTTGGCCTATACAGAAAGGACCTTAATCGAATTATGACTTGGATAAATCACTCCATTTTACCCTAACTCATGCCCTAATTCCGTCTGGTGAGCTAAGTGAAATAAATTGTGTCCCTGTAGGCAAAAGTCTCTATAACAAAACCGAGAAAGCAATTATACATCATTACGTGTGCTTCGCTGAAAATTCCAAGGACCAAGACGGTACAGAAACTGAATTTGCTTCTGTACGTTTATGGGGAAATTTCAGATTCAAAATGCTTGGAACATTGGTATAGGTTGCTAGTCCTCACACCATATCTTTCCAACACTACTGAACTGTAAGACTGTATACTTTGCATTGTGGAATTGAGTGGAAAAGTGACTTCAATATGAAGTCTGTGGAGGCTTGCTTTGTGATTTGTGAAACTGACTCACTCTTTCTGAAGGTGCCAAAATTATCTGTTAGAAATGCTCTAGAAAATTCTAGCAACCGCCACATTTCCCCAGTCCCCTGTGATTTGGGAGGCAATGCATTTCATAAGGCAAATTTGACTCTCAGCCTTCCAAGGGGATCAATTAGGGAACATTGTCGTGATGTATGAGAAGACTCTAGAAGATGAATTTTAGCAATCCTTATTAGAACTGCATAAATTGTGGTCCACAAAGCCATATGGGACTGCAGAGAAAATCTCTTGCCCTCTTTCTGAGTTGGGAGGGACATTTTCCTGAAGCTTCTGTAGTAATTTGGAGATGCTTCAAGTATGTTGGAGACTCGGTGTGTCAAGATTTAGTGCTGCTCCAATGGCAAAATTGGACTAGTTTCCCCCACACATAGAAAATATTGTGCGTACATATTTAGACTTGGCATGCAGGTGGTGTAAACTCTTTAATGTATGAGGGTATGCATACGTAAGTTGCATAGACCCTTGGGTTCATGACCTTTGTAGATCACATGGCTACAATTATGACAGTGTGTACTAGTTTGTAGGGGAACCCATGTATTCAAAATAATAGTTTTGTCCTAATGTAACAGACAACCAGCTTGCGTCAAACTTACCTCTTTTAGCATGTAAAAGCACAGGATGGCGCATACTAAGAATAATAGTGCAACGTAACATTTAGGGATGACATATACATTTAAGTGACATTGTGCTGCGCCTGAAACTGGAAGTCTGCGGTTGCTGCCAAAAATGGTAGTTGCATATCCAGTTGTCTGTCCTTTCCTTTCCGCTTCTGTAATGTCTTGTGCAACTTTGCATACATGCCTACTTGATATGGAATGGTGTGCATTGCCTAAGCTCCATTCCATTAAAAAGGGTGTGTGTGTGTGTGTGTGTGTGTGCGTGCGCGCGCATGTGTGTGTGTGTGTGTGTGTGTGTGTGTGTGTGTTTGTGTGTGTGCACACTCCTAATTATTTAAGATGCATGTGTCGGATCATGATGGGTGAACTTGCATTAATTCTAAACATCCCAGGAGATATTTTGCTGATTCATAAAATTCCAGAGTTGGGGGGGGGATTTATTTGGGCCTGCATAATATAAAATACCTATGCCCTCTGTAAATGTATAACAATATTTCACATGGAGAAAGCTTCACATACTCGGTAATCAGAAATTCTAGAGCTGTCATCTGCATTATATAGCTAGATTTCTTAGCACAGGAATTTTGAGCTCACTGTGGGTAAGGTTACAACTGTGAACCCTCAATTCAATGGACTAATAGGATGGAAGGGATGCCCATCAGTGCCAGAAGTTTGTTAAATCTTCACCCTATCAGCCTGTTAAATTACCTTAGGAAGCTTCTTTAGCGCTTTGCTCCGACCAACAGCAGGATGCTCTAGGGAGGGAGATGTTCCTCTATGGCAGATGGGGCTTGAGGGCAGGCATGCCTTCCTTCCAGGGCGCCTCTGGCACTGGCAACCAGGATGCTATTGGAATTGAGACACTTCTGAGAAATGGAGGAATGTCTCCATTCCTAGAGCATCCTGGTCTCTAGTGCCAGTGAGTGGATGGTGCCAGTGGAAGATACCATAGGTAAGCCTGCTCCAGAGCCCTTTCTGATGTTTACCTACTTTACAGACCTCCCTCAGTGCTGTCAATGAACTCTCTAAGGTAGGGATTTTACAGACCACTGTGGATATTGGAAAGTTGACAGAGTCCATTATTTCTGAAGTCTGTTGTATAATGGTTCATTAAATCAAGGATTCACTTTAAACAGAACATATAAAAGATAGGCGATGTATTCTAAAATTCTCCTTGTTTATGACCTCCCAAGAAGTACCACTGTTTTTGAAAGGTGTCTGATCCGACTGCTTCTTGAATCCTAACTTTTGGGTTCAGAATCTAAGTGCAAAATACCTTGCTTTTCCAAATTGCTAAGGAGACCATGCTGAGTGAGCAATATCTTATCATGTGCCTCTAATTGAGTGTTAAATAGCTGCCAGCTCAGCATCCAGCTGTCCCTGTAATCCCATGGAAGGCCTGGACAGAACAGAATTTAGATGCTATTATACACACTTCAGGTAATCAGCTCACGCATGCTAATCTGAGTTAAACTGACATTCGTGTTGTCTGCAGTTCTCTAATTCTCTTAATTTGCACAAGACCCAAATTTATTGTTGATAGTAATGCCAGTGTGGGACACTGCGGGTGTAAGACTGACCGGTACCTTCTTGTTCCAGTTGCAAGTAACCAGGTTCAGACTGGACAACACAGAAATGCTTGAACTGTGGAAATGCTCTGTGGCCCCTGTGGTATTTTTTCCCTTCTTGGGTGTGGACTGGCTGTAAAACGGCCGATGTTGTGATTAAAAGAGCAGTCACTGGCTCAGTTGCAGCCAACCAGCACAGCAGTCCAAACCTCCAGCACTACGAGGTTGCCTTCATGCCTTGGCACCAGCAGATGCACTCACTATAATGGCTCCAATAATGCTAGCAGTCAGGATTGCACAGTTGAGATCAGGCACAGTAATATAAAATGGGACGTTTCCTCTCTTTTAAAACGAGGAATAGGTGAATGAATGGACATCGAAGGGACTCAATGATGAAAAAGGCACTCTTCAGGGGAGCAAGGATTTGAGATGTTTGGGGCAAACCAGACTGGATTTTGCCCTCTGAGATGGGAGAAAGGGGGGGGGCAGTACAGAGCATAGACACTTGGATGTAGGGTACTGTGTGGGCACTAGGGCTGTGTAGTGCCCTCTCCAACCAGTCTTGCCAGAACTAACCGTACCCAACTAGGCAGGAATACCTGGGTAGAAATGACTCTCACGCTCACCTTGTATTGAAAACGGAGAAAATGGTTGTTCATTCCCAAAAATATTTAAACACTTTTTTTTTTGTCACTGGTCTGAAATCCTACATTGCTACAAGGATGGACAAACTGCTGGCGAGATGGTAATGATGGCATGTGGTTAAGGACTGCATTGATATGAGTCAGGTTTTCCAGTATGCTCTCATTGGCACTGTACCTGAGTACAGCATCCTCTGCTTAAAAACACCTGAGCAAGATTCTAGTTTGGTACTTGATTGCATGGAACGTTCAATCCTATGCATGTTCACTCAGAAGTAAGTCCCACTGTGTTCAGTGTGGTTTATCCCCAGGTAAATTGTGTATCGGATTACAGTTTAAGAAGATTAAAACATATGTTTTCTGGTGGGTGACTGAATTTACAAATTTACTGCTTTGAAACCCTGGTGACAATGTGGCTTCTCCTGAGATA
Source organism: Plestiodon gilberti rubricaudatus (assembly GCA_026170595.1). Lineage (NCBI taxonomy): Eukaryota > Metazoa > Chordata > Lepidosauria > Squamata > Scincidae > Plestiodon > Plestiodon gilberti. The sequence goes on along the minus strand of JANXHW010000003.1, from coordinate 179,308,536 downwards.
TCTATAGAGCAGATACTGTTTATTGGATAAGAGCGAGGAATGACCAGAACAATTCTACCACAATCTTTTCTTACATAATACTTCTTAAATTATTTCTTTAATTGTGTATATATGTATCAATATATGATTCATGAGGGCAGCAAATTCAGCTATGTTGTCACAATTTATATGTATAGGGATTGCTAATTTTGAATGTTCCTTTCCAAAAAAGATAAGACAATTTTAGATTGTGAGCCCTTTTGAGACAGGGAGCCATTTAATCATTTGATTTTGTCTGTAAACCGCTTTGTGAACTTTTTGTTGAAAAGTGGGATATAAATACTGTTAATAATAATAAAATGTCTCTAGAAGCCGAGGCACAATGGCTCACTGGGGAGCAGAAATGCAAAGTTTAAGAATGACTGTTTTACAGTCAAGGTTTTTAAACTCTTTTGAAGAGCACATTTTGTCCCTTTAAAATCAGATGGAAGACTGCCTGATTTGCTTTCATGACAGTATGACAGCTGCCCACAGAGAAGTAGTTTCTTCCAAAGAAATCCTTATCTTTTGTATTTGCCATGTCAGCAGTCAACTGAGATGATGAGAGACTGGCAGGGGGAAAAGCAAGGGCTGGATAGGACCAATTTGTCTACCTTGTTTTCATCTTGTGAATGTGAGAAGTTTTCAGATAGGATTGCCCTCCCCCTCCATGAATAAAAATAGGAAAATGTTGTATTCTTGGCATGCTCAGTGACTGCTATCTCACCATTATATTGTCCCCTCCTCTTTTACTATCTTATATTTATTACAATTAGTAGTAAAATACTGATCATTCTGTGGTATGTATATACCAAGATTTACTTATATAGTATATATAATACCATGCTGCTTCTCTGCTCCATACTGTCGCCCCCCCCCAGTGGATTTTGTTTTTTTTAAATTTGTTTATGTATTGTTTAAACTTATTTTATGTATTTTAAATTTGTTTATGTGTTGTTTAAACTTATTTATGTATTTTAAATTTGTTTATGTATTGTTTAAACTTATTTTATGTATTTTAAATTTGTTTATGTATTGTTTAAACTTATTTTATGTATTTTAAATTATGTATTTTAATCTGTTGTAAACTGCCTTGGGCATTTGCCTTCGGCATAGGAAAAGGCGGGATATAATTTTTTAAAATAAATAAAATAACTAACCATGTAGTCTGACTCTTCGGTTAAAGATTATTTCCCTAGTAGGACAGAACAGAAATCAAAGAGAGATCCAATTTTTTTCCAAAGAGAAATCATATTTATTTGAGGTATGTTGGCAAAAAAAAAGGAGAAAATATTGGGTTGTAGTCTAGATAGGAGGATCTGGAAGGCAGAGTATGAATAATACAAGTCATGATGGCTTTGCTCTACCTCCAGGTTTGCCAGCAGTCTGCCTCTGAATCCCTTTTGGAGGGAACTATATTTGAATAGTTTCAAAACTCTTGCATATTTGCATATAGGTGTCCGGTATATGCTTTGAATGATAGTGAAACATTTTGCTGGTCCAGCACATGTTGTTTTAATTCACTCACTAGATTTCATTTTGGTCCTTGTTTGTTCAATCATAAGAACATAAGAAGAGCCCTGCTGGATCAGGCCAAAGGCCCATCTAGTCCAGCTTCCTGTATCTCACAGTGGCCCCACCAGATGCCTCGGGGAGCACACAACACTACAAGATACCTGTATCCTGTCTCCACTCCCTTGCATCAGGCATTAAGAGAGAGCCTATTACTAAAACCAGGAGGTTGCTTATCCCCATCATGGCTTGTAACCTGTGATGGACGTTTCCTCTAACTCTATCCAATCCCCTTTTAAAGGCTTCTAGGCCAGGTGCCATCATCATATCCTGTAGCTAGGAGTTCCACAGATTACCTCTCTTCTAACCCTGTGTAATTCCTAGGGCCACTGTTTCATAGATGGTGAATATTTTTATTTATCTGGCCGCCGCCACCTCCTAAGAAGTCCTCAAGGAGGCTCGCAGCTAAAAATGCAGTTCACATAGTTCATCTTTAGAACACACAGCAGGTAGAGGTGGCAAAGATTATTCTTGCCTTGCTGACTTTCCTTCATCACCACCTCTTCCTCCTCACAGATAGGTGATGTATCACAAGGAGTGTGATATAATCCCTACCCTGTGCATGTAAAGGGCATCATACAGAGACTCTAAGCATCTTGGGCACAATCCAGTCCATTTCCAGAACAATTAAAAATGCTTATCCTTGCTTTTAAAGCCTTGCATCACTGGAGACTCGGACACTTGAAGGAGGACATGTATGTACGATTTTAGGTTCTCATGGCCAGCAATGTTTCTTGAGTACCGTCATTAAGATTTACGAGATTAAAAACCATGGTAGTGAAAAGCAAGTTAAAAAAAAACAGTAAGAAACACGTAAAAACACGTTAAAAATAGCATTAAAAACTTTAAAATAAGAGTACCGTTTTGAGCCAGATTCCACTGGTCTTTCTCAAGCTCACCCCTTAGTGGTATGAGGCAGAATGGTGCCTGCTCTGGATTTTAGTGCCACTTAAAAGGAGCATTGAAAGCCTCATGTGTAAAGGATGAACTAATTACCTATACCTCCTGATCTATGTCTCCCATTTAACCTGAAGTAACCTCAGTGAGTAAAGTTACTTCACTGAAAACAAAACATGTACTGTACATTCCTACCTTGAAACCATCTTTTTGACGTTCTCCTCTGGGCACCTCTGCTTTCAAAGTTGAGGCAGATGGTGAACAGGGAGAAGGTCTTCTTGGGTGTGGTACTTTGTTAGCTTTAAGGTGCCAGGTAATGACCTTTTTTATTTTCCCATGCCTTAATATTTTAAAAGAAATATCTAAAATCAAACATTTCAAAACAATTGCTTTAGAGTTTTTTAAAAAATGTTTTAACAATTATTTTTATTGTATAAAACCTAAAACTGAAAAGTGGCCTAAAAGTCTTAAATAAATGCAATCCAGCCATTCTGTAGTACTTAGGAGCAAGTGGAAGCAGCCGTGTGCACACAAATGTGGAATTCCCCTCCCACCATTCTACAACTGTGTCACATCATGCTCACCCTGAGGAATCATGGAGCCCCTGTCTCCCATTGGGCGTCACTGCAGGGGGGGTGGAGCTCCAAGTTCCGCCGGGCTCTGACCCTCTGTTACACGACGGGAGAAGGCAGGCCCGCCCCCTCGCCTTTGGAGCCATTCCGGCCGACGAAAGCCCGGTGGGACTTGGAGCTCCGCCCCCCCCCGCAGTGACGCTAGTGCATTGGGCCACCCAGAAACCCAATGACCTCGACATGCTGCAGCTGCTGCCACCTGGAATTTGTGGTTGCCTTGTATGGCTGCATTCCAACAGTCTGAACTGCCAAGCTATTGCACATGCAGGATGATTGGGGGGGGGGGCATAGCCAGGACAAAGATTGGCAAATCGTTTGCATTGGGCCAGGGTGAATGCTGGGGTCTTTGCATAGTGTGTAGTGTGTCACAGTTTTCAGGAGTTCTGAGAAGCATTTTAGAATTGTAAAACATTTCAAAGCTAGTTATTTGACTCCATTGCAAAGTGCTACGTACATTCATTTCATATTAGGTTGCACGGAATGCAAAATTAGTGAAGAAATGTGCTCCTGTTGCCCCTGACTAGTTCTTTCTTGAACTTCTTTGTACTGTACTGTAGTTAGATAAGAGCATAACAGGACAAATCCAAATTCAGCAGAGAGGAACTCAAATGACATCCATTCTGAAAGAAGGTAAGACTTGGGAGGTTGGAGAATAGAAATGTGCATGATTATCCTACAAAAGAGAAGACAAAGGGGAGACGCAATAATGCACAGTGATTGCATGCTGTTGTAAAATGTATGGGGACCATATTTGTTAATTTAGCAAATAAGTTAACAATTGGTAATAGGATTAAGGCACTTTAAAATATTGGATTAAGTACTGGAGGAAAAAAAATAGCTAAGCCAAAAGACCTGCTGAGGCATTACAGAATCACCAGAAATGTATTTAAGACCAGGGAAGATTTGCCTATTAGAGAAACATGTTTCTTTTTGGGTAGATCCCCTTGTGTCAGAGAGAGGGAAATAAAGCCTAGCTAGAATACATTTCCTGCTCTGGAAAAAGAAATAGAAGGCATCCCTTTTCCAGGGTCAAGCTAAACTGCTAGTTCTTCAAGACTCAGTATGGGATCTACATCTGTGTGAGTTCAATGTCTCCTATTCTGCTTAGATAAGTGAATTCAGATGCTCCATAAATTGCCCATAGATGTGCAGTGTGAGAGCTGTCCATCGTTGATAGTTTGTATGTATAAAGTGATGAGTTCTGAAATGTTGCATGTTTTTGGCAGGGCTGTTCAGGTTTCTTCCTGCAAGCTCGCAAACAGGATTGGCTCAAACACAGCCCTGCTAAGGGTAACCCAATCCTGCAATCTCTTTGCCTTTGTTCCCCCTTCCCCTGCCCCAAGATCACTATCAACTTACATTGGGACAGGGAAAAAGGGAGGCTATGGAGATAATGGCCCTGGTAGGCAGTCCATGATCCCACGGCAGCATTTTTTTTTCAGCCAGATAAAACCCCAGAAGTCCCAGTGGGGAAATGACTGTACTGTACAGTCTGTACACCTTGTCCAGAAAGGGGAAGATCCTGGGGCAGGGGGAAGGAAAAGTGGTAGTTGTTGGTAGGGCATTCACAGCCACTTCCTCCTTCGCTACCATAACTTCATCCTCAGGAAAGGTTTGGCTCTATGACACCGCCACTCATATGCAAGGAACCCCCCCCCCCTTTCCAGCAGTGTCTCAGTAACATCTCAGGGAAATTATGTGGAATATTATTGAGGTTTACAATGTACTGTCCAGCTTCGTTGTATGTTATAGCTGTAACAGCTTGGTCAGCATGTTGCTAAAGAAGATACAGTCTGTAATTATCTTGATATGATCTTAGGAGGTACATCAACATCTTTGTCAATATAGTGCACAGACATTGAGGTCGTTGCTGAAATTATCAACATTCCTGATTTTTATGAATCTTCTGTACTGCCTTTTTAATCTACACTGAGTCGTGTATCCTCATGCCAAGTCCTTTTCAACACTTTGAGAAGTGCCGACAATATTTTCTTTGCTTTCTTATCTCCTGTCTGCTACTTTCAGGCCAGTTTACACAGTCATTACAGTGCGGAAGTTGTCAAATGCTGATTGCCGGATAAGGCTTTCCCAAGTCGTAATCAGCCTGATGTGTGATAGCTGTTGTACACAATCAAGGTTCCAAGTGACAGTGCTTGTTATCATGTGCTAGGTATGGTTAGGGAAATTTGCCCTTAAGAGATGCTGGAGTAGAAACCGTGCCATTACATATTTATGTTAGAGGGTATTAATAGGGGCCAGTATCCATAGCTGATATCGCCAAACCCTAAGCAGAAGGAGAAATGACATATCATGTTTTGTCCAGAAAAGGTTGAGGTAAAGGGCTGGAGTAGACAAAAAAAGGTTGAGAATGGCTGGGAAGTAGAATATTTCACATCTGCATCTTTGCTACTCAGCAACTTGGTTGAGTTTCTAGGCTGCCATGCCTCATTTCCTTCCTTTCCTGCTTTTTAATTGCTGGGCAAAGTGATTGCTTGTCATTTTAAAATAAAATTTAGTTTTTATAGATTGAGAATCCTTCAGTTAAATGTGCTAAAATATGTATGCTGTAGTAGTAACTTGTTTAGTGTTTTATTGTTGTTTTATGGACATTTTACAAACAAGGGGAGGTTATTGATTGCCAATAGAACAGTGTACCTTTGCACATTCATGAAGATAGCCCATTTGGTGTCGGCAAATTAGAGATTTTGATCAACCCTAAACAAATATAGCAGTGATACTGCTGTTTTGTTTTGTTTTCATTTTGCTGTAGGGAAAAAAATCCAACAATAGCAAAATGAGGAATCTGCTCATGTCCTTGTTTATGTAGGTGGTCTCATTTCAGTGGGGGGGGGGAAATCACGATGCAATATTGTTGATTCTCATACTGAAGAAAGAAAAGGTCTAAGATGTGACCAGAGTTTTAAAGCCTACGAATGTACATCAATTGTGTGTGCAGTTGGGGTCATTATCATCATACCAGCCCTTTTGGCATACCCAGCATATTGGACCATCGGGAGTCCTGTTTGCAGTGGGACTCTAAGTACATAGGCCTGAATTGTGTGATTATGCAATGAGAACAATATGTTTTTCTTTGTACATAAATTTGTATGCAAACATGACAGCCAATTCTAACTTTTACTTAGTGGACCAAAGTAGTCATGAAATTAAATGCATCAATGTCAGGCTTCAGTCTAGCACTTGCAGAGGCTTGATCCTATTAGATGTTTAACTCTTTAATTCTGTCTCATTTTCCTGCTAAAAGCAATCTATCCCCATATCTGTTATGGGCCCTTGATGGTACAGTTTAAGAAAATGGCACTTTGCAGGGCGACGGGGGTTGATAGCAGCTTCAGGGGAGGCAGCTTTCTTCAGGAAAAGTAGTGGAATTAAAGGGTTAAATACGCTCTATCTCCTCCTATGGTCCTGATCTGCCCTCTGCTCTGTGCTTTTATTTGAAAGTGAAAGTACATCCCAGACTGGATTGTGACACTTAACGGTGCAATCCTACCTTCATTCAGCGGCGGTGCTGCAGCCTCAGCACCAGCCTAAGGTAAAGGTGACCCCTGACAATTAAGTCCAGTCGTGTTTGACTCTAGGGTGTGGTGCTCATCCCCATTTCAAAGCCGAAGAGCCAGCGTTGTCCGAAGATGCCTCCGTGGTCATGTGGCCGGCATGACTCTCCTTGCCGCAGCGCGTAGCATGCGGCTGGAACACGGAGCGCTGTTTACCTTCCCTCAAGCGGTACCTATTTATCTACTCGCATTGTCATGCTTTGGAACTGCTAGGTTGGTAGGAGCTGGCCAAGCAACGAGAGCTCACCCCGTCGCGGATTCGAACTGCCGACCTTTCGATCGACAGCTCATGGTTCAGCGGTTTAACCCACTGCACCACCTGCTGGCCTAGGTTTTCTTTGTGCCAGGTGCAAGGGAGTGGCGACAGGATACAGGTTATCTTGTTGGCTGTGTACTCCCTGAGGCATCTGGTGGGGCCACTGTGTGATACAGGAAGCTGGACTAGATGGGCCTTTGGCCTGATCCAGCAGGGCTCTTCTTATGTTTTTATGTTCATGGATTTGACTCAGCACAGATGCTCGAAGATACGGGGGCCAATGTAAAAAGCTTTAAAAAAAGAAAAAAAATAGCTTTCCTTAGCTTTTTGCTGGCAAACCACTTTATTTTCAGGCCATTAGAAGGGGAAATCTCACTCCGGAAGCCTATTCCGGGTTGTGAAACTCCCCCCTCCCTTTCGCAGGCTCACCCCAGAATCCATTGCTGGGTGAGCCAACGAGGCCATGGTGGGAGCCTGTTCTCTTTTTGGTCAAATTACTGGTATTTATCTTCAGTACCTCTGGTCACGTGGCAATTAACATTTATGAACTGAACCACTTATTTCTATCTCATTCTGTAGCTTTCATGGCCCGCAATAATCCAACAATGTTGCACAAATACGGGTTCAGACGCCATGTAGTTAAAAACTTGTCCTTTTAATTATTCTTACTACCGCAGCGGGTTTCCTAAAGGCAGCCGCTTGCGGAGCACAAACATTAAAAACCAAGGCTATTGTCCCAACGTTTCGGTCCGCACCTCGGACCCTCTTCTTGGGGAATAAATCGAAAGATTTAGATGTTGCTGTCCTTACTTGACCTCCTGGGCTATAAATCCTGGAAAGCGCGGGAATCAGCGCTAATTCAAAAGTGGAAGCGGCTGTTCCGGTTACACGGCAGCTGTCATTCTCTGTGAATTACTCACAGCTGCGCTGCGAAGATCATAGTTAAAATCGCTTCCTCGTGAGCAACTCGCTATGTTCTTTTCTTTCTCCTGAGTAAACCCACTCGACGATGTCTCTGTTGTCAGGCTTACATTTCCGTTTTTGATCGCTCTGGCATGTATATCATTACACATATGCTGTTCACGAATGATCGGTCCCCAGATTCGGTTCGCAAAAGTCAGATCTTGCTGACGATTAACCAGTTGCCCTATAGATGTTTTACTTATTTCCAGGGCTTCCAAATGTCGCAAGATTTTAATATTATCCTCTCTTTGCAAACATTTGGTTTTGTCAAACCGGATCGTATGACCTTCTTTCAGCGCGTGCTCGGCAAGAGCAGATTGTTCCGGATGGTTAAGCCTGACAGATCTTTCATGTTCAGATATTCTTGTCATTATAGACCTAGATGACATTCCGATGTAACATCTGTCACATTCGCACGGTATCTGGTACACACCTGCATTTGAAAGGGCCGGCCGTTTGTCTTTGGGGTTGCCAATTATTTGTTGTATTTTTATGGTGGGTTTAAAGATAGTCTTTATATTTCCTTGTTGAAGTATCCTTAGATAGAATTGCAAGGATACTTCAACAAGGAAATATAAAGACTATCTTTAAACCCACCATAAAAATACAACAAATAATTGGCAACCCCAAAGACAAACGGCCGGCCCTTTCAAATGCAGGTGTGTACCAGATACCGTGCGAATGTGACAGATGTTACATCGGAATGTCATCTAGGTCTATAATGACAAGAATATCTGAACATGAAAGATCTGTCAGGCTTAACCATCCGGAACAATCTGCTCTTGCCGAGCACGCGCTGAAAGAAGGTCATACGATCCGGTTTGACAAAACCAAATGTTTGCAAAGAGAGGATAATATTAAAATCTTGCGACATTTGGAAGCCCTGGAAATAAGTAAAACATCTATAGGGCAACTGGTTAATCGTCAGCAAGATCTGACTTTTGCGAACCGAATCTGGGGACCGATCATTCGTGAACAGCATATGTGTAATGATATACATGCCAGAGCGATCAAAAACGGAAATGTAAGCCTGACAACAGAGACATCGTCGAGTGGGTTTACTCAGGAGAAAGAAAAGAACATAGCGAGTTGCTCACGAGGAAGCGATTTTAACTATGATCTTCGCAGCGCAGCTGTGAGTAATTCACAGAGAATGACAGCTGCCGTGTAACCGGAACAGCCGCTTCCACTTTTGAATTAGCGCTGATTCCCGCGCTTTCCAGGATTTATAGCCCAGGAGGTCAAGTAAGGACAGCAACATCTAAATCTTTCGATTTATTCCCCAAGAAGAGGGTCCGAGGTGCGGACCGAAACGTTGGGACAATAGCCTTGGTTTTTAATGTTTGTGCTCCGCAAGCGGCTGCCTTTAGGAAACCCGCTGCGGTAGTAAGAATAATTAAAAGGACAAGTTTTTAACTACATGGCGTCTGAACCCGTATTTGTGCAACATTGTTGGACCACTTATTTCTGTTTCCCCTCTTAGAATCTATTCTTGTAACATTCAAGAAAAAATCAGCAAATCTCAGGAAGAGATTAGATAATGCAGGAATAACGTTTTTCTACCAAAAAATTAAATGTTGGGGTTGTAAATCCTGTAACTTCTGTAGCCTGTCTCGGGGAGGCAAGATCTATGAGCCTGTCGGATTCTTGTTCATAAAATCCCTTGAGAGATTTATTGATAGATTTTCTTTTATTTCTTTTTTAAAAGATACTGTGTCTTTGCAATAACTTCCTGTCTCTGATTGCTTGTCTCATTTAATGACTCAAGAATCTGTATTGCACTTTAAATTAAAAAAAAAAAACACATTTTTAGAAGTGGCCTGTTATGGAACTAGGCCACTAGAAGAACTTCTGGATTTCTATTTGTATTTTATAGGAATGCAAAATACAGTATCTGTTTAATATCGTATTCCTTATGATGCACTACTTGTTCAGATATAGTTCATCAGAGCTAATTAGACCCAGTTGTACCTGGGCAGTGCCTTGGTCCAAGGCAGTACCTTGGTTGGGGCATCTTAACCTACGGCGGTCATCCTGCTACTGGCTCCCTTAAAAGACAGGGAGGGTGAGAGGTGGGAAGAGAGAGTGGGACTGGAGCATCTCTAGCCTTGCCATCTCTTAGCCCTCACCTATACAACCATTAAAGGTCCAGGAGCATTCATGCTGAATGTTTGGCCACCCCTGCTCTAAACCTTTGAACCTAGTAGTCAGAAGCAGACTTCCTGGAGAGTTGCTTTGGGTCTAATGTTGTTTTGGAAATGGCTCAGTTCCTGTGTGCATGCTTCCTCCTTCTCTTAAACGGGTATTGCAGAAACATCGTATTATTTCAGTGCTCTCCATCCTAAGGATCTGCTCTGAGACTATTGCTTTTAAATTTACACATTTCCTCAGTCTCCTTGAGAAATACTGCACTTTTTCTGTCCTTGGGAGGGTGGGATATTGTCATACTTGATTTTCCTGATTGGCAAGGTTGAGATGGTATAAGGTAGAATCTAACTATTCTATGCATGCCATATGTTTGTGGGAAAGTACTGTATATACGTTTAGTGCATACTTTGTAGCGCATTCTCACAACAGCTTTTCAGGTAGTATATATGTAAAAATACTTTTTTTTTTTGAGGCAGAAAAATAATCCAGGGATTTTTCATAAAAGAGAACAGAAGGGAAATCAAAGGCAAATTAGAGTTCAGACAGAAGTGGAGAGATCTGTCCATCAAAATCCATCAATTTCCTTGTCCTGGAGGTTTCTGATTCGTTCTAATTTATACATTTAGCCTTTTTTATTTTTGCAGAAGTGAGGAAGAAAGGAATTATAATTGTGCCTGGTACTGTACTCGATCTTATACAGTCAACATTTTACCACTAGGACACCCAGATTATGTATTTTCATTCATGTGTCCAAGATGGATGATTTGGTTGTATAGAGGTGATCTGAGTTTAGCCTTCAGATTAGCTTGAAGATTGCATGGGTGTCCTTCATAAATATGTGTATCTGCTACAAAAGAATTAATTGTTGATTTCTTTAAAAAAACAGTGAAACAGTAGTAACATGAAGTAAATTAGCAGAAGTAACTCAGACATGATACTTCCTGGAATTAGAGATCTGTGGGCATATTCTTGCATGACAAGAAACCACTTGCGAACAGTTAGTTGGCACTGCAAACTTCCTCATGTATTGCTGGGGCAGAAAGGAAAGGGGTATTTAGATTTCAGTGCCCACCCCAAAATGTCTGGCAGCACTGGCCATCTATTCTGTAGTTTGTATGGAGTGCATTGTAAAAACAAAGAACACACACCCGTGAATGCTTTCAATCCAGATTTAATTATCTCAGCCCCTTTGAATAGGTTTCAGATCTATTTCTTAAGTATTAATGTAGGCTTACCATCTTCTCGGAAATGACCGGGATTGTCCCGGCGACGCCCCCTTCATCCCCCCGTCCCCCCTGAGCTGTCTCTTTGTCCCGGCCCCGGCCCACCGGCTGCATCACGGCAGGCCGGAGCTCTTCCGAAACTGTGCTGCCAGCTGCAGCGCGTCTCTGTTTTGATCTCTAGTCTCGCGCGCCTATTTGCGCGACGCTGGGAGCTCTCCGGAGAGCTCCCAGCGTTGCGCAAATACGCAACGAGGCTGGGAGCTCGCCGGAACAGCCCAAATTCACTTGGGCTGTTCCGGAGAGCTCTCAGCCTCGAGAGAGGACGTCCATGCCCCCCAGCCATGCCCCCGGCCACGCCCCCAGTCCCGGCCGAGTGCCGGGCGTATCTGGGATGGCTATATTAATGAGCTTCATTTCCAAGCTTTGTAACCTCTTCATAATAATTTCTGCACTTTGTTTATAGGCTAAGCAATATCTGGTATGTAAAGTTGGATTAAATATTAATGCCAGGTTGTGCTAGGCCCTCTATGACTTTTCTTTGACAAGTCCCATGTTCAGACACACAGGACCCCAAAAGTTTCCAGTTTGTCTCTGGGGAGAGGAAGAAGAGGGTAGTGGCTCCCCCCTTTTCTCCAGACCCTTCATAATTTGCTTCCCTTCTTCATTGACGTACTCAGCAGTAGAAGCTACAATGTGGGTAGGCAAGTGGGCTGACTGGCATCCTGATTGTGAGGAAACAAAACATTGCTTGATTTTCACACAGGGAGTTCCTCTTCCTCTGTCCTTCCACTAATGGGTTTGCTCTCCATGAAGGAAGGTCCCTGTGGAGGAATGCAATTGGTTGAGAGATGGAGGAAGGGGAAAGGACCAGAGTGAGAGTGTGGATTCTGTCCCTCCCTCCCAGCCAATCACATTCATTCTCCAGGATCCAAACAGGAACCTGGAAGGAAGACAGCAATGGAACAATGTGCCTCTTTTTCATAAAAAGTGGGTGCTGCTGGGCTGCTTCGGGGGGTGTCCAAGTGGACCCTGGAGAGCTTATGGGTCCTTGGCTAGTGCCCACTTCTGATGTAGGCTGTGGTTGAATTTATGAGTTGAATGTATTCCCAAAAAAATCTTACACTGCTTTTAAATAATGGTGTGAACAACTACAGGGAAATCGGTTGAGCCTAACCATGCTGTAAGCACTAGTCAGCCCAGAAATAATTAAGCATTCAGTAAAAAAACAAAAAAAAAATCCACTTAACCTATATTTAGAATTCAAGGGCAGCAAATCTATGTCCCAGCGTGCTTCATGTTATGCATTTTCTGAGAAATTAAAAAAATGCATTTAGTATTCTATCCTTAAGACACTTTTGATTTGTATTCAGCTTAAGTTATGTATTGTGTATTTTGAACAGGCATCATGATCAAATTATTGACATGCGATTGATAGACTGAATTTGTGATGGGTGCATTTTTAAAAAATAAAAGTATTGTATGTGCAAAATACTGTTAAAATGTTTCTTTTTTGGAAGAAAAAATGAATATCTTTGAATGTTTTGTGATGGTTTCAACTTTTTTTCACATAGTGACTACCATTATCTCTTGATAGCTGGATCCTTTAAAAATGTCCATCACATGTTGATCCTTCCATGTATGAAATAGCTATCATGAATGATGTCCACCTCAGTTGGGTGCAATAAAACTTAGAATTATAGAGTTTGAAGGTGCCTACAAGGTCATCTAGTCCACCCCCTGCCTGTAGCAGCAAATCCTCCTAGAGCATCTCCAGCAGGTGCCTGTTGAGCCTCTGCTGGAAGAAAACCAATGGGGGAGAATCCACCACCTACCTTGGTAGTTGGTTCCCTTCCAACCCACCTTTACCATTAAGAATTTCTTCATAGAATCATTCTTCTCATGCAATAATTCACTATAGATTGTTTGAATTGACCCTTGCATATCCATCTGTGCTTAATGTAAGTTAAACTATATCTCTTAAGATTGAGAGCCTGGAGGATGTTATGAGTCGGGCAGCCCAATCCACCGGAAGTTTCGTTCCGGCGCCGGAAGGAGTCACAAACGTCCCATAAGGCACGTTTGTGCCTTCTCGAGAGCCGGGAAGACCGGCTCCATCGCCGGGAGGACCCCGCTCTTGCCAGACCCTGGTAAGTTTGGATCCAGCGGGAGCGGATCGCCAGAGCCAGGAGGGTGGCCATTAGCCCTGGCGGCCCGGGAGGGAGCGGGGGATGGCCTTTGGCCGTATCCTGACCCCTTTTGGGCACCGGAGCCTTTACACGGCCTCCTCTACTTCCGCCAGCAAAATAGCTGGCAAAAATCCGAGAAGGCCCATCCGGGTGGCAGCCATTTACACTCGGGGAATAGATGAGCATCTCCTTCCCTGAGTAGATCTCCTGCCCGGCAGCCATGGATGGGTGCACAGGATCTGGCGGTCAGCCAAGGGCCGCCAGCCGGATCTTAGTTAGGATTAGGCTGTTAGGATCCAATTCTATTCAACATTCCAGCACTGATGCAGCCATGCCATCGGGGTGCATGCTGCATGCTGCATCCTGCGTGGGGGGGGGCAGTCACGGAGGCCTCTTCAAGGTAAGGGAACATTTGATCCCTTACCTTGGGACTTTATTGCAGCTGCATCGGTGCTGGAAAGTTTAAGATTGGGCCCTTCAAGTAAGTGTGTGTGTGTGTGTGTGATAGAGAGAGAGAGAGAGAGAGAGAGAGAGAGAGAGAATATCTGAGGTGTGTTAAACTTTATCTGAACTTGAAATGTCATGAGATCTTCTGACATGGTCAGTGGATTACCAATCTTTTTTCATGGCCACCTGACTCTTTGTTTATATTTTTATATTTATTATTTATTTTAAAACTGTGATATTGTTATATTCAGGGTTTTATGCTGTATACTGCCCCAAAACAGTTTAAAAGCCTGTATAATTTTTAGTAAATATTGTCCTTGTAGATATTTGTGCTGTGTATGTGTACAGTACTCCCCCCATATCCGCTGGGAATATGTTCCAGGCTCCTCCATGGATACTTGAAACCATGGATAGGAGCAAACACCCCCTCCATGGTTTCCTGAGGGCCCCCTGCCCTGCCTTCCCTGCTGGCAGGCATGCACGCACGCCCCCCCCCAGCTCTTATTTTCTTCCTTAAAACAAACAAAGAAGCAGCCTCCATTGCAGGCAAGTAGAATGAGACTAAGTCCTAGAGAGGCTCTGCATTGTTTCTGTTAACCTTGCAGAGCCTCTCTAGGACTTAGTCTTGTTCTACTTGCCTGCAATAAGCAGCCAGAGGCTGCTTCACCTGTTTGTTTAAGAAAGAAACGAAGCTTACCGGGAATAAAGTAAAAGACTGGGGGGGGGGGGTCCTCAAGATCCGTGGATAACTGAAACCGTGGATAGCGAATCCGTGGATATGGGGGCCCTCCTGTATTTGTGTGTGTGTGTGTGTGTGTGTGTGTGTGTGTGTGTGTGTGTGTGTGTGTGTGTGTGTGTGTATTTACAATGGCCTCTTGTGTAAGCAAGAGTACACTTACAGAATAAACAAACACATGTTCATATTTGCTATAGCAGTGGATCTCATTCATGAGACCTAACACACACGGTTTGTTTGTTGCTTGTACCGCATTAGTTTCTGACATAAATTTCCCATATCACATCCTCCATATACTCTTGTGGCTAGGAACTATCAGAAAATTCTTCCATCATATCCCAGTTATAGGCTACTGAAGCCAACCGTTTGGAAATCGGAAAGCTATCCTACTATCCAGAACAAATGATAAGTAAAAAGCACCAAGATTGCTGTCATTCTGTTAAACACAAATTCTGTGATCTCAGTGCTACAGTTCTGTGCTACCTCATTTTTCTGTATTGGCAGAGCAAACCCTTCCAATCATCTACTCAGTAGAATACAGGACATAAAGCATGGTCCAAAGCTATCATTATTATACCTGGTCTAGTTAGTGTGGTACCATAAAAAGAACTGAATAAGTCGGTTAGGTTTCAATTCAGGCTGTTTAAAGCAGAGACTGAAACCTACCCCCCCCCCAAAAAAAAACCTCTTGTAAAAGATGAGGTAGAAAATATAAAGCTCCAGGCGCTTCTTGGTTACAAGCTTTAGAAAGGGTTAATGATTTGCATACACAGACATGCAAGTTCATCCTGTGTCCCCAAAATTTACTGACCTAGATAATCCTGTATCATATACACCCTGTTTCTCCCCCCCCCACACACACACACCCTGTGTCTAACAAAAGACTTTATCTGTAAAATATACTTAAGATTAGGCTGTTGCACTTACTGTATGTTTGGGGCTGCCCTTAAAGACTGTTCAAAAACTTCAATTAGTGCAGAATGCTGTTGCATGGTTATTGACCAACATGTTCCCTGGTGTGCTTTTCAGACACATGTTATGTGCATATATATCTCATGTGCTGGGGCCCTGTGCAGTTGCCAGTGGCACAGCACAATGTTTGGTTTGGTGGGAAAAGATAAGCGGGGTGAGGTGCAACAAACAAAAACCTTTATTGTGCGGAAAATTTTTAAAAACAAGAAAACCTACAATTACTGAGAAGGTATAATATATTTTTATTTCATAGAAAACATGTAACTTGTTATATTGCCCCAAATGATCAGTGCTTATGTATATTCATCTCTTTTCTAGAGAGTCTTTATGGTTGATATTTCAGTCTTTGAAATAATTAGCTGAATAAAATTAGATTGTATCAATGCTTTTAGGGGGGGTTTAACGTTGTATAGTAATTCTTTTTATGGATAAATATGTATCTTAATTTTTATAAGCTGCTTTGGGTCCCCCATGGGGGAGAAAGGTGGGATAGAAATTCTATTTTTATTATTATTATTACTATTTAATAATAAAGAGCCAGGATGGTGTAGTGGTTTGGGAGTCGGACTTAGACCTGGAAGATCCAGGTTCAAATCCCCGCTCAGCCACGAAGCTTCCTGGGTGACCTTGGGCCAGTCACTATCTCTCAGCCCCACCTACCTCACAGGGTTGTTGTGAGGACAAAAAGGAGGGGAGGAAATATGTACACCACTCTGAGCTCCTTGGAGGAAGGGTGGTATAAAAATGTGAAAAATAATAAAATAAATAAAATATTTATTATTATTAATAATAATAAATAAAAATATTATTTCTATCCCACCTTTCAAAATAATAATAATAATAATAATAATAATAATAATAATAATAAAATGCCATGAGAAGTGAAGGATCTTCTCCATTGGTAAAAGGTCAGATGGGTAACTATCAGCACAATTGATACCTTCCAGTGTATTTCTTGTTCAGCTTTTATCATTCTGCTTCCAGGTGTTTTTGTTATGCCCTCATCATAAACGCTTTGTGCAAAATAGTAGTGCGGTTTAAACCTCACGTCTGTAGTTGAATGTTGTGAAACTGTAGGTGTTTGGGGAATCTTGTCTTTTCTTTGTACTAGTTGCAGTGTATTAAGCATTTCATTCTCTCTTGACACCTCTTATTGTAATAAAATTGTTTTACTTGGGCATGGAGCTGAAAAGCATGCAACCGTGAAGGAGTGAGTTAAACTGATAATTTATGAATATGTCCCAATTTTCGACCTTTTATTGAGAACAGTAATTGGATGGATGTCAACGTATGTATGCATTCAATAAATATTTTCATTCTAGAGTTTATATTTCTGTATTGCTCAGCTGATTAAAAAAATTGCACAGTGCTGTTACATTTTCATCAAACACAAATGTTATGAGAAACTGGTAACAAGCTCCAAGCCATTATGTTCATGCTCATAGCTCATGAACACTGCTAAATAATATTTGGAAGACTAATCCACATATAGCTATGATCCTGACTCTATTAGTCATACATAGTCTATAGAAACATGGTGCAGTAGCATCCGGGGGCAAATTGTCTTGTCAGTGCAAATATGTAGAAAACGAATGTTCACACTGTTATAGCATTGTGCAGTGGCACAGCTTCTGGATATTGTAACACGACACCACAAATTGCTAGTACATAATCGACGCCTTCTAGAGCTATGTTCTAAGGGTAGTACAACAGCCATAATGATTATCTCATTGGGTTTATTCAGTATGGGAATTGTGAGTTACTTTTTAGTCCCTTTTTTGTTTAATAGGAGTAATCATTAGACACACTGGGCACATTTATTAATTTTAAATATTTCCTACCATCTTACATTATATTTAACGAGCTATCAGGTCTGCTAACAACCAATATAGACAATGTATTTAAAATATTGTGTGTGTGTCCCCGCAAAGCCTATAAATATAATGCAGTAAAAACAAAGGCAAATATATAATTTTAAAGAGTTCAGAATCAGACCTAGGGGCCCATAAACAATGAATGAAACAAAATCAGACCTAGGGGGCCATAAACAATGAATGAAACAAGTGCATTTTCTAAACATTGATAGTAATTGGGCTAGGTGGACCTTCCAAGGAAAGGCATTCCACATCCTAGGTGACACTACTGAGAAAGTCCTGTCCCATATCCCCGTCAACCATATGTTGGCAAGGATGGAATTCGTAACAGGGATTCTGATGATCAATATAGTGATTGCTTCTACTTAATGGACACTATGCCCAAAACAATGTTTCTTACCAGTTTATGTGTTTTCTGACTGGCCCTTAAAGTACATGTATCCTGTTCTGCCAGGCTGCCACCGCCTAATCTGGGTCTGAACCACCCCTTTACATGAATACGTGATAGTATTTAAACCACAAATGGAGGGGTGTTCAGAGACCCCCCCATTAGGTGGGATTGCTCCAATGCAAAAGGGGAGGGGGAAGGACATATATCTTCATGGTGGGTTCATGTCCTTTATCATAATGGACTGTTTGCAAAAGCATTGTCCAAACTAGCCCATGGTCTTCTCTATTTCTTTAAGACTTCATGAGTTACTTTTAATTTAAATGATCAAAAAATTGGTCTAACCAACAGTGTATGACTATTCAATATTCAATAGTCATTGACAATTCAATGTTGCAGTGTAGTAATGGAGGTTTGGTCTGGCAGCATTTCCCCAACACATTCTTTAAAGAAGTAGTTAAGGGTCTCATCTTGCTTGTGAAACTTAGAGCCCAATCCTATCCAACTTTCCAGTGCTGATGCAGCTGCAGTGCAGCCCTGAGGTAAGGGAACGAGCATTCCCTTACCTTGAGAAGGCCTCCATGACTGCCCCTCCACCGCAGGCTGCATCGGTGCTGGAAAGTTGGATAGGATTGGGCCCTCACAGTGCAATCCTACTCAGAAGTAAGTATCACAAAATTCAATGGCACTGACTCCCAGGTAAGTGTGTATCACTTTACTCCCAGTTAAGTGTGTACCATTAAGGGATTGCAGCCTTAGCCACTTCCTAGTGTTTTGTTGTGAGCATCTGTTGTTCCAGGCTTCACAATTTTTCCCTTTCCTTGTTTCTGTTTATGATGATGTTCATAACTTAAAATATGTCAAATGAAGAAAAGACAATTCCCATCTCCTGTTTCTCCTTCATCTTTTCATGTGTAACATATTCTATAGGTGGGCATAATATGATCATCCCCTATATTTTCTTCATTCTAAGAAAATATGCATTCAGTTGAACATTTATGAGTCAGAATCCTTCTCAGTGGGTTAAGTAGTGACGTCTGGGCTATAAACCTATAGCCCAGATGTCACCAAATGTGATTTCTAACAACAAAATGTCATCGATTTGAGCAAAGAGCCCTGACCCTTTAAAGACTACAGTGCTCTGCTTAATTCAGGTTTAAGCTTCACTTACTTTATTAAGAACTTCTAGTAATCTCCTCCAACATAGGAAGCACAAAACAGAACAAGAATGATACTTCCAATTACAGAGGAAATCTAAGTCTAGTAAAACAAACAATTTTCGCATGCCGGGCCAAACAACATATGTAAATGCCAGGGCTGGCCTGAGACCAACTGGTGCTTGACATAGTGTGCCAAATATTCCCCTTGTCTTAATGAGGTGATGTGTCAGCCTATGCTTTTCCAATCGGAGGCAAGAGGAGGGACAGAGTTAAGCACCCCCTGCCAATCAGCTGCCTGAGGCATCTGCTTTAGTTAGCCTCATGGATGGGTTGTCCCTAGTAAAGCGAAGCCACAAGTAGTTTGGCCCTATATCGCATTGATTTCAATGGAGTAGTTGCGTACGTGCTTGAGTCTGTCCCATTTAAATCAGTAAATTTGGTCCTGCCCAAGCATAGTGAACTTATTTCTATATTAGGGACAGTGATTCTTCATAATAGAAATGTGTATTTGTATTGCTTACGATAATGCTTTCTATATTGGTGTTAATTCTGAATAAATGGCAGTTTATAGTTTTTTTTTATTAATTGATCATCAAGAATTAAAATATCTTATTTGCTTTCAATACTACAAGCTAGTACACTTGTACTAAGTGTATTAGCTTGTAAGTAATAAGTGTTGACATGGAAACATAAATATGTCTTTCTCTTATAAAGTCATAGTTAAAATGAAAAATGAACATCTTAAAATCTATGTATCAAAAGAAGAAAATGGTGGTCATCTTTACCATGGGCAGCCCAATCCAACCCAACTTTCTTGGCTATTCCGGCCTAAGACCTGGGTTGGATTGCACTGTTAGTTATTGTAAGAACAAAGCCTGGAATTGCTGCAGTCTTCCATCAATATCCAGTTTTTATTACTACACTTTTGCTAACAAAGTTTAAAAGGAATAGTTTTTCATGTTGGCCATAAATTGTGCTCTGTAAATCAATCCCCTAAAAATACACGAGAGCCTTGTTGGAAAAATTGATCATGGTTTGGAATTCTGATATTGGCCACATTTTTGTCTCGGGGTCCTAGTCTGTTAGTTGGCAATACGTTCCACACATCAGACATGATTGCTGTGTCTGTTCAATGTTGACAAGTAAAATGTGGCTATCGTACACTTGTATACGTGCAACTGAACCCTGATTGACCAAGGTTCCCAGACGTGTGTCCCAGATTAAAGGTGTGTGCAGTGTGGGAAACGCTGGTATAATGTCTTTGCAGCAGTCATATTTGCCTCATAGTATAGTGCCAGTGACGGAGAAGAACGCCTGGTGACGCCTTGTAGGCTTTGCTTTTAAGGATCAGAGCACTCTTGAAGCATGCTGAGAAGTGGCCTTTTTTTCCAAAACAGGAAGTGTAGTTCTTCTGCTTATATGCTCAATTCAGAGTGGTAGGGATGTCTACTTAGGCTTGGTCCTTCTGGAACAACTATCAGAAAGAAAGACCCTGAATTTTTCCAAAAGTTGGAAATTATGTGACATATCACGAAGCATATCACATTTATTTGGATAGTGGGAAGTATTCCCTGAGGGCAGGTGAGTCTACTTCTTTCATGCTGATATTGGGAGAACACATCACGAGCCCATTGCATGATGCAGAACACCTTGGCCCCCTCTGTTTGAAAATGATGCACTACAAAGGACCATAGGTATGAAGCAATCTACCTTCCATAGTATGCTAAGAACGAGAAGACAGATTTTTTTATTTTTTTAAATATAAAATATCATACTGTATTCATGCGTAATAATGTGCTTTCAGTAAGGGAATGGGAACAAAATGTAGAAAAATCAGTAAGTTGTCTGCAGGATGGGCCGTGGAGGGGGAAGATCCAGGGGAGGGATCTGGCAGGAGTTGCACATGCCAGATCTTGTCTACATAACCCCTCCCAGAATGCTCCCTGGCTCTCATCGAATTTACGCCAGCTCCATAGCTGGCATGGGCCTGTGGAGCTGGCAGAGGTAAGTAAAGTTTTCACCTTCCAGTTTGCCTCTAGTCCCCGGCCCCCTCCATAGTATGCAGTCTAGCCTCCATTGGCAGGGCTGCATGCTCTGCCATGGTGGGAGATAGGATTGAGCTCTGAAAGAAGTGAACTTCCTAATCACAACCATATGTCTTTTGCAGACCAAGGTCTTTTGCAGACCAACTATTGCAGACCAAGGTTCTCCAGTGACTGGCCGAAAATGTATCTCCGTCCTATTTTTGATTTTCATGGCTCCAGAAGCACAGCATTAGATCCAGTGAAGATGGAGATTCTTGCCTTGTAAGCTAGGCTCTAGTGACAGCTCATACAGCTTCTTATTTTCTTCCAGGCTCTAGTGACTGAGGCCAGGATTCAAAGAACTGTGAAACTCAAGGGAGCTGTAAATTATTGCTTTTCCTTGAATAATGACTCCTTGTGCTATATGGCAAACTATTTTTAAAGGTGTTTCAAAACATCAGCTTGTGATGTGGCATGCAACCGAACTGTTAAAATTCTGATCTAGGAAGTTTTTCAGTCCCATCCAGTGAGAATTGTTGCTGGGAACTGTGGAGATATATCTGCCTCCCATGTATACTGGTGATATTTCTTTACTATATGACCTTGGGCCAGTCACTATCTCTCAGCCCCACCTACCTCACTGGGTTGTTGTGAGGACAAAAGGAGGGGAGGAAATATGTACACCACTCTGAGCTCCTTGGACGAAGGGCGGTATAAAAAAATGTGAAAAAAATTACTTCTTCACATTTTAAAGGGCACATAGGCGTTGTGT
The DNA here is from genome assembly GCA_026170595.1 of Plestiodon gilberti rubricaudatus. Classification (NCBI taxonomy): domain Eukaryota; kingdom Metazoa; phylum Chordata; class Lepidosauria; order Squamata; family Scincidae; genus Plestiodon; species Plestiodon gilberti. The sequence goes on along the minus strand of JANXHW010000003.1, from coordinate 179,286,696 downwards.
AGACATTATTATGTATGCATTTTGTGGCTGTGATCATGGTTTAAGTATGTATGATGTCTATGTTGCATAGGCTCAAACCATATATGAAGGTACAGACTGCTGAACTGTCACCTAACCACATTTGGGTATACAAGTTTTGAACCCTTTGCAGGGTATGACTTTCAGTGTGTGGATATTGGGAACACTGAGGAGGGAAGGCTAATGAATGCACATGTCATTTCAGCAGAGCAGCATGAATGTGGAAGACTGGACAGGAAGACGATTGTAAGAATAGGGTAAAGTTGGTATTAAGTAGTTTGCAGATTAAAGTATAATGTGTCAAAATGATTTATGATAGAAGTCGCAGAAGATCCCATTATTTTGGTGCATGACATCTGAGTTCGACAACCGTATTTGTCCTACTGCTACTTACACAGAACGTTGTGTTTGAAAGATAAAACAAAACTCTGAGTGTGGCTATTTCTGCCACTTTAAGCAGTAATGGTAGGATGCAGGATAAATCTGTGCTAATATTACTCCAGCAACTGAGTGGACAATGCTCAGTAACTATCATTTAGATTACAGATAACATAAGACATAGGGGACCGAAGTCAGATTCTCATTTGAACACTTCTAATCTGGGCCCATCCTCTGAAGTTGTGTTGGTATGGAAATGCCTATAGAACACATGTTTAACAGATGTATAGAAAGAAAATGGGGGTGGAACATTTTAAAATAAATATAGTTTGAGTTCCATAAGGGATGGGTAGATTCCCCCTGGCCTCAACTTGGAACTCGGCTTGTTAAACTGACAGCCCAATCCTGTCTAGGACCGCCGCAGTGTGCAAAAGCATGCTGCACCGGATCCTATCCAGGATTGGGCAAGCGCTGGTGTAGCTGGAGGCCCTCTGGGGAAAGGGAGGAAAGGAATGTCATCACTTTCCCCTGGGTAATGCCCTAGCTGCCCCTATGGGTCTCCTCAGATGTGTGCAGGCAAAATGGCCAGCGCAAATCCAAGGAGCCCGTGCAGGGCTCGTCGGGACGGGGAATAAGATACGGTGGAGCATGCCACCGTGGATCTCTCCCCCCTCCTAGGCTCGGTGGCCCAATCCCCCCCTGCCGTTCCGCCCTCCCCATGTCCCCTCCCCGCCACCCGGTGCAGGACTTACCTATGACTGCTGGCAGCATCCTCTGTTCGGCGGAGAGTGAGCAGTGCTTGCCTCGCCCGGCACTGTTTACTTTCCGGGTGTTGGAAACATGCCTTTATGTTATGGTTCTCTTATGTGCCTTCCAACACCCAGAAGCGGCGGAGCAGCCAGAGGCTGCAGACAGGATTGCGCCGTGGGATAGTTGTAGTTTTATTTTCTAGATCTCTCTGCCACCATTTTTATCTATTTAATTTATATATTTTGATGATTTTATTATTGTAATTTTAACTGATGTAAGCTGCCTTGAGGTCCTCTTTGGGGACAAAAAGGTGAGGTTTAAATTGCTGGATAAAATATAACTATTTATTTATTTATTTATTTATTTACTTATTTATTTATTTTGTAATTGTGATTTGAGCCAGTGCAGATAATTCTCTTTGGGAGGTGGGTAGCTGTAGCTCTCAGTTCAGGATACATCCAAGCATTTATGAGCTGCACAAATTCACATCCCTCTCCCCAATTCAACACTGCTGCTAATCTTTGAGTTCTAATGAAAATATGGAGGTTCTTTATAGGCGTATATTTCTGTGGCGCTTATGCTGGCAAGCAGCCACGTATCTTCCTTCTGGCTTGAAAAAGCTCCAAGCAGAAATGAATGAAATGCATCCTATTACTGCAACATTCAGCATTCGCTTTATGCTGACTCCTGCTGGGATGTAATTTGCATATTTAAGTACAAATTTCTGATATGTAAAACTTTTCCTCCTTAGCTTTCTTTTTTCTCTGTATGCAAAGGGTCTATGAAAGAATCTGCAATGCTAAACCATATTTCCTACATTATTCATTCACTCCTCAGAAATAAGGTATGTGATTTTCATTTGGGAGAAAGAATGCAAGTCCTTCATGCAAAAACCATGTGCTTAGGAATGTATGAAATAACGTTATCTTAAAGTTTTATTAGATATTTTCTACTATTAGCCTGCTACACCAAATGAGCAACAACAGTGCAGTCGATCATAACAAGTCCCTTTGAAGTTAATTAAACTTAGCTGCTGTGCTGTGTTTCTAAGGTGTGCTTCAAATACATAAAAAGCAAGCAAATGAAAGTATTGTATGTAGTACTGGACTAGTATTATAACCTTGAATCAATTTAACGATGGCTAGAATAGAGGGAAAAATTACAGGGCATTTTGATTTGCACTTCAAACAATTTTCAGTGGTTCAGATTAATAAATCTAAATTCAGTTGAGGGAGCATATTGGCTTCATCTAATTTTGAATAGCTTCTGCTTGACAATGGGATGTAGCAGCAAATCCTAGGATTGTAGCTTTTCGAAAGGCTCTTTGTGAAGATAAGTCATTCCTAATGCTCCCAGGATGTAAAAATAAAGTTTGAGTAAGTCCATATGAATGCGATGAATATTAAATAAATCCAATATTCTACCATCCTGAACTGTTTCAAATAAACTGAAGGTGTTGCAAGGTAAGTCTGAAAATATTGTTTTTTTAAAAAAAATTATGAATATGTGCCATTCTCTACAATATACCTAAAGCAATAGCACCACCAGAACAACAAATGGCATATGAAAGCAGCCAATGATTAAAAACTCTAGTTTCATCTTTTGAACAATGGAGGGTTATTTTTTTTTATTGCGACTTGTCATTTTTATCCACAAACTCCTGGGAGATAAAGTGCCTGGAAGAGAAGTGTTGAAAGACACTCAGTTCTGTGACCCATTTTTCCTGGTCAGGAGGAATAAAAAAGGTTTTACTAGTTTCCAGGGGCGGCCTCTACCATGGCATGCTGTAAGAAAAATAAAAAGCCTCTTACCATACTCCTTGAATGGTTTCCTCAAACCTGAAGATGCACAACTTCCAGTTTTATTGGACAACAGATTCCCTTTGTTCACGCAGTCTCTTTAAACAAAACCAAAAGTCCCAAAAGCTTCTTGGTTTCAGGAAACCATGCAAGTAGCATGGTAAGGAAGCTGATGATTCACTTCTTGCTCAAGTGAGCACAGTGGGAGGCAATTGGAGGGAGGCAATGGGTGACTTGGGGTAAAGGTAAAGGTATCCCCTGACAATTACTGTATTTCTTCAATTCTAAGACGCATGTTTTTTCCCAATTAAGCATTTCAAAAAATGGGGTGCGTCTTAGAATCGAAGGTCTCCAAAAAGCACCCCAAAATGCTATCTTCTTACTTACTGGGGCTTGGGGGAGATTCAGGGAGACCTGTGCGACCCTCTGCAGGCCTCCCCGATCAGTTCGGCAAAAAAACGGTGATTTTCAGCCATTTCCGGTTTTCGCGAAACCAGAAATGCCCAAAAATCGCTGTTTTTCGCCGAACTGAAGATCAGGGAGGCCTGCAGAAGGTTGCGCAGGCCTCCCTGAAGCTCCCCCAAGCCCAGATAACGAAGGAAATGGCACTTTCTGGCGGGGCCAGAAATGCTATGCAAAGGCAGTACACTCAGTCATCCTCAGCTGCAGGAGACATGCTGGGGAGAGTTGGTGCTGGGCGGGTAGATTCAATGAAGGGAGGTGAGTCTTACAATCGATGGATTGTTTTTTTCCCCTGCTGGTGGTACTGGAAGTAAAGGTGCACCTTAGAATTGATGGCGCCTTAGACTCGAAGAAATACGGGTAAGTCCAGTCGTGTCCGACTCTAGGGTGTGGTGCTCATCTCCATTTCAAAGCCGTGCTCATCATTTCAAGGTTGAAGAGCCAACGTTGTCCGAAGACGCCTCCGTGGTCATGTGGCCGGCATGACTCTCCTTGCCACAGCGCATAGCATGCAGCTGGGACACGGAGCGCTGTTTACCTTCCCGCAAGCGGTACCTATTTATCTACTCTCATTGACATGCTTTGGAACTGCTAGGTTGGCAGGAGCTGGCCAAGCAACGAGTGCTCACCCCGTTGCGGGAATCAAACTGCCGACCTTTCGATCGACAGCTTATGGTTCAGCGGTTTAACTCGCTGCGCCACCCGCTGGCCTGACTTGGGGTAAAGGGCACCCTAAATCCACCACCCCCTCTCCATCTGTCACTGATGCAAGCCACTTCAGGTCGCCTCCTGGATGGACCACCTCTCCCAGTTCCAAATTCTTGCTTTGGATATAGATAAATGCCTTTTTTCAGGGGTTCAAAACAAGTTTAATAGATGGGTGGTGGCAGGTTTGATCTCCAGCTTATGTGCAGTCCTAAGAATGCTTGTGGAGTCCTGTCACGAGACAAACTTAACCTCCCTCAAAACGATCATATTAGGGAACCAGTTTCCTTCCTGGAGGAGAAATCTGCCCTTTGAACCTTTTGGAATTTGATTTGACAAAGGATCAGCTATCGAGTTAACTCATGAAGGTGGATCGGACCCGAGAAGAGGGTGGGTCAAGATTCGGCGGGTGCCACTGCAACCAAACACGCCCCCTTCCTGGAACCTATCCGCCCTCCTCCTTGCCCTTGCTGCCACCCTAGTCTGCCCCACCTCCCTCTCAGCCCCTGTGCAGCCTTACCTGACCCGAGCATCCGACATTCATCGCTGTAAGGACCTGGCTGCTTGCTGGCGGTGGCCAGGCTACACTCTCCGGGAGAGTCACGTTTGCAACAGCTGCAAAGTGCATGTGGTCTCCAGCGGTAAATATGATTCCAGCAATTTAAAAAACAAGACAACTTGTATTTTTTTGTACTTGAAGAGGTTTGGACTGGGAGCATGAAGCAGAAATTTAAATTCTTGTTGATAAGTATTGGGTCCCTTCGGGGAGAAAGGCGGGATAGAAATATTGTAAATAACATAAAATAAAATAATGTTTCACTAGGGAAAAAAGAGCCATGAGTGCTCCTTAAACTGAATGGGTGGAGTTGTCCTAAGATAGTTGCTAACTTTTATTACGATACAGGACCAACAGTGAGTCCAGATGAAGTAAAGTATTAATTATCTGTACCATTGCATTTCCAGTGCTGCACAGATATCAAGTGACAAACACAGTATAATAAACTGTAAAGAAATTGCTTAGCTACTGAAAAATTATTAGAACAGTCCTGATCAGTATTTCTTTGCTTACCTATAAGCTATATTTTCCTTATGTAGTATATTTTCAAGGTGTCAGCACTGAAAGAGGCATAAAACAGAAGTTCCTTTTTTTGTTTTTGGTTAGTTCTCCCTATTTGACAATCACGGATTGCAAAACCATTCAACTAAATCTTTGATTCCTTAACTGCTGTTAAAGGCAACGTGCTAAATTCCTGTAAATGTACAACTCTGTGGAATGCTGACAATGGTGCTTCAATAAGCCTGATAATGTTTGCTTACTACCCATGGTGAACAAGTATCTCACCAGTGTTTGTTTATTTTTTTCCTTTATAAAACATCAAAAAGACTACTCTATAGTTAAATGGCTATATACGACACAATTGGTCTAAATTTTACATTTGCAGTTAGACAAATATATATCTTTACGATTAGCATAGAAAGTTCAAAGGAAGCTGAATATGTTTCATTGCATAAGCTTGTATGCTTTATTGATTGCCAGGCCTGAGATGCACAGTAAAAGAAAAGGGAAAGAAAACCTCTAGTTTCTTTTTCAGAAATGCTCAGTTTCTAGTCCTCCACCCACCCCACCTCCCACTAGAAGGTGAATTTGGATGTTTTCCAGAAATTACAAAATCAGGTTGCACGAGCAAAGCCTGGTCTGCCCTGGACCCATTATCCTGGGCCACCCTGTCCTCAAGCTTACAGGGTGGTGGTAACCTCCCACACTTGCTGTTACATCCTTCATGCAGTAGCTCTTCCTTCTCTCCATAGGCCTGCTGGCTCACACTGCCACTGCATAAAGGTAAGCAAGGTGAGTGGGTATGGGCCTTCACATGTGCGTGTGTGTGCCCTCCTCAGCCCCATGTCTGACTTGGCCCATTTGTTACACTGGTACTACTGTATGCATGAAGGACTTGAACATTGTCCTTCCATATGACATGGTGGGCTGGCTTTTTAACACATCGCTTTTAACAAATTTAAATGTGGATGACCCACTGGGGTTGTTTGTTTTAATTGTTTTAACTGTTTTAAATTATTTTAATTCTTGATTTTAAATGAATTCATGTATTTTAATATTTTTGTTGTAAGCCGCCTTGGTTGCCCTGGTGGGAGAAAGGCGGGGTAAAAATTCTATAAATAAATAAAAATAAATAAATAAATATAGGAGCTAAATGTGTAACTTTGAGACTTGCATCTTCTCTCTTGCGGCATATCTCCTCCACATTGCACATCTTCCTAAGGAAAAATGGAAAAATGTGCATGTTGTAGATGTATATGTGCATGTATATGTGGGAACTATATACATATATCCACAGAGGAGATGTACAAAGTTTCACTTCAGACATTAACTGAAATCATGAACAGAGGCAGCATAAATCTGTCACACGCTGATGACTCCACATTGTGCTTCCTCATAGTGTCTGAGGCCATCTTAAAATAACATAGTCCAAAACATTTAATTAATTAATTAATTTTTAAAATGCTCATGTTTTCAGAGTCACCTAAAAAACCTCTCTTATTGTAAGAAATACCTGACCCTTTTGCATAAATAGATTTGTTTCCTCAGTCTTTTAAAATAAATTAGCAAGTAATGTTTTAGAAATAGCTTAGCTACAGTACTGGATCCGACAGTACAGATCTACATGAGCACTGTGGTCTCTCTCTGGGTACCTGTTGCAGGAATGCTACATTTGCAAGAACATTTGTCATAATGGAACGATAGTGCCCTATCATTCAATGCTTAAGAGATCACCTTTTCCACAGAAGACAAAAATGGGGGCTTCTCTTCCATCCTCTTCTTTACTATCTTTGTTCGTGTGTTCTTGTGACACAAGTTTTGGGGAAAGCAGAGTAGCTTTGATGGTGTGAAACCAAGCAGTGGAGAATGAGGAGTGCTGTGGTTTTATCTAAAGAGGTAATAAAACATGACTCAAACCAAGAGTGACATGGTTCAGTGGAACAATAAGGAAGATGAAACCTCAAATCACATACCAACCTTCTAAAGTGGTAGCATACATCACTCCATCCTATCTGTCATATTCTTTACATCATTAAGCCTGCAGAGGATTACAGCATATTTTGGAGTAAGCTCCATTAAGTTCAATGTGACTGACTCCCATTGCACAACTATGCATGGAATTGAGGTGGACTGTTATTTACTCTAGACTTCATATCTTTTCATCATATTCTTAAGATTTTTAGCGATATAGGTGTTACGGGTAAATTAGCCATGTAAAAGGAAAAAAACCAGCCCGAATAAAAACAAAGAATTCAATTCTGCTTGCGTCTTCCGTTGCTGGGGTTCACAAAGCAGACAGATAATTTATTAAAATTCACAGCCCAGTAGTCTCACTCTAACGTTTCGTTTCCTTCTTGCTGGAAACCTTATCAAGGAATCAATCTAAAAGATTGGTAGATGTTACACCATAAAGAGGCACTCCGTTTCTTTTATCCTGAAAAACGCGAAAATTGGCACCAATTGCAACAATGATTCTAAAAATGAGACCACAAATAAAGAAACAGAAAATAAAGAGGAAAAAATCTGGGCTTTTTTGCCTTTTATTAAGGGAGTCACGGACAGAATCTCACGCATTTTGTTACAGGGTAAAGTCAAAACAATCTTTACGCCCACGACCAAAATAGAGCAAATGCTGAATAATCCAAAGGATAGATGTCCTCCATTGTCTAATCCTAGATCGTACAGGGTCCCTTACTCGTGTGGGAAGGAGTATATTGGACTAACTAAAAGATCAATTGGAACCAGGATCAAGGAGCATGAGAGGTCGGTGAGATTAAAACATTCAGAGCTGTCCTCCATAGCTGAGCATGCATTGAGCACAGGTCACACAATTCGATTTGAGGACACCAGCTGTCTGCAAATAGAAAATAAAGTCGGCATTTTACGCAATTTGGAGGCAACTGAAATCAGTAAAAAATCTGCCTCCAGTCTGATTAATAGACAACAGGACCTGAGCTTCATAAACAAGACCTGGTTTCCGATATTACGTAAATCCAATGACGGACAAAGACAACAGCATGATAGAAAGAAAGAACAGGCTGCAGCTATGAACATGGAGTTTGTCCTGAGATGACCCCTGCACTGAAGTACTAAGTTTTGACTGTACCTTACTCCATGGCAGCCCTTCATTGAACCCCTGTGCTGCTAATTAATCATTTCCGAATCCAATGAAGGGCAAAGACAGCAGCATGACAGAAAGAAAGAACAGGCTGCTGTCATTAACATGGAGACTGTCCTGAAATGACCCTTGCACTGAAGTATTAAGTTTTGACAGAACCTTACTCTATGGTATCCTTGCATTGAACTCCTGTGTTGCTAATTAACTACTTCCGTTTACGTGGCATTCATTTGCTTTGTTCCCGCGTTTTTCAGGATAAAAGAAACGGAGTGCCTCTTTACCGTGTAACATCTACCAATCTTTTAGATTGATTCCTTGATAAGGTTTTCGGCAAGAAGGAAACGAAACGTTGGAGTGAGACTACTGGGCTGTGAATTTTAATAAATTATCTGTCTGCTTTGTGAACCCCAGCAACGGAAGACGCAAGCAGAATTGAATTCTTTGTATTTATTCTGGCTGGTTTTTTTTCCTTTTACATGGCTAATTTACCCGTAACACCTATATCGCTAGAAATCATTGCTGGCCATGAAAGCTTTCGATCGAAAATCTTAAGATTTTGTTTGTCTACATAAAACAAAGATAACTTGCTAGGCTTCCTGAAGGGCATTTTCTTATCTTGAGAGAGACCATTGTACTTGCAAACTAATATGAATTCTGTACCCAACAAAATCCTGCAGCCAAAGCCCCTTTTCAAAGATCTGTGACATGAACTACAGGGACAATGTCCTTTTATTTATTTATTTATTTTATTTTTCACATTTTTATACCGCACTTCTTCCAAGGAGCTCAGAGTGGTGTACATATTTCCTCCCCTCCTTTTTGTCCTCACAACAACCCTGTGAGGTAGGTGGGGCTGAGAGATAGTGACTGGCCCAAGGTCACCCAGGAAGCTTCATGGCTGAGCGGGGATTTGAACCTGGATCTTCCAGGTCTAAGTCCGACTCCCAAACCACTACACCATCCTGGCTTTTGAATTCAAGTGTCAAAAGGCTTCACAATTCCTCTTATATGATAAAGAAACAGCTGCTAAGACGTTGTGACTCAATGGTTCTGTACTTCCTTTAGGTGGTCTAGTTATGTAACTGTTATGTATAATTGTAATATGACGAGTTTAGGAATATTGGCACATACGTTTTGCCCTGGCTATAGATTGCTGAGAAAAAGAGCATCACTGATACGGGGGAGAAGAAAAGTGGAGAAGTAGTATCAATTCCATTTTTGCTATTGTATAAAATATCCCACAAAAATTATATGGATACATTTGATTGGATCTTTTTTCTTTTAAACAGACATTTGCCATTTTAAACAGACATGTGTACATCCAACTGACAATGCACAATATAGTCCTGTGAAAAGGCTAACTCTTTCCTCTGGCTTTTTGAAGTCATTATCTGTACACCTGCAGACAATTTGGCCCACATTAGCAGTTTCATGGGCACAGTTGTAAGTATGCCAGTATCTTTCAATACATGAAAAAGGAGGTCTTAAAATAAATGAACAACAGAACAAGAGATGTTACATTATTTGTAGTTTTACATGCTACTGTTGGCAGAGAGTGCATACTGGAAACACACACACAGTTCACGATTTTGTTTTATATTATATGAAAAGAGGAGAAAGGTTGCTAAATTTCTCTGTCTAGTTTGTGATGCATACTTCCCTGTGACCACACTGTTAATAGGCACAATGCCTTGGATCCTAAGCCATTGTTTGACATCTTTCTTTTAAGTGGCAGATCCCTATGCCACATCACAAACTGTTTTTTAAAGCTTCCTCAAAGTGTGTAATATCGGTTTGTGATAAAGCATGAGAATCTGTTACTTAATAGGAAGGTCAAAATTTCCATGGGCATGACCAAGTCCTTGGGTGCACCCATACAGCTCTTTGGCCCAAAACCATTGTCCTCTTCCACTTACGTCAAGAAGACATTGTATTCTGGATAAACTTGCTCAGTCATTAGTAAAACCAAAGTGCTGCATTTCAAGGACTACAGAGAAAATAACTTTTTTACCCTAATATTTGAAAGAATGCCCTTACCTATAGAAATTTTCCTTCTACATACAAATATGCTCTTACAAATTATGAAATCTGGAATACTCACATGAGCACAACTTGTATGGATTTCACAGCCCGATCCTGCCCAACGTTAGGTCCCAAGGTGAGCCCAGGCCGCACTGGTGCAGCCTGCATCCTGCATAGAATGCAGCGGCCGGCCATTTAGGCCGGCCGCCACAACTTGCACAGGATTGCGCTGTCAGTCCTAGAGAGGTTCTGCAAGGTTTGTTAACCTTGCGGAGCCTCTCTAGGACTTAGTCTCATTCTATTTGCCTGCAATAAGCAGCCAGAGGCTGCTTCTCCTGTTTTTTTAAGGAAGAAACGAAGCTTGCTGGGAAAAAAGTAAAAGCCTGGGGGGGGTGTCCCCATGATCCGTGGATAACTGAAACCGTGGATAGCGAATCAGTGGATATGGGGGCCCCACTGTACTGGACTGCAGGAAGTTTTGTTCTGGTTTACCAGGAGAGTTCTGGTCTATGTTTTCAATGGAAGTCTACATTTTTGTGCTTTGTTTATCCTTGGCATACAGATCCTAAGCATTTGCATTGGCATATGTGACTGCAGTGTTGTGTGACATCAAGGTTTGTGCTTATGTGTTGGTGGCTTATGCAGCAGCTTTTTGGACTGAATTTGGAAAAAAAATGTGTAGAAAACTAAGAACAGAAAGCAGAAACTGTAACGGGCAAGAGAACACAAACAAATGTGAGAAAAGTGTTATAGTTTGTGAGAAGAATGCTGCTCCACACGCCATGGTGTCGGGAGTGTTCTTTACCCCCATGGCAGGCAAGCATGGTGGCAGCCAGCCATTGGCTGGTTTAAGCTGGGGTGGTGGAATCTGCCAGCCATTGGAGCTGCTTGACACCTTCAGTTTGGCAGCTTGCTTGCTCATGGTCCCCTCCCACAATCCGAGACTAGCTGGTTGCATCTGGACCCAGGTAGGATTTTTTTTTTCTTCCTGCCTGTATCACCTCAAGCCCTGGAGAATCATTTGATGATAGCTTGCTGCTGCTGTTTTTGAACTCGTTTTTACTTTTTTGTTTGTCCTAATTCGGATTTCCTTGTTGTTTTAGTATGTTTTTTCTGTTTAATTGTTGTGGTGGTTCCCGCCTTGGGGTCTGTAGTGAAAGATGGAATGAAAATTGAATGCATAATAATCTTTCATAAGCTTGGTGAATGTTTTGTGCCAAGAGCTGTCCTGAATAACAAGCTTTCCACCCATCTCTGCAGTAAGTACTGAAAAGCCACTCTTATTGGGACTGCAGGCACTGTTTCAAAATCCTTTTACATTTTACCTATACAGGAGCTGCCCAAGCCACTCTGACACATGAGGTAGCATCGAATGCCACTCTCTTTGTGCACCAGCATCACCACCCAGCCAGCACCAAAATGCATCAAGTAGCATCCCCTGCGCCAGTGCACACTGTCCCGACAGGATCCAGATTTAAAATCACTTCAATCTGGGGGTCCACCTCCACGCCAATCTCTTCTTAATTAAACCTACAGCATCTGTCATACTCATCGTCTTTTGGCTACCCACCATTTCCACAAAGATGGGAAATGACATTCCCATTATGCGTACAGATAAATTGATCTAATAGAGTATTATCCTAGAAAATTTCCAGTTCTTCCTTATACAAAGAAGTGTAATGATACACTTCCTCATTATATGTTTTAACACCGAGGCATAAAAACTGCTCAGCATAAATTATGAATTTATATAAATAGTGTGGTAATGTTTCTGAGAGTGGAAGCACAGTTCAAGATCCCTCTGAGAACAGAAGAAAAGGTCCTTCCTTGATTGAGCAGGAGGGACCTGTTGCACAAGAGGAGCACTCAGTCTGTTCTCGGGGGGAGCCTGTGTTCATGGATTGTGTTTCCATTCATAGAAGCGTTATTCTGGATGCCATCCTATATAAATAGAATAAATAAATAATTGGGGGTGCAATCTACAGGAAGAATCCGGGGACGGAACAAGCGTTCTGTCGCTGGAAGCCATCACGAACATGCTGTAAAGCACGTTTGTGACAACTCTAGAGTAAGGGAGGCCAGCGCAAGGCCTCCCTCCCTCCAACGCTGGACCAGGACGCAGCTGCCGGCGGAAGGTAAGAGCTCCTGCCGGCGGCCACGGGGGCAGTTCAGCGGGTGAAGGAGGGGGGCCATTGGTCTAGGCAGGGCGGGGGATGGCGCCCACCATATCCCCATCCCTGTCGGGCCGGCTAGGCCGTTACACGGCCTCCTCTATTTGGAAATCCGAGGCGGCCTATTGGGTCGGCCCCAGTTTACACCTGGGGAAGGGGACGAGCATCCCATTCCTCAAGTAGACCTCCGACCCGCCATCGGACGGGCAGCCCGGGCTCAGGATCCAGAGAATTTTAAGGTTCCCAGTATATAACATATATCCCAGTATAACATCAATCTTAAGGTTCCCAGTATACTTTAACTCTTATTTTCAAATAGAGAACCTTCATTCAAATTCATAGCTTTCATTCAATTGTTCTTATCATCATTATTTTTTTTATTCTGCATACCTCCCCTTGCCATGCTTGCTGTAATTATATGAGGGACGAGAGAGAATTTAATTTTAAATGTTAGAAAAAGGCGAAGAGTTTGGAAAAGTGGTTTATTAGAAATCACACAGAGTTCTAGAGAATATATGCCGTTCTATTCTGCATTGATATTGGTCTTGAACCCCCTACTCAGCTCACTCATTGAGCACAGTAGGACATTCTGATTGCTCCAAGGCAAAGTATTTTTTTCTCCAGGCAATTCTTCAGTTAAAGAGGTATTGTGTTTTCCTGGAGTCACAGCATTTTATGGATGGAAAAATATATTTCTCACCACCATCACCCGCTAGCTGTTGTGACTGTGTCAAATGTGGTTATGTAAGTATTTTGGGTATATGAAGGGGAAGATACCTTCATATACACTCCTACTTTTCTTTATTTATTTTGTTTATTTTTTTCACATTTTTATACCACCCTTCCTCCAAGGAGCTCAGAGCGGTGTACATATTTCCTCCCCTCCTTTTTGTCCTCACAACAACCCTGTGAGGTAGGTGGGGCTGAGAGATAGTGACTGGCCCAAGGTCACCCAGGAAGCTTCGTGGCTGAGCGGGGATTTGAACCTGGATCTTCCAGGTCTAAGTCTGACTCCCAAACCACTACACCATCCTGGCTCTACACTACACCCATCTCTGCAGTGAGTACTGAAAAGCCACTCTTATTGGGACTCTTATACACTCCTACTTTTCTTTAACTTTGCCACTGAATAATTCAAGCAAAGGGAACACTCTTAAAAACTGCAGCAAACGCATCAAGATGTGGTTTCGCTAGCTCTACTCAGGAATGTTTTGGTGGAACTCTTCTTTCCCCAACAACTCTGAGCATTTCATCAAAACAAGTGGGTTGTTTTTTGGACTTCATTGTATTCTGGAATGGTCATTGAGGGCTCCAACATGAATCGGAGGATGGCCGTAAGGCAGTAGCGTCGCTGGAGGTGGGGCGGAACGCTAAGTGTCACTGAACTACAGCCTCTCCCCACTGTTCCACTAGTCATTTTATGGTTCTTCTCACAAGTGACATAAGGCCAGCTTTTTGCTCTTGTGTTAATATGGATTACACTGTTGGTCAGAGATGAAATGGTTACCTCAGGAAGTAGATTGGTGGGGGGGGGCTCATTATCCACTTTCACCCACTCACCTCTGCTGCTGCTCCTCTTTCTGCTCCAATTCAAAAAGAAAGATGTGAATGGAGTGGAAAAAGCCGCCTTGGGTCCCTTTGGGGAGAAAGGCGGGGTAAAAATACCGTAAATAAAATAAATAAAATAAATAAATAAAAAGGAGAAGAAAGTAGAAGATCAAGTGTGGAGGATGGGAGAGTTGTTGCTAGAGTGTTGGAGATGTTCCTTTTTTGAGTCCAGGGAGTGAGAGGAAGAAGACCTCTCCTACTGGAGTTCTTCCACTACTAGATAACAGGGTGACATTTGGCATGCCACCTCAAGAGCCAGGAGGTACTGGAAGCCATTGGGTTGGATCCCGACTTATACAAACAGAAACGTGCATGCAAAACGACCTTTTCCACCTCTCCTCATCTGATCAGGTTCATATACTGTATCTATTATCTGTATTACACCACTGTGGAAACCATTGATTTCATTGGGTTTGGTGTAAAGACAAATCTAATGCAAATGATAATGAATAAGAATTTATTTCCTTAGGTGCAGAAGACTAATCAGATGCTGAATTTATTTTAAAGAGGATGAACACCAGAAAAATAAACATATGTACTGAAATGCAAAGCGCAATGTATGCACGCACAATTTCTGTTGATCGGGAATTAGCTGTGAAGATGTACCCAGAGGATAACTAGCTTCGTTGAAAAGGGGGGGGAGGGGACAAGTAGGTTCTAATGACATTCAGTGTTTTTATCAATTGTATAATGTAGCACTGGGAGGGTTTGCAAACATATTAGAGTTCAAAATGTTCTCGATAAATGTTCTTAGGCTGAAAACAGCAAGATGAAATGTCAGACAAATGCAAATAAGGAACAATGGATAACTATAAAGCTGGAGAGAGCATAATTTACCATGTATTGTTACAGTTGGAAGGGCGTTGTTATTGCAGTTTGAAGACAAACAAAATATTAACAATTTATGTAGGGTGGAAAATGTTGCAGAAAAAAGAAAACCATGTTTGTTTGTTTTTACACACCCAGCCTACGTTTTTTGGGAACCAGAGTCCCGCTTTGTGACACTACTGCATAACCCATATTTTTTCTTCTCTGGTGTACACAGTGTCACATGGTCCCCGCTCAGACTTCTGTGGCCCTCCCCCCTCCCAAGTTCCTGTTCTGCAGCTCCTGAAAGTTATCTGATCTTGACACTGGCGTTACCATGTGTGCTCTGGGATGCACGCACAAGTGACTTCACACATTCTGAAGACAAATTTGTTAAGTGACCTTTGACCATTGGCTTTAATGCACCCACAGTCTGGTCACAGAGTAAAAAAAGGAGTTGGAGCCTGAATGTAACTGAAATATATGCATGGTTTATTGAAGGGATTATTTACAATAGCAGGGAAGGAGGAGAAACATGTGAAGCAACACAGTAGTGATAATTGAAATTTACTATCAACACTGTTGCCTATTTGCAGCTAGAAGAAGTGAGAGCACAGCATCAGCATCTGCAAAACAATTAGAGAGTGGATTTCCTGAGATTCTGAGGGGGTATTACAGGCTTGAGGACAAGCAAGATCAAGATAGAGGAAACCTATGAATAAAAGGTAAAGGTGACCCCTGACAATTAAGTCCAGTCGTGTCCGACTCTAGGGTGTGGTGCTCATCCCCATTTCAAAGCCGAAGAGCCAGCGTTGTCCGAAGACGCCTCTGTGGTCATGTGGCCAGCATGACTCTCCTTGCCGCAGCGCGACAGGAAGGATTGGCTGAGATACTCTGTGGCTTAGTTGTATCTATATAATGGAGAGAGAGAAGCAAGTTAATTTCAGTCCATCTGACACACTTGAGCAATCTCACAAACCTCTGAGAAAGGGACTCTGAGGCAGAGATCATTTTTCTTGTTGCTTGGAGTTCTTGCTGGGTCAGTCAAGAAGACTGACTGTGCAATCCTAACAAAACCTCTGGTTGCGGAGCGAGTGTGCCGCCGCCACCAGCCGCAAAGCACGTTCACGACGACTCGCGAGTAAGGGCAGCCGGCACAAGGCCGGCCGCCCTCAGTCCACTGCCGGGACATCCCCATGGCCGCCGAAGGAAGGTAAGGCTCCCGCCAGCAGGAGCAGTCTAGGCGGCGAGGGAGGGGAGCCATTGGCTGAGCCGGCCTGGGAGGGGGCGGGGATGGCTTCCGCCATATCCCCGTCCCCTTTTTGGCCGGCTTGGCCGTTACACGGCCTCCTCTTACTTCCACCATCTATTTAGCTGGCTGAAATCCGAGGAGGCAGTTTACACTGGGGGAAGGGGACAAATGTCCCCCCGAGTAGACCTCCGAGCCACGAACGGGGATAGGATCTGGCGGGTGGCCCTGGGCCACCCACCGGCTCGTTAGGATTGGGCTATGATTCTAAATTTGGAAGCAAATCTCTAGGCTCCTGCTGTGACTATGTAACACCAGATATTAGAGGAGAGGAAAGGATGGTGCACATTAAACTGCAGAAGATAGGAGGAAGGGGCCAAAGGTTGGGTTTATTTGTCCTAGACTGTTGAGTAGGTTTCTAGGTGGAGGTGTTCCAAGAAGAGTGAAGACAACTAACTCCAGACACAGGCTGAATTACTAGCTAAGAGCCAGGGGTAGATCCAGAAAGGGGTGCCTGAACCTCCATCCTAGTGGACATTCAAGACACTTGAGAAAAAAGTTGTGGAAGCTGGGCGAATACTGTTTACAAGGTGATTAAAGCAAGAGGGATTAATATGTGCTTGTTCAAGTGCCAGCAGGCAACACTGAGGTCCAGATTGGATGCAAGATCTTGGGACCGCAAGGTTGCCAGTTATACCCACCAGAACTTTGGAAGTCTGGGATGACTGCAATGATTGTTCTACTGGCTAAAAACAAAGAGCTTGATTGAAGTGGAGAATGGAATGCTAGAGCTGAAGAGGGTTGCTGTGCAGATCTAGAGTGGTGGTGGTGGAAGAAATAAACGAGCAGTAGCTACTCGGCAGAATCTCCTTGATTGGTTTAAGGCACTCCCAGGTGCTCATTCAGGGTTGGTGCAAGAAGCACCTACTCACTCTTTTGGAGCAAAACAATCAAGGGGTCATGCATATTTAATTAGGTTTCAGGCAAAGGTTCAACCAGACTATTTACATTTGAAGTGAGAAGGCTAATCTCCATCTCCTTGCCATGATTCTCTTCAGGCACTTCCTTAGGCCAACGTTTCACTGTGCTTCATCCAATCTTTTATGGCAGTTCTAGCTAAGCGAAACAAGCAAAGGCATATTAGGGCTCTCTGCAACGCCAGCCATCTTGTCCCCTTTGCTGCTGGATGAGCTGATCACAGAGCTAAGATCTTGCTAGAGCAGCCACACTCCTCTCCTACCACCACTTCCTTTGTCCTGTCCAGCTAGGAGCAAGAAGAAAAGCACAGTTGCAGTGTCCATGTGTGAGAACTCTGGCTTTGGCAGCAGTGATTGCTCTTGTTCTTGCTACTTCTCATTAATGTGCCATTTGGCACCCAGCATTCTGCTTGTGCACCAGGGCCCTGTCTAAGCAAGCTGTCTATTCTCATAGCACTTCCCAAATGGCTGTACTGCCGGTTGGGTGGTCCTCTGTAATAATCCTCTGTAATGGTATCTAATGCAGTGCAAGGGGAGTGAAACTCGTCTGGTTTATGTTTTATTAGAGAATAACTGCTTAAAAGATACAGTACTTGGATATCCATATGAACAGAGCTATGTGTACAATCATGTGTGCTCAACTACTGATGATTTCAGGTTCGTTTGTTTTTATCCTAGACATGGTACACACAATTTCACAACAAATTTGGTTACCTTTCATGGCATTTCCCAAAGGATCTGCCTACGTGCGCAACACCTGAATAGCTTATAATGCCAACAAGTTGTCATTCGCTGGAGCTGTACCACCTCTGAAGTATAATTAAGGGAGAATGAATGTTTGGAAGCTTGATTTTACAGTTCATTTGTGGGAAAATTAGCTTGGGAGAGCTCTATGTGTTTGTGTTTGGCAGCTAGAAATAAGGTTTTGCTCAAGAATACACAATAAGTCGTATGTTCTGAGAATTTAATGGAAAGCTGCATAACAGCGTACAGTAAGTGTCTACATGTTGGTACTGTTCAGGAGAATAAGCATGTTAATAATTCCCACTGAAAATGTGTGCAATGCCAAGTTCAGTTTCTAGAAGAATTCTAAACTTTCGTAATATTGGGAAGGATTGGGGGTCAAATTTGAAATTTATTTTCCATAAATTCAACTATCAGAAATTTATGTCTGCTTGACACAGTCTGGACCCGGTACCTTCAGGATTGCTGTTATGCAAAATCGCCCCATGCCATATGGCTAAATTGGTCCCTATTCAAGCATACTCACGCAAGCGTACCACCATGAGTTCTAGTGTGTGCATGTTACTTCTGTCTTGGGTCATCAATCTCCAACGTGCTGTTCTTTCAGGTTCCGTTTTAACCGTGCTGTCCTTCTGACAGGGGCTAAAGACCTTCTTATTTCAGCAAGCTTTCTCTCTCTAGTTGTGTTTTATAAATTATATTTGAAGTGTTTGAATTATTGTGAGCTGCCTTGGGCATCTTATTTTTAAGAGGATAAGGAAGGATATGTTTTTAAAATTAATAAATATTTAAAAATATTTCACTGTGCTTCATCCAATATTTTATGGCAGTTCACTGGCCCTCTGCTCCTTGTGGACCTCCTCCCCTCGGCTACAGCCACCTCAGCATTATCTCATTCTCCTTTGAAGCAGATGGAGATGCCTCATTCATACATGGCCTTCTGTCCAGCACAGATTGCTCTGTTATCTCTTGAGTACCTGTCCTATCACTCTAACCATCCCTGGGCATTGCAACTGCTTATGTGCTCTGTGCTCAGTTTATCGCACATGGAAGTCATCTTGGCACCAAAAGGCAGCCTGCATTCCTTGGACCGAAGTTTTGCTTGAAGCTGGAGACTGTTGTTTTCAGCCATGTCAGAACTTCAGCTTTTACTTCATCTGTCTTTTCTTGCTTACACTCACACACACTCTGCTGCACCAATCTAACATCTAAGAATAAAACCTAACATGACACTGCTTCCACCCACATGAGGCTGCCTGAGCATTAATCAGCCTCACTGTTCAAATTCAGGTGCCAGGGACAGGGCCTTCTTTGTGGTGGTAAAACACCACTGGAATCCTTTCCCTAAGAAGTTCTGTCAGATGACACCCCTTGCTGCTTTCAAAACGGCAATGCATGCACGCCCAAGTTTTTAATGAATGACTTTATCTCTGGTTTTAACTGCTGCTGCTTTGTTTTGATGGTTTTGCTGTTCTTCCTGTTTATCTTATTGTTGTACACCACTTTGGAAGTTTTACACACATACCTTTTATTAAAACAACATTTTTAATACAAAAAGTATACACTATGGGAGTTTTTAAACCTGAAATGCAGGATATAAATCATTTAAATAAATGCTTCTGTACCTTTTTATTATAGCTTTCATTTCCATACTGTGTAAAGTCCAAGGTTCAAACCCGGGCTTTTCAGTTAAAGAATCCCAAGTAGCAGGGTTTGAAAATACTGCTGCTTTGAAACCTTGCAGGAAAATAGAACAAATTTTATACAAGAACTAATAAAGTCAGTAGTATCCTGCCAAATGTACAATGTGCCTATCCACAGTACATTTTCTCCTTTTGGTTTATTGGTTCATGCTTGATATGTAATCCAATTTTTTCTTCAGGCATGTGTGCTTTATTTTGCAGAGAAATACACTAAAATAATACAACTCCTAATAAGCGTGACTACTTAATTCCTTAATCCTTTTTATTAGTCAAACTTCTTACAGTATATAATTTTGAATCATCATAGAGAGTCCCTGTGGACCGTCATATATTCTCCTGTGAAAATTACCAGTTTTGAGTGGCTGTGAAAATACTGCATTGGAATTGCATCAAAATTATGTGAGTGTCCCTTTCCTTGAAGGTAGGATACAGAGAAAAACAAAACATCCCCTTATATTTGCAGAGTGAATGTTAGATTAAAATAGAGGAAGGAATGTTATATTAATTTGATTTCTGGTGCTTTTTTACCCAAATCTTGCAATCCTGTGACATGTTAAGGTTCACAGTCCATTCTTGACAGATTGAAAGGTTCACTGGTGAACACATAGGTATGTCTCAACTAAATATTGTTCTAAATATGGTTAGTAAACACATCAGGATAACAAATAAACTATGTTTGTTTACTGGGCACAGTTAGAACATACCACTGCTTTCTAAGTTATAACTGATACTTACTGTGGCTTGTTCAAAAGTGGAAGTTTTCAGTCTCTGCCAATTGTGAATTGGGAGGAGGAGTTGTTCATGTTGTAAAATATTTTTACCCTACCTTTCCCCTCCCCAAAAGAAAATGCCCCAAACAGCTGACAATCATAAAATCAAAAACATGAAAACTGAAATGTGAACACAAGGAAAAACAACACATTAAGTTTTATCTACCTATCTATATGAGGGAGATAAGATTTTTTTTAAAAAAGAGAGCAATCTCTAAGAACCCTGAAGATTCTGATAGGGTTGAAAGATGAACTATATAACTATTTTAGTGAATAAATTTACAATTGTTATGGAGAACCAGTAATTTTATATTGACACTAAAGAATGCTTCCCTGCACCCAGGGATGTGGGTGGGGGCATCTTTTGTCTGGTCCCAGCTTGCACGAGACATGAGATTAGGCTGGGCCCACATGCTTGGTAGGCTTACTAGATTTCTTCCTGGGACAGAATGTAGCCCTTTAGGAGAAGGAATGTGGCAGGTGTAACTTGTTAAACCTTAGAGCACAATCCTAGGCATGTCTACTCAGAAGGAAGCCCCACTGAACACAATGGGGCTTGCTTCTGAGTAGACATGCCTAGGTTTGTGCTCAGCTACACCTGCCCACATTCTTTCTCCTAAGGGTTACATTCTGTCCTGGGAAGAAATCTGGTAAGCCTAATAGGTGTCTGAGCAAATGTGGGCAGGGCAGAGGTTTGCAGCCTATGGCCTCTGGAGAAGCTCCTAGCTTCCCTCCAGCTCCACATGACATGGGCCTACCCTGGTTGGCTTCCAGAGCACCCTGGCTTGGAGGATCAGGAGCAGTGGCTGCTGCATATCAGGCATCCACCAATAACTGTGTATTGTTACAATTAAGCAACTTCAAGCCTTACTCATCAGGTATCTAAATTCCAGTTCCTTTTGTTTTGGGGCCTTAGCCTCTCCTCTCCCCTGGCTGGTGGCTTAGCAGGATCAGGTCTGTTTTTTCATCCTAAGGAGAGCAGGCCCAGCCACACACCAAGGCCTCTGCAGCAGAACTAATAAACTGTTGGGCCTGCAACTCCACTTTTGGCCTGGCTTTTCAAGCCACAGCCAAAATGTAGTTACCGGTAGTCATGTTAGCATATTTGTCAATATCTACAACAGGTTTGAATAATTAGTTGTTTGCTACCCAGCCATTCACAACCACTTTATTTAGGGCAAATGTGTGCACCTCTCTGAGGCTGGTAACAATATCTTTCAGTGATAGGCTTACCAGATCTCCAACTGGGACAGAGGACTAGCCCTTTAGGAGATGGAATGTGGGCAGGTGTAGCTTGTTAAACCTTAGAGCACAATCCTAGGCATGTCTACTCAGAAGCAAGCCCCATTGTGTTCAGTGGGGCTTGCTTCCGAGTTGACATGCCTAGGATTGTGCTCTAAGGTTTAACAAGCTACAACTGCCCTCATTCCTTCTCCTAAAGGTCTAGCACTCTGTCCCGGTTGGAGATCTGGTAAGCCTATTCAGTGATTTGCAGTGAGCCAGCTCGTGGGGGGGGGGGGGTATCTAGAGCAGGGGTAAATTAAGCCCCAGTCTACCAGTTTTAATTGTTTGAATTACTTGTTTTTAATCATTTTTAATGTATATAAGTATTTTAATGTTTTATTGTAAGCCACCTTGAGTGCCCTTGCTGGGAGAAAGGTGGGGTATAAATCCTTTAAATAAATAAATAAATACCCCCACACACACACACACACACACACACACACACACAAAATGGTAGTGTAGTGTGGGACTATGAGTAGGGATTTGGTGTCTACCCTTAGCTAAGCAAGAGTCAGAGGGAGAACCAGAACTGGTCTCAAGAGGCTGTCTGGCTCAGGGAGACTGGATAGTGATCCCTAAGGCTTGAGTTGTGATGTCTATCTCAAAGGCTATCTGGCTTGCAGTAGGTGGAGCAATTCAGCTTCCCTGACCCCCCTTTCTAGGGGCTGGCAGTGAAAAGCTGAGGTTTCTGAGAGAGGTGACCTCAGGTTGGAGCCAGGGTGGTTTTGCCCAAGGGGGTCTGGACAGGTTAGCTGTGTCCTCCAGGGCAAGTACCTGCACTTAAGTGGGAAGAGGTGTTTTTGTAGATAAATGGCTCAATTGTTATAGATCAATAACTGTGGCGCATTTCACTCCAAATCGCTTGGTCGCATGTCTTTTGTGGTGGGTACCTATGCAAAGGGTGTTCAGCCAAATATGCCCTTGTAGGTTGGCCAGTCCCAACATGATTGAAGTGCTGGATTGGGTTCAAATCCCTGCCTAGCTGTAAAAGTAATTTGTGCTAGTCACCATCTTTTAGCCTAACCTAACTTTAAGGGTTGTAAGGAGAGAAATGTCACTGCCCAAGATATACCAGAAAGGATGTGCGTAAGGGGTTGCTGCAGTGCTTTCACTTCAGCTCCCCGGTGCCTTTTTCTCGTAGTAGGTGAAGATCAGGCTAGAGCTACAATTTTATCCACACTTGTTTGGGAGTAAGTCCTGACCTACATGGTGAGGTTTCATAGGATCATTGTGCATGTGCTGAGCAAGGTTTCAAAAACCTAAGTATTAGGAATGTTTTAATTAAAAGTTGTTTAATATATTTGATGCACTTCATTATTTTTTTTATCAAACGTGCACAGTGCTTGCCTAGGTGGGAAGCGAATTTACTTTTCAATGAGCAGTTAGATAAAATTATGTATTTATCACATATGGATGAAGGGATAACTGCAGAAAAAATGCTTATCTGTAGGCTTACCATAGTCCCAGAATCGAGGTGTGCTTCGGCCTTGAGAGGACCCGAGCCGCTCCCAAGAATGCACCGCGGCTGCCCAATGTGGGCCGCAGCTTCCGGTCAACGAGGCGACTGTGTTGGGCAGCCGCAGTGCACTCTTGAGGCCTCTTGACTCTTAATTTATGTTAGTCATTGTCATTGAGTGTTGGTATACAAAACAGCTTGCTTCTGAAAATGTGTTGATATAAAAAATGACTCTGTCTCATCTTTTTGGGTTGTGGCAGGCATAATGTGAGAAATTATAGTATGCCTTTGAAAATAAGTTTTGCTTAGTTCTTCCCAGGGATGGGGACTCGAGTCAAATGACTCGACTTGCAAGTGCGACTGAGTCACCTTTTCCCTGATATGTACTTGTACTCGTGACCCACTGACTCGCGCTCGGACCCACAACCCACGGGACTCGCACTCATGGGGGTAACGACTTGCCATTTCCAAGTCATTTTCCTTTAAAGGCCAGCATCAACACAAGCAGGCAGGCGCAGTGGAGACCTCAGAGGAGGAGGGCAATGGGGAGGGAGGGTTTTCCAGCAATTCCAAAACTCCAAGCCCAAGGTATGCGAGGCTCAGCAAGGGTAGGGGGCAGGGAGGGAAAAATAAAATTTCCGTTTCTGGGCAAGGTGATCGAGCGGGTAGTGGCGTCTCAGCTCCAGAGGGTCTTGGAGGAAGCTGATTATCTGGCTCCATTCCAGTCTGGCTTCAGGCCAGGGTTTGGGACAGAGACGGCCTTGGTCGCCTTGGTGGATGACCTGCGCCGGGGACTGGACAGGGGGAGTGCGTCCCTGTTGGTCCTGCTGGACCTCTCGGCGGCTTTTGACACCATTGACCATGGTGTCCTCCTGGGTCGGTAGGCTGGGTTGGGGCTTGGAGGCACCGTTCTGAGGTTCCGCTCCTTCCTGGCTGATAGATCCCAGAAGGTGGTGCTGGGGGATGCTTGTTCGGCACCCTTGCCCTTGAGGTGTGGGGTGCCACAAGGGTGAATTCTGTCCCCCATGCTGTTTAATATCTATACGAAGCCGCTGGGAGAGGTCATCCGGGGGTTTAGGGTAGGGAGTCATCAGTATGCTGATGACACCCAGCTCTTTCTCTCCTTTCCACCCGACTCCAAGGGGGCGGTCGATGTCCTGAATCATTGTCTGGAGGCAGTTGGGAGCTGGATGGGGGCAAACAAGCTGAAATTAAATCCTGATAAGACAGAGGTTCTTCTGGTCCAGAAGTCTGCGACTCAGGTACTGGACTATCGTCCTGCTCTGAATGGGGTTGTACTCCCTCTGAAGGAGCAGGTCCGCAGCTTGGGGGTTCTCCTGGATGCGCAGCTGCTCCTGGATTCCCAGGTGGTGGCTGTGGCCAGGGGGGCCTTTGCCCAGCTTCGGCTGGTGCGCCAGCTGCGACTGTACTTGGACCGTGCAGACCTGGCCACAGTGACTCATGCCCTAGTGACATCTAGACTAGATTACTGCAATACGCTCTACGTGGGGCTGCCTTTGAAGATGGTTCGGAAACTGCAACTAGTGCAGAATGCGGCTGCCCGGGTGATTGCCGGGGCCTGTCGGTTCGACTCAGTCGGACCATTGCTCCGGCGGCTACACTGGCTGCCGGTTTGTTTCCGGGCACAATTCAAAGTGCTAGTTTTGACTTTTAAAGCCCTTAACGGCTTGGGTCCAGAGTATTTGAGGGACCGCCTCCTTCCTTATAATCCGACCCGTACTCCGAGGTCATCGGGGGGGGGGGCTCTTAACCGTGCCGCCATTGACGGAGGTGAGAGGGATGGTGGCGCGGAATAGGGCCTTCTCGGCAGTGGCGCCCCAATTATGGAATTCCCTCCCCCTGAAATTAAGAACGGCTCCTTCTTTAGAGACCTTTTGGTGGGGCCTTAAGACATTTTTATTTAGGGAAGCATTCGATGTCTGACATGGTGGGCTGGCGTTTTAACAAATGGCTTTTTAACAAAGTACATACAGGTTGACCCACTGGGGTTATTGTTTTTAGTTGTTTGTTTTAATTGTTTTTAATTACTTGTTTTTAATTAATGTATATGTATTTTAATGTTGTAAGCCTCCTTGAGTTCCCTCGCTGGGAGAAAGGCAGGATATAAATTCTTTAAATAAATAAATAAAATAAATGGTTTGAATGTAGACATGAGTACGCTTGTTTTTCCCAAACCAGATGGGTGGTGACAAGACTGAGAGGTGAGGGGAAAGGCATAGGGGAAGCCAAGTGGGTGCATTAGGAGCCTCAGAGGTCCCCACACACACCCCACACAGACACACACCAACCCCATTTTCAGGGGGAAAAGCCATTTTCTCCAAAGTGACTCAACTTGTGACGCATAGTTTTTGGCCTTACTCGCACTCGACTTGCACTCGTGCAAAAATGACTCATACTCGCACTCGTGACCTAGTGACTTAGATACATCCCTGGTTCTTCCTTTTTCCTCAGAGTCTTTTCCAAATTTTATTTCAAACACCTATGTAGTCTAGTAACTAACCAATTTACTAATGAATTTTGTGTCTTATATGTTGGATATCAGATGCTACAACAAAGATACATGTAGAAAAGGGGAAGTGAAATGGTTCATTCCATAGTATACCACTGCTTATGATCCAGTCCTATGACTCACAACGGAAGTCACAGATGAGCATTAGTACAAGAGCACAGGGATCAATCCTAATCCCATGCGTAGCACAGCTAATGGTACAGGACACTGTTTAGATTTGGGTGTTGTGGACAGAGATGAGGCCTGTTGGTAAGACTTACATTCACTGTCGCACTACTGATGTGATGGGCTGATTCCTTAGTATCTATCTTCTCCCTCCCTAAGCTCTACTAGGTAATGGGTCCAAGCATAAACTTTACCATAAATAATTTGATGAGGACATCAACCTTTGGAGCACACTTATTTTTAAAGTAGATGTACACAGACATTCTCTTTAAATTAGTTTTGAAAGAAACAATATTTCATTTCAGTCTTACTGAAAAAGATTATTCAATGCTAATTTGGAGTTAAAACGGAAGCTGTGGGGCATAAAAATACCCCTCGGTTTGATAGGTAATGCATAACTAATTTCAAGCTTTTTCACTTTGAATTGGAATCTTAAGTCCTTGAAATGTTAAATCTAATTTACTTTGCATAACAATACTTTAATGGCTGGGAAGTTTTCTCTTTCAGTAGTGTTTGAGATAACTCCTAATGTGCTGCCTCTACAGAAATGTTTGGTATAGTAAAAATACACACTTTAATTTTCCGGTGGCTGTCCTACAGCCCAATACTATCCTTTCCCCTGCTGTAGCATGTAGCTGCACCAAAATGGGCTGTGCTGTAAGCAAGGGGGGGGGGGAGAGATCAGGAGGCTTGGGAGAGGAAAGGGAAAATATTTTCCCTTACCCCTCATTAAGCCTTCCAATCGGCAATGGGTCTCTTCAGACCTGCATCAGCTCTTTAGCTGGTGCAAGTCTAAGGAGATAGAGGCATGTCGGCTGCTCCCAGAGGGGATAGCATCCAGTGCAAGTCACCTGCTCTGGGTACCACCCCCCTCCCACCTCTGTCACGCCTCCACCATTTCCCCATTATGCCCTCCCTGCCAACAAACCTTGGTTGGTGGGCCTTCGTCTCGACATTGCGCACAGGGCCTCCCCAGCAGTGTTCTGGAGTGCACTGCTTGTGGTCGTCGTAGAGCAACTACCGCTGCCGGAACACAGCATAGGATTGCAGCCTTACAGATCAATCCTGCGTAAAGATTGGGCGGGCGGCCCAGGCTGCCCACCGGATCCAGAGCTCTGCCGTGGGCAGGCTCCCGCATGGCAGAAATTCTACTTGAGGAAGAGGACGCTCGTTCCCTTCCCCGAGTATAACCGGGGTCAGGCCCAATCGGCCTCCTCAGATTTCCGCCAGCTATTTTGCTGGAGGAAGTCGGAGGAGGCCGTGTAATGACCCAGCCGCCCTCCTTGGTTGGCTGGACCTATGGCTGGCCTCCCTTCCCGCCGGAACCCCCCCTCCCTTCGGCTGGATCCTTACCTGGATCCTCCAGTCGGCGGGCGTCATTTCTGGCGGCGGAGCAGGGAAGGCTGGCCTTGTGCCGGCCTTCCCTGCTCTCGAGTCATTGAAAAAGTGCCTTACAGCACTCCGTAAGTGCTGTTCCTCCGGCCGCAATTTGTGCAGGATTGCGCAGTCAGTCACTTAACTTTAGTGTCTGATTTATTTGAACTGTGTGCTGATGCAGGAGTCATGCAGGAAGTGTATGCAAAGAGGGCCCTGATCTTGTGGAAGCGGATCCAAATATTGACTCTGTAGGAGACGGCAGTAGCAGATTTTGTGGCAATGGTTTGGAACTTAATTCATCTCCCTGATAAGCAGCTTTGACATTACCTGGAAGAAAGAACTGATAATTTTCTGTTATTTTACCCTTGTGTCATAAATGATAGTAATGTATTACTGCTTTTTAAATAATTACTGTAGTTCAGATGACCAGCCTCCATGACATTTGAGAACTACTTTTCTGGCATGGCAGGAGAGGGATAGGATGGACATGCCGTAACCATGTGAAGTGGTGGCCTGTTGCATGAGTATTTTCCAAACCAGCCTAAAGTTAGGTAACTGTCTGAATAGTGATGGGAAGCTGATATGGTAGAACAGCAATGGATGACATTACAAACTGCAGTATTGTACTGAGCTACCTAGCTGAGCTATCTACCAATCAAGGCATACCAGGATTTGGCTTACCAGATCGCCGCCAGGACAGGAGCAGTCTACCTTTAAGGGGGCGGGGCGTGGGAGGCCCAGAATGCAACGCGTTCTGCCCCCCCACGCCCCGCCCCCTTAAGGGTAGACTGCTCCCGTCCCGGCGGCGATCTGGTAAGCCAAACCAGGATGCTTCTGAAAATGTGCCTAGGAGGACCTTTTCCTCATCACCGAGTAACCAGCTACAAGCCTAGGATTATGAGTGGGCATCCCAGGTCAGCAGGAACGGTTTCCAGGCAAAGTTCCAGCAGCTCTCATTTTTGAAAGTAACTTCTAAATGCATAGGATTGCAAAGTCCATATATGGTCATATCATTAGGTATAGAGGAAAGTGTGTGTGCCTGTATGTGGTTTCAATTGCCATAGCTGCTGAATACCAATTATTTACAAAAAATATTTATTTTAACTTACGGAAGGTTGCATGTAGTAATGTTCAGTACAGTATTACCATAGCAACTGTTCGGCTGTGTCTCTGCTCAGTCTGTCTCTGAAAATGAAATAATGCTTAACTTACGTGCATATTTATTTATTTTTATTTATTTACCATATTTCTATCCCGCCTTTCTCCCCACGGGACCCAAGGCGGCTTACAAAAATACAAATAAATTACATTTTACATTTTAAACAGCAAAAATTAATAAAAACATCTAAAAATAGATTTAAAAATTTAAAACAAGATCATAAAAACAGCAGCACCCCACCCGTACCAGCAAGCTATTAAAAAAGGCAAAGGCTCAGAAGGCTTCTTTGAATAAGAAGGTTTTTAGGCCTCGCCGGAAAGTGTCCAAGGAGGGAGCAGTTCGTAAGTCAAAGGGGAGGGAATTCCATAAGGTTGGTGCCACTACTGAGAAGGCCCTATTTCTGGCCGCCGCCCCTCGCACCTCCCTGGGCGACGGCACCCGCAAAAGGGCCTTCTCTGATGATCTAAGGAGACGGGCCGGACTATATAGAAGTAGGCGGTCTCTCAAATATCCTGGCCCCAAGCCGTATAGGGCTTTAAAGGTCAAAACCAGCACTTTGAATTGGGCCCGGAAACGAATCGGCAGCCAGTGCAGCTGTTGGAGGAGCGGCCCAACAGAGTCGAACCGCCTACCTCCAGTGACCACACGGGCCGCCACATTCTGCACTAATTGCAGTTTCCGAACCGTCTTCAAGGGCAGCCCCACGTAGAGCGCGTTACAATAATCTAGTCGTGACGTCACCGTGGCATGGATCACTGTGGTCAGGTCTGCACGATCCAGGTACTGTACCTAGATAAGGTACAGTCAAGCCAAAGCTAAGCACGTTTAAGATTTCAGTAAGATAGACTTTATGT
Organism: Plestiodon gilberti rubricaudatus; assembly: GCA_026170595.1. Lineage (NCBI taxonomy): Eukaryota > Metazoa > Chordata > Lepidosauria > Squamata > Scincidae > Plestiodon > Plestiodon gilberti. The sequence continues at coordinate 179,257,533 of JANXHW010000003.1, read as the reverse complement.
TTTTTTTAATAAATTTATTTATTGCACACCTTTACTTACACACACACACACACACACACACACACACACACACACACACACACACACACACACACAAGTATGCAAGGTGGCTTTAGTTTCTTATTGAAATCGATTATACTTTAAAGTGCTTGATTTTGGCTGGATTTTGGCTGAGTACTATGTGTTTAAGCTTTCAGTGACATTTAAGTGCACCTAAACTTCTTGAGATTGTATCCATGTCTGTTGTATTACACACACTGAAGGATGAGATTCTTGCATCATTCTCTTCACACTGGAAACATCTCTAGTGCCTCAAGGGCTGAATGAACTTCGTATGACTCCTAGTTAAATCCCATAAGGGTAGCTTACTTTACCTGATGTAAAGGATGATACAAAGGTGACTTCAACACACAGCCATCTGTGCAAGCTTACAAATCAGGAACATAAAATATCAGTAGAATAAAGTATAGTAATCAGTAAACAATTCTAAATCAACGTTAAATTGAAATCAAGATGACTGATTCTTATGAAGATAAATCCCAAATGCACAGGATTTATGATAAAGGCCAATAAATCCCAAACACACACAATAAATGATAAGACAATAGATGAAAAGTTTTTTTCCATACTTAATTAAACATGAAAACTTAATGTCAAGCAATTAAAAATGCAACAAACATCCCTTCTTACTTTAGTACTCTGGAGAATGCTGCTTGCCAAATATGTGAGGTGAAAAAACAACAGCCTCAATAGAGTTTAAAGTTTTGTTTGTTGAAACTGGCAGGTGCAGTTTACAGGACCTGTGGATATTTGCACAGTCTAAACTACAGGAAGTTGATGCCATCTAGGTAATTAGAAGGATGGCAGAGTGCATCATTAGTTCAGATTGAAACTTACATTGTTATAGCAGCTCTTGCTTTACTCTCTCATGGAACATTAACATGGGCCATTATCTTTAGCCATTCCCAATAAATATTTTTTTTATTATATATATTTTATTGATATATTAAAACATAAAAACAATACATATTTCATAAAGTTATAGCAAGCGCGAAGCAATACATCCTACTAGCATACTATTCACTATTTTCTACATACAATTTCCAACTAAGCCAAAACAACACCCACATTCTATTCATTAAATCCGCATATCATCACATCATTCCTCTCTCTCTCTCTTAAAAAGTCAATAAATGGTTTCCAATTATTCACGAAAAAGTTAACTGACTTTTCCTTAATTAAAATTGTAAGTTTATCCATTTCAGCATAGTCCAAAACTTTCAGCCACCAATCTTCCAGCGAAGGTATCTCCGAATTCTTCCAATATTGTGCATATAAAATTCTTGCCGCAGCTATCATATATAAAAACAAAGTTTGAAATTTTTCGCCTACATGATCCTCCCACATACCCAACAAAAATGTTTCCGGTTTCATTTGGATCTTAATCTTTAAAATCAACTCAATCTGTTTGTGAATCTGAGTCCAATACTTCTTTGCTTGAGGGCATGTCCACCACATATGGTAAAAAGTTCCTTCTTGCATTTTACATTTCCAACATCTATTCGTCACCTTCTCATACATTTTTGCTAATTTGCTTGGGGTTATATACTATCTATATATCATTTTATACATATTTTCTTTAATATTAACATTTAACGTAAATTTCAACTGTTTTAACCATAGTTGTTCCCATTGGTCCATTAAAATAACATGACCTACATTTTTCGCCCAATGAATCGTACATTCTTTAACCTGTTCTTCTTCTGTTTCAAACTTCAAAAGCAATTTATACATTTTTGAAATTATCTGGTCTTCAGATTTTAATTGTGCCTCCAATATTGATTCTTCTTCTACAAATCCATATGCCTTCTTGTCCACTTTAAATCTCTCCAAAATTTGAGCATATACAAACCATTGACAATTAAAGTCTTCTTCCACTAGTTTGTCTCTTGACTTCATTATACAGTCTCCTTGTGAAAAAATTAATAAATTTCTGTACAGTAGTCCTTTCTCTTTTGGCACGCTACTTCCACCAAAGTGTGCTTCATATGGTGCAACCCATAATGGTACTTTCTCATAAAATCTCATTTTATATCTATTCCAAATTCTCCATAATGCATGTCTAACATAATGATAAATATTTCCCAATAAATATTTAATGATTAATAATATATTTATATAATGCTGTGTACCTTTTGTCTACTTAGTTTTGTATGTGGGAATCAGTTCTGAGAATCTCGAAGTGACTGACCTACCATTCCGTTGCATCTTCTGAGTAAACTCATTTCTGAGTAAACTTGCCAATTGAAATGTATCCCAATAGCAAAACTGAATGTCCAGACAGTGCATCAAACTCTGTGAATGGTGGAATCTTAAGAACATCTAAATACTTGAGAATTGTCTTCAGAGTAGATTGCAAACCCAACGCAGCAAACTAGAAGCACAACTGGGCTTTAAAAGCTATCCTTCAGTTGGTCTGCCTCCACAGGTTAGTGCTTTCAAAGTACAAACAGGAAAGATTTTCTTAGCTGCTTCTACCACCAATACTCACCTGTCAAAGAGTTGATTCTCACATTATTGTGACCACCCAAAGCGAAAAATGTTTCTTTGTGGTCACAGCTCCACACACAGGGTTATTTTATAAGCTACTTAACAAATGAACTGACCTGAATATATATGAATCTGAGCAACTTCTAGACATTGCAGAGAAACTATCAATAATCCTGTCCTCGCCTCCCATTTTGTGCGTGTTGTTGTTGTTCAGTCGTTAAGTCGTGTCCGACCCTTCGTGATCCCATGAACCATATCCCGCCAGGCCTTCCTGTCCTCCACTATCTTCCTGAGTTCGCTCATTTTCATGTTTGTTGCATCGGTGATGCTGTCTAACCATCTCATCCTTGGCCTTCCCCTTCTCCTTTTGCCTTCAATCTTTCCCAGCATCAGAGTCTTCTCCAGAGAGTCCTCTCTTCGCATTAGGTGGCCAAAATATTTGAGTTTCAGCCTTAGTACCTGTCCTTCCAGGGAACAGTCAGGCTTGATTTCATTTAGAATTGACTGATTTGATCTCCTAGCAGTCCAAGGGACTCTCAGGAGTCTTCTCCAGCACCACAGTTCAAGCATCTATTCTTCGGCGCTCAGCCTTCCTTATGGTCCAACTCTCGCAACCATACATTGCTACTGGGAACACCATCGCCCTGACTATACGAACTTTTGTTGGCATGGTGATATCTCTGCTTTTTATTATGCTGTCTAAGTTTGCCATAGCTTTCCTTCCAAGGAGTAAGCGTCTTTTAATTTCATGGCTGCTGTCTCCGTCTGCAGTGATCTTGGAACCCAGAAAAGTAAAATCTGTTACTGCTTCCATTTCTGCCCCTTCTATTTGCCAGGAATTGATGGGCCCAGATGCCATGATCTTAGTTTTATTAATGTTGAGTTTCAAGCCAACTTTTGCACTCTCCTCTTTCACCCTCATCAAGAGGCTCTTTAGTTCTTCTTCACTTTCTGCCATTAGGGTGGTATCGTCTGCATATCTGAGGTTGTTGATATTTCTCCCGGCAATCTTGATTCCGGCTTGTGATTCATTCAGCCCTGCATTTCTCATAATGTACTCTGCATATAAGTTAAATAAGCAGGGTGACAATATACAGCCTTGCCGTACTCCCTTCCCAATTTTGAACCAATCAGTTGTTCCATGGCCGGTTCGAACTGTTGCTTCTTGACCCGCATACAGGTTTCTCAGGAGACAGGTAAGGTGGTCTGGTACCCCCATCTCTTTAAGAATTTGCCACAGTTTGCTGTGATCCACACAATCAAAGGCTTTTGCGTAGTCAATGAAGCAGAAGTAGGTGTTTTTTTGGAACTCTCGTGCTTTCTCCATGATCCAGTGCATGTTGGCAATTTGATCTCTAGTTCCTCTGCCTCTTCGAAACCCAGCTTGTACATCCGGTAGTTCTCGGTCCACGTACTGCTGAAGCCTAGCTTGTAGGATTTTGAGCATAACCTTGCTAGCATGTGAAATGAGTGCAATTGTACGGTAGTTTGAACACTCTTTGGCACTGCCCTTCTTTGGAATTGGAACGTAAACTGACCTTTTCCAATCCTTTGGCCACTGCTGAGTTTTCCAAATTTGTTGGCATATTGAGTGCAGCACTTTCACAGCATCATCATTTAGGATTTTAAGTAGCTCAGCTGGGATATTATCATCTCCACTAGCTTTGTTGTTAGTAATGCTACCTAAGGCCCACTTGACTTCACTCTCTAGGATGTCCGGCTCTGGGTCAGTGACCACACCAGCGTGGTCATCAGGAACATTAAGATCTTTCTTGTATAGTTCTTCTGTGTATTCTTGCCATCTCTTCTTAATCTCTTCTGCTTCTGTTAGGTCCTTGCCTTTTTTGTCCTTTATCATGCCCATCTTTGCACAAAACGTTCCCTTGATATCTCCAATTTTCTTGAAGAGATCTCTAGTCCTCCCCATTCTGTTGTTTTCCTTGATTTCCTTGCACTGTTCATTTAAGAAGGCCTTCTTATCTCTCCTTGCTATTTTGCTATTCTCTGGAACTCTGCATTCAGTTGTTTATATCTTTCCCTTTCACCCTTGCTTTTTGCATTCCTTCTTTCCACAGCTATTTGTAAAGCCTCATCTGACAGCCACTTTGCTTTCTTGCATTTCTTTTTCTTTGGGATGGTTTTAGTTGCTGCCTCCTGTACAATGTTACGAACTTCCGTCCATAGTTCTTCAGGCACTCTGTCTACCAGGTCTAATGCCCTAAATCTATTCTTCACCTCCACTGTATACTCATAAGGGATATGGTTTAGGTCATATCTGACTGGTCTAGTGGTGTTCCCTACATTCTTCAGTTTAAGTCTGAATTTTGCAATAAGAAGAATAAGAATTTTGTGCGTAGAGTGAATGTATTGGGGAGTGGGATTACACATGCTGACCCAATTTACACAAATGCAGTGTAACATGAGAATGAATACCATGGATGTAGGGCCTGTATGTGCAACAATAAAGAACTCTGGAGTGACAGGGCCTGATTGAATGTGCAGACTTGATGATCCTACAGATTCTTTGCATCTTGGCAGGGCTGAATGTGTGGTAGTTGAGGGCCACACATTCACTCACCACGTGAAAGGACGTTGAGAACAGGGCTAATGTGATTGAGTCTATCCATATGGTAAGCAGAATGCCAGCGCAATCCTGTGTAAGGATCCGGCCGGCAGCCCAGGGCCACCCCCTGGATCCTGAGTCCCGGCGGCAGAACGGCCGGAGGTCTACTCAGGGAAAGGGACGCTCGTCCCCTTTCCTGTGTAAATTCAGGCCGGCCCGATCGGCCTCCTCTGATTTCTGCCAGCTAAAAGTAGAGGAGGCCATCCCCTGCCCCGTCCTGGGCCGGCTACACCAGTGGCCCCCTCCCTCGCCCGCCGAACCGCCCCCATGCCGGCTGGATCCTTACCTGCCTTTTCTGGTGGCCGCTCAGGCGTTCTGGCGACGGAGCAAGGGAGGCCGGACTCCCTTACTCCAAAGTAGTCGTGAACGTGCTTTACGGCACATTTGCAACTGCTGCTGGCAACGGAACACTCGTTCTGTCGCCGGTGCGCTCTACAGGATTACACTGTACAAGGGTTAATGGCATTTGTGTAGATCTACTGCCATGAAGAAGTATTTCTGGTGGTAATACCAATGTGTCAGTGAGTTGTCTGTTGGGTAGGATTCATACCTCAGATTTTAGGGACTCAGAAACGTGAGTCAGCCTAATACAATATTGACTAACTGGCTATTTAAGGCTCTATCATAGAATTTTCAAAGGAAATTATAAACCAAGTTCAGTTCCCTTTGTACCACCATCGCTGCCAATAGAAGGTCTCAAAATTGCAGTTTGTGAAATATTTTTTTCATACTGTGAATTAAATAGAAACTGCTTACTAGATAATAATCCTGAACAAAGGATAAATCAAGTGGTGCATTGGTTATTTTTGGCAATTATAAACTGGAGCAGATTTGGCAAAAAAAAATGTTTACGTATTGCAATGAATCAAATTCCTGTTCAAAACACTATGGAGACTTTTTCAAACTTTAAATAAAACATTGTGTTGCAAGTAAAAACATTTGAGCATCCCAGCTGATTAAATATTCATTCTTGTTGCATTCCTCCTCATTTCAAGGCAAATGTTCTCCTGCTTTGTGCCACAGCTTGCAGAATCAGCAATATTTGGATGGTTCTATATAATTGTTTAAACTTTTTGCAAGGCAAATATGATGCCTATTGTTGTGGGTAGAACAAAGGTTTTTCTTCTACTTCCTATTATACATTAAGAACAATTATTCATTCATTTTTCCAGTGTGGAAGTGATTATGTGCAAAAACACCTATGCAGTGTGAAGCTATGCATGTTTCCTATCCAGAATTGGGCTGTACTACAGAGCCCATTACAACAGCGGAAACATGTTCTGCTGTCATGAAATGACTGCTGATTGAGCACAAAGCGCACTGTCAGGGGACAGCAACTCCGCTGCCGGACCCTGCCATGCCCACCGGAACAAGTGAGGTAGTGATCAGGGAGAGGAGGGGTGACACTAGGTAGGGAGAAGGGGAGGAACGGGGGCGGGAAGGTGGCTGGAGGGGGTGGATCCAGTGGCAATGGTGCACAATGGATCCTATCATCTCTTTTAAAAACCTCCCTAACCCTTCTCCTCGCATGTGTAGACCCATTGAGATGTGGAGGATTATTCCCCTTTCCCCTCCTAATCCGCCCCCCTCCCCGCTGGATACAGCATGCACTTTTTTGACGCAGCTGCATTGGCAAGAGGGGGGAGGATAGGATTGAGCTCCAAGTCTCTAGTTTACTCTTTTCCACCTCCTCTTTCTTTTTCTTTACAAAAGCCTTCCCTAGAGATTGGACTTAATTTGCATCAGAACTTTCCAGAATACTGCTCCAGAACCTCTTTCAGTCCTCTTTAAACACAAACAAGTAGAGAGATGAGACATTCTTTGCTGGCATGTAGTAATTAGATTTTGATGCTCTTCATGCTTCTAAATAGGTTCTACATTTTTTCAAACTTTTTTTTGTATCCATAAAATAACATTTATACAAGAAGAAAAAACATGTAATTGTATGGTTTTGATGGTGTTCTTTTTGTAACTTCTTTTTTCAAATCTGTTTGGAGAAAATCAAAAAGATGATTGAAATATTATTTCAGTGTTCTATACAGCACCTGGCATATGGATATTAGACAAATGCTAAGAAATCGGAGTTAGCAACAGGAGAATTAACACACTTTGTATATGCTTAAGTAAGAGCTGTTCCAGTGACTTGTTAAATAGGTAATTGATGTGTAAGCTGAGATACTAACTGTCGTCTGTAATTTAAGTTATTTGTTGCTGTGTAGTCTTTTATGCACTAGATTCATTACGCCATCTAATAACTTCCACATCTAAGTGGCTTCTGCAGAAATAAACTTGGACAAGTTATAAAACTTTTTTGGACTGTGCTATCTCTTTAGAATATTTTCATTTTAATTAAATGTCATGCTTCAAATAACTGATGAGTGAACATGCCATAAGCCGGTAATGGAGTTTGTCTGACTACCTCATAAGCACAGATTGCTAAACTAGTCACTAAGGAGATACTTTCCGGTTCTAATTTGCATCTGGGAATGTTTTTGGTAGTGGTTTTTTCCCCCCCTTTTTTCCTATTTGTATTTACATAAAGTAGTGCCAGAAATGATGATTCTGGCTGGGCAAGGAAAAGAAGGCATATGGTCTGATATTTTTCTATTTTGTAAATATTAAAGAACCATATGTAGAAAATGTGCTGATATTTTTTGCCTCTCTGTAGCATTATTACTAGAGCTGTGCTCAGAGATAAATCTGGCTCAGGATATGTGTTGTTGGCTGGCTGTGGTAATGCATACCTTAGGCTGTAATCCTATACGCACTTACCTGAGAGTAAGCCCCACTGAACACGATGGGACTTACTTCTGAGTAAACATGTACAGGATTGTGCTGTTAGTTAAATCATGTCTGGATTATTGCTCTACATGGGACTGTCTTTTGAAGAGTACCTGGAAATTGCAGCTGGTCTACAACATGGTAGGTTTTTGAAAGAAATCTGGTTACCGGGAACATACAGTTCCCTTGTTCCAACAGCCACACTGACTTATGGTTAATTTCTGAGTCTATCTCAAAAAGCTGTGTTTGACCTTTCAAATCCTGTATAGCTTGGGACTGTGTTCCCACATGAGCATGCCCAGTTATTAAGATGTTCAACAGATGTCACCATCATTCAGGCAGCTCAATCCACCATAACTCCCTGCACAGCAGTGTCAACGTGGCACCCACAGCATTCCATGGGGAAACGTTGGCCTCTGGAGGCAAGAGAACATTTGTTGCCTTGCCACGGGGTAAGCCCCTGCTGGCCCAGCGGTGTACTTGGGTCTGTGCCAGCTGTATTGCTGGTGTAGGTCTGCGTGGACCTGTGAAGGTGGATTGAGGTTAGGAAGGGGGTTTGAATTCCTGGTCACTGCTGCCTCCAAACCTACCCCCTTCCCAGTCCTAATCCACCCTACTCCCCGCCCCGTTCTGCCCACCTCATGCCCTGTTCCACCCACCCCCTATGCATACTTACAGGCACTGGCAGGCATCCAGAGTCTGCTGGTGTGCAGAGCCAGCCACTAGCAGCAGCGACCAGCCCACATGCTCCGTTATGTCTCTTTCTGACAGACAGAAAACACCTAGAACCTCCGAAATATTAGTTCTGGCGGCACTAGGCACTAATAAGATTGGGGCTTGGGTTGTGTTCAGTTGAGATGGGAGAGAGGCCTTTTCAATGACCACACCTGAACTGTGGAATGCTCTACCAACAGATACTCGCCGTGCCCCCTCTCTGCCATCTTGCACTTCTGTTTTGTGTGTCCTTTACATTTTTGATATTGTTGTTTTAACTGTTAAATTATTGTTGGTGTGTGCTATCCTTGCCTTGAACATTTTTATGGAAAGGTGAGAAATAATGGAAAGATCCCTTTACTAAAGAATACTGCTTTGCAGCTTAAAAAACAATCGTCTTCTACTGGTTAGGTTGGGGTGCTGTGTGCTAGCAGAGTAAATGTATGTTTTCTTTATATCCTCTAGGTATGGGGTGTTAAATAATGCTAGAATGTAGATTTGCTAATGATTTAGTACTTTCATCTATTACTGGTATCACCAATATAACATTGTGGATATTTTGGACGTAATAGAGGAGATCTTGGTTCAAGTCTCTGGTTAGCCATGATACTCACTGGATGGGCAAGTATGTCAGCCTAATCTGTTTTACAGAGTGGGTATTGACAGGATCAAAATAATCCCTGTACGCTGCCTTGAGATACTTGGAGGTAGATGGGAAATAAAGAATGTACTTTCAGTGTCAGATTTATTTATGTAACTTCAAAATCCAGCCTGCCAATGTTTAATGAAGTGACTGTGATGATTAGCAGTGGTGGCACAGGAGGAGGTGCCCATACTTGGTTAAGCAACAGTACCGTACAGTAGTTGCATCTCTGCCTAGAACTATCACTCAAAGGGAATACAATTAATTGTATGAGTTTAATAAGAATAATTACATTTTAGAACGGAAGCTTTCATGGCTAGCTATGATAGTACAGGAGACAGGATATATGGGTAAAATAGCCATGTAATTTAAAAACTGCCATAAATCAATGGCAGAAATCAATGATCATTGCAGCCCCACTGTCTTTTACCTTGACAAGGACCTCGGACTGAAGTCGAAACGTCGGTCTTCCAACTCCTGGACTTCCGTGATTTTAATCTTGTTTTTAATTTCGAGCGCTCGCTTTTTAAGTGGCTCCTTTGAAGTTTTTTACTTGTTTTAAGTCCGTGATTTCTGGCAGTTTTTAATGATAAATTACACTTTATAGACCTTTCCTTATTGTATGAGAAAGAAGACATGCTGTTGTGCAAGTTACTGGTGTGTATATGCGCGCGCGCACACACACACACACACACACACACACACCCTTCTTTTTCATTTTCTATGTGTATAGAATCGGGGGCATCCACATGACCTTTCACAGGGGTGCGTTCAATGAAGACTACAGCTCCCAGAGTGCAGTGATAGAGAGAGGCTCCATTGTGGATGAAGGGAAAGAGAACTTAAGCTGTTTTGTGAGGGAGATCTCCGTGACTCAGAGAAGAGAGCAGAGGGAGGGTTTTCAAGTCTGTTAGAATGGGACAGTTGTCTGTATCTACTTCCCTCAAGGATTTGTGACCAGTGAGTGATTCTAGGACAACCGCCCTATTGTCTGTAGGCCTCAAATGGCTGACTAAACTTCTGTCAAGATTTCAGACACATCCAGGCCCTCTCTGCTGCCAAGTACCAACACATCTGAACTGTGTCTTTGTAGCTACAAGAGAATAATATGAGCCACCCACCCATTGAGGTCTGGTGGGGTGTACATTTGCTGGCTTGATAATAGTCAGCTGTCCTCCAAATCTTTAGTCTTTTAATATATTTTTCTTAGGAAAGCTGGAAGCACAAGGCCAAGCTGCAAATTCTGTGCACAAAGCACAGGCCTGCTAACGTTCTTGCTCCAAAGAAAAAGCATTGTTTATTTAAGCCCTACCATATTTAAACTTTTCTGCTGTGGTGGTCAGTTTAGCTTCACTGAAAATTTTTAAACAATGTTGTTGCCTTTTAAGCTGAGTTTTCTGTTTCAAAGGTCACAGCCCAGGTGTTTTGGTAAACTAATTTGTTTCTGTACTTGTGAGGGACTTAATGTTCTTTTGACAAACATGCAGTGAAACAAAACCAACCCGTTGGGTTTTTTTCTAGTTTGAATAGTTCAGCTTGTGAGGGAATACCGTATTATCCCGAGTATAAGATGCACCTGATTATAAGACGCACCCTTAAAGTTTGGTGCTGTTAAAAAAAATAATTAAATCACTGGCATTAAATTGCAACAGCCTGATTATAAGACGCACCCCTAGTTTAAAACTTAAATTAGGAGAAAAAAGTGAGTCTTATACTCAGACCAATACGGTAATTCTTGTATTGCCATATGAGGTTCTGATAATCTTAATTAGTATCATTGTTGCATATCTCTGGGAGAAAGATTTTTTAAAATGAAAAATCACAATAAAGTATATTAAAACAAATCTTTTCAATGCTGAAAGCAACATGAACATGTTTGAATATGTAATTTTTTAAAAAAAATCTTCCAGTCTAATGTATTTTCGATGCAATCCTGTGTAAGATGCGGTGGTCGGCCTAAAGAGCCGGCTGCCACATCCTGTGCAGTTCCCGGGCTGCCCCTAGCAGCCCAACCAGTGCAGAACTTACTTCCGCCGGTGTGTGCCGGGTCTGGAGGGCGGCGTGAGGGCTGTCTATCTCTGCGCCAGTGGCCCTTACTCTAGAGCAGACGTTCCCAATCTGTGGTACGCGGACTGACAGCCGAGGTTATGCAACAGGCTTGCCCTTATCAGTTGCTGCGATCAATAGCTGATCGTCAGGACTTGCAGCACAAATTTTAAAAGGAGTTTCCAAGCGGGGGAATACAACAGGCTTGCCCTTATCAGCTGCTGTGATTCAGGAATGCAGATAGTTCACACTCCTAGCCTTAAGAAAGTAACACCACTGGTTAGCACACTCTTTCACTCTCCTGCTCTGTGCTGGGTTTTCTAAGAACGGAAATCACTGTGTCACGCTATTGTTATCACAAGCAGTACAGGAAAGTGAGAACAACTTCAACGCTTTCGAGAAGCCGCCACTACTGGCTGCTTTGAAACCCAAGGGACCCTGACTTCCGGGGGGGGGGAGAGTGAGTGAGAGAGTGAGAGAGTGAGTACGCATTGCAAATGCGGTCTGGTACGCATTGCAAATATCCTGATAAGGGTAAACACAGCCTCGCGGTCTCTACAGCAGCAGCAAGAGCAAGCGCAGCAGCAGAGCAGCAAAACATTGCTGGGCAGACTCAGCGTGAGTGCCATAAAGTCTGTCTGAGCCAATACATTGTGCTCATGCTTGTTCCTGTTGAGATATCAGGCAGCACAATAGTTTTAACTCTGCTGCTTGATGCGAAACAATTTGGGTTGGACAGCTCTGCTCCAACACAGAACCAAACAAATCTCATAGAATAAGTCTATAAGACTCTATACAAATAAATCTAATCACTTATTTATTATTAATATTATTATTATTATTATTAACAGTATTTATATACCGCTTTTCAACAAAAAGTTCACAAAGCGGTTTACAGACAAAATCAAATGATTAAATGGTTCCCTGTCCCAAAAGGGCTCACAATCTTAAAAAATAAATAAATTGCAGAACACCACCAGCAAACAGCCACCAGAAAGACACTGTGCTGGGGTGAAAGGGAGGCAGTTACTCTCCCTCTGTTAAATATAAGAGGAGCACCAATTAAAACAGTGTCTCTTGCCGGGGATTAATTAATTACATAATCCAATTAATTAGTTAAATTTTTCCCCTGCAGTGGGTACTTCAGAAAATTGGACCATGACAGGGGGTACAACTGGCAACAAAGGTTGGGAACCTCTGATCTGGAGTCGTCACAAACGTGCTTTACGGCACGTTGGTGACGGCTTAAAGAAACGGAGCACACGCTCCACCACTATAGGCTGAGAGAGGATCGCGCTGCCCAAGGAGTAATCAATTGTATATTTTAAAAAGGAAAACTCACTTTTTTGCTGACTGTAAAGAGCATCACACAAACTATTTCTTTTGCTTGAGTTATTTGATGGGGGGAAAAGGGGGTGGAATATCAAGGCATTATTTGGTATATTTCCCATCATTCAGCTCCCACACTTGTTTATTTAAAATGTCAGTTTCATTATTAGATTAGCATTACCGGTCCCCCTGGCATATTTTGCTCTTAAGAATGCTACATTTACCAAACTAGTGCCTAAGCCTTCCAAGGGAGATATAATTGGAGAACACAATCACAGAATGCTTCTAGAACAAAATCATCAGCAACATGCCATCCAGGGATTAGAATTTATGGAAGGCAGGTACTTCCCTGCAGCTATGGGAGTTTGAAGCACTTTTGCTTTTCACAAGGTACACTGCTACCGAATATTACATCATCTCTGAAATCCAGAGAATTGGTGGATGTGATATTGGTAATGCTAAACTAGGCATGTGCCCAGAAGCTGTAGATTACCAACTTTCCATGCACCTGCAGTCACTGTTCAAAGGTTGTGTTTTCTTAGCCTTTGTCATATCTATGAGGAGCATTCATGTGTGAGTGACTTTATATATGAACTTGTTACGCAGAGTGTGTAGTAGTTTGAGAATATGCATAGCCATGTCCTCTGTAGAATATGAAAAGATATGGGGAAGAAGAGAACAGATAGGCGCTCTGTGTCTTGCATGTGTGTTTGCATGTAATAAAAGGATTTTATCCTACTTTTCTGTTTAAAACTGTTTAAGGTGCTTTATTTACTGATTTACAATAATTTATCCCGCCTTTCTCCCCAAAGGGACCCAAGGCGGTTTACAAAAACAGGAAAAAACCACTACAAAAAACAATCACCTTTAAAAGGAATAAAACAGTTAATTAAAAACTCATAAACAATCTAAAAACGATAAAAAGACCATTATTACAATTTAAGAAACAAGAGTACAAGAATAGCAGCAACACACCTGTAACTGCTGGAGTAGTATTTGCGGTATTGAAGAACACAAAATAATGACATAAGCAACAATTTAAAATGTTACTAAACAAGAGACAGGCATAAGTTAAAACCATCTAACACTAAATCAATTTAAAAATGAGAGATCAGGGAAAACTGTAAATCAAATTTGTCTAAAATGGAAGGTTTTCGTCTGATAATGGAGGTGTCACTGGGCATTCTTTAGTCTAAGACACATGTAATGTGCTATGGAATCCTCTCGGAAAACAGTGCAATGCCAATTGGCAGGCATCAACATCATATAATGGGGAGCCGCGGCCAATGGTCACCACAGGTCAAAAGGAGTCGCAGGTCAAAAAAGTTTGGGAAACACTTTGTTAGCTAGTTCCAGAAAGGGGACCAAGCCAAGGGAGCCAAGATTGTTTCCCTGGGTCAAAAACAATTCATTGGAAGTGGGCACTAGAGTGGCAATTTGTGGTCGCACTCAGGGGAAGGGTGCCGGGAAGAAGGGAGAAAGACTAGAAGAAGAACAGAATGGTTTAATACGTATTCCTGGTGTTGGCTGGCATGGTGGTTCTTAGCAGAGGGAATGGGGGTGATTGATGAGTCATTGAACTGTTGTAGAATGGCAGCAGCAAGAATGGGAAAAGGACAGAGAACACAAGCGGTCTGTGACCCAGCTTTTTATAGCCAAGATCCCCATAGGGTAACATGGAGGCTATTGGAGGGTGAGTTAATGAAGGAGTGTTCTTTTGTGCTTTGATGGCCCTTGATGGCACATCCTCAGTTGGAGATGGGTGCCTTCTATGGTTGAGTGTCCTGAGGAGATTGTGGCAGGACACTCCTTGATTGATTAGCTATTGGTGGGATGTGAACAACAACTTCCATTGAAGATCTCAATAAATTGGCAGGCTCATATAGAAGAAGGTGCCCGTCAGGTAGTTCTGTAAGAGTCTATGGGCCTTTAATCTCTGAATGCTGCTACTGAACTGTAATGTATGAAACTCTTACCTTGAACTATTCCAAAAGTCTCTTTCAAAAAAGAATCCAGTTTATAGAGAAAAGATTGCATGTGTAGAGTGATTGTGTGGGAAGGGGTTATTTTTTTTTGGGGGGGGTCATATCTAAGTAGGTGTGTGCAAACCTCAGGTGTAATTCTATTCCATTTATGTTTTATTACAGCACTTCTACAAGTGTCAATTTCTCTCAGCAAGGTAGAAGTCAGTGTGGGTGTATCCAAATTCTTCACATGCACAGGTATGTATAAATATTCTTATTCAGTATGTACAGTATTTGTATACAGTGTATATAGCTTGATTTCAGTGTATTTGAATGTATTGCTTGGGGCGAAAAAACTCACGTGTTAGGAAGAATCAAGCCTAGTTCACCTTGGTAATAGTATAGCATATAATGCTAATTCTTTAGGAGCCTTGTTAAAATGAATGGGAAATGTGCCAAAATGAGGATGTTGTAGGTTGTGCTCATGCTGTTAAATCAAGTGACTGATAGTTGAAATCAAAAACATTAAGAGAGCAGTCCATTCTTCTATTCACTTCAGTTCAGAAATGGAAGCTGTTTAATGAAAAACTCTGTGGTAGTAACCTGGTAGTTTAGTTTGAACTTTTTTTTTCTGTTGGTGTAAATTATCTGTTTGAAGATTTTTCCTTTAAGTAAGTTAGTTTCAGATGATAAGTTGCAGAATACAGTTACAGTACAAAATCTATATTGTAATACGCAAAGGGATTTTGTGGCAGTTAACAGCTGTTGCAGTGGTGACGAACTCTCCTGTTCACATCGACTTAGCTGTTGTGATGTCTTGAAAAATGCTTATGACTATTCCATTTGCCAAGGCAGGTTGTCACCTACAGAAGTTTTACATCAGCCTTGTAAAATGAAGTAAAGTTGCTTCACACACGTTTAGGGTCCAGGATCCAACTGCATGGCAAGGTATGAACCCTGAGGAATGGAAAGCTTAATAGGAGGACATCCCAAGAGGCAGAGAAGCTAAGGAGAAGAGAACCAAGGTTTAGGCCAGCTAGAAGAAGGGGGCCAGAGTAGGCAATGGAATGAAAGCTTCCATATTTGTTCTTCCGTTCCCCTCCTATGCAGGAACAGGAGAGTCTACGCTGTTGACAGGAACAGGAAGCTAATACATAAGAGTTTGGGGCAGCTGACTGCAAATCAGGAAATACAGCAACACACTGCACAATCCTATCCAACTTACACCAACGGTGTAACCAGTGGTGTAGCGAAAATGGGAGGCCCCAGAACGGAAAGGGGATTCAAATCCTCTCCAAAGGGGGATTCAAAGGGGATTTGGAATCCCCTTTCTATTCTGGGGCTTCCCGTTCTTGCTGCACTGCTGGTTATACTGGTGGTGCAAGTTGGATAGGATTGCGCTGACAATGTAACACACACCGAAAAGCAGAGGAATATAGGAAGAATGTGTAATTAAGGCTTGCACTTTTAAGAATGGAATAATCAAGGAGAGACGAGGCAGGGCAAAATTTTGCATTGGTTCCAGTGAAAGAAGGAACTACAAGCTAATGGCAGGAAGGAAATGGATAGGGATGGGAATCCAGAGCACTACATGGCAAGCTAAGGAGCCAAGGGAGCAGAGGCTTGCCTGGTCCACAGGCTAAAATGCTCCTGTACGTTTAAGTGATGCAGAGAAGATAAATTTTGCCAGGGCAGACAATCTTGCCACAAACGCACAAACTTCAAAACAGGATGGTGTAGTGGTTTGCGAGTCGGACTTAGACCTGGAAGGTCCAGGTTCAAATCCCCGCTCTGCCACGAAGCTTCCTGGGTGACCTTGGGCCAGTCACTATCTCTCAGCCCCACCTACCTCACAGGGTTGTTGTGAGGACAAAAAGGAGGGGATGAAATATGTATACCACTCTGAGCTCCTTGGAGGAAGGGTGGTATAAAAATGTGAAAAATAAATAAATAAATAAATAAATAAATAAATAAATAAATAAGCCGCATTATAAGAAAATCTCTCTATAGATGGGAGGTCAATTTTTTCCTGTGAAGAGTGGTGCGTGTTGGATGTCCTCTAAGCTCAAGAAATTACCGGTACATATCCTCATGACCTTGCATGAGACTCTGAATTGTAGCAAAAGTGTTTTTGTTTTCCCCTAGCTGTGGAATGTCGGCAATGTCTTCAGTTAACTCAGCTGTTAACATCTGCATTTTGACACGTTGCCTGCATTATTTCCAACTGGTCGGAAATCATTTCTGTTTTGGAAACTGCAGCCTCCTTTTATTTAAAGGCACAGTAATAGTGAGCAATTATCTTAAACGTTTGGTGTAGGATCATTAGAGGACTTCCATTTCACCTTGAGCGAAGAGTCTGGCTCTACGCTTCATCCAAACATGTTCAAGGTTACTAATGTAACATTATTGGATATCCAGTTAGGAGTGATACAGCAAAAAAATCAAGCACAGGATTCCTCTTCCTGCCTGTTAAAGCAACGTGACATCAGATCAAGACAAAAATAAAATGTCATTGATACTTTTAGAGAGTATGGTCCCTGTTTTTAGTTTTCTTGAAGACCAACTTAATTTGGGGTCCTCTTCATTTTACTCAGAAATGCTCCCTTACTCTCTTCTCTGTTTTGGTTTATCTGTAATAAAATTGCATAACATGGCATATGCATTATTTGAATTATTTTGTTCGTCTAAGAACATGAAAAGAAGATAGAAGGGTTGGATGGATCTGTAGTATACACATTGGGGAAAAGGGCTACTAGATTGCTGTTTGTTTGATATCTTCACTATATACTGAATATTTTGTTAAACCACTGTATACAGTATTTATTTATTTATTTTATTTATTTATAGAATTTATACCCCGCCTTTCTCCCACAAGGGCAACCAAGGCGGCTTACAATAAAAACATTAAAATACATATATACATTTAAAATCAAGAATTAAAACAATTAAAACAAACAGCCCCATCCGGTATTCATGAAAACGTTCCTGAAAAATCTGCCAGATACGGACTTTCCTCTCATTCAGCACAATGATAGGAATAAAACAAATGGTAAAAGTTAAACGTACACTGGCTCCCCAAGTTACGGATGGCTGCATTGTCACAGTAATCCTTTGGTGGTGTTCTCATGCAGGCGTGATAGCACTGGGTGGGCAAGAACCGGATGTTTCAACTTATATACAGACCCCTGGAACCTAATCTGTACCCAATACGTAGGCCCAATACATTGAGACCCACTCAAGGTCTGAACTTACCAAAGCTAATATGTCATAGTGCCCACTAGGCATGGATGGAGTGAGGAACTGATTGTTTTTTCAAATTGATTTGAATAAGCAAGCCACTGCAACAGGTAGGAAGGAAGGCAAACTCAAGGCTTGATTGTTTCAGGTAGACTTTCCTAGTGAAGCTCAAGGAGTTGAAATGGTGGGAATCAGTAGTGGCACCAATCACAACACACCAGCTGTGGAACACAACTCAAAGAAAGAGTAGCAGAAGTAGGATCGTTAACCAAAGCTGAGGTTTTACTATTATTGAGCCATTGATATCAATCTGACATACAGAAAAATCCAGCAGGTAAGGCTCTTCTGGCATGTAGATAAATGGTGCGAAAAAGTTCCAGTTGCCTTGTAAATGCTTTTGAAAGCATTAGAATTGTGTAATTGGCTGTTTTGATACTGATTTTTAAGTGGCTGCTGAACAAATTAAAGAATTTGATCAATGTGGGGTTCCCTGCAGTGTTTGCTGCTGGGGTTTGCTGTCTTCTGTGTCTTGACCAACTCCCACTAACCTTGAAATTAATATTTCCAATAATGTGCTTCCAAGTTACCTTGAAATGGGATGATCTTCTGTTCTGTCATCTAGCTAGGAAATAGGAAGTTAGTCCATCCGTTAGAATCCTAGTTTTTATTCTGAAGTCTGTCAATTGATACGTATGCTCACTTGCTAATAACTATGAAATGATATGAGATCAGGATACTGTGCTGAAGACATTTAATGTAATCCTTTTAATGGACATTTATTCCAGCAAATTAAATCTTGGGTTATAACAGATAATTAAAGAAACAGTTAAACCAAAATCTCAACTAAACAAATGACAAACATGATAAAGAACTTGGTCTTGAAAAGTAGTCTATATTTTCAATTATTTTGCTTTAAACACAATCTAGAGAGAATTATACTTTATTTGGATTTTAGAACTTTTTTTCTAAGCAACTTAGCCATTAAATTAAAAAAAATAATTATTTCCTTTGAGAGAAAACTATGAAAGGGCAATTATTTACTGACATACTTGTGTTATTTGGTGAGTGTTCTTAAACAGCATATGCTAACAGAAACTGGAGAGAGATCAGAGATGAAAGAATCTACATGCTCTCAGACAGGCAGGAACTACCTCTCAAAAAGATACTTAGGGTGCATTCTTTTATTGACTGCTTCCAGGAGAAAAAGCAGAAAGGAGTTTGACAGCGCAATCCGACTTAACTTTTGTGCCGGTGTAATCAGCGGCGCAGCGAGAACGGGAGGCCCCAGAATGGAAAAGGGATTCAAATCCCCTCCAAATGAGGAATTCAATGGGGATTTGAATCCCTTTTCCGTTCTGGGGCCTCCCGTTCTCGCTGCGCCGCTGGTTACACCAGCACAAAAGTTAAATCGGATTACGCTGTCAGTTTCTCATCCTGTGTACATGTCAGTATTTGAAAAGGGTCTTGTATGGATGAGATATGGCGTCTGTTCTGTATCCAAAGCAATCCCCCTTTTTGAATGTTATGACAGTAGAGGAAAAAGACAAAGAGGATCTCCCCTGTGATCATTTGCCCCTCATATATCTAGACCTTTCATAAACTGGCATGTGTGTGTGAGGGAAAACCAAACTAGGACAGTCTGTGTGCTCATCTGCACATTTTGAAAGAGTAGTCAAATATATTCTTGTGTCTGTTTCTGGATGGAGGAAACCCTAGTACCTCAGTTGGACTGCATTATTCCCCTGCCTCCCCCCCCCGATAAATATATTTTGTACAGAATACTGTAAATATATTTTGTACTTAACTATGGTTGTTTAGGGGACTTCTGGAATTTGTTTCTTCTAAGATGCATATCTGTTAAGCGGGGCCTTAGAATGGCAGTGTTGTGTGTTTTTTTTAAAGGTCTGCCTATGTGCTGAAGCAGATGAGGACAAGAGGCTTGTTTGATTAGACTCAACATGTCCAATGCTTAACAGGGTGCCTTTTCCAGTAGATGTGGATAAACCATTTGTGGATTCCATTGGATTGACTCAGAAATAAACAGAACTATTTCCTCAAAAATCTAAGTTTCCCATCCAATCTAAATTGGCTAGTCCACCCCATAAGTTCTCAACCCCCCCATCCTACTCATCCCTCCACTAACCAAGTGTACCTGTCACTCACAAAAGTGGTCACCTGGACCCCTTAATTAATTAAGAAACAGAACAAAATTTGGAATCATTGTTACTATTTCCCAAAACATTAAATTGAAGTGGTATAATTGTACATATTTTGAGACATTTAATTTATTCTACAGTATACTTGCAGGAAGAAAAAGTTGACTGTTAAATAAAAAAAAAAAACCAAATATTTGCTACTTTGTCAAACATAGTTGTACATTGTTATACTTTTTCTTTTTTTTAGTCATTGGTGAACCTGAGAGTATAGACTGGTACAACCCACAAGGAGAGAAGATTGTTTCTAGTCAAAGAGTGATGGTTCAAAAAGAAGGAGTCCGATCACGACTAACCATTTACAATGCAAATGTGGAAGATGCTGGAATATATAGGTGTCAAGCAACAGATTCTAGAGGACAAACTCAAGAAGCAACTGTTGTTTTGGAAATTTACCGTAAGTAAAGTTCAAAGGATAAAATGAATTAAGTGATGAGCCTTACTCTTGTATAGAACATAACAAGTACAGTTGCTCTGTAAACTATTTGCTTTGTTGTTCTGTGATGTAATGGGGTGGGGAGGCCACAGGAGGCAGAGGATCCATCGTGGAAGTCCTGCACAGGATCCTATCTCCCTTCCCTGCAGCCTCCCCACCCCTTTTCTCTCCTTGGATTTACGCAAGCAAAATTGTTAGCGTAGGTCCAAGGAGACCCATAAAAATTCTTTTTATCACATGAAGCTGCCTTACGGCGCAATCCTGCATAATGTTAGAGCGACGGAGCACGAACTCCACCATTCTACAGCATCGCAAAAGTGCCATGAGGCGTACATTCGAGGAGGCCCATAGGCCCTGGGCCCGCTTACACCCGGGAAAGGGGACAAACATCCCCTTCTCTTGAGGTGCAGCCTAGCAGCCCTGGAGCATTCCGCAATCAGCTGAGGATACATCACCCGGTCTTTATGCTGGATTGGACTGCCCGTTAAAGCATTGGTTCATATAGCCCTATATTATCTATTCTGACTGGCAGTGGCTCTCTAAGGTCTTAGGCAGAGATCTTTCCTATCATCTGCTACTATCGCCCTAGCTGATGCTAGGAATTGAAGCTGGGACCTACTGCATGCAAAGCATATGCTCTACTACAGAGCTACCTTTTTATCTGTATTCAAAGAACAAGATGAAGGTAAAATGCATTTTTACATAAATTAACATTGAATAAAGAAATGTTAGATTGTATTGATATTGGAGATTGTAGAATACGTTCTTACTAGCTATACTTGGATTTATAGCAAAAAAGGTTAGAATGAAAGGTGACAAAAGTCATAATCAATCAGTAAAAATCCAATACAGTAGCATTGTGTGAATGATGAATCTTTGACTCTCTGTACTATTAATTTTGTTTATAATTTCTACAGTGCATTGTAGTATACTAGTGCTTTATATTACTTTATAATTTCTAATAGTATGTGTAGGTTATATTAATCTGGATTACCATATTTAACAGCCCAGTCCTAACGAACTTTCCAGGACCGATGCAACCCCATGGTAAGGGAACAACAATCCCTTACCATGAGGAGGCCTCTGTGATCCCCCCCACCCCACACACTGTGGAACGGGTACTGACGGGGCAGAGAGGACGGCAGATCGGGACTAGGAAGGGGACAGGTTTGGGAATAGTGGCACCCGCTGAATCCTAACCCGCTTCCTGGCCTTAATCCCCTGTCCCAGGTGCATGTGGAATTGTGCTAGCTATAGAGCTGACGCAGGCCTGAATAGACCTAGAGGCCTGGCACGGGCTTACCCAGGAGAAAGGGAACAAATGTCCCGTAATCCTGAGGATGCCTCCAGATGCCGAAACTCCCTTGTAGGATACATTGGGTGCCACGTTGGTGCAGCTACATCGCTGCTTAGAGATTTGGGCTGTATTGGTCTGTAAGGCTGCAATCCTATATACTCTCATGGAGAGTAAGTCCCATTAAACTCAATGGGACTTCTGAGTAGACATGTATGAGATTGCTCTATAAGTGCTACATAAATACTAAATGCTAAGTACTGTTGTTTAAAGTTAAAGTGTATATACTTTTGAATTTTCAGCGAAAAGGTAGGAGAAGCTGATAATTTTTATTTCCTTGTTCCTTAGAAAAGCTCACATTCCAAGGTATCTCATCGCCACAGGAATTTGTACAAGGAGATGATGTACAAGTCATTTGCCGTGTTACTAGTTCACCTGCACCCATTGTCAGCTGGTTGTATCAAAATGAGGAAGTCTCAAATATTGCTGACAGTTAGTATTTTGGTAACTCTTTCAATTATATGTTTTCATTCAAAATTCAATCCATTTAGGCACCTATTCCAATGTTTTTTTATACTGTGTATATATAAAGAAAGGAACACTTTTAACAAAGAGTGGACAAAAGAATAAGTGAAATCGTAGTCATTGAGACAGTAATTATACATTGTCAGAGACATGTTTGGCAATTATTTACGACTAAATTTTCTTGAAAGTTCTTTTCCAGGTTCTGTCTCTTTCCCCTTGCATATAAGAGAAACTCTAGCTTTGGAATCAGCAGCAGGTGGCTTCTGGGCTAAAATTGGTGCCACCTGACCCCCTACTTGCCAATTCAAAGGTGAAGAGGGTTGTGGAGGGTGGTGTGGTTCTGATCTCAAGACTTGATCCCTAGTCACTTCAGCTCTCATCCAGGATCTTTGTCATGCCTGTAAATGACGAGAGAGCTTCTGAATCCCATTTAACCCACCTTTGTTGCCAGGCTACTGCTGTAACTAAAAGCTGGATCTTTACCCAATCCCCTAGTATCAGAAATACCAAAACGGAGAGGGCTCAGGCTAATATTTTCTCCTGCAGATGTAGTGGGTGCCTAGCTTTTTGGAAAATCCCTACAGATAAAATGAAATGAAGGACTAAGTATTTGCAGAAGTGATCCCACATGTTGGAAAAAGGTAGGATCAGGAAGGCCTCCTAACAGCCATGCATAAAAAAGTGTCCGTAGGATTTGATGACTGATAATGCAATATACTTGCTACATTTAATTACATGTGCCTGCTGTAGCTTTATGTCTCTCACTGAACACTTCTCTGTGTCTAACACTAGCAGAAGCGTCGTTGGGGTTGGGACGGGGGGCGGCGGGCCCCAGGGCGGGGGCTGGATGTGGCGGCGAAGGGGCGTACTTTCCTCCAGGATGCGCTTCCTCCGCCGCACGTGTCTTGGTGTTGGGCCCTCCCGCCTGCCCTGGAGCTCGAACGGCTCCAAAATAGAAAGTAAAACAGCGGGGGGGGGGATGGAGCTGCACTGGGTGCGCGCGTCAAGCTGACGTCACGCCTGGCGGGTCACGTGGGGGCGTGGCGTCGGCGCCCCCCCCCCATGATCGCTACTGAACACTAGACTTTTGTATCTGTTTCTTTCTCCAAGTTCCAAAAACATATGTAGCCAACACTTCCTAGTAGTTCCCACCTGGAAGCTGAACTGACTGATGGCAACTGAGGCAGCTTGCCAATTTCTGTCCCCTCCCCCTGCTGATGTAGGCACATCTCCTGCTCCTGGATTGGAAAAGGAAGAGGAGGTGGAACTACTAGTCAGGTCCACCCCTGTAGTCTCCTCTACCCTTCCTCTTCTGTTCTAGCAATCTCTGGATACTGGATTGTGTTCTAGCACAATCCGGTATCCAAATTGGATGCTGAATTGAATATGTCTCAGGCTACTTTTAGTTTGCTTTGCATGGCTTTGAGATTATTTATTCACAATGCTTATGTTCTATTATGGGCTGGCCAGTATTCAGGAAGATTTTTTTTTAATTATAACCTGTTCTTAAACATGTTAGCCATGGCCTGCTTTTAAACGCTTGATCATCCAAAGTACTGACCATGATTGGTACTGTACATTCTTATTTCTAAGTAACTCTTGTGGTATATGTTATACTGCTATTAAGTACCAAATCCTATAGGTCTATTTAATAACAATGGGAAGAAATGTGTATATTCTTAATTCTTAGTATTTCACCTTTATTACTAATTCATGACCAGGAAGTGTCCGATAAATCCCTGTTGTAGTGAATATCATCTGTATTACACAGAAACAAAATCTTGACAGATTTATTAAAATACATCACTGTGTATTTCAGCTGCCATAAGATTGATTTTTGGGATGAAATGGAGCAATGTTATTCTTAATTTGTCTTCAGCTATATAATTTCCTTTAATCATTCTGGGTTGTATGCTATACTTATGGGTGCTTTCTGAATACAATACCTTATAGGTTTAACAAGCTTTTTGGAGGTAGAGAAGTTGATACTTCAACCTTGCAAGTCTTGCTGGTCTTCTCCCTTT
The DNA here is from genome assembly GCA_026170595.1 of Plestiodon gilberti rubricaudatus. Lineage (NCBI taxonomy): Eukaryota > Metazoa > Chordata > Lepidosauria > Squamata > Scincidae > Plestiodon > Plestiodon gilberti. The sequence goes on along the minus strand of JANXHW010000003.1, from coordinate 179,233,154 downwards.
CAGCAATGAGTAGAGGGAATACTGGAGCATAGTGCGTGGGATGGAAAAAAAATCTTAATAATAGACTCCTGAAACATATACTTGTATTTGGCAGCAGTTTTCAGTACTGAAGCTTGAGTGCTTTAATTCAGCATTCACCTAACCATTATCCCTCCTCCTTTCTCCCCCCCCCCCACACTCTCTTTTGTTTCTTGTCCTCCCATCCTTTCCTGTTTTTGGTATTCATTTCTTGTTAGATTTTTGAGAAAATGTGTGAGTTAGGGTGGGGAAGGCAGAGTGTTGTTTTGTGGTTTATATGATATGTATTTGTAAGAATCTTAAAGCAGCAAAATTTGCAAACAAGGGGGGGAAAACACCACCACCAAGATGGAAAGTCTTTGAGATAGGCAAACCAAACTGCCAAGATTATATTTTACTTGCATTTTGAAATGTGTTTTGTTGATGAACAATTTGATAGTATAGTACAAGCATTTATATCTCTGAATTTCAAAACCTCCTTAACAGCAGTGCCTTCATCTACTGCTTCTATTTTATCTCTTATATGCCTTTCCAGATAGATTTGCCATGTTGCCAAACAATAATCTTCAGATTCTTAAAATCAATAAAAGTGATGAAGGTGTTTACAGATGTGAAGGAAGAGTAGAAGCCAGAGGGGAAATTGACTTTCGGGATATCATTGTAATTGTGAATGGTAAGAAACAAAACTTGAGTTACTGATGCGTTGCTTTTTTGTGTTAAAATAATGCATGCCAATATTGTGAAACTAATTGCAATACAATGATGATATTGCAATTATATTAATTGCAATTTAAAATATTATTGCAATAATTGCAGTTATTCTATTAATGTTGCAGGCTTGTTTTAAACCCTGTGGAAATGCCACTTAAGTACCACATTTCTGTGTACCTGTATGAACTCCAACTCATCATCCTGAAAACAATGGGTGTGTTTTCATAGTCCTTGGAATGGTTCCTCTAACATTGGTTCTACCACAAAGTATTCTGTGGAACATTCCAAATCTGTGTGTAAATATGTGAGGTGTTATAATATTTAATATATAGTGTATTGGTATATAATATCCATGTTAATACCTTACCAATAGACTTATGGCATAACATATTCGCATTTAGTAAAGAAATTGAGATAGATAGTGAAGTCCTCTTTTTGTCCTTCACTTAGAGTAAGCAGCAGTTCACTATATTCTGTGTGTGAAACAACAATTTCCCTACCCTAATGTGAGTTATAAATGTTCAGCCACATTGTATTATAATTTTTGTAATGTCTTCAGCATTTTCTGAAGAAGTCATCTATAGAAGGCAAGAGGGACTGCACAAAAACATCTCCTCGTTTTTATTGATACCATTTTAAAAGATTTTTGTGCCATGGCTCTACACCCATTTTCCCCAGTAAATTCAAGAAAGACACCTGTTTTTCTTCCTTTTGCAGTGGAGCAAGTTGAAAAGTTTCAGTTGAGAAGTTTCAGTGAGGAATGAAGAGTCTAATAAGCTGTTTGGCTAGTTCTTGATATGAAATAATAATTTTCCTGTTCAGAGACGGTATATTAGTCTAATTGGCTCAGTTTTTCTTTTTAATTTCCTTATTTCTGAAGCCTGTAGCCTGAACCCTTTCCAAAGTGTAGTGCACCACATAAACAAACAAGGAAATCACAATAAATGTAATTAAAAATTCTTTAAAAGTTACACCGCACCAGTTATACCTGTGCTACCATCAAGTAATGCACATTAAGTATACTGATAGACTGATGTGGAATTGTAAAGGAGTGTAAGAAGAATTTGACAGCGTAGTGCCATTGAAACTTAGTTTGTTGTCCCCTAGTTGAATTGAGTGACGTCTTTGTCACAAAGCAATGGGAACAAGGGTATCATTTAATGTTATATATATACAGTAAAACCTTGGATTGCGAGTAACTTGGTTTGCAAGTGTTTTGCAAGACGAGCAAAATTGTTATGTAAATTTTGACTTGATAAACGAGCAAGGTCTTGCAATATGAGTACATTGTGTTCTACAAGAGATCTCTGTGTGTGTCTGAAGGCTCCCAGGCTCCGCTCATTAAGCTGCTTTCCTCCTCCCCCCATGTCTTTGCTGGCTGCCACAAACATTAACAAGCTGTTAACAAGCTCATTATTTATTTATTTTAAAAAAATATACCCCGCCTTTTCCTATGCCAAAGGCAAATGCCCAAGGCAGCTTACAACAGATTAAAATACATAAAATACATAACGATACATAAACAAATTTAAAAAACAATAAAATCCACTGGGGGGGCGACAGTATGGAGCAGAGAAGCAGCATGGCAGAGCATCTTGAGATACAGGAGGCAGACCACAACCCATCACCCAAACGCTAGACGAAACAAAAACGTTTTGAGCCCTTGCCGAAAAGTCATGAAGGAGGGGGTGGTTCTCAGATCCTCTGGCAGGGGATTAACAAGCTGTTCTCCCCCCCCCCCCTTCATCTGCCTCTTGCTAAGGTTTACTCTGCAGAACAAGCCTCAGGTTCTGCAGATCAGACTTTGCAAAAGGCAGGGGGAGAACAGCTTAATGAGCTAGTTTGCAAGAGCAAAGGACAGGAGGTGAGAGGGGGGAGGGCAGTTTCTTAATTAGCTGAGCCCAGGAGACTCTATTCAGACACACACAAAGATCTCTTGCAGAATAACGAATCATCTGAGTTTCCATTATCTCTTATGGGAAAATTTGCTTTAATATACAAGTGCTTTGGATTACAAGCATGTTTCTGGAACCAATTATGCTCGCAATCCAAGGTTTTACTGTAATAACATGCATGTTCTTTCCTAACTACTGCTTTACCCCCCCCCCCCCATTGTGGTCTTCTCTATAAGTGTTTGTTTCTTTACAGCATAAAGCTTCTGTTATCTATGATTAATATGTGGTGTAGTTATTGGTGTTCAAACTCTTGCAATTTTGCTTAGCTACATAGTGTATGTCCTGTGGTCTATTACATTTAAAGATTGTATAAAATATTTCTAGAAAGCAAGATGTTAATCTTTTCCCATTACTTCTCTCTCCAGAAACATCAGGTAGATGAAAATGAAAGTTTATGATAGAGGAAATGAGCATTCAGTCACAATGGTTTGGTCAGGATTATACTTTTGTAACCAAAGCAGGCTCACATGTTTAACAACGTACACTCGCACATCTGTAAGCACGTGGGTTCAGCAGCAAAAGTACAATCCAAACCACCCCAATAATATTCACCTATCCTATCCTTTATCTCTGTTCAAATACGATATGAAACATGTTTTCTTTTTAAGATGGACACACATTTCATTAGAAATCAAGAGCTTTAAATTAGAAAGTAGATCCACACAATTCTGAGGTAATGCGAAGAAGAGCTGAAAGTGGCAGATGGGAAGAGGGAGAAAGATTGGGGTTATAGGGATGGATGGGCCTCAGGATTTTGTCCAGACTTGTCTTCAGGTTGATCAGGTAGAAATCTACAGACTCCTTTCCCTGAAAAAATGTTGCTGATTTTGTTAATTATTATTTGACAGTCTTTCTTATACTTTGCCTTAGCAGAACCCTCCAAATTAACTTGAGGCAACCTTAGTGGCAGTTCTAGGAATCAACAGTTATTGGAGAAAGCGAACCATTTTACTGCCGCTGGAGTAAAGTTAGTTGGTCACACTCAGAATCTGCTCTCAGGATTAGTGCACTGAAAATAACCACTGTATGAGAGCCTCTCTGTAAACTATTCTGGAGACGACTACCTTCATAGGCACGCTATTCGTGTGTAGTACCCTGCATTGAATGCTGGTGTGTTGTTGTTTTTTCTTCATACCACTTCAAACCTTTGAGGGTGGCATGGGACAGAAATGATATTCTTGAAGACTCTAAATCTGCAAATGAGGCACTGAGAATGCTAGGCATCAGCATCTTTTTGTTTTAGAAACGGATGCCATAGATTGCAAACTCTACTGTTGGGGAATTTCAGGGCTTTTTTTCTAATAGCCTGGACCTCCAACTGCATACATTAAAGTCCTTCCTTCTAATTTGTGGGGGAAAATGAAGTGTTTTCACTAGATATGCCCTGCACTGATGTGTACTCAGGCTATTAATATGAACTGTAGCTTCATTACTGTAGGAATACATTTCCATTTCCAGTCATAAAACTGCTACAATAATAAGTGTAATTTATTGGCATGTTGTTATTGCATCTTGAGATTATTTTACTTCATGAGGCTGCAGTTTGTGTGTGTGTGTGTGTGTGTGTGTGTGTGTGTGTGTGTGTGTGTGTGTGTGTGTGTGTGTCTGTGTCCCAATTTTTTAATGCTATTGTGCACCTGAAGTTCACATGTGAACAGGAGAGCAATATAATGGATGTTAGTCCTCCAAACCCAAATTTCCCTTATTACAATTGTCATATTCAGATATTGCATTTAAATGTTAGAGTTATGAATGTGTATTCTTAGCTTTGGACCTTCATCCTGGGCAGGTATGCTGATTTAAAGAAGACTTTACAATATAATGTCTGAAATACTTTTTTGCACACTGTTCTAATTATACCTTTATTTTTCAAAGTGACACAGTTCATTGTAGCATAATGCTTACAATGGACATGTAAGCACTTGTGTCTTATATGTTCACATGTAAGTGTTAATCATGTGTTTAATTTTTCCAGTAAGACGAATGGCTGATTGATGGTCATGCTGTGTGTGCATGCATGTGCAAACCAGTTGCATGTGCAAAAAGAAGGCTGCATAGAGTTCGCATTTCTCTGGGTCTTTTAGTATCTAAAACATTGTATCTGCAGAAGATATATTGATTTGCAATTAACCAGAAATTATAGTTGTACAGAACGTAATGTGACTGAACTGTATCTGCGGCTGCGAGGAGTATTGTATATGGAATCTATTCTATGTCAGTAAACAAAATGTGATGCTTATTTGATTGGCTGAGTTTAAGCCACTTTGGAGAAAAATGAGAAAGATTGTGCCAGCGTTCGGAACTTTTGTCTAGTAAAAACTCCCGAGGAAAAAAATTCTTTGAAATATTCATGAATACATTAAGCAGATAGACTCCTTTATGCCTAAAGCTTGTTTCTGGAGAATAATATAATTCGAATGCAATTGCGTTTGTTTTAGTTATGAGTGAGAAACTGCATACAGTTTAAGTTTTAGGGTGACACCAGCTAAGAAAGTACCCATGCCAAAGAGACTGGAGAGCTTCTGTCAACCAGAATAGGTGATGGTGTTCAATAGCCCTATTCTTTGCTTCCTTGTATTGTCTTTGTTAGCGCTGGATGATTCTCTATCTGCCTCTGAAGAAAGAAGATGTGCACATTGATAGTGGAGCCTGGGGGGGGGGATAATTTTAGTACAGCCTCAGTTGGTGCACCAACTGAGCAAAGACCCCCTAGCCACAGATGCCAGGATCCAGGAGGCCTCCCAGGCTGCGAACTTGCTCTTTCAGAGGGAATGCTACCCCATTCAGAGCACTTCGTGCATCTAGTACCCACCTTCCAGATCAGAAGAACCTCTGTCCAGATTTATTAGCCCTCATCCAGGCTCTGACCGCTTCCAGACAGCTCCCCAGATCTTTGACAGCCTCCATAGAAACTGGTGGAAAAGAAAGAGAGAGAGAGAGAGAGAGAGAGAGAGAGAGAGAGAGAGAGAGAGAGAGAGAGAGCGCTGGGTGTCATCTGCATATTGGTGACACCCCACTCCAAATCACTGGATGACCTCCCACAGCGGCTTCACGTAAATGAAGATACGTGATAGATCCAAGATAGATCCCTGAGGCACCCCGCAAGTCAACAGCTAGGGTGCCGAAAAGGTATCCCCCAGTCTCAACATCTGGGTCCGACCTGCCAGGAAGGAGCGAAACCACTGCAAAATAGTGCCTTCAAGTCCCAACCCGGTTAGCCGGTGCAGGAGGGCACCATTGTCAATGACATCAAACTGCTGAGAGGTCCAGCAAAACCAAGGGACGCACTCCCTCATCTAGTTCCTGACGCAGGTCATCAATCAATGCGACAAAGGCCATCTCCGTGCCGTAGCCTGGCCTGAAAACCATTTGAAAGGTGTCCAGCTAATCCGCTTCTTCCAGAGTTCCCTGGAGCTGAGACGCCACCAACCGCTCGATAACCTTGCCCCAAAACGCAAGGTTGGACACAAGTCGGCAATTATCCAGGATCATTGGGTCTAGGGAGGATTTCTTCAGAAGAGATTGAACCACCACCCGCCTTTAAGGCTCTTGGTAGAACCCCCTCCCTGAGAGATGAATTTACTATTCTCCCCACCCAGTTAGCCTACCGGGGCAGAACGCAATAACCATACTGGGCAAGGATCAAGAAGGCAAGCAGCAAGTCTCGCACTCCAGAAGTTTTTTCTTTCCTTTTGCTATTCAGTCTACTTTTGCAAAAGGTTTTTGCCCTTTACTTGTATGCTGTGGTCGCAAAACAAATCCCCTCCCCCAATGCCTCCCCTGAAGCTGCTATTTGTATAGGGAAGAAACGTGCCATTGATGCCATTGGCATCTTCTTTCCCAATGCAAATAGCAGCTTGGAAAGGGATTCTTGTGAAACGGATGCTTGGAAAGGGATGCAGAGGGTCGTGCAGGCCTCCCCGAATCTGCCACAACGGCCGTTTTGGGCACTTTTGCGGCGGTGGTGATCCCGCGGATCACCGCCGCCACCATGCTGTCCCCATGCTGTCCCCATGCTGTCCCCTTAAGGGGGCAGGGGACAGTTTTTGTTCTCAATGGTGGGTCATGACCCACCACTTTGAGAACCACTGTTCTACACCAAGCACAAATGTAAATGAATTTTAATGTATCTAATTTGTGTGGAATATAGAGTTAACAATTAATAACAATTCATTAGAATTATCTATTGAAATCGCATATAGTCTGGTCCAGGTGTGTGTTTCTCTCCCCCCCCCCCATTTCTAGCAGTGAGATTCTTTAAATCATTTATATTGTAGTTACCTTAAAAGGCCATATTTGAATAGCATAATGCAATCATGTCAGAAAATCACAATGCATTGCAGAACTTCAATTGCCATTAAAATGTTAAGAGCGAATAATTTAGATCCTAAAATGTGAAGGTTTAATAAATATGCATTAATTCTTCAGATAGAGGCAGTTAGGCCTGTTTCACTTAAAATAGCTGTCATGTGAAAACTCCTTGAAGTTTCTTCTGCTTGTGCGCCACATCATGTGGTGAAGTGTTCATGCACAGCAGATTGTCATGTTGATTGCTTTTTCCCCACATCAATAAACCTGCCTCCACACCATAATGTCTTTGGTCGCAGGCTTACCTCTTAGAGTGAAGATAGATTTAGGTTCTAATTAGATGTGTATGCATTTGACCCTTTACTATTTACTATATAAGAAAACCACAGCATTCCAAACAGTGGTACTAAACTTACTGAGCCTGATCTCATGTCCCCACCTCACACTATTTATTTAAAAAGTGTTTCTATTCAAAACCAATACAAGCCCTTTCCCCTATAAATAGCTAGCAGGGACACATGCAAATGGTCCCCAGAAGATGGTAGGGGCTAAGTATGAAAAATCCCCATACCCCCAACAGTGGTTTGGGGCCATTTCACATGTACCTCCTCTGCTATTTTTATACAGTTTTTTTTAAAGGATTGAAAACCATCAGACCATTACAGTTGCATGGAAATGTGTGTTTTTGACCAAGTTGTATTATTTATTTTACAGATAGTGCTGGGGAGGCTGCTCAAAATGACCAAAAACTATTGGGGAGGGGTTGGGGGTGGCATAAGCGCTTGGTTTCTAGTCTGATTGTTTCTACTTTTTTGTGGTGGTGTTTGATTTTTAAAAAGCTTACAGCGTAAAACCTCCAGCAGAACATGCGTTCTCCGCTGGCAGCAGCTGCTGAAAAGCAGCCATAAAGTATGCTCCGGCACCATGCTGAGTAGTACTCTGCCCAAGCACTGGCGGCCTTCCTGTTTGTGTCAGCGGACCCAGAAGGACCCACTGAGGCAGCTAAGATGGTGGAGGAGGCAGATGGGGGGTGAGGGAGGGCGGAACGTCAACATGGACATAGAGAGGGGTATTGAGCGGGGTACCACCACAGGGCTCTGTCTTGGGCTCTGTGCTATTCAACACTTTCCTAAATGACCTGGATGAGGTTGAGGGGATGCTTATCAAGTCTGTACATGCCACAAAGTTGTGGGGGGGGGAGGGGAAGTAATAGCTAATGTTCAGGAAAACCAAATCAGAATTAAAAATTATCTTGATAGGCTTGATCATTGGGCCCATACCCACAAGGTGAAATTCAACAGAGAGAAATGTAAAGTTCTGCATATAGGTACATTCTGTGTCAGGAGCACACAGGTGAGGGTATCTGAAGTGAATCAGAGTTGTCAGGAAAAGTTGTATGCAGGTTATGGTCAGGGCCCAGTAGGATGTGTGTGGAGCTTCTGCACATGCAAGCAACAAGGGTCTTCCCCAGTTTCCTTCACTGCTTAATAAGCTTCATTTGAAACCCATAGAAATTTGGAGTCCCCTTCAATGCAGGTTAAGGAGATATGTTTAGAAAAACAAAGAAGGGAAACCTGTAAAAGTGCTTGTGCACACTGATAGATGGATAGATAGAGAGATACGCACACGCACACACACACACACGCACACGTGTACTTGCTTTCCGCTATTATGCACTTTGTACTGAGACTAAGCTGATTAGTGTTTAATGTGAACTAGGACCGCTCATCTTTTTGATGCCCTGCATTGGCTATTTTTCTGGAATTTGTTCCTATTGTCATGATTCAGGAATCGTGAATGATGTGAATAAACATCTCCCTTAAGTATATCTTATTTAGCAGTATTGATGAAGTGTTCAGTGTTTCTGAATTCATTTCTATACGGAAATAAGCAAAACAATTACTTAGAATCTGCTTGCTTAGATTTCTTTTTTAAACATAAATTTGGAAATATACAACAGAAATTGAAACTGTTCCACTAAATTTTAAGCTGATATAATTCAAGCATTGTAACTGAGCTGTTGTTGTTTAGAGGAATTGAGTACGTTTAATGAGAATTGCTATCTTGACAACCAAATTGAAACTGCTGTCTCATATTGGTGCGCTAGTGTAGTTCAGCATAGCACATATAGGGATTATGTGTTAGGGCATATTTTTCATTTAAAGTAGGTAAATTAACATTAGTCAGATCTTGATTTACTTTTAGATCTTCATTTATATTAGTTGCACAAACCATTTTTCTATTAGGGATTTTTAGGTGGGCTTCTTCAGGGATACTATGGATGATTTATATTTTAAGTGAATTTTTGGTTGATTTTAGTGGTTTTTATTTGCTTATAATCTGTTTATATATTTTTGGGTGTCTCTGTGCTCTCAGGTGAGAGCCCTATTCTTTAATGTTGTTTCACAAAGACACATTTAGCCAGTTCTGTAGGGTTCAGATTTGACTTTTTACTTGCCGTGTTTAGAGATGTACTAGCATTTGTCACTGTGTAGTGCCCTTATTACCGTATACGGTTTGGTGTAATAAGGTGGTGTGCTTCAGTGGCCTCCTCTTTCCCAGTGCCACAGAGAATATTGTATTCAGTCTTATCTATCCTGCATGAGTGATCACCAACCATTTGTAGCATTCAAGATGGTGGTGATGGTTCACAAGCCCATGGGTGGTATACTCGCTTAGCTGTTTCTTTATGTTTTAGTTGCTCAGGTGGTCACAACTGAAAACTAGGATTTTTTTTCTTATTTAGAGGATTTAATTTGGAGGGCATTTTGATGGGCATCTAGCTTCAGCAAGTGTAGATGCTGGTGTTTGGAGGTCTGGATAAGTTTCTGGCATTAAAGTACCGGGGTGTCGTTGGAGGGCTTGGATTTGTGCTTTATCTCATCCAACTGTGAGGTGTGAGTTCAAGTGGTTTTGGATGGGTGTCTGACTTGGAAAAGGATAAGATGACTTCTGGAGATTAAATGGAAACGTTTGTATTTCTCTAGTAAAGTTTTAATGCCTATGTTGCAACTTATTACTTTTTAAAGCAATAGGAGATTGTCAGTGCAATCCTAACCAACTTTCTAGCGCCGATGCAGCCGTGCCAGCAGGGTGCACACTGCATTTTACAGTGCAGGGGCAGTCACAGAGGCCTTTTCAAGGTGAGGGAACAAGTTCCCTTATTTCAGGGCTGCATTGTGGCTGCACCACTGTTGGAAAGTTGGTTAGGATTGCGCTGTGTTTTTAAAAAAATGTTCTATGTAAAACTGAAACCAAAACAATAAGTTATTTTTAATATCACTATTGAATTTAGTCTTGAAGGCATTAAAATGATGTATTATAAGGATTTTTTTCCCCAGAACAATAAATAGCTAAGCTTTAATTAATGCTTCAACCGCTTCCCACCCCCACCCCCACCCCCGGACTCATGTTGTGTTTGCAAATGAAATTATTATAGAGGGATTATTTTCAGCAGCATGAGAAAACTTTTCAGTTATGTAGCCTCACATATATTTTTCACATTTTGTTCAGTTCCTCCAGTGATTACGTTGCTCCAGAAGTCATTTAATGCCACAGCGGATCGGGGAGAGGCAGTTACTTTGTTCTGTAGATCCATTGGTTCTCCTGAACCTGAAATCAGCTGGTATAGGTAAGTTAAGTTCGAATCTGTGCAATAGGGACATTCAAAATATAACAGAGAAGAGTATTAATGAACAGTGAGATAAAAATAAAACTTTTTGAGTATAAGGGGAATTTTTTGAAATACAAGGGGCACTAATTAAACAAGCAGTGTTTCTTTTCAGTCAGAATAATCAATTACGGTATATAATCCTGATGAACATCTCTCTAAATTTTATCTTATGAATTGATCAGACTAATGTGCAATCTGCAACCATTTAAAACAGCATGAAACATTGAATGCTGTAAATATGGCAAAGACACAGTCCAGGGACGATCATTGCATTTATATCTGAGTTGCACTGGAGTAGTGTAGAATGTTGTGCTTAGACTAGGGAAACTGCATGAAGTTTTGGGGATAGATGCTCTCCAAGCTTAACCTACACTAGAGAGCTATTATGAGAATAAAATGAAATAAGGCTGCAATCCTATGCGCAGTTACCTGGGAGTAAGTTCCATTATAATCAGTGCATATGAATGTAGACAAGCATAGGATTGCACTGTAAGCCCATGTATGTTGCCCTAAGCTCCTTGGAAAAAAGCCAGGATATACACCACAAGCCAAGTGTGGAAAATACAAAAATGTGATACAGAAACTCTCATTTAAAATCAAACTTCAAATTACTTTTCTTCATCACTTACAGGAATCAGATTAATTTCAAATTAATGAGGTGTAGAAGCAAGTCAGTACATTTTTCACTGACATGCGGCTTTCACCAGAAAAACAAAAGTGGTGTGTGCTCTCTCTCTCTCTCTCTCTCTCTCTCTCTCTCTCTCTCTCTCTCTCTCTCTCTCTCTGTGTGTGTCTCTCTCTGCTTTAGTTTTGATACTTTTGGTTAATTGCTGATTTACACAAATATAGTAAATGTGAAAGCAATCATTTAACAATCCAATAACTCCTAATAGACAGTTGGCTGAACTATATACAAATGAGAATTTAAACAAAATATGAATCTTTGAGAACAACTATTGATTTTGTTGAATAAATTGATTCAGTAATGTAACCCTAGAGTTGATGTGGTTTATCTTGCCACAGCATTGTGGTTTATCTTGCCACAGGCAAATAAATAAATAAAATTCTATTACGTAGTTCTGAAAATCACAAATAAAATTACTTGCATCCAAAGTCCTCTTCTTCCAGAGGAAGAAATCCTTGCTTTAGAGGAAGGGAACCTTTGTATACAACCTACTGGATTTTCCCTAAAATTCTCATATGTATATTATTTTTTGTTAGACAAGACACAGTTTTATCCAATTCTTCACGTATCTGATTTTCTCATGGCAGGAATAGACATTTAAATATTGAAATCTGTTTTCAGACCTGAGCTAGTTTGAACCAGGCAGTTCCCTTTCATAGTTTGATTGCATAGCACAGTGAGCCTCTGACCTTGATCAAGCCCTACAAATGTTAATTAGAGTAAGCGTACAAGTTCACTTATATTCTCCTGGGATGGATGAGATAAATTTGGTTTACAGTGTTGCTAAAAAGGATGTAATGAATATAATCATTGATCAAATTTTACTTGTATTTTCTAATAATTTGTACCATGACATTATCCTGGCATTTTCTCCAGAAACCTCATAGTTATCTCAGAGGCATGTGAAGATTATAAAGACTAATGAGGAATTTAAAATTATAGTTCATCAACATTCAAATTCTCTAATCAGTTCAAATATTTCAGATTGTGCTGTGTAGCAAGAAACTCAATCTAAACGTTAATATCCAACCATTTTGGGTGTTATAAGTCAGATATGGAAGCAGATTGTGCTATGTTAAAAGCAACCAGACCCGATCTCTTACCACATATTCTATATATTTATTTATTTTTTAATTAATTGCTATATAGGATACATCACAATTGGTACATCCATGTATTCATTTTAAAGAAGAAATATTTTTTCCCCCAATATTCAGCCTGGAACAGAAATCATTGCCATTCACAACAATGTAGTCATTTTGAACAATCCTATAGTGGAAGACTTATGCACACCTTGCCTAAAGGACAAGTTTGTTCACAAATTTCCATATTAAGATTACAGCGCAATCCTGTGTAACCTTGCACCGGTGTAACAGCAGATGCACCGGTGTTAAGTGCACTTACACTGGCATAAGTGCAAGGTTACACAGGATTGTGCTGCTGTTCTTGTATTACTGAATTATTGGATGAGACCTTTCTTCCCCCTCTCAGCAGGGTTTCCAGCACATGACATTGCAGATGTTCTCATGGAAAATTTCAGAAACCTCTTTCCGCATGCAAATTGTATTTATGGGTAGTACTAGCAGCAAAAAAAACCCCTTTATTGAACGTTGAAGTAATTCCAGTGACTTTTATGAAAGGGCTGTTGTCAAGGGAAATGGCTATTGATTGAGATAATAATAAAGTCTCCCTGATAACTTTTTCTCCTATTCTGAAGAGGTTCATTTTTTTTCAAGAATGAAACTTGTTGCTTTTGTCGTTTGCTGTCTTCTAATTATTTTTCTCACAGAAATAAATTCTTTATAACATCTGCTGTGAGTGTTCAGATCCTTGCATCCTGACACAAGCAAAACTTCCTATTGCCTCAGGGAGAATTTGTTTTTTCTTGTGTGAGGATTGCATGATCTGCATCTTTGCAGGTATAAATCTTGCTTTTCTTTAGATGAAAGAAACCAGAAGTTAGCTGAATAAGAGATTGTGGGCTTTTTGTTATGGTTTTGGGTTTTATTTCCACTTCCCAAAATACTGCTGTCAAAAGAGGACAAGTTATGTATGGTGTGGGCTCTGCAACAATGAAGTGAGATGATCACTAATATAATATTACAGGTACAGTCGGACCTTTTTATCCCCTGGGGTTCTGTTTCATATAACCCCAGTGTTATATGAAAACTAAGGTGGGGGGTGAGGAGCGGTGCCACATTACCTCTTTTCCAGCATCTTCGGCACTTCCCTCCTCCTGAATTTGTTTAAACTGACTGGAAAAAATGAAAACTGCTACCAGAAGCAACCTGTAGATGGGGCCAGAGACTCCAGGTTGCATTTTTCCTTTTTTCAGCAGTTTAAACACACAAGGAAGCGGCTAGCAGGCCCTCGACAGATTCCCGGTTGCGTTTTTTTCTTTTTTTCAGCAGTTTGGACGCGCTCAAGAGGCGGGAAGCGGCTGGCAGGCCCCCGACAACGCTGAAAAAAGAGGTAATGTGGTGCGGTCGGACTCCCTCTTTCACAGTTTTGCCACCAGTGTTGAATCAAATCTGTGGATGGAAAAACCGTGAATAAAAAGTCTGACTGTATTGTGTTTCTCTTTTATCAGGACAGCAGAATTTCAGCTTTGTTGAAGTTGTAATCACCAATGGTCAGAGAATGTTTGTCAGCCAGACAAGCACAAAAGAAGCAGCTAGACCTAGTCTATACTGTGCTTCCTTTGGTGGGGGTGGGGAGGAAAGTGCAATACCTTTGCTGTCAGATATTGGACTTCATGGCTAAATGGACCACAAATTGGATTGTCCTGAGTCTAAGTACAGTAATCTAAGTACTTAGACTAACAGTGCAATCCTATCCTCAGCAGGCGCCGGTGCTGGACCTCTGCTTCGGCGCAGACTGTCACAAACATGCCGTAAGGTACGTTTGCGCCGACTTTGGAGTAGGTGACACCGGCAGTGAGACCTGCATGAACCTCCTGATGAGCGGCAGAAGACCCTGCACCGTTGAGCGCGTAAGTGCTGCTCCAAGTGGCGCAGGGCCTGAGGGAGGGCAGGAAGTGGGCAGATTGGGCCTGGGAGGGATAGGGACAGGCGTCTGTGGTGGACGCCATATCCTATCCCCCTCCCAGGCCACAAGGATGCTTGATTCTCTGACAGCTAGGGAGCTGGCAGCTAGGGAGCCATTGCAGCGGCTGGGGTTACCTGGGGTAAGCAGGCAAATGCCTGCTTATCCTAAGTAGACCTCCAGCCTTTCCCTTCCTTGCATAGGATTCAGTGTGGGTTGCACAGCCCATGCTGAATCGTCTACGCCGGGGGAGGATAGTATTGGACTGTAAGTAGTCTAAAGGCGCGATCCTGTGCAAGCTTGCACGACCGGCCTAAATGGCTGGTTGCTGCATCCTGCGTGCATTGCGGTTTGCACTGGTGCAGCCCAGGCTCACCTTGGGGGGTGTAAGCAACATAGGCCGCAATGGGCCTCCTTGGATGCACGCCATCTATGGAATTGGCGCACCACTGGGGAGGCTGTGTAAGGCCGGCCCAGTCGGCAATAGGGCATAGGATATCAGTGCAACCCAGCGCTGATATTCCCGCCTCCTCCCAGCCCGGGCCGGCCAATAACTCCCTCACTTGCCACCCCTGCCTGCCCTCCCCACACCTCTACCCACCCCCTTTCCCAACCGGTGCAACACTCACCTGCGGCGGCCAGTGCGGGTCCGGGACAGCAGTGGAGTGAGCGGTGCAGGTCTCCTTGCTAGCGTGCTTACTCTCCATGTGCTGAAAATGTGCTTTCTGGAACATTTACGACACCCTAGACCGGCGGAGTGCTTACTCCGTCTAGTCTTTCTTATTCAGATTTGAAGTTAAGCCTATTAAAATGTGGTGGTGATGGGGAGCTAGATATCCAGTGTATCATGCTTACTATGCACTCTTGCATAGTAATGGAAGACTGAGGCATTAATGGAAGACTGAGACATTCTGTGGCAACCTGTCCAGGGTGTCATTGCTATCTCCCAGCCTGACCCTTAGGAAGTTGATTCCTAAGGTAACTAGAGATGGGGGTTTATGCTTTTCCTCCAGCCTGTGGGTTACCCCTTCAGGGACATCTTATCCATGAGGCAAGCTGGCAGAGGGGTAGATGGCAGTGACAATGATGATTCTGATTGGACAGAGGGCTTCGCCTCTGTCTTTATTGTCTACTTCTCTGCGCCTTCTTGCTTGCAGAGTAGGAGGAGGCACGCCACAGCTGTCTTAACCTCCCTATTCTCCTCTTTTTCACGCACAGAGGAGGTGGCGAGAGCAGGTGGACTAAAGCGACCACAGCGATCAACATAATTGTTGGTGCTCACTGGCGTCACTACAGGGGGGGGCGGAACTGTAAGTTCTGCTGAAATTGGAGCCTCCCTTACACAGAGCAACGAAGCAGCCCCGCCCCCTCACCTTCGGAGCCTTTCAGGGAAGCGAAAGCAACGCGCAGGAGCGTTGCTTTCGCTTCCCTGAAAGGCTCCGAAGGTGAGGGGGCGGGGCTGCTTCGTTGCTCCATGTAAGGGAGGCTCCAATTTCAGCAGAACTTACAGCTCCGCCCCCCCCCCCCCGTAGTGACACCAGTGTTGGTGCTACTGCCTCTCCTCTTGAAGTGGAGGTAGCAGGGGTGTGTAAGCACAACAGTGTTGTATGGGTGATATCGGGGGGAGCAGTTTCAGGCTCCATTTCCCTTGGGCTGGGCCTAAGCCCATTAGCCAAGGCATCCCTCAAAACCAAAGCCTGTTGCTTGAGCAGAGAGAGAATGCCCACTGCCCTCTGCTTCGCTAATATTCTGTATGCTCCTGTATCAATGGTCTGTCGGAGAGCGAGAAGACAGCTAACTCTTGGCTTGTGTCTTTTATCCAGACAAGCAGGATGTTTTTAAAATATAGAAAAGTTTGTTGAAGAAAAAAAAATGACAGTACAAGAATGGAAAAAATAGAGAGCTGTGCTCAGAGATGTTACAAAGAAATCAAAAACAGATTCTAACTACACAGTCTTTGCATGGAAGCATACCTTCAGACAGATGGAAAATTCATTCTGTAAGAACTGACTGAATGGGCCAAGGGCCCATCTGGTCCAGCTTCCTGTATCTCACAGTGGCTCACCAGATGGCTCAGGGAACACTCAAGATACCCATATCCTTTTGCCACTCCTTTGCATCTGGCATTCAGAGATAGGCTACCTCTAAAACCCGGAGGTTGCATGTAGTCATCATGGCTTGTAACCTGTGGTGGACCTTTCCTCCATAAATCTGTCCAATCCACTTTTAAAGGAATATAGGTTAGGTGCCATCGCAACGTCCTGTGGCAAGGAGTTCCACAGATTAATTACTCGCTGTACTTACAGTTACTGGAGTGACGGTTCATCTTGAGGTAATTCACCCTGTTCCCCAAAGTGCATAGTTTCCTGTTACCAAAGGGTCAGTGAGCTTCAGCACTTGTGTTTTCCAAGATGAGCACTCCTTCTGTTTTTTATGGGGTGTTGGGAGATCTAATTTCAATCTTTCTCATTGGCTAATTCTGAGGCAGGAAAACTTCCGATAGCTCTGGCTAGGGGGGTAGAATCTGCCTATGGACAAGTACAACCAGAACTCAGCTGGGTGCCACAGGTGTCATTTTTGCCCATTATATTGAAGGGTTCAGGTGCCATAGAGTTATGTTTTTCACTGTCCCTTTTCCTGTTGATCAATCTAAAGACCTAATCAGGACTTTCTGACTGGACAACGAGGATGTGAGGGGTAAAGCAGACATAATGATGCTGAACCTAGTCAAGTCTGTGCCAAGTCAGCTCCATTTTGGACGCAATGGTCAAGGTTTTGGCTTATAAAAGGAAAACAAAAGTGGTTTTGTTGACACTGGCTGTGTTCTCAATTGAAATAACGTTGAAATATATAGCATTTCTAAAACAGAAAATGAAGTATGAACTTTAGATTCTAAAGTATGTTTCATAATTATAAAGCATTTTATTATTATTTTCAGAAAAGGCAAGCGCATTGAAGAAAATGACAAATATTCATTAAGAGGAAGCAATACAGAACTGACTATCAGAGACATCAAAAATATTGATGCTGGTCCTTATAATTGTGAAGCAAAAAATAAAGCAGGAAAGATGATAAATCAGACGTTCCTTCAGGTTTTTGGTAAGTACTGTTTGGTATCTCTACCTTTTAAACCTTTTTCCCCCTTCTGAAACCACATTTATATGAGGTCTGTTGGCGTTCAAGTGTATACCTTGTCCTGATGTATGCCTTATTGTTAAAACTACATTGAATTATACTTAAACCAAAATTGGAGACAAGTTTAGAAGCTTCTACACAGATTTTCAGATTCACAACCTTTATTGGCATAATTAACAACATACATAACATACAACATAAACAACAGGCACATAACAACAATAACCATAAATAGGGGAAAAGAGTCCTAAACCTAGCATGCACTACCCATATGACTCGCACTACGCCTCTTTACAATCTGCTTTAAGTAGGTTGCAACTTCCTCCGTAAATACAGCATCTACACCCTGTAAAATAAACCGGATTTTTCCTGATCCCCCACCTATTGGACAAGATCGGATATAGATATTTCACTCATAAATCGTTATACAGGGGGCAATAAAATAACATATAATGTAGAGATTCCATATCTCCCACAGCACACGGACAACATCTCTCCCTAGATGGAATCCCTCTGTATCTTCCATAAAGTAACTCTTACGGTATGACATTACACCTTGCCAATAAGAAGGCCCTACGATCTTGTGGGCATTTTAGATGGTATAGATAATCTGCCCGTTGGCCATACTTAATAGGAATCTCATAATGGAGTGGTGAGCATGTCATGTTGGCAGCATGCTGAAGTTCTTACTGTTCAATATCCAGAAGCCTGGCCCTAATTGTTCTAAATGCTTGGTCATGGGTTGGTGAACCCACTATATCTAAAGCAAGGCCTATAGATTGAATTTTCTTTTCAAAATAAGTAGCCCCAAAAGGGGGTTCAGAGTCTAAGAGAATTCGGGTAAGTAAACTATCCTGGTCTAGGTTATAGAAAACTCTTAACCAAAATTTAAACCATCTCAGTCATGCCACAGTCTCCACCCGAGACTGACCAGCTTCTAAACAGAGAGTGGCATAAGCCACACAACCTGGCAACCTAAAGATTTTCTGGAGAAACGACGCTTGAATCCTCTCAACAGAACGGTCAATAGCACGCATCCATATAGGCACACCATATAGGACCTGAGGAATGATTTTAGCATTGAAGACCTCAAAAGCTGCTGGCACATAAGAATTCCCTCTGGTATAGTGGAAACGGATAATAGCTTGGGCAGTAATCCTGGCAGTACTTAAAACAGCTTTACGATGGGGGATCCACGAATGTTTATAGTGAAAATAGATCCCTAGGTATTTAAACTGTTTTACCTGCTCTATTTTGTTGCCACTGAAGTTCCAATTAAATGGCTTCCATGATTTGCCGAAAACAACAATTTTAGATTTACAGTAATTCAATTGCAGGTTAAAGTTTCTACACGTTCCAGTGAGGAGGGTGTATGTGTCACAGCCCAGTCCTAAACAACTTTCCAGCGCTGACGCAGGAGTGGGCTGTCATACACATCCAAGTTGTTACCAGATTTACTGCGCAATTCTGTTTAACCTTGCACCGGTGTAACAGTAGATGCACCGGTGTAACTTACACCGGCGCATCTACTGTTACATCAGTGCAAGGTTACACAGGATTGTGCTGTTAACCTAAGATTAAATTCAAGACAAATTGGAAGTTCCTGCTTATTAAAAAACTAAAATAAAATAAATCTGAGGAATTTCAAGCGAAGAGTTTCAAGACAAATGTCTCGGTAGAGATCACACATTTTTCAATATCATGCTTTTTAAAAGCCTTAGAAATCCTTAAATGTTGTTTGTTTGTTTTTAAATTCAAAGCTATAACTTATTCACATTCTAAGCTTCTAATGGAAGTTCTATATTTATAAAAAGTCAAATTTATTTCAGAAATCTCACTTCGCTAATGTAAGGAATATCACATTTTTTCTCATTTCTGTTATCTTCCTTAAAATGAACTCATGTAGTCCAATTAGTGCTAGACTTAGATCCAAATTACTGCTGGCTTCTGTGTTTTGAAAAGGAGAGCATTTCTCAGCATGTAATTCTTGTTCTCGCTAGCGCCTTAGTTTCAGTTGTAATGTGTGAGACACGGAGATATTCGTTGTATTTTTGTAGATTGTAAAATTAGAAATAAGTTGAAATAAAATGAAAACTTCCATGCTTGCAGCCCTCTATTTCTTATACTGAAAAGATGAAACCTATCTATCTTTGTCATGCTCAGCTGTTTGAAGCAGTTTATTCTCTGCCTGGCCCACTTCCAGCCAGTGGCGTCCCTGGGGAGCTCAGCGTTCTGGAAGTTCAGGGGTGACATAATGAAGCAATTGCGTTGCTCCTGACATTCCGCCCTGGACCGCCTTCATTCGGTGGCTCCCGGCCTGTTCTGGGCCCAGTCGCCTTGCACTCTTGCCAGCGAGTGGCAAAAACAGGCTCACTGGGGAAAGCACGAGGCCACGGAAAGGAGCCTGGGGCAGTGTGGAGTCACCCCCCTTGCAACACTCCAGCTTCCAGCATCGTTGTCAAATTGGGGAAAAGGTGCTTAAGAGTTGAAGACTATAGCAAGTTGGGGTGGGTTTTTGCCCTCCCCCACATGCTCCTTCTGGCATAAAGGGTGCATACAGAGAAGAGTTGATGTGACCCCCTACCACTTATTTATCTAGGACAGGGGTTCTCAACCAGTGGTATGCCTTCAACCAAGTGCTGGTGGGTATGCAGGCTGCTGGAACACTGCTCCGACGCAGTGTTTTTGGTGCTGCATTTTCGCTTCAGAGAGTCTCCTGCCTTTGGATGAGCCTCTCGGAAACACTGAGAAGGGCCTTCCTGTGTGCCCAGAGCCTCCTACATGCCTTTTCTGTCTCCGCGGCATCCAAAAACTTGGAAGTAATTGGCGATGACATCATTGCCAATTACTTCCGGTGGTATGTGGCGGGAGAGCGGCGCTGGAAGTGGTACACGGCGGGAGAGGGGTTGAGAACCCCTGATCTAGGACATTTTGCATTGAATAGGCATCAGTGGTGTCTCCTGGGTTCTTCTACCTCTGTTTTCCCATTTAAGCTGGACCAGTTGGCACTGCTGACTGCTGTGATCTGCTGGTGGCCTCCATAATATTGTAACGCCATAAAAATAAATTAGAGATCCGCAAACATCCTGAGCATGTGAAGCTTCAGTTAGTGGAAATTTCTGCAGAAAAATTATTGGAAAGTTTCATACATATGTATATTTAGCTGGTTCTTAAAGTGGTCCATTGCTGTTGAACTGTCTCCTGGTAAGCTGCCTTGGGTGCCTTTACCGGGAGAAGAGTGGGGGTATAAATTCAGTAAATAAAAATAAATAAAAATAAGACTTTGCTAGGAAATTCTGGAGCGAAGTAACCTTTTGGCAGCAATGACTGCAATTAATGAATTCTCAGCAGTCTTCCCTGGAAACAACTTGCAGAAAGAACTACTCGGAGGGACGTGGGTGGTGCGAACTGAGTCTAGTAATAAACACAGTAAATGAGTTTCAGTCTGTGACAGAGCAGGGAAGTAAACGTATTTCTATCCTAACACTAGAATTGCCAATAGTGCAACCCTCATAGTGTTCCTGCACCCTTTTATTTTATACAAATAAGTGTTATTCTTTCAAATAACTAATGACCTTGGGGACAATATTGTGATAGAGAAAATACCCAATTACACAGTGTGTAATTAATCTGAGGAACTCCTAGCTACAGGATGTGATGATGGCACCTGGCCTGGATGCCTTTAAAAGGGGATTGGACAGATTTACGGAGGAAACATCCATCACAGGTTACAAGCCATGATGAGGATAAGCAACCTCTTAGTTTTAGTAATAGGCTATCTCTTAATGCCAGATGCAAGGGAGTGGCGACAGGATACAGATATCTTGTTGTCTTGTGTGCTCCCTGAGGCATCTGGTGGGGCCACTGTGAGATACAGGAAACTGGACTAGATGAGCCTTTGGCCTGATCCAGCAGGGCTCTTCTTATGTTCTTATTATACACCTTCATATCAAGAATGAGTAATATAATTTATATTTCTAACAGTACAGCCTCAAATTATACAACTTAAAAATGAAACCACCTTTGAAAACGGTCAAGCAACCCTCATATGTGAGGCAGAAGGAGAACCTGTCCCTGAAATTACTTGGAAAAGAGCCATTGATGGAATAACATTTTCTGAAGGTGACAAGGTAAATCAATCCATGTTTAATTTCTGTAGGAATCCGGATTCTGTTGAATAAAGTTGAGATAGATATGTATCTTTAGACACGATTTGCAGAATACGGGTGAAGATGCCATGAGAATCACCCATATTCTGCAAATCGTGTCTGATAACTGCCGGCCATGAAAGCTTCTGTTCGAGATATGTATCTTTATTAATAAAAATAAGAATGGGGAATAGGATTTAAAAATAAACATGATTTTTCAGTTGAAGGGCGCATTTTATTTACAAGGCAGTTGTATGAAAATCTGGGTGATTCAGATGAAAAGAAAAAATAAATAAAAGACATGCGGTGCCAGATTCCAGAATGGAAGTGTTAGCGGTTAAGGCTCCATTCTTCAACAGTGCTCTCTTATTTTGGTCCATCTGGTTGCAGTCCAGAATATGAACTGCAAGGAGACATACTCCCTTGAAGTCTGTGGATCTTCTCTATGGTACGTATGTATGGATTTCAATTTTAGCTTTTGAACAAATAATGAAAAGACAAAAACAGATAGTTTTGTGATTCACTGAAATTCTCACAGATTTTGAACCTAAAATATCAGATGAAGTAACTTATGTCCCATGTCCCATATCCCATGGGAGGGTTGCAGAGAATTCTGTTCGACAGTTATCATGCATTCAGTTGCCAGCCATCAGTTATCATGCATTCAGTTGCCACCCCAGGAATGGAATCATGGGGCTTCAAAGATACTTCTCTATCAGAGCAATCCTATCCAGCCCCCCCCCCACTGGTGCAGCCAGTGGGGGAGGGCAGAATGGGAGACTTCCCATTTACATCCCCCTTTAAAGGGAATTTAAATCCCCTTTCCCTTCTAAAGCCTCCCTTTCTGCCCTCCCCCACTGGCTGCTATTTTGACTATTTCCTCACCCTTCATAGCAACTGCATTTATCTTATCTGTACTGGTTATAGTATGAGATGTTGATTAAGCTTATGCTTTTCTAAGCACAATGGCTTGCAAGTGGTATTTGTTTTGAAGAAAAAGGAATAAAATTGGGGGGGAGTGTGAAATACTGTTACTCTGTTACAACGCTGATTGATTGGACTATTATGTCTCATTGTAAGTTCAAACTTCGTTACAAGGAGCCAACTCCTCTTGTGCAAAAAACAAACATGCTTATGTGAGGAGTCTACTTGTGTGAGCAGTAAAAGATGGAGCCACAAGCTCATTTGACTTGGCCCATTTCCTTCTGTGAAGTAGAACGTCACATGGGTTGGTTGTTCTTATATCATGCCACTCACATTAATACATTACTCACATGAGCAGTTATTTGTGGAAGTGAGCAACTCATTAATCATCAGAAACAACTCAGTGTGGGAATGGAAAAGGAATACTTATGACCTTTGTATTGGACGTTCTTTGCTTCCTGCAGCTGTGGGTGATTGTGTCCTTGGACTATACTCTGCATTATTTTTCAAGATGTTGTCATCCTAGTTCTTGTATTCCACCTGCCCAGGATGGCTCATTTGATTCCCTAGAGGTGATTTCTTTCTACACTTATTCATCTGTTCTTGGAATTTCTCTTTTTTTACCCTTGGCTTTCCTGCTTACTGTGGTTTCCGAGTGAAGATCATAATTTATTCCTACTGTTAGCAGAAATGACAAATGCTCTAAAAGACAATTGTATAAGGGAAGCCTGAAGAAACTGAAATATTTAATCAGGAAAATGGTGAAGGAGGCAGATGTTGACAGTTTTCAACTTGTTTTATTGGAATATCAGTTGATCATGTTGGGAGAATCAGCATTTTTGAAAAAAAAAAGTGTTAAATATATTATTTTAAAAGAGTTCAGTTAAGTATATTTTCAGAACTCTTATTTTGAAGTATTTAGTACATCTTTATTGGGAAGGAACCGATAATTACTTTAAAATATTGTCAGTATGTTCTAGTAAATGACCTGACTGGGTTTTTCATCTTTAGTTTCAATAGGTCTGTGGTTCTGTGCACTGTGTAAATAATGGTAAGGTTATGACTAGCATGTCAAATGTGGAGAAATTAATAGTGTGCAGTAGACCTTAATTTATAATATTTGACTCTAATATACCACTTTGTATTATATACGTTTCTCTCCCTACTTCCAAAATTTATGGAAAATAGGTTGTAAAATACTTGACCACACTAATGTATGTTAAGGCAAGAGAATGGAATTATACTTGTATGACCCCTGCTTTATTTTCCTGGGATTTAATAAGAGCTGGTGGGGGGGGGCTTTCTTCATGTTTTGCTGTTTCTCTTCATTTTTGAGTTAGTGAAATATCTAATGCAAATTAATAAATGAGAAAATCAGGAAAAAACTGGCCTCAGTCGGAAATCTCAGTCTAGGATTATCCATTGGAAATTACATGCCCTGGGTGACAAAATCAATGTAAACAGTATTTAGATCTACAGTACATGTTTTGGTCCATATATGAAACATGATGCCACTGGGATTCCTGGAGGGAGGTGTGGTGGTACAAGTTTCTGGTTGCCAAGGGTCCGCTTACCTCAGGCTGCAAGTGAAGTGGTGCAGCGCTGAATTATTTTCCACACATAGGTATTTGTGCTTGGAGTGGGTTGGTACAACTGAAGTAGAAAAGTATGTCCATTGATGTCGGTTTAGAGGAGAGGTATCCATCAAAGTCTATTCAATGGTTATTTAATTTGTAGATTACAGTCATCTGAGTTAGTGTATTCGTCAAAATAAGAAATAAAGCACGCAGATGGAAAAATGATGAATGGTGACTGATGTGGGAGAGAGAGAAGGGGAAAATTGCTTGTGTGTGTGTGTGTGTGTGTGTGTGTGTGTGTGTGAGAGAGAGAGAGAGAGAGAGAGAGAGAGAGAGAGGGAGGGAGGGAGGGAGTTTACCCTTAGGTTCCCTTTGAATGTCTTGTGTCTGGATGAAAATGAATTATCTGAAATTCATAACAACCAAAATGTTAGCATTTGTATTATGTGCTCTCAAAAATACAAACCCTACTATCCTTTAGTGCAGGAGATACCACATGACCAAGAAAAGATCCTATACACTATGTGTCCTGAAGATAAAATCGATAACTCACTTCCAACTGAAAATTCATGGTTTCTGTGTTCAGGAACAGGAATATATGTGCTCAGTTCCAGACCCTGTTATTGGAAATGGTATTTTACTGCAATGTGTATACCATTTCAACCACATTCACATTAGCACTCCCCACCTCAGCATAAGATTTTTTAAAATTCATTATTCACACTGAACAATTCCCATAAGAAGAAAAGTTGAGAGACATCAGAGGAAAGCAGTGTCGCTGCACCAAGAGCTTTAAGAACATAAGAACATAAGAAGAGCCCTGCTGGATCAGGCCAAAGGCCGATCTAGTCCAGCTTCCTGTATCTCACAGTGACCCCACCAGATGACTTAGGTAGCACACGAGACAACAAGATAACCTGTTTCCTGTTGTCACTCCCTTGCACCTGGCACAGAGAGAACCTACTTCTACCAGGAGGTTGCTTATATGTAGCTTGTAACCTATGATGGTCTTTTCCTCCATGAATCCAAACCCTTTTTAAAGGCATCTAGGCCAGGTGCCATCACCACATCCTGTGGCAAGGAGTTTCACAGATGAATTACAAGCTGGGTGAAGAAATATTTTCTTTTGTCCGTTCTAACTCTCCCTCCACTCAATTTTAGTGCATGTCCCCTGGTTCTGGTGTTGTGCGGGAGGGAGAAGAATTTCCCTCTATCCACTCTCTCCATCCCATGCATAATTTTATACGTCTCAATCATGTCCCCCCTCAGGCGCCTTTTTTCTAGACTGAAAAGCCCCAAGCGCTGTAGCCTTTCCTCATAAGGGAGGTGCTCCAGCCCACAAATCATTTTGGTCGCTCTCTTCTGCACCTTTTCCAATTCAACTATAACCTTTTTGAGGTGTGGTGACCAGAACGTGACGCAGTACGCCAGATGTGGCCTTACCATCAATTTGTACAAAGGCATAATGATATTGGCCGTTTTATTCTCAATCCCTTTTTTAATGATCCCGGGCATGGAATTGGCCTTCTTCACAGCTGCTGTACACTGGGTCGACACTTTCATCAATTTGTCCACCAGCACCCCGAGATCTCTCTCCTGTCACAGACTGCTCAGAACCCATTAGTGTGTATGTGAAGTTCTCCTCTATCATTTTATAGACTTACATGATCTCTGTAATGAATGAGCCCTCACTCCTTCTGATTCAGGAGCAGGCAAGTGATGGAGTGAATGCTTGACTTGCAGTTTTGTGGATAATTCTGTATCTTTAACTAGAATATCTACAGTGAACCCCTGATTTAACAGACTTCAGAAATCATGAATGTTTTCAGCTTCTTCAAAAACTCGTCATATACATGTGCATTGTCGTAAATGCATTTGGATTTAATGGACTTTCAGCCATAATGAAATCCCTTCCCTCCTATTAACCCAGTGGTTCCCAAACGTTTTAGACTCGCGGCTCCCTTGACCTCCCTCACCATTAGCCATGACTCCCCATTACAGTGCACTGAAGAGACAGGCACTCTTTACATGCTCAGAGGCACCCTTTCTTATATGTATGTGTATATTCCCAAAACAAGCCCTAAAGTGGATTTTCCATGCTTATGCTGAGCAGCAGATAAGCCAGGAGCGCACAGGGTGGGGTTGAGATGCTGCCCTCCCTCCGTTGGCAGGCCTGGGGTGCCTACCTGGTAGAGGGCACTGATGTCATCTGCGTTAGTCCTATTCATGGCAAGAGAAACATCAAAGCATGGGAGGGAGGTCATTTCTTTTCATTGGTCATGCCCCACCCCAGTTGCATGAGAGAAAGCTCCTTTGGGTAGCATCTTTGCAAGATGAAAAAAAAAAGATTCTTATACTGCAAGGCAGTATCCAATGGGGGGGGGGGGTTGTCCCAGCAAATAGAGAGGGGAACTTAGAGGTGGGTCAAACAGCAGCAAAGGAAGGAGAGAGATCCTAATAATTAATCAAACAAACATAGCAGCTGCCTCTCATCTCTTCCTCTGGCTTCAACAAGGGAGACTTCTCTACAGCTCTTCAGAAATTCCTTGAGGTTCCCTTCCCTGCAAACTGCTTAGCGCTTATCTATTGAGGTGTTAATGGCCTAATTGCCTGTTCTTTGACTATGATAAGGACCTCTGCAAACCTGTTAAAAACAAAATGTGGAAGAGAGCTGAAGAGCTCGCTGCAAAACGGTAGTCTTTTGAAGTGAACTGTGAGTGACCCGATGTGAAAAGGCAGCTTTTCCTGATCTTTGTTTTTGCTCTCTCGCTCTCTCTCTCTTGCAAGCAAGAATATGTGGTAATTAAAAGACTAACGCTACTCCCCTGGCTGCTTTCCATGACGCACTTGGGAGTCGCGCTTCCCACTTTGGGAACCTCTGTATTAGCCCATTAAATTGAGGTTCACCATAATGGCATATTTTAAGTTAAATAAGATTAACTATTCCCTAATCAATAATTTCCCTCCCGTTTTCCTCATTCTGTATGATTGTTGGAACTCTTTTATTTATTTATTAGCAACTAAAAAACTCATCGGCGGTTTCTTGTTTATTTCAAGGTGATTTATGACAACCAGTTATAATATCCTTTATCTTCATTATTTTCCTTTTTTACCTTCCTACAATTACAGGCACACCAATGCCGGCTCTTTCAAGAACAGAAGAAGTAATATTGGTTTTGGTATGTACAATGCCCTGTGTCACCTCTTTATATAACCAACCAAAATGTTGCATGAAAACACCAGCATAAAGCAGTGATTAATCATGTCTCATATTGCTACCATTTCTTAAATTATGTCTGATGTTCTCAATTATTTATTTATTATACCTGTATGTAGTGATAATTATGAGGTAATTCTCAGTACATACATAATGTCATCTCTACTTTGAAATCTTTAAAATTAACTGCTATGTCTACAGATGGACAGGAAGCCAAAGCAATGAAATACTTCAGGATTTATGTAGTGGTTTAAACACTGATTAGCGATTAAATAGATTACGATAGATAATTTCTGCCCATGAGGAAAAAAAACCCATTAAGGAAATTGTAGCATGTTGCAATGATTAGTACCTGTGTGAAACTGAGAATGTAGCACTTGTAGGCTCCATTCAAAACCTTCCATTTTAAAAAAATCAAGTGCAAGACTCAAGTGTAACATGATTCTGAATCAGTGGACATAAGGCATATACACGTGGCAATACTCTGGAATTTTCTGCTGTTTCCAACAGGTGCATGGATAGAATACATTTACCTGAAGAATGTGGGGAATGTTGTGAATGTCACATCTATAACCCGGAAGGAAGCTTCCATCAGCTTCTCCACATTGGTGGCTGTTGTGAATAACAGCCTTTGCTCATCAAAGGTAGCTTTTCAGCCTAGGAAATCTTGGCCATCTGTTTCAACTTCTGGAAGTGTCATAATGCCTTCAATTCAGATAGCACTTTTCGTCTACATTGCTTTTCTGCTACTTGAGGATCTAGTTTACTGTGCAGAGTTGATCTACCTTGTGTCTGACATTGAAACCTGTCCGACTTGCAAGTGTCTCTACTGATTTTTTTGGTGTGTGTGTGGCTCTCCTGTGGATACTATATTTTGTCAACCATACAACACACTGTATCTTTCTTGGAAAATGGATACATTTCATGGACTTCAAAGACAGTGCCGTTCAATCAGGATTCTGGATTATTTTGAAATTCAGTGACATCTGGTCCTGAAAACATGAGTAGACCACATACCTGACTTTCACAGCTAGACATCTTCTGCTTGCTAAACTAAATAGCAGCTGAACTAAATAGGAGCAGTGAAGACTTAAGTATACAGTTAAGGCATCAGCTTGCTTTGGCTCTCCTACCATCTATACTTATGGCAATTATTTAGATACTGCATACTCTGTTGACTGAAAATAGCAAATATTGCCTTTTTTGTGGGGAATGGGTTGTAAGTACTATCAAGAAACTAATATTGTGACATACATGATACATTTGAGAAATGGCAGTATTAAACATACTGGAGCTTTATTTCCTGTCATTATGGCTGGTGACACATGGCATTCTTTAGATCTAAACCAAGTGAACATATTAATAGCAGATGAATGTTGTCTTTGAAAAATGCATCGTGACTATAAACAGTGACACAGTAAAGTAAATATATAGTTACTACACAGGGATTAACAAAAAAAAAGTCAACATCAACGTATTTTTCTGCATTTTAGTTCTTTATAAAGTATGTTGTTGCATCCTTGGACTATGTAATATGTCTGTGGAATCAAAGTCATGGCCATTGAGCTCTAAAGAAAGGAAGAAAAACTCACTAAAGCTGTTGTAATCCAAGCACAAAATACCGCAGTTGTTGCAGCTTGCACTTGTTCACATATTATCTTCCATCCAAATCAAAATGAATATTCTGACAACTGTGCAGTTTTGTCTAATTTGCTACAAAAAAATACTTCCAGTGCGTCAGGAGAAGAGACTGATAATTTAAGAAGAGTTACAAAACTATGCAGGTTGTGGTAGACTATAATAATTGACTATAAACCAGATAATTATTATAGCTATGACTTCATTATATAAAGGCAACCAACAAAAACTAAAACTTCTATACAGTCATACTTCTATACAGGAATGAGAGAGCTTTTTTCTCTCATCAGTGTCGGTGTTTTGGTTAACAAACTCCAAGAAGTTGGTTTCTGTTCTACAGGAACTCTCCTACTATTTTTTAAAAAACATGATTTTGTTTATTCTTCATCAATCTCACTGGGGTCTAAGGAGCCATTGGCATTACTGTGGAAAGAGTAACACATTGCAACAGGCAACAGCTTTCTCTAATGCAGTGGTTCTCAGAAAAATTTCCCCGCGCCCCCCCGTCACCCGATTTTGGGGGCTAGCGCCCCCCCTTCGCGTCGCCCTCCGCACGCTCCGAGGCCGGCCCGGGAGCCGGCCTCGGAGCGTCCGGAACGGCCGGCGCTCCAGGGCCTTCTGAAGGCCCAAGCGTCAATCCGGGTATTTTTGATGTTTTCGCTCATGCGCAGACCCGTTTTCGTCTCTGCGCATGAGCGAAAACATCAAAAATACCCGGATTGACGCTTGGGCCTTCAGAAGGCCCTGGAGCGCAGGCCGTTCCGGACGCTCCGAGGCCGGCTCCTGGGCCGGCCTCGGAGCGTGCGGAGGGCGACTGTGGTGGTCGGGCCCCCCTTTGTGGGGCCTCGCGCCCCCCCTGGGGGGCGCGCCCCACTATTTGAGAACCGCTGCTCTAATGGAAGAGAGAAAGAGGAAATGAAAACCTAAAAAAATAGAAAAATTCAGGTAACGAAATTGAATAGCCTTTACTTTTGCAAACAGAGATTTCAATACAAGTACTTGAACCTGCAGCCTTACAGACCCAATCCCCAAATAACCCCCATGTTTTAAATACGGGGGGGGATATCTGCTGATTCAGTTCTCCACGGATAGTGGATGCCCCTCGCCCCCCGCACGACCCCCCCAGGCACTTACCTATAGCAAAGAAACCTCCATTTTTTTCTTGAAAAGGATTGGGATGAGCAGCCTCCTTGCAGAGCTCACTAACAAGACTTAGGTGCTAGAGCGTCTCTGCAACCTTGCTAATTAGTGAGGCCTGCAAGGAGGCTGCTCATCCCAGTCCTTTTCAAGAAAAAACAGAGGTTTCTTTGGTAAAAGTAAGTGCCTGTGGGGGTTGCACGCACTCATGGGGGGTTGCGCGCACCCATGGGGGGTTGCGCGCACCCACGGGGGCTCAGAAAACCACAGGAGGCATTTGGCCCTTTCCGCGGTTTCAAGTATCCACGGTGAAGGCTGGAACGTATCCCCACGGATACGGCGGCCCCCCTGTATTACATTGATCTCTGTTATGATATAGTGTATAGGAATGGAACCTCTCGTTTCATTTGCTGTTTGGAAATGTTTTTCAGCTTAAATTCAAAATATTATCTCTGACTTTTACTATATATGTGTGTGAATGAATGGAGTACTGTGAATGGGGAAAAAAGTGTATTTCAATTGGCAGCAAAACTGGACCCTTTGTGTGTATGATACTCAGAGATATTCTGAGAGTTTCTGTGTAAGTTTTCTTTCAATGGGAAGAAAAGCTGCTGGTGGTGTAAGATTCCATGTGCATGCCATTGATATAAATGAGGAAGCACTTTTTGTATAACAGCTATGGTATTTATATTCCAGTGTGTGTGCATGTGTGCGCGCACACGCTCTATGGATATCTCTCCCTCTACTTCTAAAGTTTGCACCCCATGCCAATAGTTTTGTAGTAAAAATGTCACAATTGCTCCCTAGGAAGCAAAGCAAGGTTGTGGAGAGGGGGTTGCCAGAGACATACAAAAATTAGGACATTTCAAAAATAAAACTCCAAAAAGGGGCAAAAAGTCTCACTTTTCATTCTAGGGAGTCTAAGGGTTAAATCTAAGGGTTAGTCTAGGGAGTTTAAGGGCAGGAGGTCTTGCTCAGTTGGTAGAGAGACCATCTCATATATGCCTGAAGATCTGAAGGATGGCAGTTTGAGATGTCCGGAAGTGTCTGTGTCTGTCGGAGAGCTGCCGGCACGTCGAGCCGATAAGTTGCAGACCCTCTGTGGGGGAGTGGAACTGTAGCTGCACTTGAGTGAGAGTCAAGGTTGCCTGTCAGCTGAAGCATGGTGAGGCGAACATCAGAGAGGGAGAGCTGGACTGTGAAAGAAACCATCTAGAATGAAGGGTTCTACGAAATATTAGAACATATTATTGTATTGTAAAAACCCCTTGGGTTTTAGAAAGCCTGCCCATGTAAACCGCCTTTGAATTAAAGTCAGAGGAGAAATCCGATGACCAAAGAAAATGCGGTATATAAATACTAGTTTTTATTATTATTATTATTATTATTATTATTATTATTATTATTATTATTATTATTTATTTATTTATTTATTTATTTATTTATGATAGAGAGAGAGAGAATCTGACTTTCTTGAGAGATTGAGAGAGAATAGTGCATTAGAATACTCATGTCCTACGCAGAAACCTAGGATGTGGCAGAAAAAGTTTCGGAATGACATGGACTGGAATGCTGACAAAGGGGAGGAGAGAAGGGATTGAAAAAGAGGATTGGAAATAAAGGGAAAGAAGATCAGAAGCACAGTGAGTGAACGAGCAAGTGCTGTTGCTGAACTGTGATTCAGATCATGTTTACTCTGAAGAAAAAAAAAACATTGAATCCAGTGGACGTTACATCAATAGAAATGTAACGCACCCCCCACACACACACACACACACACCAAAAAATCTTGCTTTGGACTGAGCATATTCAGTTTCCTCCATGAGTCACAGAAAGTTGAGGTGGCAGTTGGAGAGAAAAAAAAAGCAACAGACCAGAAAGAGGGGAAAAAACTGGCTGCATGAGATTTTAAGAATGGAAGGTAACATTTTAGGCTTGAGAAACTACAGATTTAACAGAAAATAGAGTAAACTGGTTATATTTTTAACACATGGGGAGGCAACCAGGTTTTGAATTTCAGCTCTTCAAATTTATGTATGTTAAACCGCTGAACCATGAGCTGTCGATCGAAAGGTCGGCAGTTCAATTCCGCGACGGGGTGAGCTCTCGTTGCTTCGCCAGCTCCTGCCAACCTAGCAGTTCCAAAGCATGTTAATGTGAGTAGATAAATAGGCACCCCTTGCCGGAAGGTAAACAGCACTCCGTGTTCCAGCCGCATGCTACGCGCTGCGGCAAGGAGAGTCATGCCGGCCACATGACCACGGAGGCGTCTTCGGACAACGCTGGCTCTTCGGCTTTGAAATGGGGATAAGTACCACACCCTAGAGTCGGACACAACTGGACTTAATTGTCAGGGGTCACCTTTACCTTTTTATGGTTTATAAACTCTTGAAGTTTATCTTAGATCCTTGGAAATTTCTATATTGCTCGATTAACGTGGGCAAATAAAAGATAGAGAAATCTTTAAAAGGTACTCTAAAGCTGTACGGGTAATTGTATTGTGCTATGTTTGGTTGTACAGCAAGTCCTCACTTAAGGTCATTTGATTTAAGGTTGTTTTATTCTAAAGTTAATGGGGAAATCCATAGGAACATCTACATTTATCAATTAGCCTATGGTAAAATTGGTTTCATTATAAGTTGTTTCGCTTAAAGTCGCAGTTTCCAAGAAGAACCTATCGACGTCGCAAACGTGCCGTAAGGCACAGTTGCGATGACTTGAGAGCAGGGAAGACTGGCGCAAGGACAGCCTCCCCTGCTCAGCCGCCGGGGTGCCCAAAGGTCCGGTGGTAGAGAGAGGGCGGCCATCGGCCCAGCCGGTCAGGGAGGGCGCGGGGGATGGCTTCGGCCGAATCCTGTCCCCCGCCAATCGGCTGAGCCGTTCCATAGCCTCCTCCGACCTTCCACCAGCAATGTCACTGGCGGAATTACGAGGAGGCCGATCGGCCCCAGCCCTGGTTACACTAAGGGAAGGGGATGAGTGTCCCCTTCTCCGAGTAGACTTACCACCGTAAAGGTGCCTGCCCACGGCAGTGCACGGGATCCAATGGGTGTCCTGGGCTGCCTGTTGGAACCTTCAGCAGGATTGGGCTGCCCATGTAATTGATTTCTCTAACCTGATGCAGCCATTTACTAAAACAATTATTGATTCATAATTCTTTCCAAAGTATTTGTTATGTTTGTGCTACATAATGTCAGATGATGTTGTTTTTCATAATGTTAAAATAAATGTTTAAAATATATAGTGGGTTGTATCTCCCACTAAAAAGAATTCCTCCACCTGATTTCCAGGGATTTCCTTCTCTCCATAGATCCCTGTACCACATACCATCCTTTTCCTGTGGATTTCTGATACTATGAGGCACCTTTTCAGGAGGTGCTGGAGCGCATAGTGGGAAGGAGCATCTGCTTCCATAATCTTCAATTATGCAGTTGTGGCCCTTCAGATGCAAAGCAGTGTTTATAAATGCTTAATGCAACTACATAAATACTATTGGCATAGTGGGATATAGCTTATTTGTGGTCTCAGTGGCGTAGCTACGCCCCCCCCAGGAGGTGGGGCCACGGTGCAGCGACAACACACACCCCCGACGCTGCCGGCTGCTCAAATCAAACGTAAGACTCGGGGCGAGCGGGAGGGCCAAAAAAGTGGCAGTTTTTCTTGCCGCCGCCGCCGCCCGCCTACTCAAACCTTTACAATACAGCCCCGGCGCGACTGTCACCCCCCCATGTGCTGCCCGGGGGCCCACCGCCTCCCCATCCCAGGCGGCCCGATGCTTCTGTGTGCTCTGTTTGGTTTCCAGCATTTGAGAACTACATTTGATTTTTAGGCTCAATTCTTCATGCAAATACATGCATTCAGCACCATGTAAACATATTGCATTGTTCTGCACTGTGATGTAATCTAGAAAATTTGCACTGTAATGTAAAACTTGCACTGTGATGTAATCCAGAAAAAGTGAGAGATGTTTAAATCAGTAGGATTGAATTGATCAATTATGTACTTAAGTACCAGTAATTTTAATTGTGCCTTTTGCTCAAGCACCTGCCACAAATCACATGAGACACGATTGCTGTTCTTGTAAAGTGGGCCACTTTATTTGATTACACAATACATTCAACTTAAATCCTGCAGCTGATCCTGACTAGGGAGCTCCTCCCCCCCCCCTTTAGTGCAGGCACCTACCCTGCGGGACTGAGGCATTACCCTGACTCAACTGTTCATTTTCCCCCATTGGGTGTTAGCACCTTGGCTTGAATCAGAGAGATTCTCATGCC
Source organism: Plestiodon gilberti rubricaudatus (assembly GCA_026170595.1). Classification (NCBI taxonomy): domain Eukaryota; kingdom Metazoa; phylum Chordata; class Lepidosauria; order Squamata; family Scincidae; genus Plestiodon; species Plestiodon gilberti. The sequence goes on along the minus strand of JANXHW010000003.1, from coordinate 179,198,706 downwards.
AACCTCTGGTTTTTCGCACTGACTCCTGGAAAAGGAGTCAAGGCAACCAAATTCATTTTGGGCGTAAATACATTTTTATTTTGTTTCTTTGAGGACAACTATCTTCGGTTTTTGTTTGTTTTAAATTTCCAAATGTATTTTTGATATGGTTTATTTCTTTATTTGTAAACGGAAATGCTGTCTAACATTCAGATTCTACTGTATTCAGATTCTAGATTCCCTTACTGCAAACACATGTAGATCTACTCTGTGTTATGTATCTTCAGCAAAAACACACAGCAAAATGATTGTGCAAAATGGGTCTGAATCAATACAGATGTGAGTGAGTTAGGTGGGAGGACAATTTGCATCTACATACTGTCTCTCCCAGACATAGCAGTTCTGAGTGAATGCTGGACTTTAATACCCTAACCGTATGCAGTTATTTCTTTAAGGCTCTGTAAAAGTTCACTGGTCTTCATGTTATTTTACATAAATAAATGATAATTTATACAATTTTTAAAGCTTTAATATACTTTACTAAAAATAGGAGGTGACTTCAACAAGGATCTTGCATTCAGATGTAACTGTCAATAATGAGCAATACATCATGGATAAATAAACAACCATTCTGTTTCCTGAATCATTATAAACAGAGCCCAGATGGCCGTATAGAAGTCAAAGGGCAACATGGAAGGTCATCACTGCACATTAAAGATGTGAAGCTGTCAGATTCAGGAAGATACGACTGTGAAGCTGCAAGCAGAATTGGTGGACACCAAAAGAGCATGTACCTTGATATTGAATGTAAGTTCAGTTTTGGTTATCTTCTCTTTAAATGTACTGGGAAAGAAAAAAAAATGTATTCTTAAACCAAAGGTGCCCATTCATATGGGGGAGTTTCCTTATTCTTGGAAGGGCTGATTCACACCATGTGTTAGACTGTTGCTCAAGGAAAGTGAAATGAAATTCAGAAATGCTCTTTTTGGTCCAGAAAATGCTCCAGAAAAGAACATGTGCGACATCTTACATGTGTGACAAGCAGAGTCATGAAAACAGCTATTATAGTGCTCTCTGTACTATAGTGTTATCTGTGAATTCTTGGAAATCTCTTGTGCAAACATTTGTGAAACTGTGCTACAATTCTTTGGCTCAAACCAAATTTTGAATACATCGGGCAACATGATCCTGCTTAAGATATGGCGGCCGGCCTAAAGTGCAGGCTGCTGCAACCTAGTTGGGATGCGGGCCACGCTGGTGCTGCCCAGGCTCATCTCGGGGGAAGGCCCTAATGGACTTCCTTGGATGCGCACCAGCTCTGAAGCTGATGTACGTCCGGGGAGGCTGTGTAAGGTCGGCCTGGCCTGGGAGGGGGACGGGGAAATGGTGGAGCGAATTGCCGATATCCCCTCCGGGGACTGGCCGACCAATGGCCCCCTCCCCTGCCACCTCGACCCACCCTCCCGCTGACCGGCGTGGCTTCTTCTGGCGACGGCGGCCGCAGGTCCAGGTAGGTCGCGGAGTGAGTGGTGCCTGCCTTCGCACTGGCGCCGCTTACTCCCAGGGTGTCAAACTTACTTACTGCACATTTATGGAACCCTAGGCCGGCAGAGCGCGTGCTCTGCTGGCCTAAAGTTAGGCTGGATTGCGCCATGAGTTGATTATAAACAAAAATATTCCAAAAACATTTGTCTTGCACACCTGATTTCGAAAGCAATCAGTATAATTCTGTGCATGTCTTCTTAGAAGTATGCATGTCTATGCATGTCTTAGAAGTAAATCCCATTGAATGTAATGACTTAATCCTAGATAAGTTGTATAAAATTGCACCTTAATGGACTGTAATAGACTGTCTACCCATGCTTCCAGCTCTTTAGTAAAAAGAGCAGTTTGACATTTCAAAACAGTGGTAGAGGTGAGTAATGAGAATTTGAAACCAAGTTGGCCCAATATTTTTAAAGTACAGGGCTACATATTAAACTAAAATGCAAGTGAAACAGTCCATTACTTGAACATTGTATCCTGATATGGAGAAAGAATGTATCTAGAATGTTTACACTAACATCTTCAATTTCAGCCAAATGATGTGTATTCCATACACTAAATGGCAAATGATTCTGTTATCCTTTTAAAGTCTGTTGAAAAGATGGATGATGGTAAGCTGAACATGTGTTATTGTTAGCTTTTATTATTGATACTATTAGTATCACAATGATGTCTAAGCTATTACGTGATGTATATGAACTCAAAATAATACATAATGAGATTGGGAAGAAAAACTGGTGTGTGTGTGTTCAGTTCTGGAATTATTGAGAAGCATGAACTCGATCTTAATTATTCTTTAGACCCATAAGGCTGCAATCCTGTACACACGTTCCTGGGAGTAAGCCTCACTGAACACAATGGGACTTACTTTTGAGCAGACATCATAGGATTGTGCTATAATATATCTATTTTGTGCATCAGAATTTATGTAGTTTTGACTCTTCAACTGAAGTAGTTGGACTTTAAAAGAGTTTAATTTGGTTTGGATCATGCCGACTGTGTTTTGATGGCCAGTTCCTCATGTATTACCGTATGTTGAATCATCTTATTCATTTAATATTTTAGCAGGTTAATCACAGAAAACATGAATTGTGTTTAGTAAGAACATTTGCCAAATGTTATTTTCCCCCCATAATATATCTGTAAGGAATAGATACTATCAAAATTCTCATCTTAGAAGTTCTTTGTTTGCATATGTCTGCTGCGTGTTGAAGAATTATTGCTAATATTGGTCATCTACCAAAAGCACATAAGTAGAAGTCTACCAAAAGCAAAAGCAAAAGCATCTACCAAAAGCACATCATCTACCAAATGCACATTATTCTGTCACTTACCTCTATATTGTTTAGTGCAGGGGTTCTCAACCTCTTCCCACCTGAGTACCACCTCCGGTGCCACTCTCCTGCTGCGTAACACCGGAAGTGACTGGCAATGACATCATCGCCAGTTACTTCCAGGTTTTTGGAAGGCCAGAAAACACAGATAGGAGGCTCTGGGTGGGTGGGAGGACCCTTCTCAGTATTCCCAGTATTTTTGCTGAAAACCAGAAGTGGGCTTTGGAACGCGATCGCCGCTGTATAGAGCATTGGGGAGGCTTGTAGAGGCGGCCGCAGACCCCCCGGACCCTTTGGGGAGCAGGCAGGACAACCAGGTTCATTGAAAAAAGTGTTTGGGGGTTGGTGGCAGTCGCGATCCTGGAGTGCTGACGACGTTCAGGCTGGCCACCCCCCTTAAAGATAAATCGGACACTTCCGGAAAAAATGGTGGGTCAAGACACGCCACTTTGAGAACCCCTGCTCTAGACCAAACATACACTCTGCTCATCTACCCTGACTTCTACTTCCCACACTGCAAATAAATCATTTCGTACCCCAATGGTGGAATTTATTATAGGACAGTACGCCCAAGACCTAAAGTCACACTTTCATAAGAAAAGCTTGCTGGATCAGACGAAACAACTCTCTAGTTCAGCATTTGGTTTCCAGCGCAGTGACCAACCAGGTGCTTCTAGATGACTGATGCTGGGGACACCGTTTGCTCACTTGCCTAAAGATATGGCAGGTGAGTTATGAGTAAGCAGGCAGCACCCCGTCTGCCTTCTCCTACTAGGCATGGGAGGATGGGAGAACTCTCTGGCAGGTTAGGAGCGGTGGTCGTGGCTGCTACTATTCATTGCTGCTGTTCCTGCCCCTGAACATGATGAGGTTCATCCACACCGAAGAGAGTGGTTGGAAGAGTGAACACGATGAGCAGCACCAGTGGTGGGCTTTCCCAGGCAGCTGTCCGAAAATGTCAGACCCTGAATTGGCAGTAACCATTCAATAGTTTAGAAGAATGTAGAACTTTTGAAAAGCCAATTTGGAGAATTTATGCTAAGAGGAGGTATTCTCTATGCTAATGAAGGTTTATTTCAGTCTAAATCAGGGGTTCCCAACCTGTTGTACTAGTACCACCAGGGGTACTTTGGTTGACTGCTCTTGGTGCTCGGACTGCTGTACCACTGGAATCCCGCGTCGATGCAGAGCTTTTGGTGGCACATTTTTGCTCCCAAGAGGCTCCTGCCTTTGACCAAGCCTCTCGGGGACGCTGAGAAGTCCCCCCCCCCACCTGCCCAGAGCCTCCTCCCTATGTTTTCTGGCCTCTGAAAACCTGGAAGTAACTGGCGATGATGTCATCGCCAGTCATTTCCGGTGGTACTCAGAAGGAGAGTTGGCGTAGGAGGTGGTACTCGGCCAGGAAAGGGTTGGGAACCCCTGGTCTAAAAGTTTGCCTTTAGGAAGCCTAGGCAGGATAGAATTTTTACTGATGTTTGTTTATTTTAAAACATTTCTATTCCACCGTTCCAGCCCAAGTTACTTACAATACAATAAAGCAGAAAATAAAATAGAAATCAAATAAAACCAAAGTAGATATTTATCCCAAGCACAAAAAGAGGAACCTACAATATCACAATGCTGTGGTCAGAAGTGGAATTTATTTAATGTATTTGCTCCCCTCACAGTTCCTGCTCAATCACAACCCTGTGCAGTATTTTTTTTTTTAATCCATTGAAAGCCAATGTTTGGTGTTTTTTTTTTTTCAAATACAAATGACATGTGGGAGTACGCAATTGGGGTGGGACATAATAGGAGCAAAAAGCAAAAACTCCTATTCCCCTCCCATCACAGTTTGCAATGTTTCAGGCCCTCTCCAGCGTGCTATTTTGTTTGTTTTTCCTTCTCTACAGAGCCATATAGCCTCTACAGGGCTATGCATTTACGGTAACGTTTGACTTGGCCCAAGATAAAATTAAAAGCCACATCAACAAAGTCAAAATCTACAACCGAAAATCCAGATCCCTACCATCACTGCAACCATCACCCCTTCTTCAGAATTTCTACCATAATAGACAGAATCTATCTGGATTCTTCTAGGAGAGTCTGAGCATTCCTTATATAGCTGTTGCCTATAGCTATATGCCTATAGCTGTGCACATTCCACAAATACTGACTCCTTGATGATTGTCTCCTGAAGTGAGAGACTCTAAAATGGCAGTTAATCATGTCAAGCTAGTCCACATAAGTCAGATTCATCGCAGGAGCCCTGATATAGAAGACAACACATTAGCCCTCTGCTCTCAGAGTCTGCTTATCCTGCAACCATTGCGTAATTGCAGGCCCCAAGATGCTCCTATGCATCCATCACTACCGTTCCCTTCCTGCTTCCTCACAGTCCCTTCAGATGCAGTTTGATAGGTTGAGTATTTCCTGGGAGCACTTTGCTCCCTGTCCTGGCATGCTTCCTTTGTAAAGATTGGCCCTCCAGCAAAGACTGATCTGTGTTCTGCTTGTAGTTTGCATGAGGGAGTGGGAATACTCATCCTGGAGTACATTTGCTTACAGGGGCAGTATTAAATACATATGCTTGGACATCTGCAGAGCTTCTAAAGCATGTGCACTGTCTGCGCACCTTGCTGAAGGCTGTATTGTTTCCCAAGCCTTGGTAAAGGTTTTTGGTTTTATATGTTAAAGACGATTACATTTTCCTGAAGTTCTAGTGCCAATATAAACATAATCACCCATTTCAGATGCTAGGAAGATTAGCCCTTTAAATCTTTTCATTTTGTTTTACGTTAGTGAACTGCATTGTATTGGAGATTATGCAAATGTTTTGGCTTTGTGCCATTTCATTTCAAAGCCTTACAAAGGCACTTTGTTCTGTTGAGTTGAACTGAAAATGGTGTCTGGCCCAGAGAACAGAATTTTAAAAAACGAGTGCTGTGTTGATTTTTTTTGATGAGGTTTTGTTTTTCTGCAAGAGTTGCCATTTCAGGGGGACAAAAAAAATGTTTGAAAACCCTGTCTGCCTTTCACTCTTGCACAGTTTGTACATTTTGTGTGTTTGCTTTCACCCATTGTCCCCCAATCTGTGCTGTTTGTGGGGGACGGGGAGAGTGAACACACCCCATAATACTTCCAACAACCAGACTCATGTTTCCTGCCTTGCCACACTGCACTGGCAGTTTCACTGCCTGACAGTGCTATGTGGCAAGACTCCCACCCTACTTCAGCTGTAGTTGTGCACAAATATACATGACTTGGGGTAGAACTTGGATGGGGATGTACATTTGTACAAACATTCAAATGTTCATTCCATTGAATGTAAAGCAGTGCTGAGTGTCAAGGTGCTTTTTTTTTTTTTGGACACAAAAACATTTATATACCAACCTCCCATTCAGCTCAGTACTGTACTATTACAAACTTTGTGTGCATTGTTTTATGTAACATGTAGAAACATGTCTGATTTCCACTTTATTTAGTTTGTTATTTATGCTATTATTCTATTGGTTAGTTAAAAATAAGCAACTGTTATTCAAGCACATTTCCAAGGTTTCCTAATTTCATCAGTAAGTATTATCTTGATTTCCCAGTAACTGCATATTGGATTTAGACATAATTTCCCACAGTCATATCTTTAATCCTTTCTTTTCCTTGAGCTGGTCTGAGTGGGAAATGGCATTGTGAATTGGATAGGGTGAAATAAAGTTAAGATTTTCATTTTTCCAAATGAATTTGTTACAAATGCTTCAGTCACAGTAAGGATCTCACTGATAACCATATTTGAAAGGAAAGGATAACATCTCAGAATTATAATCCTGGCAGGTTCCCCTACCTTACATTTTCTACTTCATACTGTGAATCCAATAGGCCAGGGGTTCCCAACCAGTGGTACTAGTACCACCAGTGGTACACTGGCCGACTGCTGGTGGTACTCAGACCGCTGGACCACTGGAATCCCGTTCTGATGCAGAGCTTTTGGTGGCACATTTTTGCTCCCAAGATGCTCCTACCTTTGGCCGAGCTTCTCGGGAACGCTGAGAAGGGCCCTCACACCTACCCAGAGCCTCCTCCCTGTGTTTTCTGGCCTCTGAAAACCCAGAAGTAACTGGCAATGATGGTGGTACTCAGAAGGAGAGTGGCGCCGCAGGTGGTACTCGGCCGGGAAGGGGTTGGGAAGCCCTGCAATAGGCGTGAGGAACTCTGTTTGGTAACAAATGGTGGGGGCAGTGCAAGTCTGGGAGCAGTATGAAAGGATTGGTGTCCACCCTACAGGTATTCAGGGCAAGTAGAGAACTAGATTATAGTCCCTTGAAACTGTATGGCATGGAGGAGAGCGTTCAAGTCCTCTAGTTACATCTGCATTAACAAAAGCTATTTAGTTTGGGGATGTGAAACAGAGACAAAACTTTCTGTCCAGAGGCAGGAGGGAAGTGGGAACCATTGCATTGATGGTTTGCTTCTCTTAAAAAGGGTGGATTCACCCAGAAAGGTGGGTGGCAACATCCTGGAATCAGAATGTGTTTAAGCCCACACTGCTTTTGGGAGAGGAGTTTTTGATGGCTGTTAGTGCTATGCCTTCTAAAAACTCAAAACAGTTGGGACAGATTTAGTTAAATTAGTATAATTTAGAGAGGAGCTTCTTAGATGTGAAACGTGAACTTCATTGTACGAATAAGCCCCCACCCCCCGAAAACAATAATACACCAAAGTTGGAAAAAACCTTTGATCTTCTACTAACAAGTAAAATGAGCTTCAGTGTACCAGTTGGTCATTATAGCTCTCTAGACACATGTGCTGAATCAGGTAAATTTTAATATCTAATTTTGCATACAGCTCTTAACATATGCTAAGTTTGGATCTAGGAAATCATTAATTGAATTATCTGCTGGATGTGACAAATGATATATTATCCGCTGCTCCCCTAACTGTTTCTGAAGCATTAACCATAATGGAAATATTCAGATGTGTGGAGACAGTTTCCAGCCAAGGGTTTGCTGCTCTGCATAATTTCTTTATTGATTTTATGCACAGCCACTTCTTAAAGTCGTAATGATAATCTAAGAGCGTTTTTCCCCCTTCTGGAAAAAAAGGGGGGGCGAACCCAGGAAGAATGAGTTGTTTTATATTCAGTTCTGAACTTGCATGAATTTCCAAAGTTCTTGTAGCTTTATTTAAAGACCCAAGTATAAGTGATACCTTCCATTTAATTATGTCCTTTAGCAATTGCTATATACTTCTAAGTATTCTTCCTTCTGCAAGTCAAATTGCCTCCAAAAGATAGTCATCACTGCTCTATTTAGATAGATAAGAGTAACTTTATATGTGTCTGTATTGTAGATATTGATGATGTTCTTTATTCTGCATGAAAAGAAAGTTAACCCTGATTAATATAACTTCCAACGTATGGTCAGTATTGAGGAGGGCTGGATAGTGAACTGTCATCTGTATTTTAACCTGTTTTCTCACAAAGCAGCTTAAAACAAATAATACATCATAATGCAAATGCAAAATGTTAATCTGCTACTCTAATTTAATGATGATGAATGGGGTGACTGTACACATGTGTTTGTGTGAAGGGTTCTAATTTGAGTACTCATTTTAAGGAAAAAGTTGGGATACAAGTCTAAAAAATTAACTACTAATTCCACGTATATTTTTTTTTAAAGTTAACAGAAGTCTGCCTCTGAGTGGGCAGTAAGAGGTGAGGACGGATGACCCAGGATGATTCCGTGCCATCGCTTTGCTCATCCTTGCATGGGGCTTTTTTGTCACAAACTACATGCTGGCTTTTCCTGTTCATTTAAAGAAAAAAGCCCCATGTGAGGACAAGCAAAGAGACGGTGCTGGACAAGGGGTAAGGAGTAGGGTCATCCTTCCTTGCTTTTACCTGCCCACTCTCCTGTCCCTGTCCCTCATCAGTTGTGTAAAGCCATCGTTTATAGTGAGAAAGTTTCCACTCCAGTTTGCTTTCTTAAGGCCTTCCTCAGCTACTGTAAACACTGTGTTGGACTGATCTGTAGTACAGCAAAATGATTTTCTTGACTCCCTGTTGGATTGTTGATGTGACCTTCCCCTTCTAGATCAGTATAGCTGCAAAACAATCTCCATCAAGAGTATTAGCAAGTAGTATTTAATACATATAGGTTCTGAAATGCATTTTTCTGATGTTGAGCACCTGCAAGTCCCTTAAATATAAGAGGGGGTCAGTAATGCTGTACCTTGAAAATTATAGCACAAGTAAATCTTACTAAAACTTAAGACTATGGGCACAATTCTATAGATTGTGCTGGTGACGGAACGAGCATTCCGTCGCCGGAAGCAGTCGCAGAAGTGCCAGAAAGCACGTTTGCGACTTCCCGCAAGCAAGGGAGGCCAGCGCAGAGGCTGGCCTCCCTTGCTCTGTCACCGGAACGCCCGGGAGGCCACCGGAGAAGGGAGAAGGCCAGCAGGGGTGGTTTGGCGGGCGAGGGAGGGGGGGCATTGGTGTAGCCGGCCCGGGAGGAGCCGAGGGATAGCCTCGGCAAAATCCCCGTCCCCGCCGGGCCAGCTAGGCGGCTACACGGCCTCCTCTACTTCCACCAGCTATTTAGCTGGCTGAAATCCGAGGAGGCCGATAGGGCCGGCCCCAGTTTACACTCAAGGAAGGGGACAAGCGTCCCCTTCCACGAGTAGACCTCCAGCCCGCCGTTTGATGGGCAGCCCGGGCTCAGGATCCGTCGGGCGGCCCTGGGCCGCCGGCTGGATCCTTAGTCAGGATTGCGTTGTAAATAGTATTGACATGGCTTTAATTCTGCAAAAAGTATGAGGCACCTGTCTTCTCGGCATTGAGCTTGCTTATTGGCTCTTTTTTGAATTACCTGCCATTTCAGAAACTATTGACAACACTGCAATTTAACTGTCACAACAGCGCTTCACATGCCTGAAATTGTAGTAATTCAATTTGCTGCTAATCCTGGACTTCCCAGTGAGCTGCATACTGTCATTTTAGTTCTTGATATAATGACTTGAATACCTTTTGTTGTTGTTGTTGTTTTAAACATAAGAAGAGCTGGATCAGGTCAAAGGGCCATCTAGTCCTGCATCCTGTTACCTATCAGTTGCTTCTGGGTAGGTGATGAAGCAGGTGGTGAAGTCGCTTGTCATTGCTCCCCTGCAACAGGCATTCATGCTGCTTCTGAATCTGGAGGTAGCATATAGCCCTCATGGCTAGTAACTAGAGATAGATTTGTCTCCCATTAATTTGTCCAATCCTTTTTTAAAGTCATCTAAACTTTACTGCCACACCACAGCTTGTGGCATCACCACAGCTTGTGGCAGTGAATGTCCTACCTACAGTAATGATGTGCCATATGAAGAAGTACTTCCTTTTGTCTATTCTAAATATCCTACCAATCAGTTTCATTGGATGACCCCCTCATTCTAGTGTTGTGAGAGAAGAACTCTCCCTCTCCACACCATGCATAGTTTTAAAATCTCAACCTTTCCCCCTTTTGCTGCCTTTTTTTCTACACTAAAAAGCCCCAAACTTTGTAGCCTTTCCTTATACGGATCTTGATTAGAGGGAGCTGTGGCTTACCCCTGCCAGAGTGAAGTCCTGGCTGACTGAGGAATGTCAGCAAAGGAACCAAGATGAGTGTTAGGAGAGACATTTTGGAAAGTTAAGTCATTGTCAACATTGAACCATAGTGGTTGGTTTCTTCCAGCGTGGATTACTGCTTGGTTTAGAAGGTTAGGAGACTCCTGTGTAGGTTTGGGTTCACACACTTCAACATAAGGACACTTCCAGTTTATGGTGAAGAAGTGTTGGGGAAGGGCACGGGTATCATAGGATATTGCTGCATGTAATAGTGTGATGGGTAAATGGGAGGAATCAGGAAAACATTTAGCAAAATGGTAGCCCTAATAAGTTTCAGCTAATGAGTTGACAATGCACTTCAGCTGTGCAATGTGGATATCCATTCTGCATTCAACTGCAGCACCAGATTTGCTGAAACAGGCACATAAGGACCACCTAGCTAGGCTGCTGCTATCAATTAACATTAAGCAGAGTCTGGTTAAGGTTTCAAAAGAGATACCAGTGTAAGAAACACCTTGAGTCTGTTGACAAGACCCAGGACTCAGACAAGTCAGTGAAGCAGTAAAGCAACGTTTATTAGTACACTTGCAAGTGGGTGTCTAGCAAAATAAGCAGGCACACTTTGACACCCCAAAAAACACAATACTTATCCCTGTCCCGGCCGCAAATTTCCCTCCCCTGTTTCTCCATTGGCTGGATAATCCAGGGTTTACAGCCTATCCGATACGCCTTTCGTATACCTCATGATCCTGCCCTCCTCCCTCCACCCCTTCAGTAGACCCTTACTCTATTTCCTTATATGGTTAGTTTCCCCTAATAATTTCATAGTAAGCATTAACCTTTATTTGACTTTATTTGCAATATATTTAACTTCTGTCTGTCTGGTTTTCCTTGGTTGGCCTCCTGTTTTGGGCCATCTGCCCCCAACTTCCCCTTTCACTCTTAATGGTGTCTACTTTCTAGACAGACTGGGTTATGTGTTATATTGGCTATTGTTAAAAACAGCTTTTTGGTTACCACTTCCCCTTTCATCCCGACTGTCTCCTCTCCTGTTTTCTATGTTTGCAGTTCTTAATAAGAAATAGCTTTTTCAGCCTTTTCAGGCCTTGCTGTTAGAATTAATCATTAAGACTAGTATTAAGCATTAAGACTAGTGATTATTAAATCATAAAGCAAATATATGTAAAAACAATACTCCATTCTCACACCATTTTCCAAGAATATGTATCTTCTGATGTTTATAAGCGGTTCCTACTACTTTGGAACACAGAACCCTAAAGTTGTTCTCCTCGTATGTGTTTGAGGATGTGTGAGGATACTGCTCATAATTAGGCTTACCATCGTCCCGGAATCAAGGCAGGCTTCAGCCTAGTCCGGGCCCAAGCAGCTCCCAAGGATGCACTGTGGCTGGCCAATGGGCTTCCAGAACTTCCGGTCAACGACGCGACCGAAGCTGGTACCCTGTTGGCCAGCCGCGGTGCATCCTTGAGAGCTGCTCGGGCCTGGACTAGGCCGAAGCCTTCCTCAATTCCGGGACGATGGTAAGCCTACTCATAATACTCCACGAGCTTGGTCAGTTTGCATCATTCCCCTCTGATGGTCTGGGAGGGAGAGAGGAAGTGTGGAGAAAGGGCAGGAAGGAAATAGTATTAAGGAACACGCCTCCTGCAAGGATCATAGAGGGCAGGTAAAGGGTCTCTGGTATCTGGACAGTACAGTGCCCTCCAGAGTTTTGCGGGTGGCATTGCATCCAAAATTCCAACATCTCTGAACAAGGTGTCAGACCTGAGACTGAGTGATTGTCTCACCCATCTTCCTCCATCTTCTCCATTGACTGTATTAATTGTCTTTTAATGCCATATCCTGTTCTAAATGGATCTCCTCCATCACTTGTTTGGATTGAATCCAATTCTTTGCAGTCTGTTTGTACTGTTGAGAATCCTGACTTTTGCTACCTGTAAAGTTTTTTTACGATGCTATAGCTGGACTCTTTCTGGCAGAATTGGGCTACCATCTCAGAGACAAGCAAGTTGTTGCTTTTCCCAGAAATCAAAAGGGTAACCAGAAGGGTGTGGACAGATTCATGGAGGAAAAGACCATCACAGGTTACAAGCCATAAGCAACCTCCTGGTTTTAGAAGTGGGTTTTCTCTGTGCCGGGTGCAAGGGAGTGACAACAGGAAACACGTTATCTTGTTGTCTCGTGCTCCCTGAGGCATCTGGTGGGGCCACTGTGTGATACAGGAAGCTGGAGTAGATGGGCTTTTGGCCTGATCCAGCAGGGCTCTTCTTATGTTCTTACGAGAGGGTGGAGTAGCTGAAACAAACCAGGATTAAACTAAGATTCTTGATTTAAATGTAAAATGGAAAAAGAGTTAAGGCATACATTGGTCAACAACCAACTTCAAACCATGGATACAGATAGTGGTTTAATCCTGGTTTGTTTGCCCAAAATAAACCACAGTAATTGAAGGTCCCTATTCACAAGATCAAAGAAACCATAGTTACATTAAATAAACTATGGCTCTGTGTGATGTCTGAACCAACCCTGAATCCTGGCTAGTATGTGAAGTTCTTTCTGCTGCAATCATCGTTCCTTATATTCAACTTTGTGCAAGGTGTTTAGAAGAAGTGGGTGTATAAGGCCTAATGTTTGTTCATGAGAAGAATAAGTGGTGTTAGTAAATATATTTAGGAGTAGTTTCAGAAATGGAAATATGACAAGAATATCTGAGACAGTTTTATGCAGTACTTATCCAAAGGTATTCGTTGATATATGAAGATTTCGATAATAACTTGAGTAACATACAGTGGAATGAAGACATAAAGCAATAACATACTTATATTTCCTTGTTTTGCAGATGCTCCAATATTTGTTTCAAATCAAACAGTATATTATTCTTGGGAAGGAAATCCCATCAATATAAGCTGTGATGTTCTATCTAATCCATCAGCATCTATTCAATGGAGACGAGGAAAATTAGTTTTACCTGCAAGAAACACAACTCATTTAAAGACTCACAGTGCTGAAAGGAAACTGATATTAGAAGTAAGATTTTGAATTTGGCTGGTAATTTACATGCTACTTTATTGGGAAGATGTACTTTCTTCATTTTTGCAAATACTTAACAAACCTGACTAGGATTATGTACTAAAAATGTCATTTCTTACCTCAAATGTTCATTCAGTGGAGACCTGTAATTATCAATTCTTGTGTTTCCCATTGTCAGATCTTTTATAAGCACTTAGCTACCCCTGCCACACCTGCCACCAATACAGCACAAAGACCCCACTGCAAGTCACCTAAAAATAAATCTGTATTCTGCACAGACAGGTGCACTTCATTAGGAGTGCACAATGGCCAGATGGGCAATAATTGTTCCACCATCACCCTCCCAAAGTCCCTATACCACATGCACCAATTCCAATTCTTGTGGCCTCTGAAGCAGTTCCAATCCAGAAGGAATGCATTCTGAAATTCTCAATCGGAATCCTTTTGATTAATGTGCCCTTCCATAAAAAGGTAAAGGTATCCCCTGACAATTAAGTCCAGTCGTGTCCGACTCTAGGGTGTGGTGCTCATCTCCATTTCAAAGCCGAAGAGCCAGCGTTGTCCGAAGACGCCTCCATGGTCATGTGGCCGGCATGACTCTGCGGAGTGCTGTTTACCTTCCCGCAAGCGGTACCTATTTATCTACTCACATTGACATGCTTTGGAACTGCTAGGTTGGCAGGAGCTAGCCAAGCAACGAGCGCTCACCCCGTTGCGGGGATCGAACTGCCGACCTTTCGATCGACAGCTTATGGTTCAGCGGTTTAACCCACTGCGCCACCCGCTGGCCCTTCCATACCACCACAAAAATGTGTGCAGTGTTAGAGAGTGGCCAACTTGGTGTCGCTCCTCTGTTTAACAAATACTCTCAAAAAGCAGTAATGGCATCAAATAGAACCAGGTGCTCCTTGGAGTGTTGCCATCTGCCCTCTTCCCCATTGGTCTGTTTTAGACCACCTCAGCTGAATTTTAACATGTCCCTCTGCAGGGCCCTACTTGATGCATCCTCTTTACGCCTTGTAGAAACTCACTGGGGCAAAAAGTCGTGAAAAAGGGCACCAATGCTGCTGCTTTAAACAGACTACCCTCATAACTAGACACACAGACATATTGGAAGGCGTCTAACAATGCCTCCAAGATAACCAGTGTAAATGGTCACCACTTGTTTGGAGGAGTCGCGTTTTTGAGCCAAAGCTTCTGCCAGTCCAAGGATACACACATGTGAAACGTTTTATCATAGACCAGCCAGACTTTCCAGGCATAGTCCATGAGGGCCTGGCATACTATGTCTAAATACTTGACCAGCACCAGGGCTCACACAGTCAACCCAATTTGCCCAGGCCCTATATATTTTATTCCTGCAAACAGCCTCCTTATCTTGTACTGGCTCCCACATCTTCTGAAACAGATTCAGGTTCTTGGTGTAAGATCAAATAGATAAAAAAAAATCTGGAAAGAGGAATATATTCTTTTACACCGGAGGAGAGACCTTCCCATATGGGTAGTTCTGGACCCTACTCATTGCATCCTGCACCTATGGGGGAGGTGGATGTATGTCCAATGTGGCTGGCTGGCTGCCAGCCAGGTCGACCACCCACTTTACCACATCAGGCCACAAGCCTGGAACAGTGATTGCCAATGTAGTATCCATACATGGCACCTCAGTCTGGCATAGCCTGTCTGTACCATGGAGGGGATGGGCCCCCAATGAGACTCAGCTTATATTTTCAGTGAAGGTTCACAACCCCCATAGGCATACCAATCCTCACCTGGTCCTGGTGCAGATGTTCATTCAGCCAACACAACCAAATTGTCTGCAATGATGTTTGTTCCCCCTTCCTCACTCAGGTCAGCCTGTTGCTCTCCTTCGGCTCTTTCTCCAGATCACCAGCCTAGGAGAAAACAATTGAACAATTTTCCCTTTAGCTGACTTGCAGATCCCCTGGAAGGCCTGCCTGCCCCGATGTCCTGGCCCCATCTCCCTTGCCCTGCCTAGCACGTTTGTTTGCCTTTACCAAGGCCTCCAGGTGATCAATCAGAGCCCTATTCATCCCCATGTCCTCATCATCATCTGAAGGGCTGCTTGGCAAGCTTTTTTTTGGGGGGGGGGAGACCTAGGGGCCTTGCCTCCCTTCTTCTGGGCTCATATATAAACATGGTAAAACAAATAGCTTAATTACACTAAGAAAACTGTATGAAACAAGTTTCTGAGGAGCGTTTTCGCTTCAAACACATGGACATGGAGATTAGACATGATAAATAAATGTGTTGGATGCTGTGTTGGTAGAATCAATATGTCACTAAAGAGATGTTGCATGAGAGAGACGGGTCTGTGGAAGGCTTTGTGCAAGATAAACATGGCAGCTGGGTGGACTCACAGTGCTGCTTGAGGCCGTGCAAATGCATACTTTGCGGTCACGTTCTCTGAATCAGCATAATTAGAAGCTTATTCTGTGTGTGTGTGTGTGTGTGTGTGTGTGTGTGTGTGTGTGTGCGCGTGCGCGAATATGTGTGTATTGCCTTACTAAATGGAGCATCCAAATGCCACCTACACAACACTCTCATGACCCTTGAACTTCTTGCAACCTTCTCCCTTCTGTTTCTATTTTTTTTCTTTTTACTAAGCCCTAAGATGCTAAACTTGCCCCAAATTAACACCCCAGGCCCCAGATACCAAGGAGGTGAAGGGACAGAGAACAATCCCCTTAAATCTTCCAGGGCCTACCAGCCCGAACCCTGCCAATTTAATGGCAATGGCTTTTTTTTTTTAACTTTTAACATGTTTCGATTGCTAAACCCTGTAACCAGATTCAAAAGAACATTTAGTAAAAATCTAAATAATAAAATTCTTAAATATATTATTTTCATGTACATACTGATTCAAATTTGTATTGATCTATTGTTGTTTCTAAAGATTGCTCCCACATCTGATCATGATTTTGGACGGTACAACTGCACAGCCACAAACAGAATAGGAACACGATATCAAGAATATGTCCTTGGTTTGGCCGGTATGTAAATGTATTGTTTTGTTTATTTACTTAAAGAATGTTTATTCTGAGTTAACTGATAAAAAATAGTACTCAAGGTGGCCTAAGATAATGAAAACATAACAAGAACAAAAATAACCATAATCCATAAAGCAAACAGCTTAATATGATCAGTCAGTACACACCAATAGTGTCTAAATTCCAAGTCATTTCTTCAGTGGTGGATGAGCTGCCTGCCTCTCTCTCTCTCTCTCTCTCTCTCTCTCTCTCTCTCTCTCTCTCTCTCTCTCTCTCTCTCTCTCTTGTTTTGTTTTGTTGCTTAGTTTGAGAATTTCATTAAGGAAGGTATTGACATCAGTTATCACCAAATTAACGGG
Source organism: Plestiodon gilberti rubricaudatus (assembly GCA_026170595.1). NCBI lineage: Eukaryota > Metazoa > Chordata > Lepidosauria > Squamata > Scincidae > Plestiodon > Plestiodon gilberti. The sequence goes on along the minus strand of JANXHW010000003.1, from coordinate 179,181,869 downwards.
AATGGAACAAATATGCACTTTCAACATCAATTGTACCCGGGGATCTTAAATAGCCCCCAAATGAGGAAAAAGCTGACTCCAAGTTAACAACACAATAGCTAATTTCTGTTGATGCAGCAGAAGGTATCAGCACTGTCAAATCCAGCATTTTCCCTGTTTTATTATTCATAACTCTACAAAGTTTTGCGCTGGATAACTATATATGCATGAATTATACTTCCAATACTGTCCCTGTATATTGTGTTTGCTATCCATGTACTATAAACAGTTATCCTTAAATCAATGTCATATTTTTAGATAAAATTAAAAGCAATTGTCAAATACATTTAATTTTGTTTTAAATTTGGACTACATTGGAGTCTATTTGCCCTCCTTCGGATTAGTGAAGTGCTTCTTTACAAGTATAGGATTACACTGCAAACAGCTTACACTGCAAACAGCTATCTAAATAAACAACATTTATTAGCTCTCTGAACATCATGAGACAGCAAGTCTGGCAGGCTTCTCTGTTATGGAAAGGGAAAAGTGGGATACCACTGGAAAGATCTGTTAACTATTTAATTGACACAAACCAATACAGTACTTTTTTAGATTTGTTACAGCAGTGTTTCTCAAACTTTTTAGCACCGGGATCCACTTTTTAAAATGACACTCTGTCGGGACCCACCTAGCTTTATGAGACTTAAAAAAAAGGTGATCTATAAATAAATAAATTTATTTACAAGTAAGGAGCTCAGCTGCTTGCAGGGTAATTAGCAACTGTCTTGCAAATTGCAAGAGCTCAGCTCTTTGAAGGGCAATTAGTAGCAATCTGATTTTTGAATAGCCTCAGGGCTTGTGGCAATTACCACTTATCTGATATTTCCATCACCTGGGACCCACCAGAAATCAGGTTGCGACCCACCAAGTGAGTCCCGACCCACTGTTTGAGAAACACTGTGTTACAGTATTTTATTTGTATCCCACATGTTGGCAAAGAACACAAAGCAAGTCACATTTCAGCCTCCTTGAACTCAAGAAGATGGAGAGTCTGTAATGGTGCAACAAGTGAAAGCTGCATAGCCGACATAGCTCTGTGTGTTACAGCATTTCACACTTTACAGTCTAGTGCTCTGTTGAATACAATAGCCTGTTTTTGACATGTCTGTGTCCAAGTGGAATTTTTTTTTAAATTTGAAAAGCAGTTTCCCAGTGCTTCTGACAATCCCTTAAAAAATAATTTGCCATATGGCATAGGCAGCTTCAATTTGGGAAAAAATAACGTGCAAGATCACTAGGGTGTGTGTAACTAGTTGTGCTTCTTGTCTCTTCTATTTCCCAGCTAATAATTGCTTTGTGTGTTAAGGGGGGGGGGAGTGGTATCTGGGAAAACTGCTTGCCCTCTTGGATGCTACCAGTTTCCTGTGGTACAGCAATTATTTTTTTTTATTTTTCCTTTCCATAAAGGTAAACTTCTTGAATTCAAGCTGCACAATTTTGTTAGAACCCTGAAAACAGCCCTACAGTTGCTAGTTCTGGAGGAAATTAGCACTTTGAGAGACAAATAGAATTTGAATAAGAGTATGCAGGCTGGCAATCAGTACTTGTCTGATGTCTGTCATACACAGTGATTGTGTAATGCACAACAGAAACTGACATGACTATCTTGTCTTAAAATGTGTCCAGAATAATATTACTGAAGAGCTAAGAAGATATAAGAACATACTCTTTATATGCTGCTTTCAATAGTTAGTCTGTAATATGTTACATTACAGCACATAAACCCAGATAGCAAGTGGTGTAAACTGGGGAGTACTGAAACTGCATTAATTTACACCAACTGGAGATGTGACTCAAAGACACAAAGCCAGAATGTTGCAAGGAGATGATTATGTAGCTTTCTTTCTAACTTCATTTACTCTAATTGTAATTCTTAAAGGTTGATTGTGCTACCTAAATGTCACTGTGCCTTCTTCATATGCAATTAACATTTTCTTTATCAGTTTTATGAGAATGACCCTTAATGTATTCTTTAAAGCAGTAGTTTAAAAGAGGAAGAATTGGAGTGTTTTTGTTGCAGAGCAGTTTCGTGTGAGGAAATAATAGGATATGCAGGCCAATAAATTTTCTCAAAGCAAAGAAAAAAGCTGTTTGCCAAGCAAATATTTCACAAGTACTGCAACCCCTCAATGCAAATTTTTGTGCCTGTTAATACAGTAGTTTTGTGTGATGGGACTGATGGCAGCTTTAAGAACACATTAACGTCTTTTCCATCATGACATTCAAGTTGTTTAGCATTTATTCTGTACTATAGCAGTTTTTGAAAAGGTCTGTGTCTGGAAAACCACACTTAATGAAGGCCACTATTAAAAAAAGAGAGAAAGAAATACCGGCAGTTCTAAGCAATATTAATTCAATGTTCTTACGTGTGTATGTATAAAAAACATACTACATGGATTATGATACAACAAACCCCAGTTCTGAAACTGTTGCAGAAAAAAAGTTGCTTTAACATGGAATTTATTAATTTTTTGCACTTTAACTTGAATAACGTTTAATGCTTTTTCACTAAATGTGAAAATGTTCCAACTACTAGCAGTGCCTTAAAGTGATTTTGATGAAGCTGCCTTGGGATATCTAACCCAATATCATGTTTTCTGACTGTCATTGGCTCTTCAGAATCGCAGGGGGAGGTATTTTCCAGGCTTTTGCCCAAGATCCTTTTAACTGAAGATGCCAGGGTTTGTTAATGTACGGTTTGTACTAACAGGTAGCTTGAATGAATTGATCTAGAAACAGTACAGCAGGTCTTCACCTACAGTTGTCGATAGGTTCTTCTTGGAAACTGCGAACTTTAAGCAAAACGACTTATAATGCAACCAATTTTACCACAAGCTGATTGATAAATGTAAACGGTCCTATGGCGTTGTCCCATCAACTTTAAAATGAACTGACTTTAAACGAAATGACTTTAAGTGAGGACTTGCTGTATATCAACTGCAAAATCTGCATCCATGTGAGCATATATTCCAATCATGGAAGCAGTTATTGATGTAGAAGTCTGATTAAATGTTGCTTTTCCTATGGCAGGATAGTGTTGATAATGTAGTAAGCTTAACAGATTAATCTCTAATCGTGTTTTGTTAAGTGTAACCAGTGGCCTCAGAGGGGAGTGGGAAGAGATAATACAAATACAAGTACTACAGCGTGCCCCACAGACCTCAGTCCAAAGATGGAAGGGAAGGGAACTCCTGATAAAGTGTTAATGGTTGTGTTGGATTCTTGAGGTAACAACTTTTCAAGTGGCCATGTAGTTCTCTTTATCATTCCTCTCTCATCAGGGGATACTTCCCAAGGGGGAAGTATTTCTTTCTCTTATGATCATCTTTTAAATGACTAGGTTAATTTAAACTGGTTCCCTTATCTCAGAGAGCCCCACTCTTAGCACACTAGGAAGGTACACTTTTCTTTCTAGCTGTATTTTGTTGGGAGTAAGGGTGTTCTTACCAGCCATGTCATGAAGGCACTAAAGAATAAGAATGTTTCCATAGCAGTATTACAAGAACCTCATCACCTCCACAGTGGAAGAAAAAGGTTTTAATGGTCAGGACTTTTTTTAAAGACAACTTCAAATGGGATATCATTCTCAACACAATTTCAAATTAGACTTCCCATCATGGCTTCTGCCAGGCTCCCATTATGGCGTTCTCCAGGCTTCCCAACAGCTGTAGCAGTTTTTTTTTATTGGGGCTCATCATGCACACTGTGCAATCCTCGGTTTGTTTTAAGATTCTACGAAGAGTCCTTTACCATTAAAAGAAAAAAAATGGCTTATGGCTTGCATGTATGATGAGACATTTTATACAATATGTATGTAATGTGGCATGCCATGGGATTGGAAAAATATCTTTACCATCCTATTAGTTGAAATGAGAAATATTTTGCTCAATTTTTAAGGGGTCAATTTTTAATATTTTGCTCAATTTTTAAGGGGTCAGTTTTTGTGAGGGATCAGTTTTTGTGATGGTTATTTCCTGTACATAATGATCATTTTCTGCTTCAGTTATCGTGCTTCCTCCCATATGCCATTTTTTTCATAACAAATGATGTTATAGGTATAACAGGTAGGTATAACAGAAACCTGGTGGAATGCGGAGAACCAGTGGGATACTGCAATTCCAGGATATAAACTCTATAGGAGGGACAGAGAGGGGCGTGTTGGAGGTGGGGTGGCCATCTATGTCAAAGAGGGGGTAGAATCCACCAGAGTAGAGCTGGAGGGGGGCTCTGACTCCTCCGTAGAATCACTGTGGGTTAGATTACCAGGCTCAAAGAGTGATGTAATAGTAGGGGCATGCTACCGTCCTCCAGATCAAAAACCTGAAGGGGATCTTGAAATAAGGAAGCAAATCAGGGAGGTGTCAACGAGAGACAGGGTTGTAGTCCTGGGGGACCAATTATCCTCTCATCGACTGGGTCAATTCATGCTCAGGTCATGAAAGAGAGACTGGATTTCTGGATATGTTAAATGACTGTGCCTTAGAGCAGCTTGTCATGGAATCGACCAGAGGACAGGTGACTCTGGACTTGATATTGTGTGGCACTCAAGATCTGGTCAGGGAGGTAAATGTTACCGAACCATTGGGGAACAGTGACCATGCTGCGATCTGTTTCGCCATGCATGTTGGAGGGAGAGTGCCGAGCAAATCTGACACGAAAACCCTTGACTTCCGAAGGGCAGACTTCCCCAAAATGAGAAGACTAGTTAAGAAAAAGCTGAAAGGGAAGGTAAAAAGAGTCCAATCGCTCCAGAGTGCATGGAGGCTGTTTAAAACAACAGTCATAGAGACCCAGCGGGAGTGTATCCCACAAAGGAGGAAGGGCTCGACCAAGTCCAGGAGGATGCCGGCATGGCTTAATAAGCACAGTTAAGGAGGCTATAAAAGGCAAGGAAGCTTCCTTCCGTAAATGGAAGTCTTGCCCTAATGAGGAAAATAAACAGGAGCACAAACTGTGGCAAAAGAAATGTAAAAAGATGATACGGGAGGCCAAGAAAGACTTTGAGGAACGTATGGCAGGCAACATAAAAGGGAATAATAAAAGCTTCTTCAAATATGTTAGAAGCAGGAAACCTGCCAGGGAAACGGTGGGTCCGCTGGATGGTGAGGGAGAGAAAGGGGTGATAAAAGGGGACTTGGAGACTGCAGAGAAATTAAATGAGTTCTTTGCATCTGTCTTCACGGCAGAAGACCTCGGGCAAATACCGCTGCCAGAACGGTCTCCCCTGACTAAAGAATTAAGTCAAATAGAGGTTAAAAGAGAAGATGTCTCAGACTTAATTGACGAAATAAAGATCAATAAATCACCAGGCCTGGATGGCATCCACCCAAGAGTTCTGAAGGAACTCAAGAATGAAGTTGCTGACCTCTTGACCCAAATATGCAACTTGTCCCTTAAAACAGCCACTGTGCCAGAGGATTGGAGGATAGCTAATGTCACGCCAATCTTTAAAAAAGGAAGGAGGGGGGACCCGGGAAACTACAGGCCGGTCAGCCTAACATCTGTTCCAGGGAAGATGGTGGAAAGTCTCATTAAGGATAAAATCTTAAAATACATAGAAGAACAAGCTCTGCTGAGGGAGAGTCAGCATGGCTTCTGCAAGGGGAAGTCTTGCCTCACAAACCTGTTAGAATTTTTTGAAAAGGTCAACAGGCATGTGGATGCGAGCGAACCCGTGGATATTATATATCTGGATTTTCAGAAGGCGTTTGACATGGTCCCTCATGAAAGGCTCCTGCGAAAACTCCACAGTCAGGGAATAAGAGGGCAGGTCCTCTTGTGGATTAGGAACTGGTTGAAGACCAGGAAACAGCGAGTGGGAGTCAATGGGCAATTTTCACAATGGCGAGAGGTGAAAAGCGGTGTGCCCCAAGGATCGGTCTTGGGACCGGTGCTTTTCAACTTATTCATAAATGACCTGGAGTTGGGGATAGGCAGTGAGGTGGCCAAGTTTGCGGATGACACTAAACTTTTCCGGGTGGTAAAGACCAGCAGGGATTGTGAAGAGCTCCAGAAGGATCTCTCCAAACTGGGAGAATGGGCAGCAAAATGGCAGATGCGCTTCAATGTAAGTAAGTGCAAAGTGATGCACATTGGGGCAAGAAACCAAAATTTCACATATAAGCTAATGGGTTCTGAGTTGTCTGTGACGGATGAAGAGAGAGATCTTGGGGTGCTGGTGGACAGGTCGATGAAAGTGTCGACCCAGTGTGCGGCGGCTGTGAAGAAGGCCAATTCCATGCTCGGGATCATTAAAAAGGGGATTGAGAATAAAATGGCCAATATCATTATGCCTTTGTACAAATCGATGGTAAGGCCACATCTGGAGTATTGTGTCCAGTTCTGGTCACCATACCTCAAAAAGGATATAGTTGAATTGGAAAAGGTGCAGAAAAGAGCGACCAGAATGATTTGTGGGCTGGAGCACCTCCCTTACGAGGAAAGGCTACAGCGTCTGGGGCTTTTCAGCCTAGAAAAAAGGCGCCTGAGGGGGGACATGATTGAGACTTATAAAATTATGCATGGGATGGAGAGAGTGGATAGAGGGAAATTCTTCTCCCTCTCGCAGAACACCAGAACCAGGGGACACGCACTAAAATTGAGTGGAGGGAGAGTTAGAACAGACAAAAGAAAATATTTCTTTACCCAGCGTGTGATTCATCTGTGGAACTCCTTGCCACAGGATGTGGTGATGGCACCTGGCCTAGATGCCTTTAAAAGGGGTTTGGACAAATTCATGGAGGAAAAGACCATCACAGGTTACAAGCCATAAGCAACCTCCTGGTTTTTCTAGAAGTGGGTTTTCTCTGTGCCAGGTGCAAGGGAGTGGCGACTGGACACAGGTATCTTGTTGTCTCGTGTGCTCCCTGAGGCATCTGGTTGGGCCACTGTGTGACACAGGAAGCTGGACTAGATGGGCTTTTGGCCTGATCCAGCAGGGCTCTTCTTATGTTCTTATGATGCATCAGAAAATGGAAGGGTTGAGATACTTAACGCATAATACTCTGCATTGTTCTAAGTAACAACATTGAATTGTGGGACAAGTGGGGATAGGATTAATTAAGGGTTCATGTGGTAGGTTTAGACATAGAAAATAAGTTGTCACTTTCACCAAAAGACATCATGGGGAATCATAAAAGGAGTAAAAGAAAGGATGGGTCAGGCAATGGAATTAGAGTGTGGAAGATAGCTTTGATTTTTTTTTTTAATTGAGGAAGAAGAAAATGACCTGGGTAGAAATGAAGAGGTGCTGGGAAGCTGGCTCAGCCATTAGGCAGATTGAATGTCCACTTCAAACAGCTGGCTGGAGGAGGCAACGAATTGAGGAGGGGTGTCCTGTGTGCTGCATTTGCATGCCACCTCTCCCAGCCGGCCACCCAGCCAGCCACTTCACCCTGCACATGGTTCCTTCTCTTGCTCTTTGAGAGTGAGCAAGAGGAGGATTGAGGCAGTAGCAATTCACCACTTTCTCTAGCATCACTGGTGCAAGCAATTGCAGCAGTAGTGCTGGAGAAAAAACTAGCAAGATGTGGAAGCAATCTGGTTTGATCATTCTGCTTCCATAAGAGTGATCAAAACAGGATTGCTCTGTCTATATCTCCTTCTTAAGTGAGCAAGAGAAAGGCATGGGCATAGAAATCTCCTGTACCTTTAGTTTTATCATTTTTGGCTTGTTCCAGAGATGCCTAGCTGCATCTTCAAACAGGCTAGGCAGAGCATGCTGGGCAGAGCATGCTGGGGCCAGAGGAAAACTCTACTCTCAGCATGCTTTCTCCAAGCCTGTTCGTTTGGACACAGCTGGGCAGGGATGAGCAGGCAGCAATGGAAATAAAAATAAGGAGGTGAAGTCGTGCTCTGGAATCACTATGCTGTGCTCCGGTCTCCTTGCCTGTCTGACTGCTTCTTTAAATGGGAAACCGCGGCAGCCAAAATGTGGAGGCCAAAATACTGGACACCACCATATGCGCTACTTTAAAAGACTGATGGTAGTAAGGTATGTTCTGGCAGGGGTGGTAGATCAATATCATTAAGGAAACAGACCTGCTTGTGCCAGGACTCAGCAGAACTTTAAAGACGAAACTGCAAAGAATTTGACATTGGAGCTAGATAGTGTAGTGACATTGTTTGGCCAGGAAGATCACAGGAGAAGTGGAGGACAGCAGCACACCTGCTAACATCAGTGAAATTAACTCATTTAACTCTTGCATTGGTGTTACATTGCCAATAGAGTTTCATTTTTTGAAAATTTCTAAAATGTTGTTTCAAGTGTTTAACAGCCCATTCCTTTCCATTGGTGCAGCTGTACCAAAAATAGGCTCACTTGTATCCAGTGTGTGTGGGGGGGGGGGGTCAGGAAGCTTCAGCAGGGAAAGGCGATTTAAATCCCCTTACCCCTGCGTAAACCTTCCGCTCCACAATGGTTCTCCTTGGACCTGTCTGCAATAGCAATTTTGCTAGTGTAAGTCTGAGAAAGGGGGCGGGGAGGCTGCTGCCAGAGGGGATAGGATCCTGCATATGCCATTGCCTCTGGATCCACCCCCCACAGTCTTCCTGACCCATTCTGCCCTCCCCCATCGCCTCCCACTGGCTTATCTGCTCTGGTGGGTGGAGAGAGAGCCGTCGACGCACGCAGGAAGGCTCTGGCTTTCCCGCTGGCACCCCAGTAATGCGCTACTCACAGTGCTGCCAGAATGTACTTTACGGCAGCAGTCACTGCCAGCAAAACATGTGTTCCGCTGGCAGAGAGGACCAGTAAGATTGGGCAGTAAGATTCTTAAATTCAGCAGCATTTACCTAGAATCTGGGTTTTTAACGGAATGTTTTGGGTTTATTGTTACTCACTATATTACAGTATTTAGTTACTGCTGTCTAATTGATTTTTTTCTCTGCTCTTTCTCTAGATGTACCATCTAGTCCACATGGAGTGAAAGTTATAGAAATATCACAGACTGTTGCTCAAGTCTCATTCAATAAACCAGATTCACATGGAGGTGTCCCCATTCATCATTACCAAGTGGATGTAAAAGAAGTAACTTCAGAAACATGGAAGGTTGTGCTTTCCCATGGAGTTCAGAGTGAGTTTGTAAAGGGGGAAATATTCATGATTCATTAAAAGAATATAAATGGGGACATGTTTGTTAAATGTTTGTTTACACTTTTACCCAATTGTGTTTTAGGGAGCACATTCTGTAATGGTGAACTAAAATATTACAGGGAGTGTTATGTTTTATTTGTAAAATAAAATTTTACAATTTTAGTTGTAAGTATTACAACTGCCTGCAGTGTTTTTGGCACAAGAGCAATATATAAATGTAGTAATAAATAATCAGCAGACTATGAGAGAATATTACTTTCTCTCCTGTGTCTGTTCCCAACACTGATGCATGCCCTTTTTTGTCTACCATTTTTTCTCTTGCTCCTCACCCTCTTTCTCATGATCACTCACACACAAACTGCAAACCAGGTTTACAGAGCCAGCGGGTGGCGCAGTGGGTTAAACCACTGAACCATGAGCTGTCGATCGAAAGGTTGGCAGTTCGAATCCGTGCGACGGCTCCTGCCAACCTAGCAGTTCGGAAGCAAAAAATTGCAAGTAGATTAATAGGTACCGCGTTAGCGGGACGGTAACAGCGTTCCATGCGCCTCGGTGTTGAGTCATGCCGGCCACATGACCATGGAAACGTCTTCGGACAGCGCTGGCTCTTCGGCTTTGAAACGAAGATGAGCACCGCTCCCTAGAGTCGGACACGACTGGACTTAATTATCAAGGGATACCTTTACCTTTACCTACCCTTTGTGTTCACTCAGAAATGTCTCAGTGAGTCTTATTCCCCTTTATATATGTACAGTATTATGGAAATACTGTGCTGCTTCATGCTTAGGATAAACTGCTGCTTATCCCCTCCCCCTGTTCCTCAATGGCTTTGCAAAACGGTTGATCACTCCACCAACAATCTCCTTGAACAGCTGTTGCAGAACAAACAATGAACACTATCTTTGCAAAGATAACCAATCCACAAGCATTGAAGAAACGGACTGAGGTTAAAGTACAGTCGGACCTTTTTATCCACGGATTTGACTCAACATGGATGGCAAAACTGTGAAAGAGGGAGTCCAACCTCACTACATTACCTCTTTTTTCAGTGTTGTCGGGGGCCTGCTGTGCATGTCTAAACCGCTGAAAAATGCAGCTGGGAGTTTCTGGCACCATTTACAGGTTGCTTCCAGTAGTGGCTTTTATTTTTTCAGTCAGTTTAAACAAATTCAGGAGAAGGGAAGTGGTGAAGATGCTGGAAAAAAAAAGGTAATGTGGCACCCCTCCCGACCCCCCCCCCCCGGATTTCTTATAACACTGGTTTTCTTATCCACTGTGGTTCCAGGAACAGAACCCCAGCGGATAAAAAGGTCTGGCTGTAATACCTTTTCTTTTGTCATCTTCTTCTAGAAAAAGTGCAAGAAGGGCTTAGGCTGAAATCCCATGCATATTTTTGGGGGAGGAATTCCCATTGAATGCAGTGGGCATTACTTCTGAGTAAACATGTACAGTATAGGATTACTTGGGTGCAAGCCTATTGAACTCAGTGTGACTTCTCTGTAAATTTACTGTAACCAAACTGTGCGCACACACTCTCAAGCACACATATAATAATAATAATAATAATAATAATAATAATAATAATTAATACAGTATTTATATACCGCCTTTCTTGGTCATTGGATTTCTTCTCTGATTTTAATTCAAGGCAGCTTACATGGGCAGGCTTTCCCAACCCCCGTAATGTTTTTTTTTTTTACAATCATATATATAAATGTTCAATCTTTCATGAACAACTGCATTCCAGATGGTATCCTTTGCAGTCTAGCCTCTCCCTGGCCGTCACCTCCCATGCTCGGCTGACACAGCTGGCAGGTCTTATCTCTTCTCACAGAGGCTTTTTTCACAGCTTTTTGTCAGCGGTGTGTCTCCAACTGGCTGTTCACCGATCTTCAGTCTTACGAGGCGGCAACTACCAACTGTGCCAGACCTCCTGCTCGCATGTCTCTGTCTCCCTTCTCCACAGCTGATATATATGCTGCTATTGGTAGGCTTCAACACCGCAACTGCAGCCAAATATAAGATATGAGTTAAAATTATTATTAAATAATCATTAGAAACTGTTTCTTCTCTTTCCAAATAAGCAAGCTTCCTGCCCTTATTACAAGATCAAATGTAAAAAATACTGTGTGTATTTCTCCATTATATATTTTTAAAAGATATGTGACAAAAAAAGGTCTTCTTTACAAATAAAAGTACCAGTGCTGTCTAGGCTTCCTTATCAGAACCATGAGTTGATTTATACAGTATACATTATAAGAGCAAAGATACAGCCAAGCTTGAGCACTTCAAGTGATTCTTAGAGCAAATATGATTCTTAAGTGGGTAAACTAGTCTTCTCTCCTACTGTGAATCATATGATTCTGGAAATGACAAAGTCTATTTCACAAATATGAATAATTCAGTTTTATGCAGCTATACATATCATAGAAAATAAGCTTTTGCCTAGCAAACAAATGTTCTCCTCTTGTTAATTTTATTCCAGCAATTACCAGTAACAGAGAATTAAAAAATGCTTTTCTGAAAAGGTATGGAACTTTTTTGACCGTTGTTCTACTGCTCATTAAGAATACATGCATACATGCATCTGCAATACATGCATCTGCAAAACAAAATAAATATTCATTAAGGAAAAAAGAATTGATTATAAGATGTGTATATCAACATTTCAGTTGCAAATAAACATATGATATACAAAGAATGATAATGGAACTAAGGAGAGTGTAGAGGATATTGGCTGTGAAAAGGGCATTTGGTTGAATTATTTCTGCCAATAGAAATAACAGATTTGCTTACAAGATTCCCCTTCTCAATTTTTCTTGGATTTTAGAATTCTGAATTACCTGGTCTTATTTCTGAAGTCAAACTAATGCACTGGGAATTCTTTTTTTCCCTTTAAAAATATACCCCGTATTGTATAAGACGCACCTGATTATAAGACGCACCCTTAAAGTTTGGTGCTATTAAAAAAAATTAATTAAATCACTGGCATTAAATTGATGCCTGATTATAAGACGCACCCCTAGTTTAAAAACATAAATTAGGAGAAAAAAGTGAGTCTTATACTCAGACCGATACGGTATATCAAAATTTATACTAAGCATTGTGCAGTGTGCTGCAATTTTCTCTTCCAGTTTATTCACATCTTCCTCCATCTGATGCAATACACATACTGATAAAATACCAGAAAGAAAAAAATATCTTGATGTGAGTGTATGTGTGGTTGCAGTAATATTCTTTTTTGTGATGTTTTATCAATGTGCAGGAGTACATGTGCATGTTTGTTTTTTGCAGTTTCTATCAGAAGGAGTGTAACATGCACTCCTGCACACTGGTAAGATGCACATCCTTGGCATATTAGCATTGCGCAAGAAGAATTAGCAGCTTTATTGAAATGTGACACAACATGCTTAAATTGGAACTGTATTTATCTTAATTGTAGCTAAGTTTGTTCATTAATTTTTTATGTAATACCATTGACAGTTCATGATAAGCATTATAGAACTGGTAAAAAAATTACATCAGAAAATGAACCATTGTGAGAATTACTGTATCATATTACAGAAGGGAAGAGTGTAATCTATAACTTTAGAATATTTTAGTATATTTTAATTGTTTTATTGTAAGCCTTTTGGCATTTTTGTTGTTGCAAAAGACTGGGCAAAATCTCAAATAAATAAATATGGTCATATTGAGCATTTCAGGATTCAGAAATGCGGAACAGTATGTCTTTTTAACAGTACTAACAGATCAACCACCTCTGTCTCAAGTTAGGGGAATGGCAGCTCGTGGGCTTCTCTGTTGTGGCGCCACAATTGTGGAACTCCTTGCCAGGGGATTTGAGAACAACCCCCTCCCTCATGACTTTTCGGCGGGGGCTCAAAACGTTTCTGTTTCGTCTTGCGTTTGAGTGATGGGTTGTTGTCTGCCCCCAGTGCCTCAGTATGTTCTGCCTTGTTGTTCTGCTATACATTGTCACCCCCCCAGTGGATTTTATTGTTTTTTTTTAATTTACTTTATGTACTGTTTTTAAATTATGTATTTTAACTTGTTGTAAGCCGCCTTGGGCATTTACCTTGGCATAGGAAAAGGCGGGGTATAAATTTTTTAAATTAAATAAATAAATAAACCATTTTACCACTTATAAGGAAGAAGACATTATTTATGTTGTTTGACAATATAAAAAAGTATTAATGTATATTTGGAAAAAAAGATGGTGTCTAAAATACAACATTGAATACATACAAAGAACCAAGCAGTTTGGTACCTTGCTGAAACTGAGGGTTATTGAAATGAATTAATGCAGGAATTTGGAATAAAGATAATGGTTTTGATTCAAAGATGCTCTTGTGTGAGCAAAAGGCATTTCTGTTCACACAAGGTGCCCCTTTGCTGCTGCTCCCTGCCCTGTATCCAATTCCATTTTAGTGTAGCACTTGATCTTCAGATGCAATTTTTCAGGGGCCCAGGAGCTACAGTGGAAAACACATTTAGGAAAGCCGCTTGCATGAGTGGTATTCTACTCATACTTCTTTGGAGTCAAGACAATTCATGCTTTCATATCGTTAGATGACATGTACAATATTAGACCAATAACTGTAACACTTCACCAGACCTGGACTGTAGTTTAAATATTATGTTCTATAGTAGACATTTTGATTTTCTTTTGTACTTTAGTATGTTGTCAGCGCAATCCGACTTAACTTTTGTGCCAATGTAACCAGCGGCGCAGCGAGAATGGGAGGCCCCGGAAGGGAAAAGGGATTCAAATCCCCTCCAAAAGAGGAATTCAAAGGGGATTTGAATCCCTTTTTGGTTCTGGGGCCTCCTGTTCTCGCTGCGCCGCTGGTTACACCGGCACAAAAGTTAAGTCGGATTGTGCTGTTTTTTTAAAAAAAAAAAATTTATGTGGAACACTGGGTGCATGTTGAAACCCTTCCTAGGTAACATGCTCAGTGTCATGTTCACATCAGGCTTAAGCTCAGTCCATATGTTATAGTAGGTGTGTGTGGTCCACTTTAGGTTCAAACATCTTTGAAGGCTGACCAATTAACTACTTGTAACATAAAGGAAGAATATAGCAAGGATGTTGACCCCTGCCAACAGGCGCGAACTATGGTGTCCTTTGCCCATCTTTACCCTACAAAGGCAGGGGACTGGGCTGGTACCCAATTGTTGTATGAACCATCCTGGGGGCAGGACCAGATATGTGCATTCAATGCATGGTTTCCATCCCAGCATTCTGAGGTTGGCTGAGCACATGACTCAGCTCACCCACCCAATAGGATGGTCTGAGAGTAGCTGGTCGCTGTTCAAGGGCTGAGTATGAATTTTTTGCTTCACACATGATTGGTGTGGAGTCTTTTTGCCTACCCCAGAATTTCCTCAAGGTAGGTTTAGCCAAGGTGGCCACAACTGGCAGGTATAGTGTGGGACAGAGAGTAGGAGTAAGGATGTGGTGACTACCATGAAGTAAGTGAGAATTGGAGGGAGAACCAGAATTGGTCTCAAGAGGCTGTTTGGCTTGGGGATGCAGGCTAGTTAGTGATCCCTCTGGCTAGAACTGAAAGGTCTATCTCAAAGACTGTCAAGCTCTCGGGGTAGGCAGAGCAATCCGTCTTCTTTGATCCCCTTTCTAAGATTTGGTGTTGAAAAGCTGGAGTCCCCAAGAGGCAACTTCAGCTTGGAGCCAAAATGGTGTTGCTTGACAAGCTAATGTTTTCCTCTAGGGTAGGCGTCCACACTTAAGGTGGGAGGTGTTTGTGCAGATAGGAACCGCTGCAGTTGTGAATTGTTACAATAAATAAACGTGGACCATTTTGTTCTATGTCACCTTGTCTCGTGTGACTTGTGGTCGGTTACCCGGGCAAAGAAATATTTTTCATCTATCTCAGTATAGTCTGTCTCTGAGCCTGTATTCTTATACTGTATCTCAATTGCATGGTACTAAGTTCTGGGCTGATTTATTACAATATAGGACCATTAACTGGAATCTGTGAGATTGAAAAGCTTTAAAATATTAGTAGTATCAGAAATAAAATGCATATCCCTAAGAGAACTAGTAAAATGAAGAAATTAATAATGTGGCTTCTAATGGTTATATGGCAGCAGCATGCACTGATTCATTGTAATGAATAATCTCATTTTTCACACCCAGAGGCTAAATTTCCAAGAACAGATGTAAAATTTTAAACTTGATGCTGGTTGCATATCTATTTATATAACATGCATTTAATTATAACTGCAGTGTCTAGTACTTTTCTGAGCTGGTCTTTCACATGATAATTATAACCCTACTTTAAAAAAATGGAAAGAAAAAAGCTACAGAGTAAAATAATAGAAGTTGCTGAATGAATTGTTTGAAACAATGGGTTAATTAAAATCCATTGTATTTAGTATTTAGCTTCAGAATGAATAATAATAATTCTGTATTATGTCTCTTGCAATATTAAATGTGTAAATTTGAGGTTGGTACATTTAAATGCTTTGAAGAACCGCCATTAAAAATAGGTAGAAAGTGGAAAACATGCATTGAAATAATAAAATTGATATAATATAATTCAGTTATTTGTTATTTGTTATATGAATACAACCATTTTAATAATACTGAAAGTCTTGGGAACCATCCAATTTAGTTTTGGAAGCTCTTTATATTGGCTTATATTTTGTTTCAATAACTTTCCAACAACAACACATCCATGATTTCTCATTTCATTCACAAAATGTTCTGAAATGGAGAGCTGTCATTTGGTGAGGAATTGGGCTCAAACTCTGGGAACATGGCTCTTAAATGGCCACCATTTTACAGTTTGACTGAAGCTTTAGGTCTGTTGAGGAAGAGTAATTTTACTACAATAAACAGCACAGTAAGATGAGGTCTATGCTTGATTTCCTTCCATCTGCTGATAGCCATACCAAAAACTGAAAATCCAGCTGACTGTTACTTGTTACAGATAGAAAGATTTTTTCCTCTTCCCAAATACTCATGTAAGCAGCGTTATTGTCTTACTTTTCTGAGCTTTCTTAAAATGCAAGGAGATACTGCAAGCATTGGCTGTTAGAAAGTGGCTATTCAAGAGAACCTGAGAATGATATCCAGAGCAGAATGATGATGTAAAACTAAAGCCTGTGACACACCGTCTGCGCCACGGTGCAACACAAAGCAAAGGCGAAGCATGCCGGGCTTCGCTTCACGTCGCTTCCTGTCTGTACATGCTGAAGCCTCAAAGAGAAGCAAAATACGTTCTTCCCTGCCCCCTCCTCTCTGACTCAGACTCGATTCTGATTGGCTGTTTGCATCCTGCCCCACTGCACTGAACGCAGCCTCTGATTGGCCGAAGTTCAATTTTTCCAACTCTTCTTGCGTGGCAACTCAGCTCATGCATCCAGACACACAGCCCTCTTCACGTCAATTGCCGGCGCTCCGCACTGCAACATGTCATGGCCTTAAAGGCCCAATCCTATCCAACTTCTCAGAGCTGATTCAGCCATGCCAACAGGGTGAACGCTGCATCATGTGGTGGTGGTGGCAGTTACAGGGGCTTCCTCAAGGTAAGGGAGCATTTGTTCCCTTACCTCAGGGCTGCATTGCAACTGTATTAGTACTGGATAGTTGGATAGGATTGTGCCCTGTATGTTGACTTAGCTGGTGGTTCATACATCTCTTGACATTAAAACAGAGTCTTATCTTTTGCGCTTCCCTCATTGCCATCATTTCTCCCTGTCCTTGTCTCTTCCTCCATTTCCTTTTTTTTTCTAATTGTTGAAATTTGTTCATGTTGTTTTTTTTTTTTTTAAGCTAAATTTTGAGGATGAAAGTTTACTTGGTAAGGTATGCCAAGTAGCATGCTTGATACGCACGCAGAGGAGCCACAGTTTGGTTTGCATTTGAGTTGCTTCTGGGCTTGCCTGATGTTGTCTTTGTGAGTCCCTTTATAAGAAGCTTGCGTTTGCAGTTCAAAAGAGGTCAGAGTTGTACATTTCTACAAATTTAATTTTAACTACATCATTCCAGTTATTTATTTATTATTAAATGTATACCCCACTTTTTCCCCCATGGGGGGTGACGACCCAAAGCGGCTTACAATAAAAACAAACAATAAAATACAAGTTCAATACATAAAAGTCAGAAAACCGTGACTATATAGTATAAAAAAATTAATTTATGTCTCATATAGACCTTATACACATATTCTGAAGGTAATGTTATACAAACTTTTTAATAATTTTGTGCCCCAGCATACCTTGCGCTATGCCAGCCAGGTACTGGAAAACTTTAAAAAAAAAAGTCATAGCCCCCCAAATGTCTGGATTTTGGAATAGTCTGGATTTTGGATGTCCAGATAAGGGGTAATGCACCTGTACTAAGTCTGAAGAATGGTATTCAGTCCAACTTTGACTGCAATCTTATACACACTTAACCTGAGTATAAGCCCACTGAATTCAAAAGGACCAACTTCTGATTCTCCTGAGAAGTTCAGGTGCATCATTGCCTTGCATCTTGAATAATGTTTTACATAGTCATTTTGTGGGATTTCTACATTACCTTGCTTGCCTCAGTGCAGTTGCAGTCACCTTGATCACAGGAAAGCTTTTGGATATGCACAGCATTACTTGCCACATCTTTGAAGATTCTGGTTGCATTCATGTTTCAGCTTCTAGTGCTAGAAACACTTATAGCGCAATCCTGAGCACAATTGCTTCGGGGAGCATGCGCTGCCCCGGCTCAGAGTGTTGTAAACGCGCCGTAAAGCTTGTTTACAGCACCCGGAGAGTTCTGGCCGGCTGAACTTACCTGGCCGTTCTGCTGTCCCCGTGCCGGCTGGAGCAGGTAAGGCTTACACTGGCGGGGGCAGGGAGAAGGCGGTCCAGGTGGTGAGATATGTCGATATCCCAAGCCCTCTCCAGTCCCGGCCTGGCCTTACACGAGCAGCGCGAATTAGCTCCAGAGCTTGCACACATTCAAGGAGGCCCATTGGGCCTTCCGCCACTTTCACCGGGGGAAGTTTCCCAGGCTGCCCCAGGGAAACTTGGGCTGCCTGTTAAAATTATATCAGTGTTTTACTATTATGATGGAACTAATGTTTGCATGGTATTTCTTTAATTGAAGGAATTGCCGCATTTGCCTATGGCACTAAGTAAATAATGTGCTGTGATAAAACTGCTTATAATGTGCTGTGATAAAACTGCTTACACTCAAGTATTTAAAAAAACATATGTGAACTATCGTTTCAACTTTGCTAATGCAGATTGTGATTAAACATTGCAATTTACACCTGAGCAGGTGGCTTTTCACTTTTAATTTACTAGACATGGATTCTACTATTCTGTTCCCTACAAAACAAGAGAAATTTATTGCTGTACTAATACATTTTCCACCAATGATTCCAACATTACCCAATGATTGCTCAGTGTCGAAAAACATTTTTTCTAAATAGTACTTTAGTGACCAGCTTCACCATGTTGAAGAGTTCTTTTTGATCAGCAACTTGATAGCATACTTTTGCTTTATATAGTTTTACGCCCCTTTGTCCTACCCTAAATCTACTTTCACTGGTACTATGCACTTGCAAAGGATGACAGAAAATCATGCAGTGAGAATTGTTTCATATTTGAAAATAGTTATTGTGTAGATAAAATGTAATTCAAAATTGAGAGAGCAGTTTAAAAACAACTTTTCTTGACTGGGGAAAAATGTGCACAGAATATGCAATATTTGACAAATTGTATTTTCATAAGAACTTAATTTGACAAGAGTAGCGTAAAGTAAGCTTGTATAACTTACTGCCCAATTCTATTCCCCATCATGCCATAACATGCAACACCACCAACAGAGCACGCGCTGCATCTTATGATGCGGGGGGGTTACCAGACAACTCGGGAACGGTAAATAAAAATGTTATTATCTCCCTGTAGGCAGCTTGGCCACCAAGTCTCCTTGGACTTACGGCAGCTGTTTAGCTGGTGTAAGTCTAAGGAGAGTCAAAGGGCCTGTCAGGTCAGGAAAAGGGGTATAGGTTCTCAATTGAGATCCATTGAAATCCTCCCTCTCTCATCCCCGGTTCAGTCCACTCCCCACACCGTGCTGTTAAGAGATGCACTGGTCGGTGCAGGGGCCGGGGGGGAGGGCGGGCCGGGCAACGAGGTCGGTGCAGGGGCTGGGAGGGTAGGGGATATCGGTGGCTAGCTCCGCCAATATTCCGCACCCGTTCCTGGCCTCAGCGGCCCTTACCCTACCACCCCAGATGTACGTTGGCTCGAGAGCTGACGTACATTCAAGGAGGCCCATTGGTGCCAGGCAGCCCTACACTGGGGGAAGGGGACGAACATCCCCTTCTCCTGAGGAGTCCCTGGGCCACAGCGGAGCAGCTCGGGAAGGTCGCAGGATACTGTGGCCGGCCTTATGGGCCGGCTGCATATCCTTACGCAGGAATGGGCTGCCCAACCCATAAGCAGCCCATAGACAACAGTAGTTCAAACAGAACTTAGTACATTCCCTTGTGTGTTACATACCTTGATTAAAAAGTATCTGCATATCAAATGTTCCTTCTGTTTGACATCCTTTACATTCCATCTTCTGAAATGATAGAAGCAAGGCAGCTTGTTCCTTTGGTTTTGCGCTAGCTGTTTTAGAAACCATACTTAAATTAATGAAGATGTATTTTTGTATTGGATACAGGCATATACATAGATTTCCATACTGAACACTAATAGAGAGTGACATGTCCCATGATTTTCATGTTTCATGCAACATTTTCTCACCTTTAAGTGTACATTTTAATGTACACAGACATTTTAATTTCTGTTTGGTGCTTTGGAGCAAATATCAATAACACATTTTTGCATATTTCTATTATTTATATTTTAATAACAGAAGATCAAAATGAATTATGTTATCCTTGCAACGTTCTTGTGCAAACAAATCACAAATTCAATTGTTGATGAAGAACTAGATTAATGTTCTTTTCTTAAAGAAAAATAAATTGGTCTGTCTTAACAAGCTGTATAAATGATTGTGAAATAAATGAAGCAGGAATGTTACAAAATGCCTTTGAAAATTATGAATTCTTTGTCACATCCAGTATTTGTTTTTAAATGGTGCTTCCCCCCCCCCTTTTTTTTTCCTTTTAGCAATGGTGATTCTTAGCAATCTGGAACCAAATACAACATATGAAATCAAAGTTGCAGCTGTAAATGGAAAAGGGCAAGGAGAATACAGCAAAATTGAGATATTTCAGACATTACCAGTTCGTAAGTAAAATTCCCTTAAGAGAAAAATATATTTAGAGGCCTGGTGTAATGTAGTAAACTATGGAACGGTGAATCAGGGCTTCCAGGAGTCAAATCTCACTTCTGCCATGAACATACGCTCTTAGCCTCTACTCCTCAGATTCAATTGAGAGATAATAATACTTACTTTACAGGGTTGTTGCAAGGATATAATCAACATAATACAATTGATGTGCTTTGCACACACAGAGAATGCTATACAGCTAAGTGCTGTTGTTATATTTTTAATTATTCATTTATTCCACAAATGTAGGTAAACTTTTCTGGTGCTTATTTGCTAGTGACAACTGTCTCCTTTTCATGTGTGAAACCTGCTGGCATGACAAACAAAATCTAGTGTTGCTCAGTGACACCTGTGGACCATCCTATGCATGAAGACTGATCCAAATGTGTCCCCCTATATTCACTGTGCTACTCATGGGTGAAAATGGGGGACTCTTTGAAGATATTTAGGGGGTAGGGGATGAAAATTCTTCAGAGATTGGGGCAGAGGCAAAAAGATTTCAGAGGAGTTCCACAACTTTGTTTTGCTGTGGTGGTGGTTCGTCGGTATTAAAAATGGTGGTGGCTGCCAGGGATGTATCTAAGTAACTAGGTTGCGAGTGCGAGTTCGAGTACAATCATTTTTGCACGAGTACGAGTCCAAGTACGAGTCAATGCCAAAAAATTTGGGCGAGTACGAGTCAAGTGCGCATCATTTTTCCCCAAGTACAAGTCGAGTGCAAGTAAGGCCAAAAACCACGAGTCACAATTCGAGTCACTTTGGGGCAAACGGCTTTCCCCCCCTGAAAATGGGGTGGGTGGGTGTCTGTGTGGGGTGTGTGTCTGTGTGCCTCTGAGGCTTTTAAAGTACCCACCTGGCTTCCCCTATACCCTTCCCCTCACCTCTCAGTCTTGTCACCATCCATCTGGTTTGGAAAAAACAAGCATGTCTACATTCAAACCATTTATTATTCCCTCCCTGTCCCCTCCCCTTGCTGAGCTGAGCATCCCTTGGACTTGGAGTTTTGGCCAAGGAGGAGGAACCGCTGCGGCGGCTTCACCTTCCCTCACTCCTCCCCACCCTTCGCGCTCGGAGTTGTGGCCAATGGCGAACAGACGGCAAAAAAAGGGAAAAACTCTGAGCCAGACTTGTTTTCCCACCCCCTTGAAAACCCTCCCTCTCTGCTGCCCTCCTCCTCCAAGGTCTCCACTGCGCCTGCCTGCCTGTGTTGATGCCAGCCATTAAAGGAAAATGACTCAGAAATGGCAAGTCGTTACCCTCACGAGTGCAAGTCAAGTACGAGTCCTGTGGGTCGCGAGTGCAAGTCAGTGGGTCACGAGTACGAGTACGAGTCAGGGAAAAAGTGGCTAAGTCACACTTGCAAGTCGAGTCATTTGACTCGAGTCCCCATCACTGGTGGCTGCAGCATTCTTTGATAATTGCTGGCCATGAAAACTTGAAATTGTTTTTAATGAAATAGTTGTACTCTGCCAATGAGAGCCCCCCCCCCCGTACTTTGTGTATATGCAGGAGTTAGATAAAAGCAAAAGGCTCAAGTACGTAACTTGGTGTATCAGCAAGAGGACTATCTGATAATAGATTGCACATACTGTACATTCACATTGAATCAGGTTTTGCGCTAAATTTCTTATAAGCACAGCACTTATGAGCATATGGACCATTTTAAGATAGGAGCAATTGTGAAGAAAGTGCATCCTTCCATCAGATGGCATTCCCAGGTTATCTCTGATAATTTCAAGTTACTGTATTTAGGACCCTGCCCTTTTTTAACATGGTTACTGAATATTAAGAGAAAAAATTAGGACCTGGGCAGCCCAATCTTACTTAAAGACCTGGGCAGCCCAATCTTACTTACTTACTACGGCAGGCAGCCCGCAGCGGAAAGTCTACTCGAGGAAGGGGACGCTCGTCCCCTTCCCCGAGTGTAACGGCGGCTAGGGCTCATAGGCCTCCTTGGATTTCCGCCAGCTCTTTTGCTGGCGGAAGTCGGAGGCGGCCGTGTAACGGCCCAGCCTCCCTCTGGAGCCCAGCGGAGACCGGGATATGGCGGACGCTATGTCGCCGCCTGGGACTGCTGGGCCTATGGCCGCCCTCCCGGCTCCACCGTCCCTCCACCGCCCGCCCGACGCGTCGGCCGGATCCTACCTTTGCTGGGTCCGGCGGCCACCCGAGTCCTCGGCTGGCGGAGCTGGGAAGGCTGGCCTTGCGCCAGCCTTCCCAGCTCTAAAGTCGTCATCAAACGTGCCTTATGGCACATTTGCGACTATTCCGGGCGGCGGATTGCGCCCTTAATAAAAACAAATAATTGAATTATCTGATTTATTATGGATTTTCAAAAGTTGAAATATCACAATGATATTGTGTGTTCATTATTGTTCAAGTCCATATACCATATTATCAAAAGTAGAAGAATCTTACTTTTAAGTTGTTCAAATACATGTATTTATTTGGAAGTTATTGTGCAAAGTGATCACAACTACAGTTTTGATCGAAGAGACTATTCTCTTTGAGTTCCCTCAGCACTTTTATGTCTCCAATTCTAGCAGAGCTAGCTGGAGTGTCCCTGTCTCTCCTCCAGGGCCTATTTTAGTGTAGAAATGGGAAAAGTGAATATGTTCAGGAAAACCTGGAGGGAGGGGAAAAATGCATCCCGCTCCAGATTTGAGTCTTGAGGCTTAACCAAACAAACTACTTCAGTCTCATTGCTCCTTATCCTGGTTTTTCCCAGTTTGACTGCGCAATCCTACCTAAGTATCCGGCGGGTGGCCCAGGGCTGTCTGCCGGATACATTCCCCGTTCTGGGCCGATCTGCAGCGGCCTGGAGGTCTACTCGAGGGAAGGGGACTTTAATCCCCTTCCCCCGGTGTAAACCGGGGAAGGTCCAATGGGCCTCCTCATATTTCTACCAACGTCGGAGGAGGCAGTGTAATGGCCATGCCAGATGAGGACGGGATATGGTAGATGCCATCCCCACCCCCTCCCGGGCCGGCACAGCCAATGCCCCCCCTCCCTCGCTGCCCGGACCGCCCATGTGGCCGCTGGAGGATTCCTTACCTCCCTCCAGCAGCTGCATGGAGATCCAGCAGCAGAATAAGGGCTGCCAGCCTTACTCTAGAGTCATCGCAAACGTGCCATTATGGCACGTTTGCGACAGCTTAGGCCAGCGGAGTGCTCGCACCACCGCCCTAAACCTGGGCGGGATTGCGCTGTGAGTCATTTCCACTGTTACGCATAAATCAATTGAGACGTTTGCTTTATGCCAAAGTACAGTTGCCATTACTGTGGAACAGCTTCCGTTAATAGGAAGCTGGGGGTGTGTGTCTATTTGCTGCAAATTCTTAAACATTTTGGATGCCTGCTTCCTATTCAAAACATTTGTCTCTTGCAGCAAATATGTTGTTTTCAGTTTGGGAAGGCCGATCACGGGATTATCCCATCGCTGCCATTGCCCGGCCCCCTCCCCTGCGCGCTGGACGGAGGCGCGAAGGGGAAGGAGATAGGTCCCGCACACTCAGAGGGTTTAAGTTAGGTGTTTTTTGCTGCAGGTTCTGTATTTGTTCAATAAATTTGGCCCTCTATACCCAGTTCTCTGTGTGGCATGCTTTTTTTTGGGGGGGGGGTGCACGGGTAATGGAAAAAAATGATTATTTGAGGTATTCATAAAATGTATTTTAGAAACTGAGCTCAGTAATTTGCAGTGCATTACTTTTGGAATGAGCGCAACGGTGGCTTACTATATAGGAAAAGCACACACATACTAGCCACTGTTATAATTACCGATAATACGAATCTGTGCATACCCATGAACAGCTAGGAAGGATAAGAACTTTGTTTAACCCTATGGCATTTTATATGATAAATATAATATACATTATAAATATTTCTTATGGATAAGTACTAGTATTTCAATGATGGCCATTTCTAGGCGAGTGTAAGACTAGACCTATAAGAAAGTACTGTGGAGTTTTGCCCGATTGATTAAGAGATGAGCGCTCTCTCTTGCTCTCTCGCTCTCTCTCAGCTGTAAAATGATTGCATGAAAGTCATACAATTCCTGCAGATCTCTTCTCATCCTACCTTTTAGGTGAACCAAGTCCCCCATCTATTCATGGACAACCAGGCAGTGGGAAGAGTTTTAAACTGAACATAATAAAACAAGATGATGGTGGAGCTCCTATTTTGGAATATATTGTGAAATATAGAAGTGTAAGTATTGTATTAATCCAAAGATGATGATGCCCTTCTTTTCTGGCTTTTGTTTTGGAATTAGAGAAGAGATTTACTGTGAAATTCTCTGAAAGCTTGTGCCACAATAAATATTAGTTTTTAAGGAGCCATAAGTTTCTTTTTCTGCAAAGTCTGCTTGTTTAGAGAACATAACGTTCTGCTCAGATGTGATATTACGGCAGTTACTGGTTAGTATGGAAAAGGATAAACTTTGAACTCTTTCAAACTTTTGTTTATAACAGAAACAATTACAACACAAATTGAATACATAAACAACAGAGACACACCTGCAACACAAAACAAAAAAAATTAAAAGAACTTCCACTTATCTCCACTCCAGACATAACAATATTTTCTTATATTAACAATATATTACCTTATTTAATACAATATGATACACTTTTCTATTAAATCCAACTCTTCTCATTCTCCAAATCCACAAATATACAAATCCTTATTATCTAAGCCCTGCAGAAAGGCCATAAAAGGCTTCCACTCCGTCAAAAATCAATCTATTGTCTTTTTTCTTATTAAGGACGTCAACTTTGTCATCTCTGCTAACTCCAACATCTTCATTGACCCATCTCCTATTGTAGGTATACTGGAGCACTTCCATTTCTGTTCATAGAGTAATCTCGCAGCCATTATCATATATAAAAACAAAGTACCATGTCTCCTTTCCTTATCCATCAAACCCAACAAAAAATCTCTGGTTTCAATTGTATGTTAATCCTTAAAATTTTCTGGATTTGAGAGTGAATTTGTATCCAAAATTGTTCTGCTGTCCCTCAATTTGGAATGACATCTTAGGACACACTTTATAATTTTATTGAAAGGTTTCAGAAAACAAAAAAAGAACTTGAAAAAAATTACCAAAGGATTTAGATGGAGCTTGGATGACTGAAATACAGTAGGACATATTCGACTAGGGTTCATTTGCATACTTTTAAAAAGTTGGAGAGGCAGCAAAGCAAGGGGATATGGTGAAAATGGAATAAATAATAAATAGAAAATTATGAGATGGGTTTCTCATTTAAATTAGCCATGAAGATTGCAGTGGGGGTGGAAATGTCTTGTTTTTCAGTTGTTGATTTGGAATTTGTTAATGTTGCTTTTAATTTTGTTGTTTTTGTCTTATTTGATGTTTTGTTCTATGTGTTGCCTAAAGGCAGGGAAGGTAGAGTAGGAATGGTTAAAATAAATTGCAATGCCAACTGTGGCAATAGGGTAAAATATAAAATGTACTCTGTAAATTTCAGTTAATAAACACATTACTGTAATACAGGGTTATTCAAAAAGGATGGTGCAAAAGTAAAGCTGATTTATTCTTAAATAAACTGACATACCACAACCGTCATGACATGAAAAGACAGAAAAACTGTCCAAGTTTCACATGCACATTATAAATGTTAAATAAATTTAAATAGGTTTTTTATGTTTTTGTCCCAGTTCTACATGCAGTGTGTGGAGAGGATGGAATTTCTTGTTGATTGCATCTTGGACATTTTGTAGGATGGTACAGACATGAAGTAAATGCCTAACTTTGAATTATTTGGCATACAGGTTTGGCAACACTGACCTTAAGCTTTCTCATTTCATTGTAACTTAAATTATTTATATTTTTACAGAAAGATAAGGAAGACCAATGGCAAGAGAAAAAGTTTCAAGGTAATAAAGATCACATTGTCTTAGAGCATCTGCAATGGACAATGGGTTATGAAGTCCAAATTACTGCTACCAACAGACTGGGATCCTCGGAACCAACATTGTATGAATTCATCATGCCACCAAAACCCAATATTATTACAGGTAAGTTGTTGTTGTTGTTATTATTATTATTATTATTATTATTATTATTATTATTATTATTATTATTATTATTATTATTATTAACAGTATTTATATACCGCTTTTCAACAAAAAGTTCACAAAGCGGTTTACAGACAAAATCAAATGATTAAATGGCTCCCTGTCCCAAAAGGGCTCACAATCTAAAAAAGATGCAGAACACCACCAGCAAACAGCCACCAGAAAAGCCACCAGAAAAGACACTGTGCAGGGGTGAAAGGGGGGCATTTACTCTCCCCCTGCTAAATATAAGAGGAGCACCAATTGAAAAAGTGCCTCTTGCCCAGTTAGCAGGGGTTAATACTAATATTTTATTTTGCAGTGACCTCAGTTCTTATTTATTATTAGTAGACATTTGTGGACTTCCTAAATGTTGTAACTATCCTCAAAAATAGCTGAACTCTCTCTTAAACGTGCAAGGTCATCATTCTCTGTGACTGGTAGAATTATCAGATTACAATACTTTTATCAGATGTTATGTGCTTCTGTATGCTAAGAGACAGATAAAAACATTGACCATATTTTTTATAATTTTGAAGTCTATATAGCCTATAGCTGGTGAGTTAGGCCCAATCAGCAGCAATCAGTTTTGTTTTTTTTCCAGCACTTAGATATGCCTCTGCATTACACAGGTGAAGCACATAAAGGGCTTTTGGAGATGAGAAAGGAAGAAATGGAGGTAGACTGCCAACAATGTGTTGTATAGAATATTAAGCTCTAGTTTAATAGTGGAGTGGCCCTGGCTTCTTTAAATCACAAATACTGTAGAAAAGAGTGTGTTTGGTTTTTCTGAATGCATGTGGGTCAGACATAGTGTGCCCTACTTTCTTTGTGTAGGTATCCTGTTTTAGGTGATGTGAACAAGCTACTATACCATGGCTGCTTAAAGCAGTATTAAAGGGTAAGGTTGTTCAGTAGTTAACTCAGCTTGTTAACTACTGGACATCCTTACACTATTTGCCAAACACGAACAATGTTTGCCTAGTTATCACATTGTCAGAAAGGATTGGCCTATTAAAGTCACAAGCCAGCGGGTGGCGCAGTGGGTTAAACCGCTGAACCATGAGCTGTCGATCGAAAGATCGGCAGTTCGAATCCGCGACGGGGTGAGCTCTCGTTGCTTGGCCAGCTCCTGCCAACCTAGCTGTTCCAAAGCATGTTGATATGAGTAGATAAATAGGTACCGCTTGCGGGAAGGTAAACAGCGCTACGTGTTCCAGCCACATGCTACGCGCTGCGGCAAGGAGAGACATGCCGGCCATATGACCACGGAGGCATCTTCGGACAACGCTGGCTCTTCGGCTTTGAAATGGGGATGAGCGCCACACCCTAGAGTCGGACACGACTGGACTTAATTGTCAGGGGTCACCTTTACCTTTCTTAAAGTCACATGAAATTTGACAAACAATACCCCCAGTTGCAGTGCCTTGGCTATTTACAGCGTGACTTTTATATAATGTTAGTTGTGATACTATCACACGTTCATGGACTGTTAAAATAAATTAAATCAAACTTGAAAAGAATAATAGAAATTGAGCTCTAGGTATAGTATGAAAATAGTTTACATTTTTAGTTTTCTGTTTCAGACATATTGCAATGTCTGAAAAGAATGATATGAAATCAACATACATTTAGACAAGTTATATGTGAGGAGACGAGTGCTTTCTGAGGAGATAATTTATTTCTAATTTATTAATAATCAGCAAAAGATTATTTTTAGAGGCTCTTAACTAAGTAGAAGAACCTTAATCTAAAAATATAGGGAGAAAGAAGGCTTTGATAACAAACCTCTATTCTGGAAAGACCAGATGTCTTGTTAACTATCTTTCAGGTTTGATTTCTATCTTGAACATTATAGTTCTTCTAGATCCTTTTAATGTCTAATTTTATATTACTGAATTTCTATAGGATGGAGGAGTTATCACCAGCTCTTGTACCTTTGGATTGAAAAATAATAATAATAAATGTCTGATGCAGCTATGAAACTGATGAGGTTGAGTTAGAACATGTCACTTCAGTGTTGAAGTGAAACTGACAAGAGATTCAAACCCCTTGTCGATTTAACCTCTTTAGTGAAGATGCTTCTTACTGTAGAAACTAGGCCAAGCTTGGTAGTTTCACCATTGATCTTTGGAGCCTTTGCCCAGGACCTAGATAATGTGTAGTTAAGTGCTGAACTTCTTAGGACTACCAGATGGATGGGCAAATAATTGCACTAGCAAGAGGTAGGAGGAACAAAGAGCTTTTCTGGAGGGCAGGGAAGAACACATGTATGTACAGAAGTTGTTCAGAAATGTCACAAATTTCTGAATCACTCCATGGAATTTTCATAGGGTGGAACAATGGTAAAACTCACAGAGATAAAGGTATGTTCCAAGCGCCCCTATAGATCATGAATCATAAGTGTTCCAAAGCTGTTTTAATAGCATTATGTAATAAATACAATTTGTGCAGACACTAGCTGAAAAGTATTTATTCATTTTGGTTTCTATCTCACACCAATTTAAGAGCTTAAATGTCCCTGTTTGCATATGTAGTAGTTTAACTTTACAAGTCAAAATAGGTCAAACAGGTGCTCTCAGCTAAGTGTATGATAGAATGTACAGTAAGGAAGTGATCTGGCTACTTCCAGAAAAAGGCTTGCCAGTGATAAGCACACTTACAGCGAGATCCTGTGTAAGGATCCGGCCGGTGGCCCAGGGCCACCCGCCAGATCCCGTTCTCACCTGGGACCGCCATGCAGAGGGCCGGAGGTCTACTTGGGGAAGGGGCTGGCCCTATCGGCCTCCTCGGATTTCCTCCAGCTAAATAGTTGGCAGAAGCCTCCCTTACTTCCGAGTCGGCACCTTACTTCCGAGTCGACATCTGTGACGGCTTCTGCCACCGGAGAGCTCGCTCTGGCGCCAGACGTTTAGACTGGATCAGTGAATCAGTGCATCCAACACTTATACTCCATATAGGGACTATGCTAATGTTCTTACTCCAAAAAATACCTGTCATGATCATTAGACCTACTACATTAGTTTATGCCTTTTTTGTGAAATACTCCCACCCATTTTATGTTTAGCACTGCTACTCTAGCTAGCTGAGCCAAAAGCACTCTAAGGATATGGTGCTCTAATACTTGTATTTCATTTCAGTGTATCTCTTGTTGTTCTTGTATTAAACTTAGCCTATTGGCCGTGCATATATGCTTATCCCTGTCAGGATTGTGACCTCAGGTTCATAATGTTCTTCTAAAAAGATAAGAAGAGCCCTGCTCGATCAGGCCAAAGGCCCATCTAGTCCAGCACTCTGTTTCCCACAGCAGCCCATGTCCCCATTTACAAACATTTCTGAGCTCCTATATACAAATCAATAACTTTAATGTGGCATGCCAAAGATACAAGGAAGTATTGAGCCAGGATAACTAAGAGGTTGTATAAGATTTAAAACAGCTGTAAAATAAATTATAAGAAAAATTTGGGGAGGTATCAGTGATTAATGGATTATTCATGAATTGGCTTAAAACTCTTCATTAAAGCAAAACAAGTTGAAGTGAAAGGATCAGGAGCAAGAGGATGGTTGGGAAGATATACAGTATGATATATTATGAATCCAAATATACCCTACACTGGGAAAGGCTTTCCATCATAAAATGAGACCTCCCTGATAGGAATGAGCAGTTCCATAAACACCCACTAGGTTTCACAGTTGGTTCACTAATTAATTCTTCTCAATCAGTTGCAATTTTGCAACAATTGCAAACTAGAAGGAATCTAGAAAACGAATAGGATCCAGATGACCTGAAGCTAACTTATGATTGTGCGCTTTAATAATCTTCAACAGAGCAGTAACCACCTTGGGATCCATACTAATTGATCACGAATAAGATTTGATGCTGCCAGACACCTCCCTATTATTCCTAGTATTTGACTTCAGTATAGATCACTCAGAACTTAAGTCTCTATTAATCAAATTCATTAAAGTGTTTCAGATAACAGTGTTTATTTGCTAGGCACGATTTATATGTTGATATTATAGATGAATAGCTACTGTTTCCAGCCTCAGTCTTTCAATTGAAACAGCAATATTTTTTGACTGCAGTCCTTAAGCCAATGATTTCAAGGGGACATACCCATCAGTCATTGCATTTGCAACTGTTTGCAGACTCCACAAACATCATGACCTTTGCAGTCCCTGACTGAAACATCTTGCGTACACTTTTGAACACAATGCTGTCACTTGTGCTAAAGCATCTTCACTCTTCCTGACCAAACCTATTTAGTTATAGGCAGTGATGATAATGCATTTAATGTGATATTTTATCTGATCGTGTTGTGCTATACACTTGCAAAAATGTCACCGTTCATCAAGCTAAGCAGATCCTTTATATTATCAGTATTCACTCAAAATGACAGCAGTACGAGGTTTATGGTTCATCTGCTGAAGATTTATTATAACATAAAATAAAAACATTTTCATTCAAGTATAATACTTTCATATGTAAAATAAGGAAAGCCATAATGGGACACGTTCTTCTCTGTGCAGTCCCAGGGAACATGAACGCATTTGGAATATACAAAACTATCCCAATTAATTTAGTAGAACAGAACTCCTTGTTTCATAGTTTACTATAATGGTCTGGTGAAATATGTAATTTCAAGAAATGAGGTACTGAGCCTCTCTAAAAGCCATACACTTTTCAAAGTATTCCACTCACTAATCCCACGTGTGTAGAAGTGGCTATGGTTTCTTAATGGATCTGGTCTAGGAATTAGGATGCTATGAATTCTTGAAACTTCTTTAGTGGGGAGGATGGCTGGCTGGTAGAGTTTCTTGGAAGACAGGAACAAAACCAGCTTCTAGGGGGATTTATGGGCCCATGGCATTTTATTTATTTATTTCAAACATTTATATACTGCCTTTCAAATTAAAAAAAAATAATGATCTCAACATGGTTTACAATTAATCAGAGGCATCACTAGGGTTTGTGTCACCCGGTGCAAGAGCTCATCATGTCACCTGATATCCCAAATAGTCACAATTGCAAAATAATTGCAGAAATTAAAACAGGTAGTGCAAACTGAAAACCTTTGGACAAGGGAGAAAAAAATAGTTTGCCTGGTGCCTAAAAGGTAACAGCATAGGTGCCAGGCAAACTGGTCTGAAGGAGTTCCGTAAATGGGGCATCACAATAAAATCAGCCTTCACTTCTGTCATCACCTACATCGCCTCAGATGGCAGAATAATATTTTTTCTCCCAACTTCTCCACTAAATAATAATTGCAAAAATTAAAATGGTAAGGATGCTGGATCTATTATGAGCCTGCGTGGTTATCCGGGCTCCTCCCCCTGCACGCCGGATGAAGGCGCAAGCCTCTTGGTAGCCAATTGAATAGAATTAATAGAATTGAAATAGAATGTTTTTGAATATTAATTGAGGGAAAGCAGCCCCAAACACAATATGGTAGGACTAGAGCAGCATTTCTCAAAGTTATCCCTGCAAGTCGTGGAGAACTTTGAGTGCTTGCAGGGGCGATCTTGGGGATCGGTCCTGCTGTGAAAAAGGTTTTGACATGAAATGTTCAGACTGAAGCCCTCTGGAGGGTTCGGTGAGGCCTGCGCTACGCTCCGCAGCCCCCCCCCCCAAGCTTCAGGTCACCGCTAACCACTTTCAGTTTTTGCAGAAACAGGAAGTGGTCGTAAATTACCACAGAATTTAATACCATGTGGTGTTCCTGTTCTATTAGCTGAGTGTTTGTTTGCAGGATAGATGTGCTTTTTTCCACTTCATTTTTGTGCTTAGGTTCTTTTGTTGGTTTTGTTGTGTGGGCAACCATCCCTAATTTATTGCAGCTCCATAGTTTTGTTTGGTGATGCTGGTTTTTTCCCCTCTCCTCCATTCCATCCTCATTCACTATGAAATGGTGCAGCAATAGTAAACTTGAAGAAGTGGTTTGGCTCTGGGAACAAAGCCCCCACTATAAAAGTGTACCACTGCATTCTCATTTATGGTATTGAGGAGTATTACATAGACAACTGAATCTAAAACCAGAAATTAACTAAACTATTCCAGGGGGACTATTCTGTTTGAGAGCTACAGTGGAAGCTAAAGAAACAACAAAAGCAGGCCTGAAAGGATTGGTGATCTCCAAATTGACCATCTGACTGAGAACTGAAAAGCCTCTCAGCTCACGTTTGAAAGGTTCGATAATAACTAGAATTTGAAGGTACTAACATAAATGTAGACTAAGTGAACAAGAATTGCAAAGGAATGTTCACTGAAAATAGTGGAGCACAGTGGATTTTTTCTATGGTTTTGATTTTATACATACACAAACACACACACACACACACACACACACACACACACACTTTCTCATTCATGTGTTTGGTGCTTCTGAACTCAACAATTTATTTTGTTGTGTCTGAAGAGTGAAATGAAAAGAATCTAAACTAAGTTTGTATGGACTTTTGCACAAGTAGCTGATCTCATAGAGCCTGCACGAAGAACAGAAGTCTTTATAATTGTTCCAGATATAAAGCCATTGTCCGACTAGTGCAGCAGCCTAGAGAATTGTTGCAGCCTCCATCTAACACACAATTGTCTAGAAGCATTGCAGAACATTGGCAGAAATTCAGGCAAAGGTTTGAGTGTTATCTCTCAGAAATGGGGACGCAGGAGAAACGTTATATCATGTATTTTCTTATATCCGGGGGGGGGGGGGAAGCTTTGGTTATTTATAACTTCTGAGTTTGCTGAGTTTGCTGAGTATTTATAAGTTTGCTGAAGGGTCAAAGTTTGCTGCTTGGTTACTGTAGTTACCAAAACAAACTCTAGCACTTCTGATGGTTTCAGATGGAAGAAACAGGTTATCCTGGTTGCTGGAGAGACCAGGTCTTGTGTTTGTGTTAATACACAACAGGGAACCTTATGGAAGTTCAGGCTGTGCAGAAAGAGCATGGACAATGACAGCCCTCTTTTGTTGGTATGAGTTGGTAGCCAGTCCCCTGGGTACAGGTCTGACCCGACATCTTTCTTTGAAAGATACAGACTTTTATATTCATACAAAACGTTAATGAATCCATAGAGCAGTTTGTTGCAGAACTGCAGAAATTCAACATGGCCTGCCATTTTAGAAAATTTACAGAATTCCTAATTATAGGAATCTGTTACAAGAATGACTGCTTTGCGATGCAATCTGTAGAGTGGCTAAACCAGAGAAGACACCAAATAACTGAATTCTTTGAACTGAATACAGGAACCAATTTTGAAACTACAAAATTGGTTCATGTATAAAACAAGGAGAAGGTAGAGAAAGTTGGCTCAAACGATGAGATCCTCTATTGATTCAACTGCTAAGTGCTAGATGAAATACAGAGGGGCCCTTAGCTGGTATGGAATGCAGCCAAATTCCAGTGTGCTGCATTTGGGAAGATATTATGGAATCAAGCAGGAACTGAGATGATTGGATTCTACCAATGGAGTTGCACAGAGCATTAGCTGAATTTTAATTAGACACGTAAGTCAGGTTACTATTTTATCAGAAGAAGACTACAGACAATTACAATGAGCTCAAGCATATTGTCAACCATACAAGGGAAGTGATTATTCAGGGACAAATATACCAGTTAAAGATAATTGCTGGTACGGTATTAGACATAAAACAAGTTGTGTACAAACAAACTAGCGTTCATAGTAAGACCAAAGAAAGCGACTCCAGTTGGGACCTGTGCGCTTGTGAAAAACATAATCTGGTGAAACGAGTTCTTGGACAAAAATAACTGACGACTGGTATAATATGTGGGATACAAAGCACTCGTTTTAGAATATAAAGTTTCTTTGAGAGACTGGATTGCTTGCTAGGTGAACATACAATCTAGATGAATACAATTCTTCCAGTTCCTCAGCATTGTAGAATGGTGCATTTGCCCTCTAAAAAACTCAAAGCAGAACTAACAAGGATGGAAGATGTACCACTTATGCAAAAGACTTAAGAAAAAACAGAGTGATGAGTTGTCCAGCCTTTGTGGAGAAACGTAATAGCAGCTATGTGGACGTTTTCTCAGGGGTTTGGCACTTAAAGGTAACAGAAAAATGTCTAAATTATGTGCAATTAGCATGCTATTTGAAAAATGTTAGATATGAAAGTATATTACAAAATGATATTAATGATTTATGAGAATATTGACTGGATGGATACATTTAATTGGAACTCCACCAATTTGGACCATTCGATGTATTGATGTACATCGACTTCTCGATGTATTGGAAGCAATCAGAGCTCAAAGATAAAATTGAACAAGCAGAAGTGTAACCTTTGTGGAAGATAGCATCTCCAATGAAGGGGTTCAGCCTAATGTGTAGAAATTTCAGGCTATTAAAATGATTCTGCGGACTTTTCCTGGGAATGTTAAATTATATTTGGAAATTTAAACAAAAGTAGCACTTCTGGAAGAAATTTCTAGATCATAACAATGACAGATACTGGGATTAGCAGCATCGCTGGGCCCGCCAGCATCTGGGGTGGGGTGAAGTGATGATATCATCACCCCCACATCATGGCGTTACCCCCCTGCTTCTTGAATGGTTCCAATTTGGAGCCAAATGGATGCAGAGGAGGGCCTGACAGTACTACACTCGCATTCAAGCAGCAAGTGCTGTGCGTCCCCCGGAGCGCCATGGGGGGGGCGGTCCACCCCCCTCCATGCCACTGACGCCTCTGTCTGGGATGTGCAAAAGGAAGCACTGTGAATAAACAACTTCCTAAGAAACCAATGCTGAAGTTTTTCATCTCAGATAAGTTCATCAAAATTCCAGTTGGTGTCACAGTTTAGGTTGGGAATACAGTCTGCAGAAATATGATGATGCTACCATGACATACGCATTGCAGGACAAATTGCTTCTTTCTCCTGCCAGTTGAGCAGGAGGTTAATCTACTATGAAGTTGCCTCCCATCCCTCCCAGGAAAAAAACACCCACCATAGAAAAACCATCATGGCTCCAGCCATCAGCCAAAGACCAAGAAACGTCCGGGAGCATCTTCCCCCTGCACTCCCTGGCAGAAAGAACACTGCTCCAGCTGCTAGTTGCTCTGGGAATTTAGCGATATGAGGGAGACTCTAGCCTCTGCCACCAGCCATAGGAACATGACCTGCTGGATAAGTTGTGTGTGTTTTCTTTTTGTATTGTTCTAACCTACTGTAAGCCACATTGGATGCTGTATAAACAACTTATGCACATATCAATATGATTTGTAGAACTGGGGAAAAAAACTTCATCAATAAACCTGTGGCCAGATAGTCCAGCTGGAAATAGACCACAACCTGTTTGTTATGATGTTCAGCAAAAAAGCACTGAAGGATTGTACATAAAAGATTAAACAAATAATGAGCAAACTGAAAAACTATTATTTGATCATCATCTACATAACAGGTAAATGTGTGCTGATCCCATTTTCAGAGCTATAAACCTTACTTTGAAAGCAGAGAAAAGGCAAAAGACTTCTGAGCTTTATCTTTCAAGCAGGCCTATCTTGACTTACTTGTTGAATTACGTCCTGTAGCAACAGAACAACAAAACCAAATTGAAACCGAAAAAGGCGAGTCGTTGAAATAATTATAAAGGAAGTGATAGTTCAAGGATGGCAAAAGACAAAGGTAGTTGCAAACGTGAATTCTCAGTAACTGATAGGTTGATTTTGAAAGGCAGTACAAGAAGCCTCCAAAAGGAAATGCTACAAAAATTCCATGAAGTCCACCTAAGAATTAATAAGTTTAAGGTGATGTACTGGTCACTCATAAACTGCAAATACATCAAGAAACTGTCATATCCACTTAAAATTCTAAGCAAGCAGAACCATTAACCTCTCATTCAGTGGTTCATTAGCCAACGGTAAGCAGTGGTTTATTTACTTGAAACTCCAAAGTATATTCAGTAGTTAAAGATTATTTTTCCCTGTATCAAATCAACACAGCATATGGAACGAAAATCACCTGATGGTAGTTGGTCTGGTCAGTTTTTGGAAGGCATGACATTGCAAATTGAGATTTCTTGTATGAAAGAGCATCTGTTTACCATTACTGTGTTGAGACAATTTATTATAGACTGCTGCTTTCATCAAAGCACAAGTATTCTACGTTACCCACAATCAAATTGTCTAATGGAAAGATCTGTACTACCAATGAGCAATCTGAAGAAAAACACATTTGTCCATAGGTAAGATGTGTATAAAGCATTGCTGATCTATTGAAGTACCGGTACTTGGAGTGTGGCTTATCCTGAGTTCAGTTTCTAATGGGATGAAGAATGGCACTATACGTACTAGTGATGCCCTACTGAAAATTCATGGCCATAAGGATTGTGAAAGAAATGAAGAAGAAAACGCAAATGTTCCTTTGAGGATTGGGCCCAGAGCCTGGCTTTGACAGATTCTGCCTGAGGAATTACATTTTGAATACTTGGTATCGAATATTTGGGGCAAATGAAACATTATCAAGGAAATGAAGCATCTACAGACTTGTGCAAAAAGATCTCTGCTTATTCTCAAACAATATTATGTTTCAACAACACAGGCTGAATGGGACCTGAAAGTCTTTGCACAAGAGCAGCTTACACCAACAATTGGAGGATTCTCCAGATTCAGTTGAGATTGCAAAGAAAGTGACATGTCTGAAAAACTCATGGACCTACTAAAGTAAAAGGAAATTAGGGAAGTGAGTGGTAAAGACTCACTCCAGAGTGATGTACTAGTGACCTCTCCTCTGTAGTTAACTCTTCATTAAGCAGGAAGACATAACAGAATTTAAGACATTGCCATACAGACCATATCATACCAGGTAAATAGGAATTACAAGATGAGCCTCAGTGGTAACTGAAAGTAGCTGAGACTACTGCAATTGATAGAAAAATATATTTTGCCTTTTTTAATTAAAAATATTTTCCTATTCAGTGTTTATATTTACTGAACTCAACATTTATGATAGAAGGGGGAAACAAGGCTGATTGTAATATTGGCTTAGAAAGCCAATACTCAACATTTATGACAGAAGGTAAAAACAAGGTTGATTGTAATATTGGTTTGGAATATCAGTTTGGAATGCCCTCCAGAATCTCGAGGCAGTCGAGATTTATTAAAGGGCAAATCAGCCTAGAAATGGCCTCGGGATTTAGAATTGTCCCCAGAACCATCCATTTTACTGTTCAACAACCATGTTCAAAAGAGAGGATGCCAAAGTGACTATGACATCATTTGGACTCTACATTTAAAATGACAACAATTCTGGATTTCATTATTGTGAAATTATTTATCTCTGCTCCAATTCTCTCTTGGCAAGATAAGGGAGAGCTCCCTCTTCTGATAACAAGCAATCCATATAGAGATGCTGGATGATTCCAGGGTTGGTTTTCTAGATGTTGCAGATCCTTATGTATTTCATCAGGCTCAGTGAAATATCTGAGGCTCAGTTAGTTCTTTCTGAACGGGAATTTGCAGAAGATGCATTCAGTACAGATGAATCCCAACAACAGACACTGAGCAGCCATACTTCTAGGCCTAATGGCATTATGCTTTTATTCTCAATATCTAGCACAGATGCCTCACTAAGACATAGTCTTTACCTGAAAGGGATATCTAATTTCCTTTTATTCCATGAGGCCATCTTTTTTAGTTTCATTCACAAGCATAGAAGGAGGGGGCCATGGAAGTGCTTGACATTTTCAGAACTCCAGCCTTCTACAGTACATGAATAGTATACATCACTTCTGGAAAGATGTAGCTCCTTTCTGAGCTAGTAGCCAAATGACACCATTTCAGCATACTATGAACTAACATCAGCATAATCTATTGGAAGTTACTGCCAGGGTTTTTCCATATCTTTAGCATTTTTCAGAGATCTTGGAATGCCTGATCCGGAGCAGAGCTGCCACATGGTGTATATACATTCCTCATGTGTTGAGTGTTACTCCCAGATATGTAAACAAGTTGTGACCTTTCAAAAAGTAGTTTTACAGATTCTTTGTCCTGAACACACTAGTGTCCTTTTCTAGATAAAACAGTTCATCGTTCTCCCATATATGAGTCTTCATATAGTCTCTTCCCATATAGTCTCTTCATGGGAATGTACAGAGATAGAAAAATAATAAAACAAGGCTATGTTTATACAGTAGTTTTCTGAGTAGAATACAATCTTGCCTTGCCTACCATTAGTGATCAGTGTATTCTATCCTGTTCTACTTGGATCTCATGGTCTTCAGGGAGGAACTGAATAGGAAGGCAGTCACCCTATCTTTCAGCAAACAGTCACTAGGCAGAAAGGTCTCAGTCAAGGAAAGGGACACAAGCAACTTTGGTCCTTTTCAGAGCTCTACAATGTGTGGCCTACATATGTGTAACCCCATATGTGTGACTGTGTAGCAGACTCAATTGAAGAAGCAGCAGTTTCATGTACAGTAAGTACAACCTTGTTTTATATTTTATGAACTTGTGAATACAGCTGGTTGTTAAATTGGGGACTTTACACACAGAGTGTCATGCAGTACGAAAACCCAAATTCTGCATCCCCCAAAAATGATGTCATATAATCCAAATTAAAGCTCAATTTTACCAATTTGATACTTTGAACTTTTTTTTAAGTCTTGAAAGAAAAAAATAGGATAATAAATCTATTAGATAATAATCTAATAAATAATAAATAGGATAATAAAGGATAATAAATAAAACCGCCTTGAGTGCCCTCGGGCTACATATTCCTAAAATAATAATAATAAATAATAAATCAATAATTTTCCATTAAAGTAAAATATTGCCTTAAACAATTTGCCATTTGGAATTGAAGTCATGTTTCTCACTGAATATCTGAAGTTCTCACTGACTCACTGAAGTCATGTTTCTCAAGCTGAATATATGCAGTAGATAAAAGAAGTCCCTATCTTGAAATATATTTTTGTCCAAAAATGAAAGGGAAATGCACTTTCAACACTTTTCTACAAGAACAATTACAAAACGATTGATACTATGAATGTTTTGAGTTTTTAATGTGTGCATTTAAAAATATATATTTATATGTACTTGTTTTTGACATATTGCAACTTGGGGCAAATGTTAACTTATAACATTCTTGAAAAGATTTCATCAATTTCCATTTTGCATTAGATCCTTATATTGATTATGCTTACAGCTTATCACAGTTCTAACTATTGCCCATTTGAGTAAC
Organism: Plestiodon gilberti rubricaudatus; assembly: GCA_026170595.1. Classification (NCBI taxonomy): domain Eukaryota; kingdom Metazoa; phylum Chordata; class Lepidosauria; order Squamata; family Scincidae; genus Plestiodon; species Plestiodon gilberti. The sequence continues at coordinate 179,142,171 of JANXHW010000003.1, read as the reverse complement.
TGCACTTATACTGTGCAGTGCCTAAAACAATGTCCCCTGGGCTTTGTGTGTGTTTCTCTCATTTTAGTGGTGACTTTTGGCACAATTTATGGTCCTCTTGCACTGGTGGAATGCTAGTTCTGCTGACGGGCACTGATGGAAAAGTGCCCTAAACTGCTTTGCCTGCAGAGGCCTGCAGGCCTACAGAGGCCTGAAGCACCAGCAGGAAGGCCGGAGCCTTCCTGCCAGTGCCAGCAGATTCAGGGACGCCCGCCAGACAGCTCCATGCAGGGGCAGGGAGGTGGCAGAACAAGGTGTGGGAAGGTAGCAATGGGGCAAGGAATGGGTGGATCAGGCCCAAGAGAGGGTGGGATCGGCGGCGCCGGTGTGTACCTTATCCTATCCGCCTTCCTGGGCCTGATCCGCCGACACGGATCAACTCGGACTTGCAATATTGCTGGCACAGGCCTGAGTTGACCCATAGCAATGGCGGGGCTTTCCCAGGGACAAGGTGACAAATGTCCCCTTACCCCGAGGAGACCTCCCACCTTGCTAAATTCTCCTGCGGGATGTAGTGTAGCTAGCGCTGCTGCAGCAGTGCAGCACAGGGGAATTTAGTTAGGATTGGGCTGTTTGTTTTCCTTTGCACTCTTGCAAGAAGGCATAAAGTATTGTGTCTTTGGAAAAAAACTTTTGTTTAAAATGTTACTTGAACAATTACACACAGGCATACACTGTGAACAACTTAAAACTCTCCCTCACCACCAAGATTCCTACAAGGTAGAAAATGGGTCACTCTCTGTGTCAGGCAGAATGAACACTGAGTCAGGCCAAGGAAAAATAACAGAGATCACAAAGGTAAATCAGCCTTGTTGCCGCACGCACGCACGCACGCACGCACGCACGCACGCACGCACGCACGCACACACACACACACACACACACACACACACACACACACACACACACACAGCCAGCCAGCCAGCCAGCCAGCGCAAATACAATGGCTGAATATATGATTGATTTGTGTGTCCTTCTTCATACATTTTTTGTGTGTGAGAACTCGTACATCAGCCTCTTGTTTAACCCAAAGGCCATGCTAAGAAATGGGCAGGGAATGAAGCCCAAGTTCTTCCTCATTTTCCATAGCAGCCTAATATTAGCTCCTGTTCTTCTAGCAGTTGCTTTTCTTTATCCCATCTCCCACTCTGAATTGACAACTATGGAGCCAGGTAGAATCCTCTCACAAAATTCAATTTAGCCCTTTGGATTTCTTCAGATCCAAAAACCTTCTTTAGGTATACTCATAGGGATAACCAGTGTGACTTTTTTCTCCCTTTAAACACCAAACTCCTATTCCGTATTATCAACCGCTTTGTAATACCTCTCAAATTCAAAATATATTTGTGTGTGTCGCAACGAACTACTGCAGGAGAGACAAGCTCAACTCCTTTTCCACCACTCAAAAATACTTTTGCATGATCTTTGGATTCCGGGTTATAGTGCTAATGAGATGTTCTTGGTCTGTGAATTTGCATGGCACTTAATTACACTCACACCAGAAATGTCAGATTGTTGTGTGCAACATTTTCAGACTGGATTGACAGTGTAGCTAGTGAAGAACATTTTAAGAACCCATGGCAGAGTTATTGTGGTTCTTTTTTCTTCTTTTTCTTGTTTTAAAAGAGAGGAAAAGATACTATATTTGTGGCAATTTGCAGAAACTTTGCCAGGAATTGTAATGTGATGAGACAAAGCTCCTATAGAGGTCAATAATATGGGAATAGAGAAATTGATGTTTCTTTCTTGCACTAGAAATTAGCTGCATATAAGGAAGAGCAACCAGTATATATAAAGGGGGTTCCCCATTACAAGTCTTCCTGTTTTATGTTTCTCCTCATTTAAGTCCTCAACATTTTGAGAATATGGACATGAAAAGTCCCCTTACAATCCCACCCTAACTCCAATAAGCTATATATTGTCAATGCCTATAACTCGACAGCAGTCCCTGGAACGTTGAGGTCAAACAGCCCTTTGAGATTTGTTTTGCAAACTCAGCCAAAGGTCTGCCTCCTGCATCCCTCTGGCTATTTGCTTGCCTCGGGTTGCATACCACCCTAATACTATTCCTGCCACAACTTGGGGCCAGCTTAGAACTTAGTGCCCCCCCAGCTGTAAACAAGCTGTGCAGGCCCTGCTGCATGTCAGCTAAAATAAGTGGGGATAAATGCATTTCACTGCCCCTATATAATTCAAGATTGAGAGCGAACACTGAGAGTGGCCAATAAATGCCCTTGCCAGGCCACCACATCCCTCTCCAAGTCCGTATTGACTTTTCCCCTAGTTTTATCAACTCTCCCAGAGTGGACTGTCCCCCTCCAAACCCTATGCTGGAGATCGGACCAGAGTACAACCAGTTGGGGAATCCATGTAGGAGAGAGAAATCCTGACTGGCCTTTTGGGCCAAGTCCTCTGTGTCAGGTCATTCTTTCCTAAGTGTACTAAAAGGACGGGGAAAGGAAGTTCACCTGGAGGCATTCAGAAACCACCAGAGCATCCCTCACCTCATCGCCCACTGGATGTTGATAATCCTGCCAAGGCCCAGTTTGAATGCCTATGCTGCTGCTGGCTTGCAGACCCAGAACACACAGGAACACCCTCGCACGTGCCTTCAAGCCTCCACCTGCCAGAAGTTAGAGAAGTGAGTAAACAGAAGCAGCAATCAGCCGGCTGGCCACACCTCAAATTCAGACATAATATTTGTATGTGCTAGATTTGCACCATCCCATCTGCTTAAAACCCATTTGGTCCCGCGGTATGATTTTCCCAGAATTCCCAAATGTCAGTGTGATCCACATGTCTAAGGGACCCCCATGTAGAGAAAACCACCTGCAGAAAAATTCCCAGGTGTACCATGCACCTGGAGCAGAGGCGGTGCTTTCGGGACTCAACGGGACTTAAGGTTAAGCCACTTAGTCCATTCATTCCTATGTAAAGCATGGACCTGACAACACAAGATTTCAAACAAACACATAGTTGTGTTTAACACACAGCTCCAGGGCTTTAGGGGTGTTTAGGGATATGTCTCACCTAAGTGTATACCCCAAGTCACAAATCCTTTCCTTCAAGGGTTTTTTTTTATGGCCCTTTAAGTTCTTGAAATACGCAGATTTTGTTGTGAGTTCAGCACGAAAATGCTCAAACAAACATAGTTGTGTTTTACACACAGCTCCAGTGCTTTAGGGGTGTTTAGGGGGATGTCTCAGCTAAGTGTACCTCAAGTTTCAAGTCCCTTCCTTCAAGGTTTTTTTTTATGACCCTTCAAATCCTTGAAATCCTGCAGCTTTAGTTGTGAGTTCAGGTCTATACAGGCCTATTCTGCCACCCATTAAGATCCGTTGAGTCCTTTGAGGTACGCCTGATGCTGCTCCTGTTTACAGCTGTGTACAGCTGCTCCCCTGCACCTGAGGTGCTCCAAACAAGGTGGATTCAAAAGCCAGGGCCCTGGCCATGAAAACAAAGCCAGAGTTTCATTTTTAATTTCAGTGAGGAGGGGGTGCCCTGCAACCGATTCCTGCGCCTCATTTTCCCTAAAAACAGTGATCTTTGCTCCTCGGGGGGGGGTCAGTGGGGTGACCCTAGAACTCTGAAAATTGTTTTAAAAAATAGGTTCATCTGTCTACTTTCCACAAAAAAAAAATGGCTTCCCCAATTTTTCTGGAATTTTTTTTAACTATTTACTTTTGGGCGTACCTCTAAGGACTCACTTCTTCAAAACCCATGCGAACCACTGTCATGGTTGCACCAATCCAAAACGAGTGTAAGCCAAACTCCTCCTACAAAGCACCATACTCCTAACCACTGTCCAGAAATTGGTAGTGGAATCAAAGGGCCAGGTACCCTGAGACGTTGTCCCTCAATTCCACATTTTTGTGTAGCACATCCACTGGACATCAAGATGACCCTCAGGCCTGCCCCAGCCCCCTGATGCCACTGGTCAGACTTCAACTCTCACAGCATGATCCTGGCCCAGTCCATACCCCACACCGAGTTATCCCTTTGCAGGGGAGAACCCAACTTATCTTGCTACTTGCTACTGCACGTTAGCAACTCCTGGGGCATCACTGACCTTGCTTGGCTTGAGGCTACCTTCTTAGGCTGAACCAATTGTCCTAGATTGGGCAGGCCCACATAAACCAGCAAAATGACCAACAATCCCCTAACTTCTTGATAGGGAGGGAAAGGGTTGCGCTGCTGTGCCAACCCCCCCAAACATCAGGTTAAAATCTCCAAAGAGGAAGAGGGTGCATGAGACCTCACTCTGTAGCCTGGCTCCCCTAGTCCGCCAACCAGCAATAGAAAACCCCAGTATTCCCTGGTTTGTTCTGTTGCTTGCTGAGCATCATATCTCTTTTTATTGTTTTTAATTTCTTGTTCCATGCTGTCCACAGAGTGACACCCCAAAATGTTATCCTCTTTTGAATCATGGAGTGAAAGGATGCTCTGTTTGGGGAGGAGAAGCCACAGGCGCCCCAGCTCCTCTCCAAAATAACCTGCCAACCAATCGACTGGCCTCTTTCCCCACCTTGCCTTGTGCAGGATGGGAGATGAGTCAATTGTGCTCCCAGCTCAAAGGGAGCAGAGGAGTGACTTTCTGTTCATAATTTGAAACGGAACAAAACATTTTTGTGCTTCTCTGCTCTTATCCTTTAAAATGTACACGTGGCTTCTGATTTTTCTTGTAGCTATTGGTTCACTCTAAAGTTGCCAACCCAGGCTATTAAGTTGCACTTCCTCTGCATTTTCTAGTGGCTAATCTTACCCAAAGGGATGGGTTAGAATTCTGTCTTTGCTGGAATATGCACTGGACCCATGGTTTCTGATGAGTGAGAAGCATTTTAGACCAGACCCACTGCTTTCCAGCAGGCTTCAATCCTGCCAATCCCAACTTTGATGCACGAAGGCCCTCTTATACAGCAAGGAGATGGGGTATTATTTAGTAAATGCATAGTTAACCTTTGAGTATAGCAGTTCTCAGAGTGCAGGATTATCGAGGTTCCAGCACAACCTTCTCTTTGAGGTTGCTGGAGACTTTTTTCAACCCAGGACAAAAGGTCTTCAATACAGAGTTAAAAACATACATCCTGCCGGGAATTTCCGTCATTTAATAAATGTTAAAATATTAGTACATTAAAAAGTCCACTGTTCTTTACATTTTGCCACCAATATTCGTGGCATCCTCAGAAGAAAGGTTAAACATCTAAAAACAAAACAGTCCTTTTTAGTAGTTTAACCTTTCTTCCAAGGATGCCACAAATATTGGTGGCGAAATGTGGACATTTTAATGTACTAATATTTTAACATTTATTAAACAATGGAGATTTCCGGCAGGTTGTATGTTATTAATTCTGAAATCTGGACGAGTCGTGAAAACTTGAGAATGTGCCTTCAATACAGTTCAATAAAAAATACTGTATCTCCCTCTCGCTGTATCAAATGACAATTAAGCACACCAAAGCTCAGCCATGCTACGACTACTGTGTGTGCCCAGAGTGAATTACAGAAGCTTTTCAGCCTCTAGGATCAACCAAGCTTTACGGAGTAGAACTGGGCAGTTCTCCTTATTCACTCATTCACTTTGGTGCTCTTCTACAGCACTTGGAGCCACTTGCTTGAACGATAGTGGAAAAAATGAGAAAGGACAGGCACAGCAGAAGTCATGCCTTGTTACTGATTCATGCATAACTTTCCATTATTTTCATTTTATGACAGGGACGTGGAAAGGAAGTCATGTGAAAAAGGGGTAGTGTTGGTGGTGATGAAACACAGGAAGTTGCTTGTGTCAGAAAGTGTTCACCATCAACAGTTGTAAAGCATGTATTTCATAATTGACAAATGGTGGTTCGTTCTCTATTATTATAATACAGGCCTCCGGCAAAACTGTTGATTAAAAGTCATAAGAACATAAGAAGAGCCCTGCTGGATCAGGCCAAAGGCTCATCTAGTCCAGCTTCCTGTATCTCACAGTGGCTCCCCAGATGTCCCAGGGAGCACACAAGACTGTTGCCACTCCCTTGCACCTGGCATACAGAGAAAAGTCAATTTTTATGTGGTCGTCCAAATTAGCTCTTTTCTAACTTCAGCACAGAAGAGTTTTAAGAGTAGCAAAATATTAACAATTTTAAATATGATTTTAAATTTTCATGACCCGCAATGATAATCTCAGAACAAACAACATTTACGGGATTAAAGGTCATAACCAAAAAGAAGAACAATAAAACAAGTTTTTTATAGAATTAAAAACACAAAGTTTTGTCTATATTATCCTAGACTTTGTCAAGCGAGCAGCTCAGTAAACTGTGTCAGGCTAGATGGTAAAGCCATCTCGCCAAAGAGCTGAGTTTAAAAAGGGAGACTGAGTTTAAGAAGGGACCACTAACAGCCCAATCCTAACTAAGAACCGGCCGAAGGCCCCCGGCCAGCCCGGTGTGCTAACCACCGGCGGCCAGCCTGGAGCCTAGCCAGAGGTATCCTCGGAAAAGGGGACACTTGTCCCCCAAGTGTAATGGCCATCCTTCCGGATCAACCTCCTCGGATTTCTGCCAGCGATTTTGCTGGCGGAAGTAAGAGGAGGCCGTGTAACGCTCCGGTTCCTGGTGGGGGTCAGAATATGGCCTGACGGCCATCCCCTGCCCCCTCCCGGGCCACCGGGGCCAATGGCCACCCTCCCTCAGGTGGCCGGACCGCCCCCGCGGCCAGTGGCGGGAGACTTGCCCTCCGCTGCTGGCTTCGGCTGGGTCTGTTGCCGGAGTGAGGGAAGCCAGCCTTGTGTCGGCCTCCCTTACTCCCGAGGAGGTGTAAACGTGCTTTACGGAGGATTGGGCTCAGTGGCGTTCTTTAATGGGGGGAGCTGGTGTGCTCCACCCCAGGCGCCAAGTGGGTGCGGGGGCGCGCGGCAGCCGGGCTCGGGGCTGCGCAGAGCGGCGCGACACCGGAGCCCGGCTGGCGCGACCCCCGGAGCAGCGCACCCACTCGGCGCATCCCCGGCCTCCGGAGGCTCCGCTCCGAAGGCCAGGGATAAGCCCTCCTTACAGCGACCGCCCAATTCGGCGGTCGAGGGCTTTATGAGAAAGCCGAATGCGTCGCCGGCTTTTATATGTTTTGCGCATGCGCAGAACCTTTCTGAGGGAAAACGGGCAGCCCATTTACCCTCAGAAAGGCTCTGCGCATGCGCAAAACATATAAAAGCCGGCGACGCGTTCGGCTTTCTCATAAAGCCCTCGATCACCGAACTGGACGGTTGTTTTGAGGAGGGCTTGTCCCCTGCCTTTGGAGCGGAGCCTCCGGAGGCCGGGGACGCGCCGAGTGGCCGCTCAGCCCCGAGCCCGGCTGCTTGGGGGGGCGCTCCAACCCCGCCCCCCAGGCGCTGGGAGGTCTGGGAACGCCACTGATTGGGCTAGCCTGACTCAGCTTACTGAACTGCTCGCTTGACAATTTCTAGTATAATCTAGACGAAACATTGTTTTTAATTCTATTAAAAACTTGTTTTATTGTTTCTCTTTTTGGTCATGACCGTTAATCCTGTAAATGTTGTTTGTTCTGAGATTATTAACAATTTTAATGCACAGTACTATCTTTTATAAAAATAAGTTGTCATGGCCAAGGTAATTGCTCATGTTATGTTACTTTACTTTTAAAATTCTAATTTGGTTCCAAGTTAAATTCTAAAGCTGCAAAGAGTTAGGCATATTTAATCTCATTGTGTTGGACTGTGGCCCAGGTAATTAAGCTTTTGTAGTTAAATATAGCTTGAGAGATTTATACAAAATGACTGTCAGTTAATCTTGTTCAGGCAATTCTTGGACAACAAATTATCCTATAGTTTCTCACCTGGATTTTGCGGAAATAAACTTTGGCATGCAATAGGAAGACTTATTTAATAGTATCAATTTGCTGCTGCTTCTGACAACCATGACTGCCTCCAAAAGGATGTTGTCACCTTGAGCCAGCTCTTGTCATGTGTACTTCTACAAGATTCATACTTGGAAGTAATGCCCTATGAATATGTACACTGAAGGCGTTTTTAAGTTTTTCTATCTTGCTTTTAAAAATAAAATGTTCACAAGGTGGCATAGCATTTAAAATGGGACTAAGAACCCACAAGAAAACAATTATAATAAAACACATACATCCAAAAAATAAACGCTCAGCAGCGCAGTGATCTATTAAGAGCCAAAGTAAAACCCTCATTGGTTATTAAATACTTTACAAAACAAAGTTAACGTCTGTTTTAGTTGGAGCTTGACAAATATCCCTGGGAAAGGAAAATCCACAATTGTGCCACCGACACCGAAAATGTTCTCTCTCTCTTATATTTGCCAATCAAAACTGAATTACTGCACATCCAATTTATACTGTAATCAGTTTCTGACCCAGCATGTAAAACGTATGCAGAAGGAGGCTTCCATTTGCATCAGGACAAAAGTACTTATTGGGCAGCCCAATCCTACCTGGCTCAAAGCTCTCCCAACCTGCGTGCTGATGCAGCCACGTCAACAGGGTGTGCTGTATCCACAGGAGAGCTTTGAGCCATGAAGGCCTCCTTGCGGGAAGAGAACATTTATTCCCTTGCTCTGGGGTAAGCCATTTCTGCCTTGCTGGGTCTACTTGGATCTGCACCAGCTATACCAGCTATATAGCCGGCGCAACTCCTAGTGCACCCGGAAAGGCAGATCAAGGCCAGGAAGGGGGGATAAGATATCGGCAGCACCACTGCCTCCGATACCACTCCCTTCCTGGCCTTGATCTGTTCTCTCCATTCCTCTCCCGGCCCGTTACGCCCATCCCCTGCACTTACCTGTGCTATATGGTGTGTCACGTTTTGCGGCAGCCATAAAAGACCTTATGCTGCCGGAACACTAGTTCTGGCAGCATAAGGCCCTGTTAGGATTGAGCCATAAATCCCTAATTATTATGCAACCATAAAGAATATTCTTACAGTTTTAAGAATATGTGGGCATCAGCAGTATTGCATTTATTATGTACTGTACATAACATAAATCATTCACCCAGTTCCTGCCCCTCTCAGTGCTCCATTTCTGAGTTTCTGTGTATGAAAATTAGTACTTCCTTTATGGGCTGCTTGCCCCTAGTTCTACGGCAGTCAGTCAGGAGCAAATCTAGTAACATAGCAAAGCTTTCTCATAGCAGGCACCTCCAAACAGGAACAGAAGCTTGTCGTCACTCTCTAGGACTGTCCATAGCTCCATTTTGTGTGCTACAGAGAAGAACAAGGGAGAACCTCCCATGCAGTCTGGCTGTCTGCTCTGTAAAGCTCCTGTGAAGGACAGGACTTGATACAAATTTCACTCTTTAGAAATTCATTCATTGTTTCACAATAACCATTCACAAATTTGTTATAATTAGCATAAACAGCAATCCTATTGGTGATTAAAGTGAGTGTTCTAGTAAATGTAAAGTTTTTAAAATACTTGACCAATGTTTGACCAGACAGTTGCCTATTTTTGTTGTTGTTGACTGATCAAATGCCTAACACCAATGGAAGCAAAATGCATATGAGCATAGCAACAAACACTTTCTTGATCATAAAGTCAGACTGAGCTTGCTTTCTCTCAGTTCAGTGGCACTTCTACTTCTTTCTCTCTGTTCCTAGAACCAGTTCACACATCATCCTAATGCTGTGAGAGTCACTTTCTTATAGCCACTTCCAGCACCATTCTGCCATCGTCTGTATCACACAGTCCAATCCTATCATCAGGTAGTGCTGCTGGAACTCGCGTTCCAGCAATGCAGCCCAACTTACAGAATCAGAAAATGCAACGCAGTATAGGGGGTGAATGGGGTGCTGCCGGAAACAGCGAGCACTGCAGTGCCGGCCTCATAGCAGCAGCCTCCCTAGAACCCTCGGTAAGTCAGCAGCTAGGGCAGACCATGGGCTGGGAGGGGGAGGAAGTGGGAGAACCTGAGGATTTTCTGGGCAAGGAGGGGGGAGTAAACAGGAGCAGGCGGGGGGGTAGATCTGGCAGCAGTAGCTCACACTGGATCTTGCCCTTCTTTTCAAAACCTCCCCGCCACTTTTCTCTCAGGCATATACCATCAAAATAGATTATGTATGTCTGAGGAGATCCATTGGCAATCAGACCGCCTACCAAGAGGTAAGTACAAAATGTTCCATCCCCTTCACCACCATAGGATGCAGCACATACCTTTTTGGTGTAGCTGTATCGGCGCTGATGGTGGGGAATAGGATTGGGCTGTACGAATTGCATAGGTGGCAAATTATGTGAATCCTTCCCAAGCCAGTGCAGCAAGTGGTGTTGATACAGGCATACTCCAAAACAGTGGTTCTCAAAGTTCTCCCTGTGAGGTGGGGAAAAATTTGAGTATTTGCGGGGGCAGGTACAGGAGAGGCATGGACAGCAGAGGCAACGATCCCGGGGATCACCACCACCATGAAAAAGGTACTTTTTGCACTTACTGGGGGTCCTGCAGCCCTCTGAAAGGTTCAGAGAGACCTGCACTCTCCTCTGCGGGTGTCCCCAAGCTGTAGATTGCCGCGAAATGGCAATTACGAACACTTCCGGTTTTCAGACGAAAACCGGAAGTGGTTGTAATTGCCGTTCCGCGGCGATCTACAGCTTGGGGAGGACCCGCAGAGGGGAGCGCAGGTCTCTCCGAAACTTTCAGAGGGCTGCAGGACCCCTGATAAATGCAAAAGGTCCCTTTTTTCATGGCGACGATCCCCGGGATTGCCACTGCCATGCTTTCCCCACCCCTTAAGGTGGCAGGGGATAGCATCCAGTTGTCCTGGTAAGTCGCGACCCACCAGTTTGAGAACCAATGCTCCAAAGCACAGCCAGCTTCCTCTTCCTAAGGTGAAAGACTCTCCCAACTAAGCTGCCGAGGCGAGGACCTCCCCAGTGGCTAAAATTTCCCTCTCAAGCAGAAGATCTACTTTCTGATGAAGAAGCTAGAAAGTGTTCCTGTCACTGAAAAGGAAGAAGAGATGCCAGAGGACTGTAGAAATCCTCCCTTTTCCTAAGAGGAACATGTCAGCTCAGAAGCATGTCAGCCCTGCTTGTTGACTCATGTCGCACCATTTCTCCCTGCTTCGGACTAAGAGCTACCCATGAGGTGCTGCTCCTGAACCAGCCAGTGATGCCTCACCCCTCTCCTTTTTTAGAGGCTGCTGGGGCATTTCTCCATAAGCACAGGGGTCTCTGGGGCTTCTCCATTCTGGTGCCAGAGAGCTATTCTCAGGAAGCAGTACAGCTCAAGCTAAATGGATGGAGCATGCTTGCCTGGGAATTATACACCACTTCTGAACTGCTGGCAGCACGTCACCTGTCCCATCAGGACAATTGAGTGACACCTGGGAGGCCTGTGTGCTGACAGAGGCATCTGAGGTGTCTCTCCAAGGAGCTGTTGATAAGCTAAGGTGGTGATTGTGTGCAGCTGTTGGCCCTGGCCAGATGTTTCCCCAGAGAATCACTGTTACAACAAATTGCAAAAGGTTTTTTTTTTATGAAATCTTTCCATAAAATGTCTTAGGATAGGAGTGTACTGATTGCTCTCACTTGTACAAATATATATTTTTAAAGGGGTAGTATGTGCTTGTTGATTAACTGAAGAACCCCACTCTTCTGTATTTGATGGGAAATAAAACCAATCTTCCAGAAAAATGTGTTCCCTTCTCATTGTTCTGTTTAAGGGCATGTATAAAATAAGTTGGCTAGTATAAATGAGAATTTTGCTGGTTTGCACACTTAACTTGCAATCCTATGCACATTTCTGGGAATAAGCCCTTCTAAACGGAATAGGGTTATTCCTGAGTAAACGTACATCGACTCTGACTGTTACCACTCTAGTCATTCCATATGTATAGTGAAGCATTGGGCTGCATACTCGTGCATAGCATGAGGAATATGCACAGATAGATATGTCAAATTTATGTGTAGCTCTGACCCTTCTTGTTGTACCAACAAACAATTTTCTTGCATGCCATCTTTAAAAGCAAATAACAAATAGTTCAGTAACACATCTTAGTAACTGAACAGAAAGCGCTCAAGTTAAGTTCATAGTGCAGGTCCACAGAAAGCAACAAGCGAATCACAATGTTGTTGTCTTCAGCTGACTAGGTGTACAGTTGGAGCCCATTCTGCTTCATTCCCATTGTTCGCCTTGCCAAGCATGTCAAGTTGTGACCAGGCTCAGCTGCATCTGAGTTGCAAGGTTAAGCGTCATTGATCCACAGGACTATCATAGGATGATGATGCCTTGGCTAGACCAGCAATGCTGCTACAATGCACCACACATTGGGCCGTTGTGGTTTAACTCTAGACTTAAATTTGTGTTTATTAGCCCAGCCATTCATAGTATTAGGTTTCTTTTAAAGTATCTGAACATACCTTCAGTCTTTGGTCATTCCTGGAATATCAAATTATATTAGTTTCACTCGGAAAAACAACGAAACTTCATCTATCTACATTTTCAACATTTTATATTAAAGCGATCAGTTTAAGTAATTGACTTTGGTGTTGTGTAAATATTGCATTAATTATTGTTTCTCTTTTTTTTCTTTCTCACTGTCACTGTTTCCCTTCAATTTTCTTTTTTCTCCATACTTTATAATATTTTCCTTTTTTGTTATTTTCTTACACTTCTGATTTTTATATCAATCTTCATCAAAGCAGATACCTGCTGCGAGGCTCGTAAAGGTGAAAATGGAAGCCAGTCATGGCAGCTGAATGCTGCTGGTTTTGTTTTCCTTATAGTCATAAGTCTATTGTGTGTATTTTGACATTGGTGGTGAACCAAGCAGATCTTTTTTTTTTCCCATGAACTTTTTATTTAAGGGGAAATAACACACCTGGATAAATGTGTGTTTCCACACCTGGATAAACTGGACTTTCTGGAGCTCCTTTAAAACATTTTGTTGTAATGCCAACATGAAAGCAACTGAAGAAACTATGCATGAATATTCCTTACAAGTGGCTTTTTCATCGAGGAAACCTAAGAACTTTTTCACAAGTGATGCTTAAATCATGTATTGCATTTCTTGCAGTTGTAATTGAATGTAAAAACTTCATTGGCTAGAACATACCCGGTAGATTCAATTTAAAATGCAGAAGTGACACCTTCCAGACCAAAAGGAGCTCTTAGCGTCACTTGTGGAAATGGCTTCAATCTTTTGACAAGTGCCCAACTTACAATTGGCTGTTTGTGGCATGGAGTACAGTCACCATCCTGTCTCAATTATATTTCTTTGCGAATAATTGCATAGTTCCTCATGGAGCCATGGGTTCACCTGTAGATCGTTTTTAGCATCTGACTTGAGCCCTCTATTAAGAAATTGTATATAATGTTTCATATATACCACACTATGCATATTGCTGTGCCTTTATTAAAATGTCCTTATATGCTCTTTGTTCTCTCTCACGTCTTTTTTTTTTTTTTTACAAAATGTTCAAGTCTGATGTACATCCCCATCCAACAGGCCCTTGAGTACACATGGGAACTCTAATGCACACAGGAAGCTTTTGTGTCCCTTCAAGTGCTTATTCATTCTCTGTTATGTCTATGTGTATATCACTGTAACATGTACACAGGTGTCTCTGACATTAAAATCAATAAGCCTGTCTGCACACATGGATGTTCCGTGCGCATACTGGAGTAGATAACAGAGCTTTACAGCACAATCCTATGTAACCTTGCACTGGTGTAACAGTAGATGCACTGGTGTAAGTGCACTTATGCCAGTGTAATTGCACTTACACCGGTGCATCTGCTGTTATACCGGTGCATCTACAGTTATTACACCGGTGCAAGGTTACACAGGGTTGCGCTGTGAGACTGGAACACTTTTGCATAATAAATGTTTTAATGTAGTTTAGATTTATTTTCTTAATGAGGAACTATTTTGTTCCTCTATCGTCTTTGTAAGTTCCCCTCATGATTCTGCTTTGCGTTTCCTTTCTGCCAAACCTTTTCAGACAACTAAAAGCTCCCTCAGAATACCATTCCAAGACAGAGAGCAACATATGCTAATTTCCGCCTGTAAAGTGTATTTGGAGATTTATTTTGTCTTTCAACCTCCTAAGAGACCTCCAAGGTGGCTCACATAAATTAAAATGTACAATACAATGATAAAATAAATAAATAAATCATGGTCTTTCCTGCCTTAAGTAATACTTCCTCACAATTAACCCTCCCCGTGAGATATTGTTAACTTTTACTATTTTGGCTCAAAGGCTGTCACTTTTCAAAAGGCATCAATATTATTGGAGAAATTATTTATGTTGCATATTCACAGTCAAAAGGCTTCATGTCATTAATCGTATTGATATAAAAACTCTTGGATGGAAAGGGATTAACACATTTGAAATTAATAATCTTATTTTAAAATAACCCAGAGTCCACAGAGATGCACTCTTGTTGCATTTCTGACACTAACTTTGTTTCTCTGCACAACATTAGAAATGAACTAAGATACCTATGTTTTTATTCCTAAGATAATTTATGTATTTTCAACAACAACAACAAATCTCAAAACAGTTTTCTTAGCAAAGGAATCCTCTTCTAAAAGGGCTCACAATCTTTAAAAAAAGGCACAAATGAGATGCCAGCAAATAGCAGTACCTTTTTTCACCTTCATTGACAGCGCAATCCTATCCAACTTACACCACCGGTGTAACCAGCGGTGCAGCGAGAATGGGAGGCCCAAGAACGGAAAGGGGATTCAAATCCCCTCCAAAGGGGGATTCAAAGGGGACTTAAATATCTCCTCCCCCCCCAATCCTCCCGCCCTGCCCTCCCTCAGTGGTTACACCTGTGGTGTAAATTGGATAGAATTGCGCTGTTAATCTCTTCTGCAATGCTGGGTTGGGTGGAAAATGAGGTAGCTACCTTGCCTTCAGAAAAACAAATCTTTGCAGACTATTTAAGCTTCCGTGTGGATTCCAGTGCTTTGGAAATTACTTAGATGGGCAGCCCATCTTATCTAACTCCTCCTGTGCTGATGCAGTTGCGCCAGTGGGGCATGTGCTGCATCCTGTGGGAAAGTTTCAGACCACAGTGGAGTGGTCTCCTCTAGGTAAGGGAGCATTTGTTCCCTTGCCTGGGGATAAGCCTCTGCATGGGTCTGCTCAGATCTGCGCCAGTGACCTTGCCGGCTGAGTGTACCTGGGAAGACGAATTGAGACCAGGATAGGGGATAGGAAGCAGCACCACTACTCCTGATACAGCCCCCTTTCCGGCCTTGATTTGCCCCCTGCCCCATCTCATCACCATTCCATCTACCCCCTGCCCCCACCGCTGTCAAACCTACCTGGATAGGATCGGGCCATTAGTGCACAGTAGCTATGCTTTGCTTTGTTCTCTTTGGTATAAAAGTGGTTAAATAGAGACAGCATTGCTGGTTTTGCACATGTAGAGACTTCTCTTCACCAAAGGAATTTCTTTCTCTCAGTCTCTAAACATGTTTGAAAAACAGATTTTCTGGTTCAGTGTTTCTTGTTGGAGACATTGTTAATCTTGTTTGCTTGGTGTTTTTTTTTTTTGCAAATATGCAAATCATCATGGAGGAGAACTGAATTAGCCTGTTGTCGTGGCCTTACATGTCTATAACTGTTCACCCCTTGAAATACTCCTTTATGAAATTATGATTAAATAATGGATGAAATTTGAAAGCAGCTAGTGGAGAGAGAACTCTAATAAATTAGAACCTTACATCATTTCATTCCTTGTTATATTCCAGATAAATCCTTACACTGGCAAACAAAAATAATTACAGTAACAAGATTTGGTAATGCCAAGCTATCCCCTAAAGCAGGGGTTCTCAACCTTTTTCACCAAGTGTACCCCCTGGCACAGTCAAATTTTTTGAAGTACCCCCTGCGTCAATTAATTAATTAGCATTAATTAATTTAAGTAATTATTAAATGTAAAATTTAATCATTAAAATTACTCAGCTTACAACTTTTTTTAGCCACCTTTTTTTTCAATTTTTGCCACCCCTTTTTATTTTTAAAGAAAATATCACCACAGGTCTCCCATCCAAAAACAAACCAAGGCAATTCCTTCTTAGCTTCCTTAAAAAGGCAGAGAACTACCTCAATCTGCCATAAGAGCTGCCTTCTTTAAATGGAAGAAACTATGTGTTCTAAAACCCAGCATATAAATTGAACCAGCCAGTAGGAAAGCACTTAATTTGCATTCCACTTGGGAACAGAGTCTGTGGGGAGAGAAGGGGTAGTTTTGTTGCACAATAATCTCTTATGTTCACTGTCAATGAAGTTTCTCTTTTTAGTAATAAATTAGGGACTATTTAGTCAGATAACTTACTCACCCTAACTTGGATGTAAATGCTAGAAAGGGGGTTATATAGAGATTTGGCAGTGGGTTTTTTAAATGGGAGTTGCCAGTCTATGTCTTGTCAGCTGTAAGTCAGCTGTGAGTCGGGAGTTTAAATTTAAAAAACTAAAAGCTGATGCTGACTCACAGCTGATAAGACACAGAAAGCCGTGTACCCCGCCCGTTGGTTTGCATACCACAGGTTGAGAACCTCTGCCCTAAAGCAAGAGCTGAGCTTTTATCTTATCTCTTTTTTAAGCTATATGAAGTTGTTATAGGTAATCATTTTATTAATCTTTGTGGTGCATTAACTATGGATGATGTTTGAAAGAGAAGGAAGACCTTTGAAAGGACTTCCATTTTCAGTACTGATATTCTATCACCCAAGATAATCCATATTGCATGCTGTCTTTTAAGGGTATTCATGTGTATGTACTGTATGTATGTATGTATGTTTGGTTATTTTCTTCCGGGAATAGGCTATAATTATACACAAAAAGATCAGACCATGATCAGATATCAGATACTTCCATATATATCCAACTTAATGTAACCACACAAATGAGAACTTGAATTTAATCTGATTCTGGTTTTCAGTTGTTAAAACTGATATCAAGAAGTTCTCATTTGTCATAATAGCAAAACCAGACAAACCCAAAGGGCTAGTGGCATTGATGTTTATGTTCTGAAAGAAATAACAAATATCTGAGAATCTTATGGGTCTGATCATTTACCATCACTCTTTTCATTTATATATTCTGTCTAATGGAGCATGCTAATGGCTCCAGTAATACAACAAATAAGAGCAGGGACAATGAGTACAGTATCTCTGCCTGGTTTCCCTATATGAATTTTCAAGCAATTTTAGCTACTTCCCATTCATTCACTTGTGCAGTTTTCCCTGTATCAACCATAGGCCTCTATTAGGAAGAGCTGTGATCCTTCCAAAACAATCACTTTAAATATTAATCTGTCAAGGAGATTTGTAATTCCTCATCATGGAGTCAAACTATGTTCACTAATCACCATTAGTCATTTATAGAAAAATATTGGAAAATCAGGTCTTATAATTAAGCTGTAGTCTGATCTAGATAGCTACTCTACCTTTTTTCCGCTTTGTTTTTATATAGGGGAATATTTTTCTTAAAGTGAAACGAAATATAGGTAAATTTTCATGAACCTGTGGAATACTAAATATGTGTAATGTGTAGAATAGTCATGATCCTGACACTCAAGCAAGGTTTATAATATAAAACACAAAATTGAAACTACATTCAGTGATACCAATGCTTACTTTTTATTTAGCAAATTAAAGGTTCTGTTTTCATGGTTGTCAACCGACTATTCATATGTGGTAACTTCATTAACCAACGTATCGTTCACTGAACCTTTATTCATAATAGCAATCATGTTGCAAATTTTTGAACATTGATAGGCTGCTTTTACACATAAGCTTATCTTCTTTCCTTAAATGTTTAGCTATGCATAAGAATAAAAAGCAAATACCCTGAAAACACTGAAATGTGTGCATATTTTCACCACTAAGAGCCCAATCCTGTTCTTCCTCCCCGCCAATGCAGCGGCGCCAACATGGCTACCACTGATTCCTGCAGGGGGGCAGTTGCAGAGCTTTCATCTGGGCAAAGGAACAATTGTTCCCTTAACCCAGGTTAAGTCTCTGCAGCGTGGGGGGGGGGGGGAGTTATTCGCACCTGTGCTAGCTAAATAGCTGGTGCAGGTCTGCGTTGACCTGCGCCATGGGATCATTCCAGGAAGAGGTTTAGGATTTGGCCACTGCTGCCACCGAACCTGCCCCCAGACTTGATCTGTCCATCCCCTGCCTCCATCACCACCCTGTTCTACCATCCCCTGCCCCTGTCGCTGCCTCGTTTCGTTGTCCCTTTCCCTCATTCCACCCTCCCGCCTCACCCGCAATCTTAAATGGATCAGAAGATGGCTCCTGATCCTCTGGCACCAGTAGGAAGGCTCTGGCCTTCCCACCAGTGCTGAGTAACGTGCTTCCAGAATGCCTTTTATGACTGGTGCTGACTGCTTTGCGGCAGTCAGCGCCAGTGGAAGAGGCACTGTAAGTCTGTAACAATGGCTGGAGCAGGTAGGATTCGGCCGTAATACTTATGTTTCAATGTATGTTATGTGCCTAAGTACCTTGATAAATTGAAGCTTGTCAGTTTGATTATTGTATCAAATCTGATAAGTAACAATCCTTCAGATATCCACTTGGAAACTGGCTATTACACTTGGACCTCACTATCCGTGGGGATCCGTTCTGGACCCAACCCACCGCCCTGTGGATAGCAAGGATCCGCGGATACCGGGGTCCAAGTTCAGAATGCTGTAAAATGCTGTACTATATCCTGGGGGGGGGGGGCATTTATAACAAAAGAGAACTGAGATACACATTTTATTTTATTTTAAAAATTTGTAACCCACCTTTCTTGTCAAAAGCAACACAGGGTGGCTAACAATCGTGTTGTCTCTGTGCTCCCTGAGGCATCTGATGAGGCCATTGTGAAATACAGGAAGCTGGACTAGATGGGCCTTTGGCCTGATCCAGCAGGGCTCTTCTTATGTTCTTAATCAAAACCAAAACCATTCATAAAACAATATTTTCTAAGGCAGTAAAAAACCCAATTCCAAATCCACAACCGAAAAATCCAACACCCAACCACCACTATGTCTACAATATCCACCTACCATATACTGTATACAGATCCCATATTGCCTTCCAATTTGTTCACAGAAACATATTAGTTATTTAAGTTTCTTCCAAATGATTTGCCCAGTCAATCAGAATAGTTGCCTTCAGCGTTTAAGGTTGAGTGGTAAGTTGTGCCTACCTTAATTCAATCAAGAAGCAATAGAAAAACAATGCCCCGTAAAGATGTAAGTCCAGAACTTAAAGGAAAACAGAGATTGTTGCTAAACACATCTCACCTTCATTGGTCCTCCTTGCCACAAAGGTCTGTCTATAACAAATAAATATCAATGAATGGGTTGTCCTAATTGTAGGGCAGGAGACATGGGACTTGAGGTTGAACCTGCTGCTTTCCTGTTCTCCTTTCTTGAGGTTCTATTCAGCTTGGCTTCGTGCTTGGCTTTTGTGCTACTCTGCACTAGCACAAAAATTCAACACACAACTTTTCCCATCGGCAGCCACTTCTAGCTCCATTTGCCTTGACGCAGCTGGGTTTCTGGTGCTAAGGTTACATCAAACTCCAGCAATGGGAATTGATCTGTAAAGAAGCAGCTCCTCCACCCCATGTCTTTATCAGCACCCACCCCTCGTGCAGATTCAGACCTGCATTCTTACTCACCTGCCACTGAAATGAGGTGCCCCATTGCCTGTTAAATTTCACAGGTTTTTAACTAGTAAATATTATGTGACTAACAGCCCGATCCTATCCCCTGCCAGTCTATAGCATGCAGCACCGCTGACAGAGTGACTTCTACCCCAGGGGAGATGTTGATGCCAGGCATAGTTATTGTATGGGTGAAGAAAACCCTCAAAGGTTGGGGAACCATCCTATTTTCTGTTGAGGGTGCCCAACTCCCCTCTTTTGTCTATACTTTGAACATTAATAAAGTAATTGCAAGACATCGCCACTTGAGTCCGATCCACTTATAGCGCAATCCTATCCAGCTCCCCCACTGGTGCAGCCAGTGGGGGAGGGAAGGGTGGGAGTCTATGGAGGGGATGGGGGATTTAAATCCCCTTTGAGTCCCCCTTTGGAGGGGATTTGAATCCCCTTTCCATTCTGGGGCCTTCCATTCTGCCCTTCTCCGCTGGCTACACTGGTGGGGGAGCTAGATAGGATTGTGCTGTTAGTCATCCACAGGCCAAGAGCCGTGTCCACCATAGCCCCCCTTGGAGCAAGGAGGAGAAGACACCCATGGTTACACTCATATGATGATACAATTAGTATTTCATCTGTCCTTTTGCATAGGGGTTAGTAAACAATTGCCAGTAAATTTGCTGAGCAGTCTCCCCCTTTAAAATGAAATGTCGAAGGGTCTGTATCCAAAAAAGGTGATGAACTCTTGGATTTTGATCTTACTAATCAAATACTGAGAACATATTTTTACATGGTGGAAAGTACTTGCTTTCCTTTGGCATAAAATTGGTCGTAGTTGTTTTGGGCTGCAGTCCTAAACACGCTTACTAAGAAATGAGCCCTAGTGAACAAAATAAGACTTACTTCTGAGTAAACCGTTTATAGGATTGTGCTATTAGTTATTCATCTTACTTGCATTGTAACTTAAGCAAAGAAAATCTGATCAAGTGTATGTATGTTTAGACATATACTCTGTGTGTGTGTGTGTGTGTGTGTGTGTGTGTGTGTGTGTGTGTGTGTGTGTGAGAGAGAGAGAGAGAGAGAGAGAGAGAGAGAGAGAGAGAGAGAGAGAGAGAGAGAGTTGGAGCACTGAGTATTTTCTCCAAAATGCTACTTCAGAGCAATACTCACTCCAGAAGTAGAGATATAGTTTTAAAATAGTTAATGAAACATTGTTTCATATTTTTTAATTCATTCCATTCTTGTTCCATTGACATTCTGTCTCAATGCTTTTTAGTACCCACCAAAGCGTACTATCATGTGTCAAACCTCTTCCTCAAAACAACTGTGCACATTGTAAATGTAACCTCCCACAGTATCTTCCCAAGTGTAATGTCAAAAACATGTGTAACTTTATGCACGTCTTTCATTACTTGTTCAGTGTCCATTTTATTTTATGTAATCTCTGCCATTTTTGTAATAAAGAAAAGTGATGTAACAGTTTTTAAGCTGTATTTTTTTAATTACTGATAAAGCTGCTATTGTTCTGCACCTTTCTAATCATGGTCGATTGTACAGAATTCTTAGCACTATAAAAAAGGTCAAAGGCCAACACTGTCTTGTGAGAAAAAAAAATTAAAATGTGTTTCAACCCATTGTTGTCACGGCTTCATGCTCTGAGCTCTATCATATTTAATGTACTCTTTAACTGACAAAAAGACTGTTCAGAACAGCTCATAACTACACTGAGGGCACTAAGCTTAATTTTTGGTATCTTCAGGCTGTAATCTGGACACGCTTACCTGGAAATAAGCCCCATTGACCTCAATGGGGCTTATTTCTATTGTGCTGCAGGAAGGATCCATTAACATCTTTTTGTACCTCTTGTACTTAAATAGGCTACTCTTAAAGGCTGGAATTCATAGGACAAAGCAGTAAAATACTATCGCTCGCTCCACCATTGATTGTTGTCCTTTGCCATTGCTATGATGATGGTTGTGCTACTCACTGTTTGGACACTCTCTCCTCATAGAGCAGGACTTTTCATAGTCCCTGTGTGCCACGTTGGAAGCGTTTTTTGTTTCTCGAGTAGAAACAAACAGATGACACCATCTGCCAGTCTTTTGACTGCCCTTCGAAAATGTTTCTAGAGGCAAGAAACGAAACGTCAGGTTGTACTTTGTCCTAGCTTCAGATTTTAATGATTTTTTGTCTGACTACAGTGCTGGGAAAACCGGAGACTGCTGTCAGGATCGATTGATCGTTATTTCTTTTTAGCTGGATGTTAAAGTTTTTTTTCACATGGCTTTTACACCCGTGACTGCTATCTCTCTACAAATCGTTTTTTGTTTGTTTTTACACACACCCATGTATTCAATAGCAATTTGTAATGCAGGACAGGGAATGCTGTGATTTTTGAATGACAGTCCAAAAATTTTCATGTTCAAACCTCATCCAAAGTGTCTGTATGTCTCTTCATTGGAGCCAACACGGTTATATTAATCAGTTAGCAGAGAGCGGACAGGGCCGGATACATTTGTTTCCTTCTTATGATACCCCATAGGCTTCTGTGTGACCATAAACAGCTGTATTGTGATCACATTCAGGTTCATCACATGATGAACAGTTTGCAGATATAAAGGATGGAACCATCACAGATCAAATACCAGAGAACTTCCAGAAACAAAATGCTTTTGTAATGGAATTCACAAATTCACCATCACATCACCAAAGTGCTCTGTAGTCAAGCAATGCACAGTTCTATGATACAGTACTTAAGTTTGTTTTAAATTGCAGAATTAAAAGGGAGAAATACAAAGAAATTAACTGAATTTGCCTAGATAATAGGCATAAATAGACCAAAAATATTTCTATGGGCCAGTCACAATAGTGGAAGTTGCCTTCCACTGCTGTAAATGTAGTGGTGCCGCTGCAAATGGCTGCCGGATGATTCGGAGCTGCCGCCAATGGAACTGGTCAGCAGTTCCACATGCCTGCCACAAAAGAGCCTGGCCCCCAATGACCCAGGTAAGTTGGCAGAAGGGGTGGTTTATGGGCGGTGAAGCAGGTGTTAGGGATCAGTCTGGAGGGTGTGGATCTGAGTGGCAAAAGCACACGCCAGATCCTATACTCCATTTTCCAACCCACTCTGCCCCCTTTTCTCCTTGGACTGAAGCCACCTACATATCTGCCATGGATCCAAGGAGCCCCATAGGCAGCCAGAAGGCCTATCCAGAAATAAATAAAAAGGTTTTACTTACTTCTCACCACTGGATGCAGTGCGCACTCCGTCAGCATGGCTGCATTGTGTACAATGATGGGGGGATAGGATTGGGCTGTTAATTAAACAAGTGAGTTCTTAATCGTCTTTCAGGAATTCCAAGTATATAGTACATCAATCTATTATTCTTTGGTTTTCTATTCTTTGGACATATCTCTTCTTTGGACATATCATGGACAATGGAGTCATAGCCAATATGCATAGCTGCTTATAGGATGCTTAAAAATAAGATCAGCCTGCAGAACTGCAGTAACACAAATGGAGCAGGCAATAGTGAAGTTCTCACACACTTAACACTGAAATTAAGGGTCTCTTAAAGTGCAATCCTAGTAAACGCTGTAAGGCTCCACTAAGCAAAACATATCTTGCTTCTTAGTAAACATGCATAGGATTGCACTGTTAGAGCCTGTTTACACGGTTGCTAGCCCAAAAGACTTTATACGAGGTAGAACATCAAGACAATGTCTATGACCCACATCGTGCACTACATATATGACTATGATACATGACATATATGCATACATCCACATTACTGTAAGAATCAGACATGCAGCACATTCATTGTGTCAAACATATTTGTACATACAGTGGCAGCTTGGAGAGGTGGAGCTGATCCCTATACCACACTTCATGTAAAGCATTTCAGGTCTGTGGCTGTGTTAACCAACCCATAGGGGCATTTTTCAAATTAAAGGTAAAGGTATCCCCTGACAATTAAGTCCAGTCGTGTCCGACTCTAGGGTGTGGTGCTCATCCCCATTTCAAAGCCGAAGAGCCAGTGTTGTCCGAAGACGCCTCCGTGGTCATGTGGCCGGCATGACAGCGCGTAGCATGCAGCTGAAACATGGAGCGCTGTTTACCTTCCCGCAAGCGGTACCTATTTATCTACTCGCATTGACATGCTTTGCAACTGCTAGGTTGGCACATGGGAAACTTTATATGTCTGTATGTCAAGAAGTTACAAATCTCTTATTACATTTTTTTTTACACCTACCCAGCCAGAAGTGAGGTTGTGGAGATTGAGCCAACAATAATATGACAATAAGAATATCATACTGTTTATCGACAACAATAGTACGCACTCTAATTCCAAGATATTCCTATTTAGCAAAACCATTCATGATGTTCACCATTCATGAACACCATTCACTCTTCACAACAGAAGACTGTTGTTGGCAGTCGCTAAAGGGTCTCTGGCAGTGCACTAAACCACGTGCTGCCGGAGCACCGGCAGGGAGGCCACAGTGGCCCCGCACGTGATGATGGCTTGGGACCAGCCTGCTGATCCAGGTATGTCAGCGGGGAAGGCAGGGCAGGGAAGAGGGCAGATCGGGTACAGGAAGGGGGTGGATTCAGCGACAGCAGTGGCTGCTGAATGCAAATCCCATGGCACAGGTCCCTGTGTCCCTGTGCCAGTGATTTCACTGGCACTGGTCCAAGTAGACCCCTCCATGCCTCAGAGACTTATGGAGGAGTCCTCCGGTACTGCCCACCCCTGCAGGATGCAGCACAAGCCTTTTTGAGGTAGCTGCATTGGCGGGGGAAGCATAGGATTGGGCTGTTTAAAAATGAACATATGCTATAACAAGGTCTTGGGGGAGGGGGCTTGCATTGTACCATGAGGTATCCTAGGTTGCCAGTTTGCCCAACGCGGCTGTTACACGTTTCTCTCTCTCTCTCTCTCTGTCCTTTTCCCTCACACTTGCTTGGCTGACTTCATTAGAGTAGGCCATCCATCATCTTATTCTTCTTCATGACTGGCTGTTCTTTCCTGCTGCTCCCTTCTCTGAGAGGTCTGTCAGGATATAAACATGTTTCCCTGAAGTACTCCTATAACAGTACTAGCATTTGATATAAGAATTCAAAATAGCTCTGGATTTATTGCTATTCTGATTTAATCTGACTGAACATTCTCCCAAATAGACATGCTTTCTGTCTTAAACTATACCCAAATAAGCTTGGTCAAAAAATAGCATAAGATACACTAGCAACATCATTGTCATTCAATGCAATATTAGGTCTATTGTTCCTTTCTGATTTAAAATTCCAGCAGAATGCAACTTGTGAGGGAAAAGTGGCAAGAAATGGCTTTTTATATGAAGCCTTATCTCACCTCTGTCTGTGCATGATGCTGCCTGTTCAGATATTATTATTATTATTATTATTATTATTATTATTATTATTATTATTATTATTATTATTATTATTATTATTATTATTAACAGTATTTATATACCGCTTTTCAACATATCTGTGTTGTGGTTCTTGGAAGCATGTGCAGGCAATGCTCCCTCCCCATGGATGTGGATGGGGTGAACTTTTGCCTAGTCCCAATCTGCACAAGGCATGAAATCAGACTGGGCACCTGATTGGTGCTTGAGCAAGTTGAGAATGGGACCAGAGACGCCCAATTTGCATGTGACCTCCATCCCTCCTCATTGCAAGGCTGGAGGAGGTTGTAACCCAGCCCGCCCACCCGTCATAATAATCTGGGATTAGCTGGTCGCCATTAGGGGCTGGATAGGATTTTTATTTTTATTTTTTGCTTTCCACCTGATTAGCTGTTGGTGGTGTGGTTTTTTCACCTGCCCTAGACTGTCCTTAAGGTGTGGCGCTTAGCCAGGGCAGCCACAACTGACAGGTATAGTGCAGGATAAGGAGTTGGAGTAGGGATTTGGTGTCTACCCTGAGGTAAGTGGGAACAAGAGAGGTAATCAGAACCAGTCTCAAGAGGCTGTCTGGTTTAGGGATGCAGGCTAGTGGGTGATCCCTCCGGCTTGAACTGTATGGTCTATCTCAAAGGCTGTCAGGCTTGGGATGGGCTGAGCAGCTTCATTGGTCCCCATTCCAGTGGCTGGTATTGAAAAGCTAGGGACACTGGGAGGCTTCCTCAGGTTGTAGGCAGGGTGGTGTCACCCAAGGGGGGACTTCACAGGATAGCTATCTCTTCCATGTTGGGTGCTAACAATTAAGGTAGGTTGAGCTTGTGTAGACAGTATCTGCTGCAGTTGTAAATTGATCTGTTGTTTATAGATCAATAAACATGGCCCAATTTACTACAAATTACATGTTCTTGTGTCTTTTGTGAAGGCTACCTGGGCAAAGTTACACGTTTCTCCAATCCAGCATACAATGGAACAAAGTTTGCACTTGCATTGAATGTCAGTATCAAAAAAAATAAAATAAAAAAAAATAGCTCCCCCCCAAAATTTGTGCAGGTGAAAATTGCATAACTGGTACTCATATGAATATGCAAACATGTGATTATTTTTCTTAAATAATTGCACAAAGATTTTTAGTACAATATTCTGGCCACATGTTTGCAGTTTTTTCCAACCCTTCCTCCGAACAGCTTATGATGGTACACATACCAGCATCCCCATTTTAGCCTCAGAACAACCCTTTGAAGGAGATTACCTGTTTTGTTGTGGTTCAGTCGTTAAGTCGTGTCCGACCCTTCGTGACCCCATGAACCATATCCCACCAGGCCTTCCTGTCCTCCACTATCTTCCTGAGTTCGCTCATTTTCATGTTCGTTGCATCGGTGATGCTGTCTAACCATCTCATCCTTGGCCTTCCCCTTCTCCTTTTGCCTTCAATCTTTCCCAGCATCAGAGTCTTCTCCAGAGAGTCCTCTCTTCCCATTAGGTGGCCAAAATATTTGAGCTTCAGCCTCAGTACCTGTCCTTCCAGGGAACAGTCAGGGTTGATTTCATTTAGGATTGACTGATTTGATCTCCTAGCAGTCCAAGGGACTCTCAGGAGTCTTCTCCAGCACCACAGTTCGAAAGCATCTATTCTTCGGCGCTCAGCCTTCCTTATGGTCCAACTCTAGCAACCATACATTGCTAATGGGAACACCATCGCCCTGACTATACGAACTTTTGATTACCTGTTTAGATTACCAAAAACCTGTTTCTGAGAAATCCTGATTAACCCAAGGTCACTCAGCCCAATCCTATCCCCCCCCCGACGCACTGTATTTATTTGTTTGTTTATTTAAGGAATTTATACAGCCACCACCTGGGACTCCAAGAGCAGCTGCATATCCAGGAGAACCCCTAAGCTGTATCCAGCTAGCAATTTTGCTAGTGCAAGTCCGAGGAGAGAAATGAGGCGGAGAGGCTGCAGGAAAGGGGAATACGATCCAGCATGCACTATCGCTACCGGAGCCATCCCCTCCTGCAGTCTCTCTGCCCCATTACGCCCCTCCCTGCCCCATTATGCCCCTCCTCACTCCATTCTGCCCACCGCCATTCTGCCCACCACCACCCTGCCCACCTCTTCCGCTGCTCCAGTGGGTGGCAGGACAGCCAAAGAAACATGTGGGAAGGCTCTGACCTTCCTGCCGGCGTCCCGGCAGCACGCAACTCAGACGTTTTTCAGCAGCCAGTGCTGACGGAATACATGTTCCACCAGCGCGCAGCCAAGATAGGATTGGACTGTTAGTGAGTTTCATGGATATGTGATGATCTAAACCTGGATGTCCCCAGTCCTAGTCCAAAACTAATCATTACACCGCACTGGACCCCAAATGCATTCTACAATTAAATATATTCTAATGCCATTACTGGTATTTGTCCAGAAGTCCAGAAGTCTACGACTCAGGTACTGGACTATCGTCCTGCTCTGAATGGGGTTGTACTCCCTCTGAAGGAGCAGGTCCGCAGCTAGGGGGTTCTCCTGGATGCGCAGCTGCTCCTGGATTCCCAGGTGGCGGCTGTGGCCTGGGGGGCCTTTGCCCAGCTTCGGCTGGTGCGCCAGTTGCGACCGTACTTGGACCGTGCAGACCTGGCCACAGTGACTCATGCCCTAGTGACATCTAGACTAGATTACTGCAATGCGCTCTACGTGGGGCTGCCTTTGAAGACGGTTCGGAAACTGCAACTAGTGCAGAATGTGGCTGCCTGGGTGGTTGCTGGGGCCTGTCGGTTCGACTCAGTCGGACCATTGCTCCGGCAGCTACACTGGCTGCCGGTTCGTTTCCGGGCACAATTCAAAGTGCTAGTTTTGACTTTTAAAGCCCTTAACGGCTCGGGTCCAGGGTATTTGAGGGACCGCCTCCGTACTCTGAGGTCATCAGGGGGGGCCCTGTCAACCGTGCCGCCATTGACGGAGGTGAGAGGGATGGCGGCGCGGAATAGGGCCTTCTCGGCAGTGGCGCCCCAATTATGGAATTCCCTCCCCCTGGAATTAAGAACGGCTCCCTCTTTAGTGACCTTTTGGCGAGGCCTTAAACATTTTTATTTAGGGAAGCATTCGATGTCTGACATGGTGGGCTGGCGTTTTAACAAATGGCTTTTTAACAAAGTACATACAGGTTGACCCACTGGGGTTGTTGTTTTTAGTTTGTTTTAATTGTTTTTAACTACTTGTTTTTAATTTTTAATGTATATGTATTTTAATGTTGTAAGCCGCCTTGAGTGCCCTCGCTGGGAGAAAGGCGGGATATAAATTCTTTAAATAAATAAATAAATATTTGCAATTACATAATAATTTTTAATCACAACAATCACATGTCCTGATTCAGGAATTGAGATCTACCGGTGGAAACTGCCTTCTGCATATACTTATCCAGATGTACTCGTCCAGGCTCCATTAAACTAGTTGGCTGTGCTTTTTAATGTGCATGGAGAGGTGCAGCCTCATTTGCCCCCCATCCTACATTGATGGAATACTTTGAGAACTGCCTTTTCAACTCTACAAGTCTGTAATTGAAAGGCTACTTACAGATTAATAAGGCATTCAAACGTTATCTGAAGAACTCCCATTGAATTACAAAAGTGATTTTTGTAACCTGAAATAGCAATGACAGGTTTGTTCCATTAACACGACAGTAATTTGCATTTTATGATGTTGTTCATATTTAAAAGCATATAATGGAAAATTAGTATAGATTTTATAAATCACAATCATAATCCACAGAAGAGCTGAAACTGGTTCTTTTAGATGCAGTCCACTCTTTGAAGAAAATTGGTTAGCTTGCAAAACTTTCCATGAAATGAGCTTTTCAGAGTAAATGTTTTAAGTTCAGCTCATTCAAATTACATATGAGTTAAAATGCAATATATAGAAGTGTTCATTATGGATAGAGAAAGTTTCCAGTAACATAAAATATTTTATTTTTTTCTTAGTATTCCATGTTTATTTGGTTGATAAAGATATGCCTTGCAAAACAAGCAATCAGGATCCAGCTTTCCTTACATGAGTAATTTTTCCGTAGAAAAATGTAGAGCAATAATTCAGTGATGCTCTGGTTCAAGGCCCATAAGCCACTGCATACGCATCAGGATCTTGAACAGATGGCTAGTGCTATTGGCTCCAACATCACTGATCACCTGGTACCTAAAAAATTCCCTCCTTACTCAAACAGGTGAGGTCAAACCTGACAGGATCACTTGTCTATTCAATTTGAAGTGGGTGTTAGATGGAGGTTTTCTTCCCCTTTTGCATGCTGTTTATGTTTCTATGTGACTGGACCCACTGGCGTCGCACCCCGCGCGCACTCCCGCGCGCCACCTCTGTGGCGCGCATCGCCCTCCGGACACTCCAACGGAGCGTCCGATCTGGCCGGCGCTCCAGGGCCTTCTGAACGAAGGCCCACTGCGTCAAAACGCAACCTTTTTCAGGTTTTGCGCATGCGCAGACCGTTTTGAGGGCAAGAGGGCAGGCCCTTGCCCTCAAAACGGTCTCTGCGCATGCGCGAAAACCGGAAAAGGTTGCGTATTGACGCAGTGGGCCTTCATTCAGAAGGCCCTGGAGCGCCGGCCAGATTGGACGCTCCGAGGCCGGCTCCCGGGCCGGCCTCGGAGCGTCCAGAGGGCGACGC
Organism: Plestiodon gilberti rubricaudatus; assembly: GCA_026170595.1. NCBI lineage: Eukaryota > Metazoa > Chordata > Lepidosauria > Squamata > Scincidae > Plestiodon > Plestiodon gilberti. Next base: position 179,112,419 of record JANXHW010000003.1, on the reverse strand, counting down.
GAAGGGGCGGGGGGGCACCCGGGGGGTACCCGGGGGCTCCCCCAAAGGGCATCACTCTGGTGATGCGCGCGCCCCCGCCTTGGGGTGTCGCGCGTCCTAGTGACGCCAGTGACTGGACCAATGAGGTGTTTGGAAACAGTCCCTAAATCAAGTGACCCAGGTTGATACAAGGATTTCTTCCCCTACACAGCATTCTTTTGTGTTTATAGGATTGCATCTGGAAAGACAATCCTTCTGCAAAAGCCTCTTTCTGCATGGAGGTTTCTCTCTCAATGGATTGAGGGCTAAAGAGAAAAAAGTAGAAAGGAGCTCCAATGACAGCAGAGGAAACAAGAGAAAACAGAACCTTAAAAGGTGCTCTGAGAAGGTTTATTTTGAAGAAACATTGTAACACACACACCCAATGAATTTTGAGCAAAAGCATTTATTTGGGGCAACCTAATTCATTCAATTCTGTCACAAGATTGTGTTGCTTATGCTGTCTCTTAACACAAACTCCATTTAGCACACGTTGACATTTTGTCCTCTCTTGTTTCCTCTCCTTAATGAACGAGGGTCATATTTGTTTCCCTTGACTATGAAATTTCAATCAGCACTATTGCTAATCAGATTAGAATTACTAATTACTCTGCTCAATCAATTAATGAATTAATTCATCACATCTTTAAAACACTTGAACAGTTGTAGCATACATGAATGTAGCATTCTGTGTGTGGGCATCAAACAATGCAGTCGGGCTTTATAACATTGTTGAGTGATTTAGCAGGTAACCAAATAGCGACTTAAAAACTGCGCTGTCAGTCAATTGTAGGAAGGGCCTACAGGGGAAGGACCATAGGGGAAGAACAGTTGAGCAATGGTAGAGCATGCTGTGGATGCAAAAGGTCCCCAGTTCAATCCCTGGCATCTCCAGATAGGGCTGATAATAGACCCTTGCCTGAAACCCTGGAGAGCCACTGCCAGTCGACATAACCAAGACTGAGCTAGTTGGACCAGTGGTCTGACTCAGTACAAGGCAGCTTCATAAGTTCAAATCTGTTCATGTTCAGCTGATACTTGTGATGAAAGCATTGTTGTACTGTCCACTTCTTTATGAAGTGAACAGATAGCAGAAGTCAGGCGTACTCAACTAGCATACATACCATGTATGCACTCCACTGTGTACACACACCTTTATTCTTGCCCACTGTTGTGGACCACACCTGTATGGAACAAATAAGAATTGTGCTTTCAAAATAACTCATTGCCTGGGACCCAACACTCTGGTGTATGCATAGATCTCTGTTTATCACATTTGTAGCTCACTCCTGCTCTCGGTGCATGGGATAATCCCATTTTATTCCACGAAAAGTCAACTATTCAAGAGAGCTTATATTGAAAGAGTGAGAAATGACAGGCCTACAGATGAAATCATATAAACTTGAAAATGAAAATCTGCCTTTGTGGGAAGCACGTGGAACTGGCCGATGTAATAGTAGTATGTGCTGTCTATGGACATGAGGCTTTAAAACAGATGATAGTCCATTTCCCTAAGGACTTGCGATCTAGAAAAGACATAAGGGAGAGAAAGGGGAGCAGAGTGGTAGCATGATAAATGGGGAAGAATAAGCCATTTTTCATGTACACAGGGTTAGTTGCAGTATGGTGTAGGGAATTGGAGTTGTGCCAAATCCTTCACAGAAAAAGTGGGTTTTGAGGAGGAATTTGAATGAATTAAGAAAAGAGGCATTGCATAGGTTAAATGACATGTGCTGACCCATATCCTGTGCAGCAGATGGCAGCCTTGTTTAAAAACAACAACCCAGTCTCCGTTTGATCAATGCACCTCAACAAAAAATATTTAAAGCTTTGTCTATTTACACTTGCTGATCCCATTGAACTCAAGTGCATAGGACTGCACTGCTAATGTTTCTTGATAGCTAGAACATCTACTGTGGCATCCACAGGTCATGAAATAATAATGCAAATACTTGACATGCAAAAACAGTTTATATATTACACACAGGGCAGTAGACACATTCATGTTCACTAATGGATGATTGCAGCATCCAGACCGCAGCATCGCTCACCAATGAATAATGACACCATCTATGACTTGCATGAATGAATCCACTATCACAGATCAAACACAGAACTTTCTGTGTACAGACAGGACTTTCCCATGGTTTCACATCATCTCAGCACAATGTTTTTCAATGGGCCCATTTCACATATTTAGCTACAAGGCATCAAGTGCTGAGTAACAAAATGTTGGATAGTACAAGTGGGGGGGGGGGGCAGTAGGTATTATTTAATTCCTACCCTGATTAATTTCCTTCAAGTTACTTTATTGTTGCCTTCATGTTACTTTATTTATCCTGTCTTTATTGTTTCTCACCTATGAATTTACTATAGCTCCTTTCCCTCCTGATCTTGTTGTATCTCTCATTTTTCTTGGTTCCCTCAATGCTTAGAGGGGCCCACTTGAGCCTCTCACTGTGGCTTTTAAAAAATTGCAATGGACTTGTCTTTCAACTGATCAGAGTGTGATCCTTAAGGGTTGGGCTTAACAAAACTGGAATAGTGTCAGGCAATTCCAATGTAAGTTATTTGGAAGTAAATACTACTGAGTTCAGTGAGGCTTCCTTCAAGTGTACGTACATAAGACTGAAGCGGTTGTCCCTTAAAGGACTAAAGTTGTGGTTGTTTTCTTGTAGAACACTTAAACCAAGCAGGTTATGCAAGGCTGATTATCCAGTAGTTACAAACAATGTGTAAAAGAAGCATACCACCGAACAAAGTTATGTTCAGTTGGGAAATTCTAATTTAAGTCCATTTTTAAATCCTGTATTGTGTTAGCTTACCTTTATTTTCTGGCATTGTGTGTGTTAATTAGCTAACAGGCACCATCTGCAAGGAAGTGTTGAATTTCAAGGTAACAAAAGGGAACTTCACCTAAATATTACCTCTTGGAACATAGGAAATTACAGGAAGCAATTGAAAACTAGGTTAGAATAACCAATTAACTAAAATGAAGCCCAAATGTTTTACAAGTAGCCAAACCAATTATTTAGCTAGCTAGACAGAGTCATTAATCAAGGTCTATGAGTGTTACATTTAGACTCCTAAAATTACAAATAAGCTAGTGAACAAAGTCCTAGTATTGCAATCTGTAATATTATAGTAATTCCCAGTTGCTCGCTTGACAGTAGAGCCTTGCTGTTCCTAGGTAGTGAATAAAGTAATAAAAAAATCAAACAAAAGAAAACAGTCTAGCAAAGCAACAAAATTGCCCTGATTTTGTTAAACTCCTCTAAATTGTCTTGTGAATCATATGACTGAGGGAGGGGAAAATGAGGAATAAGTAAAGTGCATATCTGCTGAGCCTGTGAAATTACTTATAGAAATTCTTTTCTCAAGAATTAAGCAGACGTTTTGCCAAAGTTCCTATGAAGGTGCCTTACACTGAGTCAGACCATTGGTCGATCTAGTTCAGTGTTGTCTACTCTGGCTGACAGCGCAATCCACCAGAGGTATAGAGCGGCAGAGCGAGCGCTCCACCACCCTAAGCCATCGCAAATGTGCCGTAAGGCACGTTCGCGATGACTCTAGAGTAAGGGCTGCCGGCACTAGGCCGGCAACCCTTACTCCGCCGCCGGGACGTCCTCACGGCCACCGGAGGCAGGTAAGAGATCCCCGGTGGGCACGGGGGTGGTCTGGGTGGCGAGGGAGAGGGGCCATTGGCCAAGCTGGCCTGGGGGCTCAGGGATGGCGTCTGCCATATCCCTGTCTCCCGCCCGGCCGGCTCAGCTGTTACACGGCCTCCTCTTACTTCCGCCAGCTATTTAGCTGGCGAAAATCCGAGGAGGCCCATTGGGCCTTCCCAGCTCTACACTGGGGGAAGGTGATAAACATCTCCTTTCCCTGAGTAGACCGAGTAGCGAGCATGAGATCATCGCCCACTGGATAGTTACGTAAGATTGCTCTGCCCCAGTGTCTCCCCAGGGTCTCTATAACAAGGTTTTTTTTTTTTCGCTGCCCTACCTGGAGATGGCACATGGCAGGGATTGAACCTGGAACCTTCTGTATACAAAGTATGAGCTCTACCACTGAGTTGCAGCCCATTTGCAAGTGGTCAGGCAGGGGAGGCCAAACCAAGAGTCAACTTGAAATGCTTCCGTAGAGCAGCATCCTTGGGCACCCTTGGAGGGGCAGCAAACAAACAAGGCCCCTGTGTGTCTGTATGCCACCTCAGTGGGCACTCTGATCTTCTTTCTACTTGCTAAGAGGCTTGCAGCAGCAGCAGCCAAGGGAAGAAAAGCAAAGCAAGCTGCTGCCTGCTGTAGCTCCAAATCACATGTCCCCACCTACTTGGTGATTATGAAGCACCAAGTAGGCAGGAGCAGGCGTTTTGGAGACTGCCACCTTCCTTTTACTTATAAAGACTGTAGCGTGCAGCTCGCCCACTCTGTGCCTTTTCTGTTTTAACAAGCATGTTCATTGCTCTTGTTCATTTCGAACCGAAGAGGTGTGGAGCAGGGAGGTTGCGTGGCACAGTCTTTGTAAGTAGAGCGGATGGGGACATGCCTACTCATAGCATAGTGAAGCTCAACAGTCAGGACTGCTGCGGAAAAAACAGCAATGCAATATGCCAAGCCTTGTGAGTTCTAGTCTCTGGAAAAGGGACAACATCATCACTTAATTATATTGTATGCTGCTCCATACAATATGTTCCGTAATCATTTAGTAAAGTTAGTGAATATTTATCCACTATAATACACACTGGTGGGTTGTTAAAACTATGGTACATAAAATAATTTAGTCAAAAGGGGGATTGAAAGTTTAGAAAGGAAGGAGTTAAGGACATTTTCAATATTCCTCTTATAACAGCATCCAATTCCAACCCACTGTCCCTTATCTATAATTTTGTCTGTAGAAGACCAGTTATATAAATATGTAGTCTGGTGGAAAGTTTTAACCAACTTTCATTCTACTTTTAACACTCAAGCAAACTTACAGCGCAATCCAACTTAACTTTTGTGTCGGTTTAACCAGCGGCGCAGCGAGAACGGGAGGTCCCAGAACGGAAAAGGGATTCAAATCCCCTCCAAAAGAGGAATTCAAAGGGGATTTGAATCCCTTTTCCGTTCTGGGGCCTCCCGTTCTCGCTGCGCCGCTGGTTAAACTGGCAAAAAAAGTTAAGTCGGATTGCGCTGTTAATGTACTTGTGTGCATCTACATTGAAACAAGTATAAATAATATATATATTGGGGTTGCAAAATGTGAATGAAAAGCTAGACAAATATCTTTTAAAAGTGTCTATTTGTACTAACAGCACCATTTTTAAAGGTATTTACATATAATCTTTCTGTTTTATTCAACAGTGGGATAATGGGGTCTGACAAACCATCAGTCAAATAATATATGTTCTAAAAATATATATGCCTTTTCAGTTCTAATGCTTGATTATGTTGTTTTATGGACTGGTGACTGGTTAAAAAAAACAGGAAACATAGGGTAGGAATAGGCAATTTCCACAGTGGAGGGAAGTAAGGTGTGGCCACATCCAAGGATCTGTTTGGGGACTGGTGCTTTTTTACTTTTTCATAAATGATCAAAAGCGAGAGGTAAGCAGTGAGGTGGCCAAATTTGCAGACGAGAACAAACTATTCAGTGTGGTAAGAACCAAAGCAGATTGTGAAGTGCTCCAAAAAGACCTCTCCAAACTGGGTGAATGGGCAACCAAATGGCAAATGCAGTTCATTAACAATAAATGTAAAGTGATGCACAACCTCATGTATTCTCTGATGGGTCTGAGCTATCAGTGACAAACTAGGAAAGAGATCTTAGGATCATGGTGACTTGCTCAATGAAAACATCGACCCAGTGTGTGGTAGCTGTGAAGAAGGCAAATTCCATGCTAGGGGGTCATTCGGAAAGGGATTGAGAATTAGTCTGCTAATATTATATTGCCCCTACATAAATCTGTAAATCTGTGGGGCAGCCACTTTTAGAACACAGTTCTGGTCACCACATCTCAAGAAGAACATCGTAGAGCTGGAAAAAGGTGCAAAAGAGGGCAAGCAAAATGATCAGAGCACCCTTATTAGAAAAAGGTATGTTTAGGCCCCTTTATAGCTTGGGGGGAAAAGGCAATTAAGGGGGCACATGATTGAGACTTATGGAATTATCCACAGTGTGGACAGAGATAAGCGAAGCTTTTCTCTCTGTCTCACAATACTATAACCAAGGATCATCCTGTGAAACTGGTTGGTTGGCTAGAGTTTTAGGCAAAAGGAGGAGGTACTTCCTAACACAGCATGGAATTTGTTACCACAAGATAAGATGATGGCCACCAGCTTTGATTGGTTTCAAAGGGGATTGGACAAAATTTTCTAGGACAGATCTATTGCTTGCTGCTAGTCAGGATGGCCATGCACTACCACTAGGTTCAGCACCAGTATACTTCTCAATAGCAGTTGCAGGGGAGCAATGGTGGAAGAGGTTTTTCTCTCCTGCTTGAGACCAGAGGCGTCGCTCCGGTAGAGGCGGTACCGTAAGTTGCGCCCCGTCCTAGTCCCGTTTACCAAGCCAGCAGGAGGCGGCCCCGCCCCCTCGCCGTCGGAGCCATTCCGTGTGGAGAAAGCAGCAGGCAAGAGACTCCCTGCCCGTTGCTTTCTCTGCATGGGAATGGCTCCGACAGTGACGGGGCGGGGTACGGTACCGCCCCTACCGGAGCGACGCCTCTGCTTGAGACACCTGGTGGGCCACGGTGGGGAGGAAGATGCTGGACCTTTGTGGCCTTTGGCCTGATCAACCAGGGCATTTCTTATGTCGATTATCTCTTTCGTGCATGATCAGTATTTAAATCTGTAGCTAAATCACCTGATCAGTTCCGTAGGACTAACAACTCTTTTCAGTTTGCTTGTAATCATCACTCTTTTGAAATCAATAGCAGTACTGAATATACAGTAGAAGGTAGCTTTATTAGAATATTCTGTAGTACTTCAAGTCCTTTATTTAAGCTCCTGCACTTGTGAAAACTTCACAGCAAATTAACTGTCAGTTTTGTTTGTTTTCAAGACACACTCTTTAATGGTCTTGGACTTGGTGCAGTCATTGGACTGGGAGTAGCTGCTCTTTTATTAATCCTTGTCGTGACGGATGTCAGCTGCTTCTTTGTACGGCAATGTGGATTGCTAATGTGCATCACCAGAAGGATCTGTGGGAAGAAGAGTGGCTCTAGTGGGAAGAGTAAAGAGCTGGAAGAGGGAAAGGCTGCATATCTGTGAGTATCCGTCACAATGTTTAGAGAAAATTGGCTGGCAAATGTGAATTAGGCAAAGATTACTACTGACAGAACATTTCTTCTTTGCGTCATTTAACTACATCATTTTTATTGCTCGCTGTTCTAATTCAATGAGGGGATTAAAGCTTTTTTGAAAGAGTCAACAGAGTTTCTAAAATTGCTTTCTTAAAAACATGGACACATACTAAATGTCAGATGGGCCACTGAGATCTTTGATCCTCATAGCTGAATCCTACACATGTTGCCTTGGAAGTAAATACGGTACCACTGAATCCAGTGTACTTTATTCCCAGTTAAACATGATTAGGTTTACAGCTGAACAGACAGTTGTTTATGTTAGACTAAGGCTGTAATCCTATGCATGCTTATGCTTAACATTGAACTCAATTGGACTTACTTCTGAGTAGACATGTATACAATTGTGCTCTAAGTGTCCAACATTTCAATGGCCCTTACTTTCAAAGACAAGGTACGACTGCAAAATATATGTAGCTCCACAATTCTTTTTTTTTTTTTTACAAAATGCAAATATGGAGCTACAATATGGAAGCAGATGAAGGGGAGGGGACTTCTTAACCCTTTCTCTTCATGCCATTTTCTAACTAAAATGCACTCTCCACCAGCTGATCTTCCTTTTCTGCCTTTTCCATCTTTGGCATAAAAGCAGCTGAGGATGCCATGATTTTCAGCAGCAAAATAATAAAAAGGGAAAAAGGTTCACCACCACCAGCAGCCCCAGATTCCTAGTCTCCCTCTTCCAACTGCAGCCTCAGCAGCTGCATTTATAAAACTTTTCTGTTTACAGAATCATTAAACTACAGTCAGTTCTCGTTATCCATTAGGGTTAGGTTCCTGCAAAACCTAGTGGATACCAAATTAGCGGATACAGAATCATTGAGCCTATGGGAAAAATGGGGTTAGGTTCCAGGGAACCCTCTTCACCACAGACTTCTCTGGGCTGGGAGATAGCATTATTGTAACCTACTGTGAGAGCCTTGTTGTTGATGCTCCTGCACCAGAGTTTAGCATCAAATCTGAATGCACCCATAGTCTGTAGCAGCAAAACCAACAAACAGCACTACCCTCTGCAATTTTTTTTTTTTTGCAAGAATCTTACCCCTTAAGCCAGCGGATTTCAAACTGGTGAGTCACGACCCACCAGGAGAACCGGAAGCTGTCCCCTGCCACCTTACAGCGTAACAGCTGTAATTGAACAAATGTGCTTTGTACAAGTAAAAATGAAGGTAGCAATAATTTGGCTTTTCCATCTCTTCCATGATTTTGAAAACTAAATTTGGTCAATTAATAAAGTCTAATGTGTTTTGATAATACAGTAATTGAGGCTAAGAATCTTTTAATATTTTTTAGGAAAGATGGATCAAAAGAGCCAATAGTTGAAATGAGAACAGAGGACGAAAGAATTACCAATCATGAAGATGGAAGTCCAGTAAATGAACCCAATGAAACAACGCCATTAACAGAACCCGAGTATGTAACCTGACGTTCCTAATAATTTTGCAGTTACTATTCATAATTTGTAATGGGAAAAAATAGAAAAGTGAAGAAGTGATAATACATTACAAGGTATTGCTCCGTAACCCATATGAATAATATCTTAATGCTGAGACCACTGTAAGTATTCATAGATGTATGTATTTTTACTGACCTCATCACGTATATGATGCATGTTGATCTATACTGAAATGTTGAGTAATTTTAAATTTTTACCTTAAGTTAAACAAATGCAAAAAAGTGAAAACAAGAAAATAACATAGTGGTGTGAGCACTGGGAAAATTGAACATTCTTGTAACAGAAGCACAGCTTTGCATAAAGCTGTGCGACTGCTGCACAACAAATTAATAACAACTACCACAAAATGTGGTTATTTGGAGATGTCTCATGAAAAGTGACCATCTGAATGAATGCATAATTTTCTAGAATCTACATGCAGAGTTGATCTAGAATTCTATTTCAATTTAGAGTTGATCACAGAATTCTATTTCAGTTCATTAGATCGAAAAAATGCATGGTTTTCGATTAGTAATATCTTGTCTTTTCTCATTTTATCACAGGAAACTGCCATTAAAGGAAGAAAATGGAAAAGAAGTTTTAAATTCAGATACTATAGAAATCAAAGTTTCTAATGACATCATCCAGTCAAAAGAAGATGATAGCAAAGCATAATGCAACTACTACAGCTGTCTAGAAAGGAGGGGAAAGCATTTGGATTCAAATAAATCTGTGACCAAAACTTTGCAGCTGACCTTAGGTCCTTGGGCAATTTAATATGGAGTAATTCATAGAAGTCACTCAAACTACTTCTATCGAATGTCCGTTTTCATTTTATTTCAATAGTTTTAGTCTGACTGACATCAGTCCCGTGGTCTCGGTTTGGCAAATCAGCCAATATAAATATTGTAATTTATTTTATTGCTGAAGAAATCTATTTATAAAACATCAAGAATACCCCTTAGCCACAGACTGTTCATGAGACAGCTGCATCTCTTATAGTGGAAGTTAAACCCATGAGAGAAAGTGCCATATACATTTATATTTGTTTGTATTTGCAATTTTAAAAGATTTTGGTTGCCTTTAAAAGAAAAAAATATATAAATATAAATATATATATATAAATATATATAATATATCAGTCTCAGTTAGAAATTAGATATACATGGCTGGCAAAGGCTAAATAGGGACCTCGGCTGCAGTTGACCTTTCGACACAAGGATAGACTGAACTTTTGCATAGTGATAGCCCTGCACTTTCACACTGGTTCATAAATGCAATGAAGGGTTTAAGGGTTGATGTACAGATTTTAACAAAGGTGTGACCTGTTTTGATGAAGAGATTGATCACAGCCTATCAAAGTCCACCGAAATTTCAGTGCTTCAAATACGTTGTATTTATGTTTGGAAGATTGTTACGTAAGCAAAAATGTTTATTTTGTGAGAAAAGAAACCTGAATTATGACTATAGCACTCAGCGTCAAAGGAAATCTTACAACAATAAATACAAGCTCAACTGAGTTGCTGCAATCTATTTATCAAACCTAATACTGTGCACTCTTTCATTTGTTTAGTATAAAAATAAATATTTGTTTTAATACAACTAGTTGATCTCAATTCAAAGGTCAAGATCCAAAGAGTTATGTTAGGGGTGGCTATGCCTAACACAAGCGGACTTTTCACTTTCCCCCCACCTTGAATTGTCGTCTCTTCCACCCGCCACATCACACGTTGGTTTTGTAGCTCTTCTTAGGTTCAGAAGAGCTTCCTCTAGTGTGGGGAACTAGTCATATAGCTCTTTGGATTTAGGCCCTAGTATTAAACTGTTTGATGTAAACTGTGAAGTATTTGATCTAACTTCCATGCTCCTTTCTGTTTTTAGTTTAGAAATAATCATAATAACGCATATAATTTGGAGCTATCAGAAAAAGACTTCAATTTAACAGGGAAGTTTAAAAAAAATTAAGTGTTAATATTATTTTTCTCATTCTGAAACATAATTTCAGAAGAAACATAATTTGTTAACAATGGTTAAACAATTCCTTTCCTATAGTAAAAACTTAATTTTTATATCTCCAGCACTATCCAGCACGTGACTATCAAAACAAGGAATAACAGTTTGGAATAAATCTAATGATAAATATTTTCTACCCTTATCTCCCTTCTTGTCAAGGGTTAGGGTTCTTCTTGTCAAGGGGAACAGAAGCAAATATGATTCATCCAGCAAAATGTCCTAGTCCCAAACTGAATTTATATTTGGAATATTATTACTGTATGTAATTCAATTTAAACGAGTTTGACCTCACTCACAGGTTCCTAAGAATTTTTATCCTTCCAGAAAGCACCCATGCCAACTTCAAATAGCATTGATATGATAAGGAAATGCAGATGCCTTTGGGCCCAATTTGGCTGAAAGATATAAAGAACATTTTCGGGTCATTTTCATGTTGTTGTCAGTCATAGGTGGCTAAGGTTAATAATGATAATTTCTGGTGGCTTTTTATTGATGGGTTTAGAAATTGATATTTTGTGTAGGGCCCCGTGTTCCCAAAGTAATAATGCTTACTCACTGTTTATTGTAATCATCAAACATGCTTCTTCATTATAAGGCAGAACACAACTAAGCTAAAAAATTTAGAAACTAAAGACTTTTAAAACAACTTGAATTTAATGGGTAAAAAAAACTAAAGACTTTTTTCTTGTTCTTTTTAGAACAAGAAAAAAAAAATCTAAGGATGGAGTCTAGCTCCCACCATATAATAGAGGTTTTAAGGTTTAACTCTTTAGGTCCATGTTACTACAGATCTGTTAAACTGCTAGAGTTCGAAAAGTGAGAAGTTTTCCTTTTGAATGGAGCACAGGCTGCTAGCTTAACAAGATACTGGGTTGAGTTAAGAGCATCTCCGTGTGTTGTTGGCAACTGACTTACTGAAGTGTCCCACTGCCGTAAATCCACTGATAGGATTGGGTAGAAAGTAATATAAGTTGTCAAAATATATTAATTTGGCGCCTTTTGGCCCCTTAAATCTTTGGTGTTCCCTGACAAATAGTGGTGGTGCCAGTGGCATTCCAAGGCTGATGCAGAAGAGTACGTGTTGCAGGATACCCCTTCGTGCATGAAAGCTCCCCTCCCCCTCGCCGGTCAGAGCCATTCCCAGCAGGCGATGGCTCCTGCACGGGCAGCCGTCACCCGCTGGGAATGGGTCCGACTGGCGAGGGGGAGGGGCGCTTTCACGCACAAAGTGGCATCCTGCTACACGTACTCTTCCGCACCAACCTCAGAACGCCACTGGGTGGTGTATGAGTGAGTAAGGCTGAATGTACTGTAGTAGGATTGAAACGTCAAAACAGGATTACAAGCCATTTAAAAATCAAATATTTATGTTTAAAAAGCAAGTTAAAAACAATAAGCACTAAAATTAAAAACAAGCTAAAAAACAGCACAACGTTTCATTCATAACCATGAATATCTCAAGTGATTTAGCAAAGAGCCTCACAGGCTGCAAAGATGTGAGGCTCCTTGCTAATCACCTGAGGATATTCATGGTTATGAATGAAACATTGTGCTGTTTTTAGCTTGTTTTTAACTAGTGCTTATTGTTTTTAACTTGCTTTTTAAACAAATATTTGATTTTTACGTGGCTTGTAATCCCATTTTGCAGTTTCAATCCTACTACATTATTGCTGGCCATGAAAACTTCAGACCCTACTGAATGTACTATCCATCTGCTGCTGCTCAGTAGCAAATGGGTAAGATGCTCCTTACCAAAAGGCATTGCGTGATGGTAAGGGCTTAGTTTGGGGCTGCATAGAGCTATTCCTTTAAATGTCATGATTTCTTTGATCACGATTCCTTAAAGATATCTTTAAAGATCACTCTATTCCTGTCAAGATCATGAGTTGATGAAATTATTGGCCTACACTTCACCTATCAAAATTGCAACTAAGTAGTGTCCTGATAATGGATTCAGCATTAGGGATTTAGCACTGGAGTACACCGGTACTGATACAGAACATAGAAAGACAATCCCTATTAAAATGTATTTGGATTGTTTTAGAACTTATGTTGGTTTCCATACAATTTCTAATTGCTCCCTATTATCATTTCAATGTACAATTTCTAACATATAATGAATAATGTAATGAACAGAGGCAGAAATGTGCACTACGGTTCTGACGCTCATTTTAGTTGTGACATTAATTTCAATAGGCCTTAGTCCATTGTGCCAAATGTGATGGTCAGATGTTCGTATTTTAAGAGAGTGTTCTTTTATTTTTGGACATCTTTTAGAAGATAATCCACAACCTTTATTACAAAGTGACCCAGCTCTATCAGTTTTCTATAGACCAGGCACAATGGTTCCACCGTCTCTTTGCAGTTGTTATCTCGGTGCCTGAAACATAAAGAATATCCAGCAACACTAAATTGCTGAACTAAGAAAAATCTCACCATATTGAGTCATGCAAGAATGTAATTATCTGTCCCAAACAGCTTTATAGGAGTGATTTTCTGTCTCTCCATAGAAATACACAACTTTAGCATACAATAAAATAAAAAGGTAACTGTTTCAACGATTCATCATAAAAGAGGATTCCCTTAAATATTTTCAGGCTTTGAACTGTGTATCAGAAAATTGTCATTTTTCTTATGATTGTGAAATCAGTTCTTTAAGTGCCAAACAGTGAGTCATCCCTTCCGCCCTCCCCGTTACTTGGATAATTAAGATATATTTGTGCCTTTGGGTCGCATGCCACTCAGCCTGAGCAAGCAAAACAAAACCCGCCTTCCACAATTTGTCTGTAGATCCCTGTTTTGGTGAATAAAGATACTCATACTTGCTTTTGTTCTCAGAAATGCAAAGAAACCTGTCCATCATATTATTCAGCTGCATTCACTATTAAAAACCCAAACATTACATACCTAAGATGTGGTGAAGCAACTATTTTGTTCGCATTTGTTTCGTATGTTTCTAAATGTACTTATGTGTGTATAGAATTGTAGGTTCAAGTTTCAGTCAAGAGAGAGTTTACCAGTGAATGAAAAGTTTCAAAGGCGCAAACTGCAGCGAGGTGCCATCTCTCACCCCCCCCCCCCCAAAAAAAAAATCAAGGAAAAAAAGTAGAAGCCACACTAATAGCCCTTTTCAGGCATTCCTCAGGGTACAATGAATGTGAGTGGATGGAGCCCATCATACAGATATTCATTTCAATGTCTGTAGGGACATTGAAACTGTATGTTGACATTCAGTTATGGGACTCTCTTCAGACATAGCCATTCAGTTATGGGACTCTCTTCAGACAGGAAATACATAATTTGGGATGGAACTTGTCCCATCAGTGCAGGTCCTCCACTCATGTTCATTGTACATGAGTGACTGTACATCTGAAAAGAGCTAGTGTTATGGTCTCTTTTGACCAAATCCTCATATTTTTTAGAGCAATCATAAGACTAAACAGCCTGCCGAGTTATTATTCAGTCTCCTATCTCTAAACATTTGTCCGCCTTTTCAGTGAGGGGTCAGAGCACTTTCCCTCCGTTTTCTATGGAAAATAACATAGGAGTTGTCGCCTGCAAGGCAACTATTGAATTCACTGCCTCTGCTTTAGCAATCACAAGACATTATTTACCCACCATCCTTAATGCAGCATGCAGTTCAATTCTTTCTGTGCATGGGGCAGCAAGAAGACCTATGCATCAGGCTACTATGGTCACACACAACTCACTCTACGGGAGGAAAATGTAGCACCTTTCACAAAATGATTCAACTTCAAAGAGCCCCCATAGGTTATTATTTAGATTGATAGGATATGCTGTCTTTCAGAAGAAAGTCTGTAGCTACATCTCAAAGTAGCCCTTTGCATATAAGAAGAGTTCATTGTCTCACTAGACCAGAGTGAATTCTAAATCTTGATATCTTTTGGAAGTTAAAATAGAAGATGGATTGTGTTTTTCTCTAAACAACCAATGGTAACAGTAAGACCATTGTCTATACAATACATATTGTGTGTATTTTCTAGCTTTTAAGTTCATTTTTTCTGCAGGTGACCATAGTGGGGGGGAAAAGTCATGGTTAAGGTCAACAGTTATATACTTTTAACAACAACAAAAAATCTACATTTAAAGCAGAAGTTCCTTCACATATTATGAACTTCAAATAATTTGGGTCATAAAGTGTCAACATAATGAAATTGACTGCTGATGCAAAGGAACTATAGGCTACAGAATGTTTAATATTTTCCATGTTCATGTATAAATGAGATATCTATATACAGGTTATGAGAACCTGATTGAACATGTACTGATCCAACTGAGAGTCCTCACAGCAGTGTTTGGATCAGGTCAGGTGTCTTCCCCCTTTAAAACTGATATTGTGGGTCCCATTCTGGTGGATTTTCAAGCCTGAGATATAGTCATTTTCCTAGGCGTAGGAAATGAAATAAAATGGGCATGATTCAGTCAAAGTCCAGCAATTTTAAATTCTGTTCATTACTATGGGGAGAGTTAAGCATTTGCTTAGCCCTCCCATTGAAATCAGTGAGATGTCTGAACTTTGGCTGGGTTAATGTCCAATATGTCTTGTCAGATGTGTGTTTTAAAAACACTGGTGGAAATTAGTATTGCTGTGATGCTGTGAAGAGAAAGATGACAAAAATGGGATAAGTTAAGAGACCATATGCAAGGGATTGAGGTAAGCCAAAGAGAGAGCAGCAGGCAGCAGATGGAAAGAAAAATGGCAGAGCAGCTAAAACAGAAGAAGACATGACTGGACAAAAAGGGAAAGGCCTGTGTCTGTTTCGAAGAGGAATGTTAAGGAGAGTTCTGGGTAAAACAGATCTTGAAGCCTTGCAATTCGTTTAGGTTGCATTCACAACCTCTGAATGTATATACATTGAGAACAAAAATACTTGAGAAATGCCATTGCTCCTGCCAGATATATAGACTATGTAGGCAAGATTAAGGAGAGCGTTCCTGCTACAATGACTGTTTGGGTATGTAGTTTGGATTCTGTATACAGTATAATCTAAAACATGCCCGTTTTTTGTCAACCTGTTGTTTCAAGAGTCCATATATGGTATCTGCCATCTGAGTTAGTGAAGGATAAGGAGCAAGTTTGTTTATTGTTTCCAAATTTTATGTCCCTATGAAATGCTGTATATATATATCTAAACTGTAAAAAAAAGATACTGCAAATGCTGAAGTTTTGTATTTATGAAAGACGTCAAAAGTATGGATTACAGTTATATCAATTATTTGTCACTCTCCACCATTTGTATATTAATAGTAAAGAGACTTTTACTTTAACAAAGTGTTGCTTTTTATCCTGATGTTTTGTTAAGTGTCTGTCTGCAAGGAATAAGGTAATTCATCTTAAGAACATTTACTGTTCCAAATTTTGTTCTTAGCAGGTTTTTCAGAAAACTCTAAATGAAACTGCATGCTATCAAAAATGAGGGGGGAAAGGGGTTTTTCAGCTACAGTGCAACTTACTGTGCATTCATAGAAAACCTTCTGGTACAATACTCTCAGCCCAATCCTATGCACATCTACTCAGAAGTAAGTCCCATTATAGTCAATGGAGCTTACTCCCAAGTAAGTGGGGATAGGTGCATCCCCAATTCCAGATCCGTACCAGTATTGATCTGCACACTGCCAAAGTCTATGGAGCAGAGGGTTCCTTGACTGCTCAGGAGGCCTGTGCCTCATCTTGATTAAATATACAGTGATATTGGTGAGGCAAGCTGAGGTTGAAGACACCTCTTTTGTGTCGCAAACAACTTTGTTTAAAGTCAGGAAGCTCCCAGGATGTAGCTTGTTTGCAGGTTCAGGTCTGCTGACCAAAGCAAGGTACAACTGGTCATAGAATTTTCCAAAACCAGAAAGAAAAGTGAGGCTTCTCCTATGCCAGCCAGCTAGAATGGGGGGGGGGGTAGGTGGGTGTTGCTCTGGTGAACCAAAGTATGGCCTTCATCCTAATGATACGATGCCCTGACCATGTCCTGTAGGAATTTTGAGGTGGACGAGTTCTCTCTTCAGATCCTGTTAGAGCAGGGTACCAGTGGTACTAGTTCCACCAGTGTAATTCAGCTGACTGCTGGTGGTACTTGGACCACTGAACCCCTGCTCCGACGCGGCTCTTTCGATGCCGCATTTTCACTCCCAAGAGGCTCCTGCCTTTGGTCAAGCCTCTCAGGAACGCTGAGAAGGGCCCTCTCACCTGCCCAGAGCCTCCTACCTGTGTTTTGTGGCCTCCAAAAACCCGGAAGTAACTGGTGATGATGTCATTGCCAGTCACTTCCGGTGGTATGCAGTAGGAGAGTGGTGTCAGAGGTGATATTTGGCCAGGAAGGGGCTGAGAACCCCTGTGTTAGAGCATGGCTAAAGGAAGGGTTAAATCTTGTGTTGACATCTGGCAACCCAGGCAGAAGTTTTATAGGATGCCATTTAGTTTTTGTACTTACAAAATCTGTCATACAAGACAATGCCAATTCCGCAAAAACCTTTTTTCTGTACAAAGCTTTTGCAAGTATAAAAACTAAATGGTGTCCTATAAAATTTGTGCCCGGGTTGCAGAATGACTTTAAGAGTAAAGATTTTTAATGAAATTCTTTAAGAGTAAAGATTGTACTCTTCCTCCTGTAGATGCTCTAACAGAATCTGAAGAGAGAACTTGTCCACCTCAAAATTCCTACAGGACTAGACTATAAGGCCTATGGGACCTGAGGCTTCCCTGCCATCAGCCCATTCTACAATGCCATGAGACTGGCCTGGGTCACATTCACCTAGCATGTATCCCAGCAGCACATGCATGTATATAAAACAGTGTGTCAGGCCACACCAGCGCCAGGCTCATTCCAAGTTTCTCGTTCCAAGTTGTAACAGCATATTTACTGAGGGGACTGTGTACTGTATGCACATTTATGAAAGGACTGTACAACCAAGTCCCCAAACAATGGCAAGCACACCTAGATCCCTGAATACAGTATCGTTCAAAGGGCACTGATGACAAGTTGAGCCCACAGTTAGTAAGAGGAACATTTGTACACATTTGTGTTGTTAAATAAAGTAACATTGGAGATGGGTCAGAAGGAGAAAGCTAAGTACATACTGACTAAAAGTTCAGTGTCTTCTCTTCCCTACAGCAGCCAGCATTTCACTGGATGTGCTTATTTTACTTGTGTGTGAGATGATAGTATCAGTAGCTTTTGAAATGAAATCAAGCTGTAACACTTCATAGTCAGTGATCATCAACCCTTGGTAGCGATGAAAACCCTTTGAAGATTTTCATCAAAATATTAGACTTCTTATCTGGTCCTTTTTATTGAACATCATCTAACCACCATCCCATAAAGATATAGCCTATATTTTCTGTTACTGTGTCTGTTCTGGAGTATGTTTCTCATCTGACGCAAAGAACTATGTAGAAAGGATATTGGAAAGGGAGCATATTATTTGGATCTGTAGCACTGCCTATGTAATATAATGCCTAAATAGAAAGGTTTGCGTCCTGAGGTTCCTTCTTCCAGTGATAGGAGCCCTCTTCCAAAGGAGCAAGGGAACCTCTGGATTTGATCGGGAGCAAGGGAACCTCTGGATTTGATCGGAACAGGCTTGGATCTAAAGGGTGGTCTATTAGCAGAAAGCTTCTACTGCTCACAGGCTGTTTCTGAGCTAGCATGAGAAAAGTGACCCCAAATCCAGAGAAGTTCTTCCATTTGTGCAAACTCATGCAGAAGACTTTTCAGAAGTTCTTTTCGAGAACAGTTTGACACATTATAGTTATAGAATTCATGTGTGACCACCTATATAATCTTTATTCACCATTGTTCATATTGATGTGGTGTTGAATAAGTCTTCCAATAGCAAGAATTCACAGAACAGCACTAATAGATTTTCTCCTTCAACTCACACAGCCAAATCCTATCTATTGGGCTATCCAGTGGAGCAGGCAGGATCCAGGTGGATGTGCCTGAATCCTAGAGGAAGTTGCACAACGGTGTCGCAGGTGCTGGTGCTGCCAGCACATGCAAAGAGGCTGACAGCGAGGCCTACGTTCGCGGGCGTGATGTGTGTCAGTGGTAGAGGTGGGCAGTGGAAGGGACAAGGGAAGGAGTGAGAGGATCAGGGGTGTTTCTGAGTGGGAAAGGAGGGAGGAACCAGGGTGGGGGAGTAAACAGTATGGGTGGCAATGGTGCATGCCAGATCTTGTCTCCTCTGTTTCAAACCTCCACTTCACTTTCCTCTTCTCAGACATATTCCACCAAAATAGGGGATCCATTGCCACTTGGGAAGCCTACCAGGAGGTAAGCTACTTCCCTCCTGCAAGCTGCCCAAGTGCCCCTCCCCCACCATAAGATGCAGCAATTTTTGGTGAGTGTGCATCGGTGCTGGTGGCAAAGGTTAGGATCGGGGCTTTAGTTTCTTTGGATTCAAGCAAGAGGACATCACGATTAGTTCCGTGTGTGCAAAGAAGCTTTGCGCTTCTGTTGCATGATCTGAGCCCTTAATCCCGACAGCACATGGCAAACAGTGTTGTCTGCTTCCAGCAGCCTCCTTCCCAGAGGCCCCACCAGGTCCAAACTCATTCCCTACTTGGCTGAATAATCAACAAAATATGTTCCTTCCTTGACTCCACCGTTGATGGGGGCTGATCTCACTTTTGGTAGCCAGCCCCTTCCCCCATAACATCAAAACAATGCAGGTCTTGCTACAGCTTATAGGACTAGGTAAGGCAGGGCAAAATGAGGAGAGGGTAGAACTTCCACCCAGCTACCCCTCAAAGCCCCTTTGTCTTCTGTGACTGTAGAAGGAGAGACAGACAGAGGATAGACGGTGCAGTAAGAGAGTTGGCAACTGTCTTCCTATTCCAAAGTCAGAAGAACAAAGGCCTACCTGGCCAGGTAACGAGGGATCCAGTGCTCTACCCCCCTGCACTTGGGATGGATGAACTAGCCATTTAAATGAGCTGAGGGCTGATGGATATCTCCTCTTCTGTCACTTTGTTGAACAGCAAGACTGAGTGACAGAACACATGTCCTTTGTATATTTTGCATTTCCCTTATCCTGTTCCTTTATTGAAAAAGCAGAAGCCATACTGTGCTCAAAGGCCTAACAAACGACTCCATTGCCAGGCTGCTCCATGGACCCCAATATGTTCAACTCTTGCAACTCCTTCTAGAAGGCATCATTCTAGCTCCTCCTGCCTCGTTCTGAAGCTGAGGTGGGGATGTTCAAAAGTTCATTGTGATATTGCATGAGGCTGGTCTGTTGTTCAAAGAAAAAAAAGGGGGGGAATCCCACTGTGTCTGTCCAGATATTTCAATGCACCTAAAATAGTTATTTGGATCCTGGCCACATGGAATGCATCCAGCAGTAGAAGATTATATGATGGCATACAACTCATGCTGATAAGTATGGTTGTTTAATTAACCACAGGTGGCATCCCAACTAGCGCTTATACCGCCAGGAGCTTCCTCTGTGAACAGAAGGAGTGTTCCAAATGCAGAATGTTCCTTCTGTTTATGGAGAAAACTTCCAGAGGGAGCACCTGATGGTGGAAACAGTACTTGGGATGCCATCCCATATTTATAGTCCATCTTCTTCCATCCTGACACTCAAGGCAGTTGACATGGACTCCCCAAGTGGTCACCCATCCAGCCACCAACCAAATAAAGACTGGCTTACCTTCAGTTCGTTGACTGCATGATGTGCTCTCAGACCATGTCCTGGAACTCATGTACTTTTGGGAGTGTTTTGGTGGTGGTAGTGGGGTAGTTTAGACCAAAAATTAGATTTCAAATTTCAATTTGCTTATTTAAATTTGCAGTGTAGTAGAAATTAAAATTAACACCATCTTTAATTTAAGAATTAAGTGGCTGAATTTTGCGTTTACAAGAAGTCTACAAACAGATTGCTGCTTCTACCCCTCCTAATCAGTGGGAGCATTTTTTTTACCCTGCCCCTGCTGTCACACAAGGCAGGGAAAATGTTCTCTGTGCTCAATTGGGTTTGGCAAAACCAGAAATGGCTTTTAATCAAGTAATCTCAGACCTGTTCTGAGGCGCGGCCTCCCTGCCGAAAACTGGAAATGGCTACTAATCGTGGCTCAGTCCTTTTCTGAGGTGCAAGGAGGCCCATAGAGTGGGTTGGAGTTCTCCCGCATTTCAAAACAGGCCTGAGATGCGATTGGAAGCCATTTCCGGTTTCAGCTTCCAATCACGTATCACTCCTCCCTGGTGCGTCACCCGGTGCAGGCCGCACCCCCTCTCCCCCCCCCAGTGGATACAGTGCATGTGTCCTTATAAAACCCTGTCTGTTATAGCATGTAGATTATAGAACCATCTAGAGTGGCACAATTTGTAAATCAGGACTAAAATTTGGGGGATTCCCCTGAGTATCTGCAGTGGCTGACATACTTAACTGATATATGAATTGACGATGAATGCCAGATAAAGACATTTTGCTTCTGATAAGATTTTAGGGCTGAAGATTTTAGCTCCAAAAAGAGCAATGTGTATATTTCCAGTGATAGTTTATTTATTTTTTGTATGCTAACAAATAGTGTTTCCCTTCATTTTTCTTTTTCTCTCCTTTAACCCCAAATAATAAACTGCAAGACTGACAGTTCAAATAATAGTTTCTTCCACTTATTTTTTGTCTGAATATCAAATAAACAAAAATGGGCTGGTTGACATTGACTGATTCACAAGGATTACAAACAACTTCTAATTGTATGCTTTGGCTAGATTCCTAGACAATTCCATTAAAAAAATCTACATAGATGGGGAAAGAAGGCTGTCAATATTGTCTACACTGCCTGGAAGTGACTCTCTAGAGCAGGGATTCTTATTAACCAGGGGTATCCATATCCCTTGCTTGTATGGGAACCAAATGATGGGGGTATAGGACTCAATCTCTGAACAATTAAAAGAAATGTTGTTAGATTAGATTATTAACTATCATCATTATCAATATGGATTGAGGTGCTCTGTTCCTAGCTATCCATATATCAAGTAAAATCAAGCTGTTGACATCTTTTGAAGTCATACTGGTAACTAATAGGCCTGGTGACAATTTCAACAGCCTGGCAAAGGGGGTATGGGGACATATTGGGCGATCTATTGGGGGTCTGAAAAAGGAGTCTGTAAAAAGGTTAAGAAAAAAAGGTATCTGATAGACCAATTTAACCAGGAATCAGGAATACTGTATATATAAAACAACCATGTGGTGCAATCTAGCTTGAGACTGTGGCACACACAGTGAAGGGACAGTAATGCTTTTGCCCTCTCCAATTGTGCCAAAAATCACTCTTAAAGTGGTTATTTGCTGCAAATAGCTGCTTCAGAGGCAAATAGCTTTTGGGAGGAGAATGATGCACGTGGGAAAAAAACATATCTTTGATGGGCCATATATTGCATGTGGGTTGTGCAGCTATTGTTTGTGTAATGGGTGTTTATAGCAGGCCATTCCAACCCTTTTGTGTGTGTGAGCACCACTTTTTCAAACAACATTTCTTGCAAGTGGCACTGCCTCTAGGGATGGTTGCTGTGTGTGAATAATTTTCGTGTTGGGAAAAACTGAAACCAACCTGGAACAGTAAAGCAGTTTTGATATAACCGAACTCTTCCTGCTCTTCTTGGTATGCGAACACATCTCTGAATTTTAATTATTTACAGCTCAATCCTATACTCCAGAAATGCCAGCGTATGTCTATATACGCCAGCGCAGCAACAGCCCCTCAGGCATAGACGTCCACCCACCAATGAGCGTGCCACGGATGCTGGTGCAACACCAGAAAAATGCTGTGCCGATGTAGCTCAGACATCGCTTGGATGCTAGCACAACTCTTTCGGCAGAGAGGCCATCCATGTGCCATCGGTGCATCATCCGAATAGGATTGGGCCATAATTCTGGTTGGTTTGAAAGCAAAACTGACACCATAATTGAAACACTGCTTTTTGGTCTCATTGACATGGCATTAATACATTTTTGTTCTTTATGTATATAGATTCAGTGTTGATATGTACTTAGACAATATAGTGATGTGATTAAGAGACATAAGACTTATGGCATAATCCTACCTAACTGCAGCACTGTTAGTTAGGATTTTGCAGTTGCAAAAGTGCTGGAAAGCACTTTGCAATGGCACAGCAGTTGCCAAGGCCAGAGCAAAGGCCTGCACCAGCCCACATGCGCTACCAGAAGGAGCAGCATGCACCGAGGAGGTAGGATCCACGCCAAGCAGGGCGGGGGTGAGGGTAGGGTAGGGAGGGGGTGCAACAGGGTGGGGGATGGGCGGAGTCAGGGGCAGGGTGGGCGGATTGGACCGGGAAGGGGATGGGATTGGAGGTGCTGGTGCACGTCACATCCTATCCCCTTTTCTGGCCCTGATCTGCTGAGACGGGGCAACGCAGACATACACCGGCTATATAGCTCGCACAGGTCCGGGTTGCCCCATTGCGGCTGCTGGGGCTTGCCTTGGGGCTTACCCCGCAGAGACCTCCAGCAGCTGAAATTCTCGCACAGGATGCTGCACAGCCCATGCTGGTGCGGCTTCATCACTGCACGAGAATTTGCACTGGATTGGGCTGCCTGTAACAAGTAAGCCATGAAAGACATGAAATGTGGTTTGGGGAAATTTGTATTGTAAGACATAAGACTGCATGTTCAGTTTCATTTCTCCAGCCAGAAAATCCAAACTTTCATTTGATGTGCCATAATTAGAAAAAAAGAATACCCTGGAAGCAAGTATTGTTCATCAGAATATTATGCCTACTTATTTTTTTTAACCAAACAAACCTAAAAATGTAGAGCTGCTGTTTCAAAGAGAGCTGATTGAATACAGAAAGATGTACAACATAATTCAGCTTGTTTTCCCTGAATGGGGGAGGGGAGGCTAATGACAGAGGGGGTAGGATACAACACGTGCCATTGCTGCCAGTTCCACCCCTCTTGCAGCCTCCCCACCCCCACTTCTTCCCTCTTCATCCCTCCTCGTCTCCCCACCCCCACCCCCCTTCCACCTCTCCTGCTGGTTTACCTAAAGTTCCCTCTGAGATTAATTATTCCATCAAGAAGACATCCTCTGCAGAACTCTGACATAATTTGTTGATTATTGGCTATTTTCACCGTTGGGCGGGGGGGGGGGGAGGTAGGATTTTTTTGTACTTCATCTAATTGGGTTTTGATTGATTTTTATTTATTTATTTATTTATTGACCTACCCCAGACTGTTTTCAAAGGCAGGTTTAGTGCGGGAGCAGTAGAGATTGCTACTGCTAGGAGTAGAGGGATTGCTCTGAGCAAGAGTCCCTGGGAAACAAATCTGGTCTCAAGAGCCTGTCTGTTTCAAAGGCTGTCTGGCTTGAGATGGGCTGAACAATGTGGCTGCCTCAACCTACCCGCTTTCTATGGCATGGGATGGCCTTTAGCTATCCTAGGTTTCAGCCAGGGTGGTAATGCCCAGGGGGAAACAACAGGCTTCCTATCTCCTGCAGGGTAGGTGTCTGCACTTATTGGAGGAGGATAGGACCCACTGCATAGTTGATTGACGATGATCAATAAAGTGGCCCATGGCCACTCTATATGGGGCTGCCTTTGGAGACTGTCTGAAAACTGTAATTAGGGCAGAATGCAGCAGCCCATATGGTCTCAGGAGCTCTGTGATTTGGCTCCATCAGACCCCTGCTCCTGTGGCTGCACTGGCTGCCAGTTTGTTTCCAGGCACAATGCATGGTGCTGCTTTTGACTTTTAAAGCTCTTCACAGTTTGGGCTCAGGGTATTTGAGGACCCACCTTCTCTCCTATGAACTGGCTCATTCTCTCAGGTCATCTGGGGGGCCTCGTCCATCTATGGTTGAGGTTAGATTGGTAGAAATGAGGGGAAGGGCCTTCTCTGTGATGGTGCCAATGCTATGGAACTCCCTCCCAGCTGAGTCGCCCTCTGTTAGTCTTCCAACTGAGGTTAAAAACTTTTTTTTTAATTGCAGTTAGCCTTCCCACCTCAGTTTCTGCTGGTTGCTGTTCCTGTTCTTTTGCTTGATTAATAGTTGGTTTTCTTTTGTGGCTTTTAAATGTATTATTTATTGTATCCTTATGCATTTTTAACACTGATTTGTATTGTGATTTGTTTTTATGTAATTTTAATTGTAAACCCATGAGTGCCCAGTTGCTCAGGGGGGAAGGGCAGGATATAAATCTTCCAAATAAATAAATAGGTAGAAAACATGGAATAGAACCTGGTTGCTTTGATCTGGAGAGCGTCAGTCATGCTTAAATCTATTGAACCCAACGGGACTTCAGTTTGTGACAAACATTTTGTTAATTTCAATGGACTGTGCAACTAATGCTTGCTGGGTTATGAAACAGAGGGACAATGAATGGAATTTTTCATTTAAGAAATATACTGTATTTCATTGCCTTAATAATTCAGGTGTATCAGTAGTCTCCCTGGAAAGTGCAGAATTTCAGTTCAGGGGAAGGTTATTTCCTTTGACTTCAGAAGCTCTGCATCATGGGCCCAAAGGAGACATCATTGAGCAGGGCATTCAGAAACTGGTAGATGTCTATTGGTAGAATTTGCCCCTGCTTGACCTGTCTTCTTGCAGCATATTACTTGTGTATGAGGATCTTCTGCCATTGCTGTTGTTGCTCCAGGGAGCTAACCTTTGTAGTACACAAATAGGGCATGGCGATTAGCTTCAGTTTCGCAAGTTTCATGATAAGGAAATCCAATTGCACCTAAAATCAGAATTCTGCTATTGGATTTGCATACTTTCTAAATGAGGAAATCCTCTTGTCAGCTTTGGAGAGCTACTCAGGAAACCGGGTAGAAGAGCAACACCTTAAAGTGTACAGTTTTCATTTGTTCGTATTATTATTAACATTTATAGTCTGCTTTTCAATAAAAAGGTTCACAAAGCAGGTTACATAGCAAAAGAAATAAATGGCTCTCTGCGACTGACACTCTCTGGATCAAATGGGCTCACAGCCTGAAAAAAAGATGCAAAAGAACCAGCAGCAGGCACTTGAAAACGCATTATACTGGGGTGACGAGACGCAGTTACTCTCTCCTGGCTAAACATACAATGGCCACCACTTCAAAAGGCGCCTCCATGCCCAGGTAGTATTCTTACTTGCTGAGAAGTGCTCCAAAGGTGCTACTGTTTGTATACATAAAGATGCCTTAGGCTGAGTCAGACCTTTGCTCAGTCAAGCCCTGACTTTCCAATGAGCTTTCTAAGAACTTCCTAAGCAGCTTTCTAAGGAGAGGACATTCTGAAGGCCATTACCTGATATCCTTAAAGATACAGACTCTCATTTTTGGGCATGTGACAACCAGTCAACCAATTACAAGTCATGACACCAAAGGCATCAATAAGGCTTTAGGAAGGAGACAGATCTACGGCACTGTTGTAACTCTTTTGACATCCACCGTAGTTTAACTGGGCAGGCCGGTACCAGCTCCCCCCCCCCGCATCATTGGCCCGCCCCCCCCCCTTGCTGCCAGAATGGCTCTGATTTGGAGCCAAACAGAGGCTGAGGGTGGCCGGGCAGGCTAAACTTTGCTCCGCTCACCACTCCGACTGCTTGGAGTGGTGAGCGCTGCACACACTCCCACCCCCCTGTTGACAGCGTGATGCCCCCTTCTGGCTTGCCTCCCGGGGTGGTAGGCCCCACCACCATCCTGCTAAGCCACTAGACATCCATCATTCCTACCACAGGAGTTAAACCCCCTCTTCCTTGGTCCCTTTCCATAGTATTTTCCATACCTCAGTGGCAGTGACAGTTATCGTTTATTCCTTCTTCAGCATCTCACTCTGTTGACTTCTTCTGTGTCCTACTCTGTGAACTTTCTGAGGGCCTTGCCCTCAGAAAAGTTCTGCGCATGCGTGAATAAATAGCGCGGCGACGCAGTGGGCCTTCTCAGAAGGCCCTGGACCGCCGGTCATGGCGGTCGCTCCGAGGCTTTCTCCGGCTTCGAGGCCGGGAGAAGGCCTCGGAGCGCCCACCCACGTCACCCGTCGGGAGGCTCCGGGGGCGGGGGGGTGATGCACGTTTCCCCGGCCTCCTGCTCCCGGGTGACGCGCGGTAGTGACACTGCTCGGTGGGGGGGGCACCCGGCGGGGGGCACCCGGAGCAGAGTCCCTCCGAGCCGGGCGCCGGGAGCTCCAGTTACGCGCCTGCTTGCTGCTTCCCTCCTTGAAATCAGCTCTGACTATAGCCTAGCCACTGGGTTTACTTCAAAGCCCTTTCAACCATTTCTCTCCCTACTTTCAGCCCAGAAGATCTCTTGGCCTTGGCAACCAAGCCCTATGATCTCTACAATGCAGCGCACACAGATCAGCAGAAAAAGGATACGTAATTTTGGTCCTTGGTGCAGCCTCGCCATTGATCTACAAAACCCCTGCTATTTTTCATGCAGTCAAATTGAAAACATGCTTAGTGCCTCTCTATTTTTTTCTCCTGTGTGTGAATGCTGTGTGTATGGGGGTATTATTAGGCTGTTCTCATCTGCTTACATTTAAGGCCTAGTCTTATGAATGGCTAAGAACTACTGAATTGCTTTTTATTTTTGATTCTCATTCTCTATAACTAGGCTTACCAGATTTCTTCCTGGGACAAAATGCAGCCCTTTACTTGAGTACACGTAGAAATGTGCGTTTCCATCTAGGGCTACTAGTTGCTCACAACTGGAACCAGATCAAGGTTTGTATCTAATCCATGCAGCTAATTCTTTTCTTAAAAAAAACAAAGCAAATTAGGTGTAATCCATTTTAATTACATGGATAATAATAAATTGGCCGCTCTCTGCAGCTTGGGTGGTGTTTGCATTTCAAAACTCGAAGCATGGAAGTGACATCAAATCTTGCACTTTTCCGAAAAATGAAAACGGCCTTTAGAGATGCTTAAAAATGCTGCATGGACACATCAAAGCAGAAACATGAAAAAGAAGCGAAATGCCATCTGTTCTTAGAGTGCGTTGGGGTGACTAAACAGCAATGAATAATTCATTTGGTGAATGTCCTCTCCCTGTTTTATGATTGAGTGTTTAGAATTCAAAAACCTGCCGCAAATTGCTTCTGAAAATACTTCTTGGCCTGTAGCTTGCTCAGGAATAATTTGCCACAAATATTTCAGGGTTTGGAATTTGTGCTTGCATTGGATACACAGGGTTGATGCTTAAGCAGGTAACATGAGTCCTTTTCGCATCATTAAATTTGCCAGGGATCTGCTGAGCACCTGGGCTTTCGGATCCATGCAAATGACATGTATGTCTCATATTAGTTGAGCCACTTTAGTGGTCAGCCACTTTCTTATTCAACAGCTGCTTTTCTCTGGTCACAGTCCAACAAGATCAAGTATGCGCATGCCCACATTGCAACTGGCTGAAATGGCCCTAATCCTGTGCCAGATTTTGGCCTTTATATTGACTTGTCTTTGCACATCACACTAGCAGCTGCAAGAAGCACACCTGTATTGGCACCAGTGAGGCTTCCTTCAAACGCGTGAGAAAATATACTATGCATGACTATCATAAATTGAATTACATCATGGGATGGGGCTGTAGTTCACTTTTTTAACATCCTGCTGGTACAGCTGGGACACTGCTACTTTTTATGCTCTTGTTTTAATTGTAATAATGATCTTTTAAAATTAATTTTTAGATGTTGTTTTATTAATTTCGTCAACTGTATTGTATTTCCTTTTTTTTTTGTTGTAAGCCGCCTTGGGTCCCTTCGGGGAGAAAGGCGGGGTAAAAAATACTGTAAATAAATAAATAAATAGTTCCGTTGAAGAGCACTTGCTTTGCATGCAGCAGGTTCCAGTTTCAATCCCTGGCATCTCCAGGTAGTGCAGAAAAAGACCCCTGTGAAATCTTGGCGAGCCACTGCCAGTCTGAATA
Source organism: Plestiodon gilberti rubricaudatus (assembly GCA_026170595.1). Taxonomy (NCBI): domain Eukaryota; kingdom Metazoa; phylum Chordata; class Lepidosauria; order Squamata; family Scincidae; genus Plestiodon; species Plestiodon gilberti. Next base: position 179,083,719 of record JANXHW010000003.1, on the reverse strand, counting down.
GACAGTGCTCAACTGGATGGACTAACAGACTGACTCACTATAAGGCAGCTTCATCTCTTTGTACCGAGATCAAGCTTCTAGAGTTGATATTTGCATGTGCAAATTAAAGGCACACATCAGTCCACTTCATATGTACACGGACATCACTTGATAACTGCAACAGGATTTATTTGAATGTGGGTTTTCTAACTCAAGGACCAACACATTAATCACTATGACTGTCAATCAGCCAACATTTTAGAAGGCTGGCTAGAACTGGGTTTGCCTGTTTGCAATGCTGAAGGATGAAAATCTAGATAATTCCAGAAAAGCCCTTTTTTGTGATCAGAGATACATTTGTGTCATAGCATATAGATGTGCAGCATAATGTGGCATGTGACTACATGCATATGCATATGGATGATTGAATACCTTGCCACTTATTAAGAGGTATGCAGCAGGTGCCATTTTGCAGTGTGCTTTTGACCAGACTACACTCATGTATGTGAGTGTCCTGGTACACTCACATTGTACAGCCAACCCCTAACAGTATTTCATTCAGTTGAGTGATGGTGTGTTTTGTGCTGAACTGTCTCTGAACCAGTAGGGCCACTACTGCCCTAGGCTGGTGAGGTGAAGGATACCAGATTCCTCCAGCATGCATAACCAGTAACCATATAAAGCAGCATTCCTTTTATAAAGGAAAGTGCTCTGTGCATGCTCAGAGGCATTTTATTCACAGTACTTAAAGATTAGGAACCTCTATGACAATTCAGAAGGAATTAATAGCGTTCATCAACTGTAAAATAAACAGCCATGAACCATGCTTAATTAATTTTACAAGAACGTTGTCAAGTTTTATTCATGAAAATAGGTGAGGCACTTTTATAATTTTCAAAGAGGTTATTGTTATATGCATTATTGATAAGAGAACAAGACACATAATGTGTTGCAAAACTGAAATGGATCTTAAATGAGGAGGAAAAGAGCTTTACACTGCAGTCCTAATAGGTTTCCTGCAAATTACATCTAAGCAAATGTCTTGCTTCTGGATAGGTTCCAACTTCTTTTGCCTGAAGATATGGACAGGCTTGCAGCTGACCACTTGCCCCTTGGCTGTCTAAAGGGGCCAGGAAAGGGTTGGTCGGCTGCGTGGCTGAAACAGTGGCTGCTTCTTTAAAGAAGATAAAGTACTGTACCATCTATTTCAAGGCAAGCTGCAACCTTAGCTTCGACCTCTTTAGACTGAGCTAGCCAAGATAATTGATCAACCTCTTTCAATCTACCTTTTTAGGGCAAGGTGTTTGAGTGAGTAGTCGCAACCCAACTCTGGGCGTTTTCAGTGTTCAATGACTGTTTTCATTTATTGTTGTTGTCTAATTTCAGATTTTTTTTAATAATGTGCTTATATTGTGTTAATGCTTGAAATGGTAATTTTCTGTTGTGAGCCGCTCTTGTGGGGTGCTAAAATGTAGGATTTACATTATTAGCTAAATAAATAAATATGAGCTACTGATGAACTTTGCACCCAAGTAAATGTGGATAGGACTGAAGCCCGAGGGGGCTGTCTTGGTTGTTTCGGGAATCTTCCTTCATCCTCATAAAGCAGATTCTAGAGGGAGTCCATTATTATTATTATTATTATTGTTATTATTATTATTAAGAGTAAAATCTACAACAGTCTTGAAAGTGTGCTGTTGGATCATGGTGGTGAGCCTGTAAAAAGAGTGAATGGTTCCTAGGCAAATGGAATGGTCCTACTGTGAGAAAAGGCTTGTCTAGAACAGGGTTTTGTTAAACCTGATGTCTCCAGAGCCAACATTCGGTCCAGAAAAAAAAAAGAAATTAATGTGAACAATAAATCAATACTGAATACTGGCTCAGTGCTAAAGTGTTGAAGCTGAAACATGACATGCGGAATTTGGAAGGACTGAAATGGTTCCGAGAATTGACATCCAAAATATTTTTATGAAATTTCCTATGCATGAAAATATGTATGTTTGTAATGTCCCCATTACAGTCATCATCTCTCCTAGGTTTGATTTGGTCGTGGACACTATGCTGCGGTCTAATTTATGTTTTGGCCTAAGAAGAGCAACAGTGCTGCAGGAACACTTCTCCATGCAGATCAAGTGCAGAAGGATCCAATGCGGCTTGCTGCTGTGACTGCTCCACAAGCAGAAGGTACTTTCCCCTGATTTCCAGGGATTCTCCCCTTCCACTGCAAGCCCCATGTCACATCACAACCATCTGAGGCCTTTCTACGGTGGGGGCGGTACTATAAGTTGCGCCCCGTCCTAGTCCCTGTTTACAACCCAGAACGAGGAGGTCCCGCCCCCTCGCCATCGGAGCCATTCCGTGCAGCGAAGGCAACAGGCAGGGAGTCTCTTGCCCGTTGCCTTTGCTGCACGGAATGGCTCTGACTGCGAGGGGGGGAGAGCCTCCTCGTTCCGGGTTGTAAATGGGGACTAGGATGGGGCACAACTTACAGTATCGCCCCCAGCGGTGTATCTAGAGGTCCCGCTGCCTGGAGCACCGCTGCTCTGGGGGATGCTGCCGCTGGGAGGGTGGCGGCGCTGCTCCGGGGGCGCCGCCGCTCTGGGGGGGGCGGGCAACCTGGCTTACCTGCGCGCCCGCCCGGTAATGCGGACGGGCACTCCGAGACCTTCTCCCCCCGGCCTCGGAGCCAGAGAAAGCCCCGGAGCGTCCATCACGACCAGCGGCCAGGGCCTTCTGAAGGCCCACTGTGTCGCCGCGCTATTTATCTTTTTTTCACGCATGCGCAGAACGTTTCTGAAACACCCCAGCCCCCAGCAGCATCCCCCAGCAGCAGCTCCAAGCCCCCAGCAGCAGCCCCCAGCCCGCTGCAGCCCCCAGCCCCCCAGCAGCAGTCCCAAGTCCCCAGCAACAACAGCCAGCAACAGCAGCCCCCAGCCCCAAGCAACCAACAGCAGCCAGCCCCAGCAGCAGCCTGCAGCCCACAGCAGCCAGCAGCCCACAGCAGCAGGCCCCAGTCCGCAGCAGCCAGCAGCAGCTCCCAGCCCCCATCAACCAGCAGCCTTCAGTCCCCAGCCCCCAGCAGCAGCCCCCAGCAGCCAGCAGCCGCCCCCAGCAGTAGTTTAAAAAACTTCAACATTTTAAAAAACTTACCTTTTTTCCTGGCATGGAGATTTTGCGAGATTCAAGATGGCCACCGCCAGGAAAAAAAGTAAGTTTTAAATTTTTAAAAGGCTCAAAAGCGGCGGTGGCGGCGGTGGAGGTTTCCACCGGGCCTGGAACGGTTCAGGACCGATCAGGGACCCGAGTCCTGGTTCCGGGATGGTCCCGGAAATTTCAGGATGGATGGGAAGCCTATATAGAACCCTACAATTCCAGGTGGTTGCCTCCACAGTGTAGTAAATCTTCACTAGCTACCGAACTCAAGCCTCGAGCTCTCCACAGGATGCCACAGATCTTGCTGAACAAGGATCATGCCACAGATCATGCTTTCCAGTTGTCCACTGTCATTCTCAGCATTCCAGACCATTCTTTCCCCACGGCACGCTACAGCGACGCCTCTCTGCCACCCAGGGTCGTGACAGCTTATCAGTGATTTCCGGTGTGTCTCTCTTCCGGCACAAACGGGCTGCTCCTGCTTAGCTTCCAGCAGTCTTCAGGCAGTTCAACCGCAGGACCACACCTCCAAGTTTACAGGCAATTCCAGAAAAAAAAAATTATACTCATTTTCGGTAAGTTTTCAGATACGTTTTTACTTTGCTCTTTTTGGATGCTCAACAGCACAGGCATCAGCCCTTATTAAGGGGCCTATGTTTTTATATTTCACGCTGTTCTTGTTTTCTTTGTGTCCCATGAAATCAAATATTGTTTCCCAATTATGACAGCATGAGAACAGATGAGCTTTTGCCCCTTGAAGCCTTCAGTAAACAAGGTACTCAATGATCCTAGCAGATGTCTCTGATTTTGAGGCCTTTTACCGCTTTCCACGGGAGCTAATGCTGGGGAATGATCAAGATCTGGCCCGGAGCCCACCCGCGCCAGGAACAATGTGTTGACATGGCCAGAAGCGCTCGGAATCCAGCCATCAGTCCCAACAGCTTAATTCTCTGATCAGCCATCCTGATCAGATGCGCCTTCTAAACAGAATATTCTGTCGTTTTCACTCTCCTGGGCCATTGCACTCCACTCGGCATATTATTTCTTTATATTTTAATCCACATTCCCTTCAGTTTCTCCTTATGTTATCAATTGTCCCCGAGACAGCTCTGCAGCCCAAGCACATCTGTTGGTTGAGATTTGCCAGGATTCAACTGATGCTCTCACTCTTCCATCCCTCTCCCCACTGAATCAGCAGCGGGTGCCTGCCTTATTTCTGAGCAACATTTGTATGGTAAGAGTGTGCTCTTTCCTGCTTTTATCCAGGCAATTTTTTCATTTGCCTCTCTATCATCTCAAATATGTCGGCTGCAGTCCTGGACAGACAGTTAAGCTGCTTAAATGTCATTGATTTAGGTTGCAATGCTAAGTATTCTCACCTGGAAGTAACTCCTATTTAATTCTACAGCATTTCCTTCCAACTAAACAGACTTAAATTTAAGATGTTATGCATTCTTCATCAAAGCGAGATGAGAGGCAGAGTGTCGAAACAGTGAATACAACTGGCTGTGAAAACAGTATCCCATAGCTAATTCTTTGCAGATAGACTAGATTCATTTCTAAAATGTATTCCTTGCTTTGAGTTTTCTGCATCAAATCATTGCAGGGGCATGTAGTCACCTTCCGTAGATATCAATGTATTATTTTCTTTAAATTGATAGACTTCTCTATCCCCAAGCCTCAGGGCATGTAACAATAAATGTTAAACATACACATATGTACATAACTTGAAAGACATACAATATAACTAAAGTTAAAGACATCTCAACCAACTGAATCTCAAGTCACTGAAAGCTTGCCAAACTTAAAAGTGTTACGCTGTTTCAAAACAAAACAAATTCTAGCTGGGGATTTAGCACGTCTCAAAGGAACGGGAGCTTTACAGTTTTAGCAAAGCTGCTGAGAATATCTAGGGTAGGTTTGATATTGAAAATTGGCTGGTTAAGTAATCTCTTACTTGTGTTGGGCCAAAAACCAACACCCTGAGGCTGGATATCTGGTATCTTGAGTTGCATTTTATATACACTTTCCTGGGAGTAAATCCCATTCAAAGGGACTTATTTCTGAGCAGACGTACCTAGGATTGTGCTGCTAGGCTTGCGATGATCTACCCCAAAGCAGGTTGATGTTTCTAAGGTCCCAATCCTATCCTTCCATCCCCTCTGCTGGTGCAGCCAAGCTGAAAACAGATGCACTGTATCCAGTAGGGAGCAGGGCGGATCGGGAGGCTTCGGAGGAGAAAGGAGATTCAAATCTCCTGCCCTCTCCATAAGCCTCCCGCTCCAGAATGGGTGACCTTGGATCTGCACAAGCTCTTTAACTCTTTAGCTGGTGTAAATCCAAGGAGAGAAAGAGAGGGGTTGCTCACTGAGGCAAGAGGATCTGGTGCACCCCATCCCTGCTGAATCCACCTCCTCCCGCAGCCTCCCCGCCTCATTACGCCCCCTCCCCACCCAGTTTTGCCCCTCCATGCCTCTTCCGCTGCCTTACTTTCCTCGACGAGTGGCCAGCGATCCATTGACATATGCAGGAACATTTTGGCCTTCCCACCGGCTCTCTGGCATCATGCTACTTTGCACGCTGCCGGAAGTGTGTTTGCGACTGCCGTAAGGCAGTCAATGTTGGCAGAATGCTAGCTCCGCGAACACAAAGCACCCATTGGATTGGGCTGTAAATCTACCCCAAAGCAGCAAAAGTTTCTGAAGTAATCAAGAGTGTGTTTCAGTAGACTAGCCTCAGGCTTACTAGTTCATGCATAATAATCAATTGAGTTGCAGCTCTTCACCAGACTGCAGCAAGATTTTTCCGATCATCACTTTTTGATTATGCCCTTTTGGTTCTGATTGATGGATTCAAGTCAGCTGTTCTCTTTTGTTAGCTGGATTTTTGTGCAATTTTAGTCCTACCTGGTGTTATCTCAATCTGGGGAAGGGGGGGGGAGAGATGTGGGAGAAAATGTGCAGAAGAGTATATTAAACATTTGATAGAGATACTTACATGAACTGAGCTGCATGGTCCTGTAGACAGTAAAGCTACAGTAGAGAATGAATGAATGGATTTCACATAGTAAATGCTTAAACTCATCAGTATTTCTGCCTCTTAACATTATAGGCATTTTATTTTGTGCTGTATTGAAGAAGCTGGGTGGAGCAATGCTTGCACTCTAATATCAGTAAACTTCTTTGAGGAGGAAAAGATCATCTTGCATCAATAGGCTTTTAATAAAGTAAGTTGTTTACTGAAGTCCTCTTGCGAGACATCTACAAACTAGAAATTGGCTGTTACATTTTTCCCCCAGTTCATTTTAGTATATGACATCCATTTGATATACTGTCTGGTGTTTGGAAAAGTGTGTCGATTTTGAGGAGGAAATAGATTAATGGCTTTGAATGGAAGCTGATCAGAATTTCTCACTGAAGGAGGTGTGGGTAATCTATGCTAGCAATGACTTATGTTTTCCTAAGAGAAATAAGAATTAGATGAGTGTGTGTAGGAGCCATCCATGAGGCCAGCTGAGGTGACTGCCTCAGACAGCAGGTTAGTGGGAGAGCCCAACTCCATCTGCCCTTCCTTCTATCCCCTGTATTGGGAAAAGAAGAGGGGGAAAGTGTGGAGGAGAGAAGAGGGGGACAGAGCAGAAGAGGAGCAGCCCAATCCTACTAACTAGGCTTACCAGATCTCCAACCGGGACAGAGTGCTAGACCTTTAGGAGAAGAAATGTGGGCAGGTGTAGCTTGTTAAACCTTAGAGTACAATCCTAGGCATGTCATCTGGTAAGCCTACTACTAACTATCCAACTGGCGGCCCAGGCCGCCCACCGAATCCTGTCCCCATTTCCCGGGGTCTCCTCGGTCACCTTGAGGGAAGGGGATGTTCATCCACTTCCCTCGGGTATAGCATGGGGAGGTCCCATTGGGCCTCCTCGGATTTCTGCCAGCTATATCGTTGGTGCAAGTCCGAAGAGGCCGTGTAACGGCGGATCCGGCCTGGGAAGGGGATGGGGATATGGCTGGATCTGCCAACCCCCGACCTCCCTCGCCACCTAAATATCCCCCCCCACTGGAGCTGCACTTACCTCTTCCGACGACTGCATGGACGATCCGGCAGTGGAGTGAGGGTGGCCGGCCTCTGCGCTGGCTACCCTTACTCGCGAGTCACCACGAACGTGCTTTATGGTATGTTCACACATCCAGCAGCGGAGCACTTGCTCCGCCGCTGGATTGTTGCGCAGGATTGCACTCGAAGTCTGGAGGAGAGGAGAGTGGAACCAAGATGCTCTATTTATTTTACATATTGATATTCAGTCTTTCCTCTCTCAGTGGGAACACTTAAGGCAGCTTACAAACATTAAAAACACAATAATATAAAATAATCAATAAAAGGCAACAATAAATATAAGCAACAATAAAAACAATAAAACGGGCAGCATAACATAAAAACCAAAAGCCGAACAGAAGGACAGAGCAATGGGGAAAAAACCCTACCACTCTAGCCCACCACTCTTCTCTCTTCTTCACTTTCTCTTCTGCTCTGCTCCTCTCTTTCTTTTTCAATACAGGGAGTATGAAGAGCAGAGGCTGGCACATCACCATATATGGTGGGGAGCGCAGCATTTGGTATACTGCTTGAGTAGGCTTACCGGATCTCCAACCGGGACAGAGTGCTAGACCTTTAGGAGAAGGAATGTGGGCAGGTGTAGCTTCTTAAACCTTAGAGCACAATCCTAAGTATGTCTCCTCAGAAGCAAGCCCCACTGAACACCTGCCCACATTCCTTCTCCTAAAGGTCTAGCACTCTGGCCCGGTTGGAGATCTGGTAAGCCTATGCTTGAGGCATACTGAATCATGACATTTGTCAATCCAGAAAGATAAGTAACTTCAGGGATTTTGAATCCAGCTTGGAAATACAGGTTGTATTACAAAAGAGGCTATTTCCGCTGAGTTGTAAAAATTTTACTCAAGACATGATGATGTTTTAAAATCTAATTATATGAAATTGAATCATTCAAAATATCATAGAAAGGATGAAGAAGACATTTCTAATTTTCAGAATGATATACCCCTAGGGAAGATAGTAAAAATAGAGCAATTATTAAAACCAGAGAAAATAAATTAGACCTTTTCTAAGATAGGCATGTTTAAAAAGGGCAAAAGGAGAAGCTAAAATAGATTACTGACTCATATAAAATGGACTGATCTTCTCTAAAATGATACAATTTTTTTTTGCCTTAAAGAATGACTGAATGGGTAATTGTGTTTTTAAAAGACTGTACATTGCTTTCAGTGTGAGAACTCAACACTTTGTTAAAACTCTCCCTTTAGAATCAGAGTTGTTTAGGGTCAAACTACTGTACATGAGACACAGACTCTGTGTATGTGTTTGTGTGTGTGTGTGAGCCATGGATGAGGGCCCATGGCATTGGAGAAAAGGGCATAATCCTTTCCCTTTCTGCTGTTTTTTGATCCAATCTATCCCCCCCCCCCAGTTGCTATCTATCTCATATGAGCAAATAGAAGCTTGCTGGGAGGGAGAAGCTTGCTGGGAGGGGGGGCACAGATTTCAACTAGGAAAATGGTAGAAAGGAAAGAGTTAAACCCACTCAGCTCCAGCACTTGGACCGCAATTCAATTTGGTTTGCAGTTGCTGCTTTTATTCTTTAAGGGAGAGTGCGGGAGATCTCCTCACAGATCTCCTCTGCCTCCCCTAATTTGTTCCTCTGCGGTGCTTGATGTTGGCTTAGTGTGCCCTCCGTTTATCATAATCCATGCCTTGCATTAGAGAATACCAAGTAAATTTTAAAGAGGGCTTTGTTCTTTCTCATTTTGGTTTGAATTCTTCAGAAAACAGAAGCAGAGGCTGTTGTGCAGGGAATTAATCGTATGAGTTTTAAAAATGGAGTATGCAGACTTAAAACAGCAAGGAAGAGCTTTAGATGCTGGAAAAAAGATGCTGGGAAAAAAAGGTAATGTGGCACCGCTCTCCAATCCGGTTTTCATATAAAACTGGTTTTTTTTAATTCACTGGGGTTCCGTTATTCACTGGGATAAAAATGTTCAACTGTATATCGGCACAAGAATGAACAACATGACCATAGTCTATTGACAATAAGAAGCACTAATTAATTTTGTAAGGCTGCTGCAGTTTTTCTGGTGAAGTTCTAGATCCCACTAATCCGTTTGAAAGGATTGTATGCAGCATGACCAAACGAGGAGGGCATGCCAGTCCAAGAAATCAGACACAAATGAGGGCATGTTTTACTATCTGCATTTACCTGTCTATTTCTTCCTAATCATAAATGGAACATTGATTTAGAAAATTTTACAGTTATAGAGAATGGGAATCAAAAAGAAAAAGCAATTCAGTGTTCCTTAGCCATTCATATGACTAGGCCTTGAGAACAGTTGATATGATACCTATATGGCTAGCATGTGCTCTGTGTGTGTGTGTGTGTGTGTGTGTAATATATCTTTAAAGTCTCAAAACAATTCTTAAGAGTTAGACTCACCTTCTGCAGCTGCTTCCCCATTGCAACCCACCAAAGTTGGGTTGGCAAAACAGAAATGACTTTCAGGTCACTTCCAGGAGGACTTCCAAGGCTTGTGAAGGCAAATGAAGGGTTCTATGAAATACTAGAACGTTATTATATTATAAAAACCCCTTGGGGTTTAGAACAGCCTGCCCATGTACACCGCCTTGAATTAAAGTTGGAGGAGAAATCCAATGACCAGAAAGGCGGTATATAAATACTGTATATTATATATATATATATAATTATTATTAAGGTGAGTCGCAACCCGGGATTAGCCTCCGTTTGGAGCCCAATGGAGGAAAGGGCAGGCGGGTGGGCCCAACTGGCGACCCACCTCGGCATCGGACCGTGACTCACCAAGTGGGTTGCAACCCACAGTTTGAGAAGCCCTGGGTTAGAGCATAAGACTAGAACCTGGAGTAACTCCCCATTCAGCCATGAAGCTTCTAGGATGACCTGACAGCCCAATCCTATGTAAGATATGGCAGCGTATCCCATCCAGGTCCCGGTGCTTCGTTACACTGGATTGTACCATGAGTCAGTCACTATTTCTCAGCCTAATCTACTTCACAAATGTGTTGTCAGGACAAAAGTGGGAAGAACAGCAGGTACCACCCTGAGCTCCTTGGAGGAAGGATGGGGTATAAAAAAAAATAAATTTAGTGCCACCATGTGGATGATAGAATGCAAAGCAGTCGGCCCATCCAGGACTTTAGATTCCACTCGCAATATCGCCAAATTATTGATGGAATGGGCAGCCTGCTTTCAAGGCAAGATAATAATTCAACAAAGTAAATTGAAACACTTTTGGCCATCACTAGTGCCAGTGTTGGAGACGAGAACTATATTGGTGTCCTGTAAATAACTGCAGATAAGGGAGATTACCACTATCCATAAATTCCATATAATCATTTTGTTTTTACTGCAGCCTTACAGGGAAAAATCCCTTTATCAGACTGTGCTAGTCCTTTTGTTTCATTTTTACTTCTTCAGACCTGCAGGACAATCTACTCAACAGTTGTATCAATGCATAAAATCCTGCTTTAGCTGCTATTCGATAAAAAGCCTTTGTAATCCCTTAGGTAATTAATATTGGTGGTATGCAGTTCCTAGCTTCCATCCCTCCTCTCCCTACTTCCCCCCTTCCCAGAACACTGACTTTCAACACAAACTTAAAATTGCTTTACGGTTTTGACACACATCAATAAAAACTCCCCTAGGAAATTTCGTTTCAAAGCTGATAAACTGTCATATCTTGCAGAACTACCTTAACTTGCTGGGTTCTGACTTTTTTATGTTGCTTATATTTTTTTATGCTATGGTGTTTTTTCCCCCCCTCCTGTTATCAGCCATTCATGCTTCTACCTGAGCATCACTGCAAAAGGCAGCTTTTTCCGGGATATTACAAAACATATGGTACACTGCCAACAGTCGTACAGAGCATATGGAGAACAGAAAATGACTGGCTACAAAACAGAAATTGTTCTTTAGGTCTCACAGGTGATACAGATTATTTCTCTGCTAGCTGATGAAATTGGAATCATTTCAACTTCGGCATCCAAATATCTTGACTTTTTAGCATTTGGAAATGGTGCGATTGTCCTCTCCTCCACCTTTTTTCCCACTCTGTAGCAATGGCACTCTTTCATTGGCACATTTCAAGTGAAATGTTGAGTTTGAGTACAAAAGTCTAATTGTAAGGACACTCTCATTGGCAACCATGGTCCAGGCAGCACAACTGCTTTGGAATATATGATACTGCCCTATGACAAACCACACTTCCCATCTATCTATCATTGTATTCAATATCCCATAATGTCTAAAAGTCCCAGTGTTTCATCATCCCATGAGAACGTCCACACCACCACTCACTGTACAGTTTTTTACAAAATGGATCAATCTGTGTGACTGTAAAGGGAAGGGTTTAACCTATAAAGCTGCCTTATACCGACCATAAGAACATAAGAACATAAGAAGAGCCTTGCTGGATCAGGCCAAAAGCCCATCTAGTCCAGCTTCCTGTGTCACACAGTGGCCCCACCAGATCATTGACCACTGCCAGATCATTTGTCCATTTAGTTCCGTATGGTCTACAGTGGCTCTCCAGGATTCCAGAAAAGGGTCTCTCCCAGTTCTACATGGAGGTACGACTGGACCATCCATAGCCTATCCAGTTCACATTGAGTGGTGGGTGGTGCGGAGCAGCAAACGGACTTGGTGTGTCCTTTGCTCTGAGTCTGTGACTGCCTCCCTCCAGCCTGCTGTGGATGGAGCTGGTTCCCTCTGCTTCCCTACCCCCCTTACCTCGCTCATGATTGCACTTCCTGATCTGTTTAAAGAGACTGCGTAAGGGAGGAGTGAAGTAAGCAGATTGTTCCTGCTGTTGCCATCAGGTGGGCACCCAAATATCTGCACAGAATGTGGCAATCCAGTCTCCTACCCCCCCCCCATGTTGCTCCTTCTCGTGCAATCCCTTTCCAAAGAACAGGAAATGTGGGACACTTCTCAGTATGTCTTGAACTTCCTGTTTTGTTTAATAGGACCACACAAGGAAGGATCAATGTGAGAACATAGAGGGCTGGATTGCTACTTTCAGGACAGTTTTTTGGTAGCACGTGGTGTTGGGTTAGGTGGTAGATCTGGGATTGAAACTAGGACTTTCTGTATATAATGCAGGTGCTCTACCACTGAGCTTCAACCTCATTTTTACCTCTTCTGAGCTTCAACCTTTTCACTTAGTCCATTATGAATTAATTCCTCCAACGTTTATGACTGGCTTATAATGGACTTGGCATGCCATGATTACTGCCTGCCATCTCTTTCCCTTTCCCACCAAGAATATCTTGCTGCAGTAGCAGGGAGGACTCATTTTGGGACCTAAATGATGTCCCCTTCACTGCCTTCAACACTCCTATTATCCCCAACTGGGTAAGTCAGGCAGAGGCATCACTTACTTTTCTGGTGCCTGGTACGGGGCCTATCGTGTCAAGCCCCCCAATGGCACAAAGTCGGAATCAATTGGCAGTGACGTGATGATGTCATTGCTTCATCACCAATTACTTCTGGCTTAAAAGCACACATTTGGCCGAGCTCAGAGCAGGTGAAAGTGGCCAAATGTGTGTTTTCGAGCCAGAAATAATTGGCGATGAAGCAATGACATCATCACGTCACTGCCAATTGCTCCGAGCCAGGCGAGCCCAGAGTGGGCGAAAGTGTGTGTGTGTGTGTGTGTGTGTGTGTGTGTGTGTGTGTGTGTGTGTGTGTGTGTGTTATTTTTGCACAGGCGTGCAAGGCTGAGCCTCCACTCGGGAATCTTCAGTTTGGCCTGGAGGTTTCTGAGCTCGGAGTCTAGGCCTCGCGCACCTGCACAAGAACACACACACGCACGCGCACACACACACGCACAGCCACTTTCGCCCACTCTGGGCTCACCTGGCTCGGAGCAATTGGCAGTGACGTGATGATGTCATTGCTTCACCGCTCTAGGAGCAAGGTAAGGAGGCAGATGATCCACTTTCTGCTCACTTTTAGTGGGAAGGAAGCAGATCAATGCGGATCACATCTTTATTGGCCCAGAGAGAGGCAGCGGCAGACTCAGGGTGAAGGGTAAATCCTGCCGCCCATTATCTACTGCTGATGCAACCCTTATCGCCGAGCCCAGAGGGTTGAGACTGATGTCAAGCCAGCAAGGCTGAGTCCGCTGAAGTAGCTTTGTGGGTAAATCTCTATACCGCATTTACAAAAACTCTCCTAAATTGCCAAAGCCTTTTAAAAAAATACTCGAAATATACAATTTGGTTTTGTGGAAATTTTCATCTTCAGTCAGCACAATCCGACAAATTTGTGCCAGTTTAACCAGCGGCGCAGCGAGAACGGGAGGCCCCAGAATGGAAAAGGGATTCAAATCCCCTTTGAATTCCTCTTTTGGAGGGGATTTGAATCCCTTTTCCATTCTGGGGCCTCCCATTCTCGCTGCACCGCTGGTTAAACCGGCATAAAAGTTAAGTCGGATTGTGCTGAATATGTTAAATAATGTCTTACTAAAAAGAAGGAAAGAAAGACGCAGCAGTGGTCCAACAGCCTTTTGTCTCTTTTGCACATATTACGCCTTGTCCCACTGATTTTAAAAAATAGGTGTTTTTTTAATATTCAACAAAACTGAAAAAAGGCAATAAAAAAACCACATTAAAGGCCAGGCCTCCTGAAATGTGTAGAAACTGACCTCTTGTCATTGTTAATTAAAACTCTACTTCTACAAAGCACATCATGGGACTTCTAAAGAAATAATAATGTACTCTTTAAAGAAAATCTTATATGATGTATTGTAAAAAAAAAAGCCCTTTTCTTGCTTGCACATATATATTATTACTAGCGTGATGCCCATGCTTCGCTACGGGATGTAAGTACTTGAAATCCATTTTGTCTCCAATAAATTTTCCTTTGATTACAATGAACCAATTAAATGTAGCACAACTACCCCATGTCAGACAACACCCTGCATTTACTAAAAGTCATGGTTCCATCAAATGATAGTTGTCCCCCTTGCTGTTGTGGGACACGATAGAGAACTCCTCCCAGTTATCCACCATGTGCCTCACAATTAGCTCATGCACCTCCCTAGCCATGAGGTGAGTGTCATACATGAGATAAGAGAGGGACCGAAACAGGCAGACTCCATCTCCTGTGATGGGGACAATTGTGTGAGGCACCATCTCCCCATTAACATTTTAAAACTCAATGGCCATACCAACTTAAAAAGCAATAGAGTGACAGCACAATCCACACTAACTTTAGACCGGCGGAGCGTGTGCTCCGCTAGTCTAACCTGTCGCAAATGTGCCGTAAAGCACATTTGTGACAACTCTAGAGTAAGGGCCGCCAGTACAGAGGCCGGCAGCCCTCACTCCACTGCCGAAGCGACCCAGTCACCGCCGGAGAAGGTAAGTCTCCTGCCGGCGGGTGCAAGGGTGGGCCGGGCGGCAAGGGATATTGTTTATACTTCGCCAGCCCTTTTTAGGCGCAATGGCATCCACCTCTCCAAGGCTGGTGCTGACATTTTCCTCACGGACCTGCAGCAGGGACTTTTGAGCCTTCTGGCCTGGTTTTGGGGCAGTTGGGATCAAGCGCTAGGCTAAGCCCTCCGTGTGGCAGGTTGTGTGCAGGATGGGTAGGTAGAGATGCATTCTGAGGTAGCAAGGTCTAGGAGTGAGCCAGGACCACTCAGACGATACTTACCCAGGTTGGTGAGGCTGGCTGGCAAGCCCCTTTGGCTGGGTAAGCAAAGACCACCACATGACTTGCCTAGGGGGAGTCTGCGCTGCCCAGCTGCCTCAAACCCTTCAGGGTTGGCTGTGATCAGTTTTCTCAATCTATGAATGGGCAGAGCTTGGAGTCAGAGCGCCACACCCAAGGGTAGCAGGGAGAACACACGGGTAGCACCGTTTTCCACTCACCTAGTGCCCGCATGCTGGGGGATGTTATAGCTTTTTCCCTGCTGCAGATTTTATACATTTATTAGAATTTAATAGTGACCCTTTATCCAAGCCTCTGTCAAGCGTATTTATTTAGGGAGTTTCACAGGTAAGAATTGAATCACGTAGTCCCAAGAACAAATAGGCATCCTCTATCGAATAAAAAACATCCCTTTTAACTTTTACCCCCTTTTTTACCAATTTTAGGGGTGAAATTTAAGAAAACCATTAACAGCACAATCCGACTTAACTTTTGAGCTGGTTTAACCAGTGGCGCAGCGAGAACGGGAGGCCCCAGAATGGAAAAGGGATTCAAATCCCCTCCAAAAGAAGAATTCAAAGGGGATTAGGGCAAAATCCCGAAATATGTTTTTCAGCATTTGGACCGGTAACTTTTGTAAGCCAAAACCAAGCAGTTATCTCATCGGGCCTGAGAGATATCGAGGAATCCCTGATAGCGGGGTGTCCACATCCGCCTGCTGCCCTCTCCAGTCCACTGCCCTCCAAACTGCTTCAACAGCTGTCTGATCATCTTCCCCCTTGCTGAGAGCAAGCAGGAAGGGATTTGGGGCAGTGGCACTGTTGGAGGGAAGAACAAAAGCTTCCACCGCCTCCTCACACACTTAGGAAAGGCAGTGCAGTAGGCGAATCTGCCTCAATTGAGGTGGCCGATTCCCTTAAGCCACTCCTGTTGCTGCCTCTGATTTTAAAAGCCAAATTGAACTGAACCATGAAGCAGTTGTGAACGAGAATCACTTACCATGTGGATTGCAATGATTATGTAGACAGTGTGTCATATTATGGCTACAAGAACCTTTTGGCAGAACTTGGCAGACCCGGGCCACCGCTGTAGAGGTTACAGATACGACGTATATCGGCACCACCGATCTCCCCCCCTTTCCAGGCCCGATCCACCCACCCCTATCCACCTGGGATAAGCAATATGGGTTTAGCAGGTTGCCCCCTTTTGAGCCAGCCTCTAAATTCCCTGCCTCTGTCACCAACCTCCCCTGCCCCATTCCGCCCCCTGCGCCAGCTTACCTGGACCAGCGGGTGTTGCTCCACCCACCAGCACCAGTGGGAAGACTCTGGCCTTCCCACTGGTGCTGCTTTCTGTTGTGCTGTTGCAAAATGCTTTATGACGCTTTTGCAAAAGCTTGCACCAGTGCAGCATGTGCTCCGCCAGTGCAAGGAGACTATAGGATTGGGCCATTAGTCGCCTGAACGTGTGCAGCCTGTGAATCTGCTGCAGATTTCTCTATTATTGAATAAAGTTCTAGCCATTTTATACTCAGGTTGTGATACATGTCTACGTTGTGTTTGGGGTTAATGGTGGTATATAAATATTCTAATTCATTAGCAGCAGCCACCTCCGGGACAATGTAAGTGGGAATCATCTTTGGAAATGGGCCAAGTGACTGGACTCTGAATGAGCTAAAGTTTCAAAGGCTTTATAAATGATGAGAGTGGGAGAGGAAAAGAATTGCTCTGGGAATTCAAATAGTTTTTAAAACGAATGTATCCAGCTTCAGATGACTTTAAAGGAGCCAAGGTTATCATTTTCATTTTATCACACTGAATGCACAATGCAGGGTACATCATCATTTTTCCTTAAATGCCAGCAGCACCTCTATCATACAGATGATAAAGTGCCTGCATAAAGAAAAATAAGTAAGCACCAATCAGCACACTTTTTCTTGTAAAAGCTGCTTACCTTACTTTCCAATCTTCATAAAACAGATTTTTGTGCAATGGCATCTTGCCATAAGCTATGGGAAAACCTCCAAACTTTCTTACTATCCCCCCCCCCCCAAAGAGTGGCACAGATGCCAGATCCCAATAGCACTCTGCAAAGGTGAATTTTATGGAGATGGAAGGTAAAGTTGATGATCTGACAGTGTTCACTTTTGAAAGTGCAATCAGTCTGTAGGCAAAACTTTTTTGAAATGCAAGCTATTATAAATCTGATTCACTTCCTTGAAACTTTTCTCATTCTTAAATAGAACTCCACATTTTGCAGCAACGTTGACAACAGTCTCCTAAAACTGTGAAATTATATGAACATTACCATTAGCCTGGTAGATGCCAGACACATTTTAACACCAATCTGTTTCCTTGATTTGATGACATTTAATATGAACCATTTAATTCTGAAAAATATATGCCTAGATCCAGCAAAGGAGCTCTGTATGTGGGATTAATATCTGCACTTGGATTCCCTCAGTGAATTGGGTGCTGCACATGTCTTCACTGTATGGATGCACATCTGCATCGCAAAGAGAACACACTACACATTGTGCATCTGTCTTTCTATGGAGATGACATGCATCTTTGATAAAGATGATATGCATCTTCATCACCAAAACTTGTAGTTGCCTGTTTTGGAATCGTATCTGCCAAGCTTGGAATACTTAGGGAAAAAAATATGAATCCAACACTATTTCCTTCAAAGTTCTTTTGCCACTTCTCCTGAATGGAAAATGAGATTCTACATACTTGCAGAAACATTTTCTAATTTTGTCAAAGTCCAGGACATGGCAGTGCTGTCAAGCGTCAACCAGGTCAGGCACTGGCTGAGAGTCATGCCCATCAGAGAACCAACCTGACTGGGCCAACCCCTGAACCTTTATAGTAACAGTGACAATGATAGAGCCCAATCAAGAGGCAGGCAGGGAGCACCATGGGGGGGGGAACAGGGGACAATGAAGAACTTTGCCCTAAGTTACCCAACAATAGACACCCACATTACCACTTCAACAGGCCCCCCAGAATTTGTCTGGCCAAGCTCAGGCTAGAACTCCTGATATTTTATCTAAGAGTTCCATGAAAATACTAAGAATTGGTGGTCCATTCCCAGGGCCTCTGAGAGGGGGGTTAAGGGGGTACAATTGTACCCTGGCTCTGGGCCAAAAATGGGTCAAAAAGGGGACCCCAGAGCAAAAAAAAGGGGGCCCAGGAGCCACATTCATATGAAGGGGTCCAGAAGAAACTTTATACCTCCTGTTAAAATTCCTCTGAGTGGCCCTGCCCATTCCAATATGAATAACTAACATTAGATAAAGTATTTGTTCACTGGAATAACTTCTTAATATTTCTGATTTCATTAAAAATCTGACCTCATTTCTTTGGTTTATGACTTATAAGTACTATCTCTGGTATACTCTGACTTCTTAAAGAATATTCATGGCATGGTTTTTCATTCATTGTATGAGGCCTGGTCCCTTCATGGATCATTGCCTTGTCGTGGCGAAGGGGCTTGCATAACTCAATGAAGCCATGAGCTATGCCGTGCAGGGACACCCAAGACGGACAGGTCGTAGCAGAGAGTTCTGACTAAAAGTGATCCACTGGAGAAGGAAATGGCAACCCACTCCAGTAACCTTGCCAAGAAAATCCCATGAACAGTACCAAAAGGCTAAAAGATATGACGCCGGAAGATGAGACCCTCAGGTCGGAAGGTGTCCAATATGCTACTGAGGAAGAGCGGAGGACTATTCCAAGTAGACCCAGAAAGGATGAAGCGGTTGGGCCAAAGCCAATAGGACGTTCAGCTGTGGATGTGTCTGAGGTTGAAAGGAAAATCCAATGCTGCAAGGAGCAATACTGCTTAGGAACATGGAATGTGAGGTCTATGAATCAAGGCAAGCTGGATGTGGTCAAAAATGAGATGATAAGATTGAACATTGACATCTTGGGAATCAGCAAACTAAAATGGATGTGCATGGGCGAATTTAAGTCAGGTGACCATCATATCTACTACTGTGGGCATGAATCCCTTAGAAGAAATGGAGTAGCCTTCATAGTCAATAAAAGAGTGGGAAAGGCAGTACTGGGGTGCAACCTCAAAAACGACAGAATGATTTCAGTTCGAATCCAAGGCAAACCATTCAACATTACAGTAATCCAAGTGTATGCCCCAACCACTGATGCCGAAGAAGATGAAGTTGACCGGTTCTATGAAGACCTACAACACCTTCTAGAACTAGCACCCAAAAAAGATGTCCTTTACATCATAGGAGACTGGAATGCTAAAGTAGGAAATCAAGAAATAAACAGAACAGGCAAGTTTGGCCTTGGAGCGCAAAATGAAGCAGGGCAAAGGCTAACGGAGTTCTGTCAAGAGAACACGCTGGTCATAGCAAACACACTTTTCCAACAACACAAGCGGCGACTCTACACATGGACATCACCAGATGGTCAATACCGAAACCAGATAGATTATGTGCTTTGCAGCCAAAGATGGAGAAGCTCTATACAGTCAGTAAAAACAAGACCTGGAGCTGACTGTGGCTCAGATCATGAGCTTCTTATTGCAAAATTCAGGCTTAAATTGAAGAATGTAGGGAACACCACTAGAGCAGTCAGATATGACCTAAATCATATTCCTTATGAGTATACAGTGGAGGTGAAGAATAGATTTAGGGCATTAGACCTGGTAGACAGAGTGCCTGAAGAACTATGGACGGAAGTTCGTAACACTGTACAGGAGGCAGCAACGAAAACCATCCCAAAGAAAAAGAAATGCAAGAAAGCAAAGTGGCTGTCAGATGAGGCTTTACAAATAGCTGTGGAAAGAAGGAATGCGAAAAGCAAGGGTGAAAGGGAAAGATATAAACAACTGAATGCAGATTTCCAGAGCACAGCAAGGAGAGATAAGAAGGCCTTCTTAAATGAGCAATGCAAGGAAATCGAGGAAAATAACAGAATGGGGAGGACTAGAGATCTCTTCAAGAAAATTGGAGATATCAAGGGAACATTTTGTGCAAAGATGGGCATGATAAAGGATAAAAAAGGCAGGGACCTAACAGAAGCAGAAGAGATGGCAAGAATACACAGAAGAACTATACAAGAAAGATCTTAATGTTCCTGATGACCACGCTGGTGTGGTCACTGACCCAGAGCTGGACATCCTAGAGAGTGAAGTCAAGTGGGCCTTAGGTAGCATTACTAACAACAAAGCTAGCGGAGATGATAATACCTCAGCTGAGCTACTTAAAATCCTAAATGATGATGCTGTGAAAGTGCTGCACTCAATATGCCAACAAATTTGGGAAACTCAGCAGTGGCCAAAGGATTGTAAAAGGTCAGTTTACATTCCAATTCCAAAGAAGGGCAGTGCCAAAGAGCGTTCAAACTACCGTACAATTGCACTCATTTCCCATGCTAGCAAGGTTATGCTCAAAATCCTACAAGCTAGGCTTCAGCAGTACGTGGACCGAGAACTACCGGACGTACAAGCTGGGTTTCGAAGAGGCAGAGGAACTAGAGATCAAATTGCCAACATGTGCTGGATCATGGAGAAAGCACGAGAGTTCCAAAAAAAACACCTACTTCTGCTTCATTGACTACGCAAAAGCCTTTGATTGTGTGGATCACAACAAACTGTGGCAAATTCTTAAAGAGATGGGGGTACCAGACCACCTTACCTGTCTCCTGAGAAACCTGTATGCGGGTCAAGAAGCAACAGTTCGGACTGGCCATGGAAAAACCGACTGGTTCAAAATTGGGAAGGGAGTACAGCAAGGCTGTATATTGTCACCCTGCCTATTTAACTTATATGCAGAGTACATTATGAGAAATGCAGGGCTGAATGAATCGCAAGCCGGAATCAAGATTGCCGGGAGAAATATCAACAACCTCAGATATGCAGACGATACCACCCTAATGGCAGAAAGTGAAGAAGAACTAAAGAGCCTCTTGATGAGGGTGAAAGAGGAGAGTGCAAAAGTTGGCTTGAAACTCAACATTAATAAAACTAATATCATGGCATCTGGGCCCATCAGTTCCTGGCAAATAGAAGGGGCAGAAATGGAAGCAGTAACAGATTTTACTTTTCTGGGCTCCAAGATCACTGCAGACGGAGACAGCAGCCATGAAATTAAAAGACGCTTACTCCTTGGAAGGAAAGCTATGGTAAACTTAGACAGCATAATAAAAAGCAGAGATATCACCATGCCAACAAAAGTTCGTATAGTCAGGGCGATGGTGTTCCCAGTAGCAATGTATGGTTGCGAGAGTTGGACCATAAGGAAGGCTGAGCGCCGAAGAATAGATGCTTTCGAACTGTGGTGCTGGAGAAGACTCCTGAGAGTCCCTTGGACTGCTAGGAGATCAAATCAGTCAATCCTAAATGAAATCAACCCTGACTGTTCCCTGGAAGGACAGGTACTGAGGCTGAAGCTCAAATATTTTGGCCACCTAATGCGAAGAGAGGACTCTCTGGAGAAGACTCTGATGCTGGGAAAGATTGAAGGCAAAAGGAGAAGGGGAAGGCAAAGGATGAGATGGTTAGACAGCATCACCGATGCATCGAACATGAAAATGAGCGAACTCAGGAAGATAGTGGAGGACAGGAAGGCCTGGCGGGATATGGTTCATGGGATCACGAAGGGTCGGACACGACTTAACGACTGAACAACAACAACATGAGGCCTGGTGCAGATGCTGCATTGCATAGTTGTTCTTATAACTTACTTATTGAGTGAATGTCTCCATTTCAACACATTCTTCAGCAGTATAGATAAGCAAATATGCTGGAATGGATGGGACTACCTGCAAAAATACTGTATGCAAGTGTTTCAGGAAAGAAAACACCAAAACAATTTTCTCTCTCATTCTCAATCATTTCACCTTGGGTCACTTATTCTACACCTGCCACACTCAATAAGATCAGGACTCGGGCGAATGAAATTTGTGAGTAGTCTAGTATCGCTCGAGGGGACTGCATGCATATGACTTGAAATCGCACCAAATGCTTACCTACTGAGAGCAGAGTTGTCAAGTCATTTCACATTGGAATCAATAGCAAAATAAATGCTTTGATCAGGGCGTGCTCTGTAAGAGCTCTGGGGGTTGCACTTTATATGTAAATTTTGACGTCTACGACAGACAGTGGTTAAAGCCAAGAATTAAAATTAAGAAGAAAAACATCTCAGGGAGAGAGCATAGCAAAAGTGCTGTAGAGCAAACACATTTTGCAACCTGACCAAATGCCAAGAAAATATTCTTAGTAGTTTGTGACCCTTAAGCCGTTTACCCAGCATTTATTGTTTAATCTGAAGAACAGCCAAGAGTGGCTGTATCTTTTTACTATATGATAGAATATGTTCCTCGGCTGATTCTTTGTCTTCTGTGTCCTGTGTTTGCTGCTTCTACTTAGGACACCATCCAGCCCAAAGTGCTCTCTGCCAGCCTTCGGTGTCATGAAAGTGCCATAAAGCACTTTTGCGGCACTGAACAAGTAAGTGGCTCTGGCGTGGAGGTTGGCACTGCTTACTTGGCCGTCCCGCATGACCTGGACACAGGTAGGTCCTGCGCTGGTTGGCGGGAGGGTATGGGGAGGGTGAACTGGGGTGGCAGGGGAGGGTGCAATTGGCCGACTTGGTCCAGGAGGGGGACAGGGATATCAGTGGCACACTCCGCCATATCCCCGTCCCCTTCCCGGTCCAGGCCGGCTTTACACGGTCTCCCTGGACGTGCGCCAGCTAAGGAGCTGGTGCACATCTGAAGAGGCCAATTGGGGCCTCTGGGGCTTTCACCGGGGGAAGTGAACGAATGTCCCCTTCCCCCAGCATGAGCCCTGGCTGCACTGATGCGGGTCGCATCCTGCCTAGGATGCAACAGCTAGCCATTTTGGCCGGCCATCTCATCTTAGGCAGGATCGGGCTGACAGTCAGGTTTCAGGTTGCACTGGCATGGTTTGAAAGAGTGAAGAGGTTGTCCTGGGGGGGCATGATGTGGTTGCTTCATTCATCAGGGCTGCACCACCCTGGGATTGGCACTGCTGATATGGAAATTAATGCTGATATGGAATGTAATCCATCCATTCCATATGGTGTCCTATTTATAAGTGTACCATTGGTGCACATTGGGAACATCAACCAAAGATCATTAACATAACTTTAGTAGCGGATCAAGAGATAGTTGAGATGCAGGTGTGGACTGCTTTCTGTTGGAATTTGGATGCAACTCTGCCTGCAGGACTCTGGAGGGAAGCGTAATGCCCAGTCACCTGAGACCTCTTCACCTTCCCTCTCTGTGGTTATTGCAGGAGGTGTGGTCCTTAACACTATTTCCTTCCTCTCCTCCTTCTCACACTCTCTCTTCCTCTCCAGACCATCCCAGGAGAAGGATGTGCTCTGCCAGGCCTCCAGGACTGCCAGGCAGTCCTCACCAGATTTGCACACAAAAGGAACAGCTTCTAGTGTTCTCTGTTCTGAAGTAGTAGGGCCCTTGATCACAAGCAGACGATGCATTTATACAACTATGAACTGTGAGTAAAGTATTTATTTTCAAACCTAATCAATCCTCCACTCCTGTGTATGTTTATTGATAGCAACTAGCCTGGGTGGTGGGATATCTTTACCATAGGAAGGGGGTGCATTTGCTGATTATTCTGGTTTCCCCCCTCCCTTCCAACATTTTCAGGCCCAGCCATGGCACTGTTTGAAATCTCAAGGTACATGTTAGAGCCACAGCTCTTGCAATTATGCCTCTCTCATGAATAAAGGAAGTGGCAGAAGGCAACATGTGACCTATTGCAAGAAGTGGGACATAAAGTTTGACTAATTCCTTTTTAATTATAGTCTTACCTGTGTTTAAATTTTAAAGAGAAAGATTTAGTAAACATTAGGTCAGGAAGAAAACTATATTGAACTGGGAGCTGTGTCAAGAAATAGTCTGGGAGGTGTTCCACCGGAAACAGTTCCCACCAAAAAACTTTCTGTCTTTAACTTCAGTTCCATTAATCATGTGCTATACTGCAGTTCCTTATATGTCTGCAGAGCTGTGAAATATAGACACTGAAAGGATGAACTGTGATTAAAGTCACTTGCTGATATACCAAGAGCTTGGAGTGCTACGCCACATGGTAATTCATTGTTATGACAGTATTGTTGCTGTACATCTACATTTTTCTTCTTCCTTGTTTTGTCTGGAAAATCAGATTCTACATTCTGAGACTCTATTTTATTTTTCCAGTGGAAAATGGTTGAATATGAGGGCAATCTCTCTGCTAAAGCAGAGTGAAAATGGAGGAGGCCATTTTCATGGGCATTTTTATGCTCCCTGAAAAAAACCAAAACCTCTCACCTGCCCTGGAGGATACAACAAACGCACCAAGTCTCCATGGGCAAAACCACCCTGGCTCCAAACCAAGGATTTCCTATCAGCAGCCCCCCCCCCACAAAACCTTTAAAAGGGGTCAAGAGAGCTAAATTGTTCTGTCTGCCCAAGCCAGACAGCCTTTAAGGTAGAGACATTGCAATTTAGGCCCTAGGGATCACCAGTCTGCATCCTTGAGCCAGGCAGCCTCTTGAGGTCAGTTCTGGTTTCCCTTAAGACTCCTGCTTACCCAAGGGTAGACACTGGATCCTTACTCCTACTCCCTGTCCTACACTGTACTTGGTAGACATGGCCGACCTGGTTAACACCCAACCCAAGAACAGCCTAAGGTAGGTGAAAAACTCCCTTCCATGGTCAATCAGGAGAGGAGCAAAAAAATTCCGACCTGCCCCCTGAATGGCAACAAGCTAATCTCAGACCACACTAAATGGTGGGTGGGTTGGGTTGGGTCACATGTTCACCCAAACTCAACTGACAGATGGAGGTGGCTGCACTGGAGACAAGCTCTTGAATCGCCTCTTTCTGCTCAAACCAGCCAGTTGGCTGAAGGCCCATCCCCTGCCTCATGCAGGGGAGAACTGGGCAAAAAAAATACTCCTGCCCACATCTGTGGGGGACAGAGCAGTATACTGGAAATTTTGAAAGTGCTGTGGGGAGAACATGTTTTGCTGCATGGTGCAGGTAGTTTCATTGCAGTGCAATATGGCCAGATACTAGGTATCATCAGCTCAGTTGCCTTATTAATAGGAATGCATTTCTTATTTTCCCCCACTAGGCAGACCGAGAGTAATGTGAGAGCTTTGTGCTCAGATCTGATTGGCTATGTGGTTTTGTGACATCATCATCATGTTCACTACATGTTCCTTGACTGTTTGGGATCATGCAGTAAATGACAAAGAACCCCTAATGAAGGAATGGAACAAGGGACGATGCTGGAGCAGTGCTCTGAGCCACTGCAACCCCCAAAAGGAGTTGGGGATGGGTACAGGAATTCGGAGGGACATTTCAGCCCCCCTTGAAAGCACATGTGTTGCTCACAAAATATTTGGGACTAACAAATCTGGCATAACCATCAACATTTTACCTATGTGTGAGGAGGATGAATGTTTAATACATTAAAACTTCCAGAATGTTGTGCATTTTTGTATGCATAGCGGAGAAGTGGCAAGAAGGCACATTCACAGAGTACAAGATGACACAGAACATCTGTACATTATTGCATTCAATAAAGAAACTCAATTAAAAATCTTACAGAGTTATGCATGGAGTTTATTCCTTGTCTAATAGAAATATGGCAGGTTCAAGTGCTAAGATCATCTATCGCCTGAAGGGGAGGAAAAAAGAAACTCTTGTGATTTTAGCATGTCATGCAGAATTGAATATGATTGTTTATGGAAATTGTAAAGAATTAATTGGAACTTTCTATAATAAGGCTGGAGAAAAGAAATAGTTTTGTGTACAAAGATCACTTATAAGGGCATGCCATAGCAGAGCTACTGTGTTCCTTTTATAAAATTGGTGTCCTGTGGGTTGAAGCAACTGCATTGTCTAATTGAAATTTAACATGCAAGTTCTCGGCCTCATAAAGAGTTAGGCAAGGATATAAATAAATAATTTTAAATGCAAATCCTTTCAATGGACATCTGGAATATATATACTGGGCCTACAATTATGACCTGAAAATGCCATGTTAATTTTCTGTCTACAATTGTTCCCAAATTGCAACAAATACGAATATTTATTTATTAATTCATTCATTTATTTAAAAGGGTTAGGGTCCAATCCTAACAGGCCGCAGTGCCATTGGAACTTCCCTTCTGGTGGTGCAGTGTCCTTTCTGGCATTGCAAAACATGATGCACTGTCACTCACGACTGGGCTAATGCTGAAAACAGTGAGTGGCCGTGCAACAGAGGCAATCCGGGATGCCCCAGTACCTGTAAGTTGACGCAGGGTGTGGGTGGTGGGCAGGGCTAGGCGGAATGGGGCGGGGAGCATGAAGAATGAGGCAGAGACCGGGGTGGAGAGAGAGCGTGTTGAGGGCTGGAAAGGGGAAATTATTGGCAGCAGCAGCTCCGACAATATCCTATCCCCCTTCCCAGCCTTGATCTACCTCCCTGGGTCCACTCTGAGTCACACCAGCCAAAGAGCTGTAAGTAGACATTGGAAAGCTGATACTTACCTGGAATAAGGGAATAAAAGCTGGAGGAGGCCTCTTTCTGCCCCACAGGTTGCAGCATGCGCTCCATTGGCGTTGTTAGCAAGTTCTCCAACGAGATGGCCCTCCTGCATGTCTTCTCTGATTTTTATATAGGACAACCAATGTTGCAGTAACTCAAATAAGAAGCAACTAACAGTGCAAACCTTTCCATGTCTACTCACATGGTTCCATTGAGTTCAATGGGACTTACTCCAAGGTAATTGTGTATAGAATTGCAGCCTAAGGCATGGGTGACCAAAGCAAGGTCTGACTGGGTCAACATTGTTTTTAACTGATGCACCAGTCAAAGCTGGGCAAAGGACTTCTGAGCCCTGACCAACATGTGGACATCTAGGTGTAAGAATATGCCAAGGAGCAATGCCAAGGTGATTGGAATAAGGCTAGCTTGTTAAACCCCTTCATTTTAGTCTTGTGCCTGGATTTTCAGGTGTATGGTTAACCTATCAAAATGTCAAGGATAAGGGACACACTGATGTTGTGAAGCACATTCCTGAAATATCATTTTATATAGGACTGTCTGGAATAAGGAACAGCAATGTACTTGAAGAATAACCCTTAAAGTAAGGAAACCTTACAACCTGCTTCCTAAATGCAATCCACCAACTAACTCTCTATTTTCAAAGAACGAAACATTGTCATCGGGATTACAGTCATAAAAAAGTATTTATATTGTTATTATAAATATACAATATTATACAATGTTAAATAACAAAATTGTATTGTTACAAATTTTTGTTACAATAACAAAATATACAATGTTATTATTATAAATAATGATATAAATATTTTTTTATGACTGTAATCCCGTTGACAGTGCTTCATTCTTTGAAAATAGTTGCCGGTCTTAACAGCTTTCATTCGTATTTAACTCTCTTATCTTAGTGTGCAGGACACTATGGTTGTTCCAACATTTTTGAAATAGGAAGCAAATTTACAACACAATCCTGTGTAACCTTGCACCAGTGTAACAGTAGATGTACCGATGTAAGTACTTATGCCAGTGTAATTGCACTTACACTGATGCATCTACTGTTACACCGGTGCATCTACTGTTACACCGGTGCAAGGTTACTCAGGATTGCGCTGTCAGAATTTCCTCATCAGATGAAATATCTGAGTGTTTTTGTTAGAGTTGTGACGTTTTTCAGAGAAAGGCAGGGTCTGTACACTCCTAGGCTGCTTCCATATTTTGCCTATTGTGAAAGTTTAAAATGAATGCAGACAATTGTCTTTAGGTGAGATATCTGAGAAATTGCTTGGGGAGCCACAAGAGTTTCTATAAACTACAAATGGGATGGGGAAAGAAATTGGAAGGAAGATCCATATACATGGTACCTCTTCCAATACACACATGTAGATGCAGAAGGCAAACTTTTTCAACTCATGAAAGAGGACTAGATTGGCATATCACACAAGAGGATCCATTTTGTGCTACATAATTTCTCAGCAGTAGTTGCCGCTGTGAAACAAAATAGATTTATAAGCAAAACCAAATTATTCTCCAAGTTGGAGCACCAAGAAAACATTCATTTCATAAGCTTACTATTTTACTTTGTAAATGCCTAGCAATAATAAAATTATTGGCAGCATTATGAGCGGAAATGGTTGCTAGTTATTATGCATTATCGCCCTCTTACCTGGAAATTTCTATTATGTTTTGCAAGATCACACTGAGAATAATAAAAATCCAAAATGCTACAAGATTACGCTTAAATATTTAATAGCTAATCATTACAAAGTAATTCAATGTGTTTGCATTAAATATTTTCTCATATATTTAATCTTATAATAGCATTTCGGTTTTTTGACATTGGGCCAAACTGAGATCTGGTTCAATCATATCTATTTCTTTCCCATGTGGTTATTATCAATAGGGCTGCAATCCTATACACACCTACCTGAGAGGGGCAGTGCAATCCTATCCAGCACCAGTGCAGTGTGGGCACCAGGCCCATGCTATATCCAGTGCTGGAGAGGAGGGGGCTGGGGGGTCTCCTTGAGGTAAGGGGACGTCACCTTACCCTGAGTAATGACCCAGCCTTGGCTATGGGGCTACTCGGCTCAGCATAATAAATAATAAAGTGAAGGTGACATATTGTGAACAAGAAGCAGAGGACCTGTGTAACTCATATCAGCCCTGATACAATGGTAGAAATTTATATTACTGTTGTGGTGGTGGTGGTGGTGATGATGATGATGACAGCTGGTCCTTTGAGTAGCCCAGGGTCTGAATGTTTCTCCTCTTCTCAGTTGGAGTTCACTGTCCAAAGCGATTGTCCCCATTGCCTGCCTCCAAAGGGCCTGTCAGAGATTATAAGAGGGAATGGTATGATTTATGGTTACAGACATAAATGGCATAATTGGTTTGCAAAGGCAACCAGCTACTCTCAGACGGCTTTACTGGGTGGGTGAGTTGGGGCTGCCGCAGCCCAATGTCAGAATGCTGGAGTCAAGGCTTGGCATGCCGATGCTCCTCTTACTCTGCTAGCTGACTTGAAGGTACCAGTCAGGCGCCAGAGAGCCCAATCTGCCTTGTGCAGGGGGGAAGGACTGGGCAAAGAATCATTGTGGTATTCTTTGATTTGCCCCCAGTCATCGTGGCATTCTTTGATTTGAAGTCAAGTTGGTTTTTTGTGCATTTTCCAAGTAAACATTCACAGAAACTTGAGTATGTTTGAATTCAATCAATCAATCTGATCTCTTATAAGGGTTCAAATGGTTGACACAAATGGCTCAAATGGCTAACAAAGCAAATAAGAAAAGTTTGATTTGCATCAAACATTTGCAGGCACATTCATGCTTATCCTGATTCTGCTTGTAAGCATTCAGTATTCAAGCTCGTTTGGCTGAACGCTTGCAATATTTTGCTGCATTAACTGATCGCTCCCTCCCCCATTATGAATGAGTACCATAAGAAAGTTATCACCATCCCACATTTGACGCTTCAGTACTATGGAGCATATTATATGAACGCTACATACAAAACTCAAACGTGGACTATAACATTTCCCATCTGTGGAATATTTATTTATTTATTTATTTATTTATTTTTAAAAATTAATATCATTGTTTCTTCCCATTTCAAACCATGATTCTTTCCCTTACAAATCAACACTTATATTGTTTCCTAGCTTCTTCCACTTGCATGTATTCTGTTAATGTCACCATTTTGACAATCTTCCATGTTTTATGACTCATGCACTGACATCACTGTAGGTTGATGCCATTTATATGCAACCAGTTTTTTGTTTTTTTTGCTGCTGCTGCTGCTGCTGTTAAAATGCCACACTCCATCAAAATGCTCCCAGCTGGCATATATTTCTGAGGTAATGGTTTTATTCCCTCATTCCACCCCCAGTTTTATTCACCCATACATGTCCACGGGTTAGGTTTTCTTAAACCAAAAACTCAGGAGAAAAATCCCCTCTCCAGTATCATACTGGAAAATAATCTCTCTCTCTCTCTCTCTCTGAAGTGCTGTAAATTTCTCCTGAAAATCAATACAAAGCTTAATTAGGGGGGAAAATTGGAATGTGGGTGAACTAGCAGCTGTTATGTTGACATCAAAGCTCAGTACATCCACTTCAAAGGTATGTAAAAATGAGTTTCAATAGGAGCCTGTTAGGTGATATTAGACATGATTTGTGCTTTTCTGATCCCATTCTGGCAGGCAACAGAGATTTGCACGCAAAATAACACCTGCACACTTGCTGTCTACTTGGGAGGAATTAAAAATTGCCACTTACACATGAACAGATTGATGGGAAGATCAGTTTTAAGGGGAAAAAAGTTAAATGAGATTCTAATGCAGCTCTCCCATCTTTTGCTAGAGACATTGACTCAACTGACACGACATCCTCCAGACTGCAGGTTTTTATAAAGATAATTCAGAGGAATTTAGCTCATATCCAGTTAACATCTAGAAGTGTCTGCCTGATATAAGCTAGAGGTTTGACTAATGGGCAGACCGGAGTTCTGTTCCTGCCCATCCCAATTTATCTTCTATTTGGCTTTAGATTCATCTAATCTTTGGATTCTAGTTCTTTGTAAACATTTGGATGGCTTCACCAGCTACTTGTACTGTTTGCTCTATGATACAGAGGCTGTTTATTGCCAATAATCCATCCTACGCTGATTGCAAAGGCATCCCTAATTATTGCAGATATATAAATAACAAATGTCATGGCTCCTATACACTGACAACCATATGAAGCAGTGGAATGCATGTGAAAAAAATTGCCCCTGCGATCCTGGGCATGTGCACCTGATGACTTGTATGTATAGTCAGATTTGACAGTTCTTTTGTTGGATAGAGGAGGAGAGGGAGAATGTTCCTCCCAGCCACCTTGTTTCCCCTTGAATGCAGGGAATGCCAGTACATAGCTGCTGCTGCTGCTGCTATGTATTTACCCCATATGTATGGGGAAAATTATACTGACGTGATCACATTATGGTAAAGGCCACATCCAGTTAATACATGTGAAACACTGCACATTCAGAAAAGAATGTATGGGATGATTGAAAAAGATACCTGTACACTTCCCCTCACCCCATTCAATCAAACTTTGTAGGGGCCCCACAAATGTCTAGGATTGATCCCCCCCACCCCAAGCACCTTGATATTCACTGGAAGTATATCAGACAAATATATACGGACCAGCATGTATATGTGCAGCTCCTGTTATTGGCGTTTAGAGGGTGTGTTTTCTTAGTCTTTTACATGCCCAGGATAAGGTGATACATAATGATAGGCACTATGGAATTGCTATTGAAGAGATCTTCCTTTGATCTGTAGTTTCATTCTGTCCTTTCATTCACAAGAAGCTGCCACAGCATGATTATTAAAATTAATGTCTTTATATTGTCAATAGTACGATGTTCTATGTAGGGGTGTGTTTGAAATGGAAGCCAAACTAAATGGAACCCAAATGCCACTCTGTGTGTATAGCACTGGAGCGTCGTTTGCCGCATCCCCCATCTGGGGAAGCATGGGGAGAACCAGCTATTAGCTGGCTTCATTTGGGGGCGGGGGTTTGGAGGGCCACGGGAGCCTGCACATCTGGTTGCTCTCCATTTTGGCAGCACAGCAGTTCACAGGCAGGCAGGCCGCACCCGGCTTGGCCTTGTTTGTGACAATAGCAGTGTCAGCAGCAGTGGCTTTTGGCACTTCCTTGCAGGACTTTCTGACATCAACCAGGTGGTACTAGTAAGTGTATTTGTAGTAAAGGTAAAGGTATTCCCTGCTCGAAAGCTAGTCGTTACTGACTCTAGGGTGCGGTGCTCATCTCCGTTTCTAAGGCTGGAGAGCCAGCGCTGTCCGAAGATGGTTCCGTGGTCATGTGACTGGCATGACTAACGGAATGCTGTGACCTTCCCGCTGAGGTGGTACCTATATATCTACTTGCAATTTCTTGCTTTCAAACTGCTAGGTTGGCAGGAGCTGGGACAGGAGACGAGAGCTCACTCCATCACGTGGCACTCAAGTCTCGAACTGCTGTCCTACCGACTTTCCGGTCTGCAGTTCAGCATCTTGAACCACTAAGCCACCTTGGCCCCATAAGTGTTTTTTTTACACTTACATAATTTTTTTTGGGGGGGGGGGAAAGAATGTTTTTCTCCTCACATTTCCTGCCCAAAGTCCTTGAGTGGGTGTGGTGTTGGGGTAGTTCAAATGGCATTGGCCCCATCCCGGGGTTTTACCTAGAGCTTGTTTAAAACAGAAATAAATAAATGAAAATAGGAGAGAGAAGAATTAAATTACTTTTGTTCTACCTGTTTTATAAAGCTCAGGCTGGTAGTAGCGTTTCACTGGCAATATAGATTCTATTGCTATGCAGGCTTAGGCTTCATTTTTATTAGCATGAGTGACCTGATGCGAGTTTTTCATTCCTTTGGGCTCTCAGGCTTTTCTTTAGGTCCTTTAAACCCCCCTCCCATTTACAGCTTATAGATCGTGCCCCCCCACTAGCTTCCTTAAATCTATCATTGTAGTGTTGTGCTTTGCTAGCTAAAACGTCTTTAGTTTTGCTAAGCAGCATAGGCTCCGGTATATCCTTGGGGAGGAGGTCTGCAATGAGTTTGTTTCAGTTCAATAGCTTTTGTATAGCATAGTATTTGTATAGGATAGTATTATGTGAATTGGTTAATTTGATAGGTTGTGCTGTTTTGAAACGTGTTGCAATGTCAGTCTTGTTTGGAAAGATTCACATTTGAATCCCTATTCCCAGCAGGCTTATTTATAGTTTGGACCTACATTTAAATAAATAATAAATAATAAAATTTATGTAAAACAAAGTAAAGTCACGAGGTGTGTCTGTGCACCTTTTCTGGTAGTTTGCTGATGTGCACATTATTCGCAATGCTCAAGTGGTCTTAAAATTGTGGAGGAGGGCACCAAGGCTTCTCTTCCAGGTGCTCAGTGGTTGCTTCATGCCCTTGTCTGATGAGGATGATGATCTGAGCATAGTAAAGGCTTTAATTGACCACATTGAGGCTCTGACTGGCCAATCCTATCCCCCACCATTGTCACTGATGCAGCCACATTGATGGAGAATGTGCTGCATCCAGTGGTGTTGTTGTTGTTGTTTGTGTGTGTGTGTGTGTGTGTGTGTGTGGGGTGATCGGACAGCCAGCAGGAGGTAAATATAAATATTTTAATTTACCCCCAGGTAGGCTGCCTGATCACCTATGGGCCTCCTTGGACCAATGCCAGTGGGTTGGCCTGGGAAAGAGGGAATAGAATCTTGCACAAGCAGATGCCACCAAGATCCCTCCCTCCCTCTCCTTTGGTAGAGGCTCCCGAAATCTCCATTAGTGCCAGTAAGGCAGGGAGGAGGCGGGCAGGGACAGTTTTGGGAGAACTGGAGGAAGGCAGGGGGCAGGGAGGAGAAAGCGGTATTGTATACTATGGGCTGATGGGGGTTAGAAATGGACCACTAAGCATTGCTTAACAATGCTTAACATTTTGATTCATGCTCTTTACATTTGCTCTTTACATTTATTGCATAGAGTTAGAATAAATGCACTGGTTATTGTTCATATTGGCTATAATATGTTAAAATATTACCTTCATTCACCAGAGGAGAGTGCAAAAACTAGTCCAGTGCAAGGTGTTACCTTTTTTTTTGCTAGCTTGCAATAATTTCAGAGAAAATTGTATTTCTATTCTGTTAGAATATAATATTTTATTAAGAAAAACAAATGCACTACAAAAGAAAATATCGTACGTTTATTTCACAGAAGAAAACAGGTTGCTAACATTGAGAAGGCAGAAACGGTTGTGCAGCTGAAAGTGTAAGAATAGTTCTTTAACAATTTTCTTTAAAAAATACAGTACATGTTGGACGAATATTCAGCAATTAAAGAGAAATGAAGTGAAAAAGTAAATTAGTGTTAATGCATCTGAAAATAAAGCCAGAAGCCCCCAAATACCATACTGACATAAATTATGATTACTATACTATTTTAATCATGTGATCCTCACATGAGCAACTAAAAAACTAGCCAATAATGCAAAGCAACTTAAGTGAGGCAGCCGACAACACAGCTG
This sequence comes from Plestiodon gilberti rubricaudatus, assembly GCA_026170595.1. NCBI lineage: Eukaryota > Metazoa > Chordata > Lepidosauria > Squamata > Scincidae > Plestiodon > Plestiodon gilberti. The sequence continues at coordinate 179,049,695 of JANXHW010000003.1, read as the reverse complement.
CTCACCACTTTTGCCCTGTTGTAAGGATTTGACAAGCCCTTCCCTTTGCAACAATGCCAAAACAAGGAATTTTTTTGAAATGTGGTCACAGGCTCCTTGCTAAATTGGATTTTAAAGTCCTAAATGTCATTTGTGTCCAAGTATTTACTTGAGAAATAATGAAAACTAGCTGAAACGTATCAATAGATGTGCTACATCTGCATCTTTCAATTTAAAGCATCATCTACTTTTATATTAATTTCCATGTGACAAATGTAACTGTTCCATTCAAACTAATAGCCTGCCATTTCGAAAGGTCTTTCTCGCCTTTTTTTTTTTCTTGTGTTGTCAAATTTTATTTCCAGAGCACTCTGTGGACCCACTGCCTCTCCGGAGAGTTCTATTCAAGGAGTTTCTTGACTCCATTATGTCACTTACAGCGCAATCCTATCAAACTTACACCACCAGCGTAACCAGTGGTGCAGCGAGAACGGGAGGCCCCAGAACAGAAAGGGGACAAATCCCCTCCAAAGGGGTATTCAAAGGGGATTTGAATCCACTTTACGTTTTGGGGCCTCCTCGCTGCACCGCTGGTTACAGAGGTGGTGTAAATTGGATAGGATTGCGCTGATAATGCTTTATAGGGAAGTGCGTCATCACTAGAAGTGAGTGGTGCGTTTCTAAATGCTGACACACACACATTTGACAACTAAAATTAAGCTCTGCAAGATACTTGAAAGGCCAGGAATACCTTCTGAAAGTAGGAAGTGATGATTCAGTTGCCTTCAGAATGTGCATGATGCTCAGAGTACTGTTGCCAACACTGCTCATTCACAAGTAAACATGTCTTCCTACCTGTGTCATGCACACACATACAATAACACAAGTTGAACCAAATTGGGGGGAATTAGCAATACTTCTAGAGCGAGAGGTGAAATTCAGCAGTGTCTGACAGTCTGGGGATCATTGATGTGGGTGAGCGCTGCAAACAAGCTCAAAGTGCCTCTAAATTAGGCTACCAGTAACCACAAGATTGAGCCTTTCAAAAGAAGACAGAGTTATTAAAGAAATATAGGCAAACAAGAAAAAGGCACGTTTACTTAGTGTCGACAATACTGAGCTAAATGAATCAAAGGCCTCAGTCCATATAAGGCAGTTTCCAATGTCCTACATAGTTCCTATATTACCTTCTCTCTCCCATGTTCCAAGAACTGAGGATTTTCTATGGAATACAATTTTCTATTTCTCAATTTATAGCAAAAATAATGTTTGCCTTCTGACAAGCAAAACTTTTCACCCAGCTGAAGCTGAAATTAACATAATTGCTTTTTGCTACTTCTGCTAACCTCCTCGAAAGGTCTCCGGATATAAACACTCTCAACGTAAGAATCATCTGAGCAGGTGTCAGACATTAAGTGCCCCCTTAACTCCCATCACCATCCTGATTAATGACTTTCTCACACCGAGAGTCATTCGAGCATAGAGAGGGTGGTATTCCACCTGGTCTAGAGCTCCTGTTGAGCTGCTGTTAAGACACATCCTTTTTGCAGCTGAGCTGTAATTTCCATAAACCATGATGGAGACTGAAGGGCTGGGAAAAGGTGAGGAAATTGCTACCAAGCCTGTGAACACTGGTCAAGCATAGTTTGCTCACTAAATTATTGTCATTTCTTTATAATGACCAAAGTGAATTAACGTAAATTAAAGTGGAAAATGGAGCACATGGAAAACGCCTTGCTCCTCACTGCACTGCATGCTTCATTCTGTTGCTTACCACCCAGGAGGGAAGACGATGAAAGGGCAAATTGCTGAGCAGTCTTAGCATGTTGTCTCTCCCACAGGTACTTTGTTCATTGTTGTTGTTGTTTTCTCTTCTAACCACTGTCTACTTCTCTCAAAAAGCCAAACAAACATCCTTGTATAACAATAATGAGAAGGGGAGGGGGGAAGAACACCGTTCACATATGGGAATAACTTGCAAAAATGAAATCAATGTGCTTTCATGCAAGCTAGCAAAGACACTTCAATACACAATTTTGTGCCCATGGAAACAAGCTTTTGCCTAGAAATAATTCTCCGTCTGTCAAAGGTTCATGGCTACATGGGCTCATTGCCTCCTGGTTCAAATGAGGACCCACCATACATCTAGAGAACACGGAAGAGCTGTTGGTTGGATGATCTAGTGATCATGGGACGTTCTGGATAGGGTTCCACTCCTGTTGAAGTCACAGGTTTGCAATCTTGGGAATCTTCCTTGATTCCCAAGATGCTTTAGGCACTGCTTTAGGATGCCCATGGATGGTGAAGACTAGGAGCATTTTTGCAAGCCTTTGTTGATATGACAGTTGCACACTTTCCTGGAGAAGACAAACCTGGCTACAGTCATTCATGCTTTAGTAACCTCCAGACTGGACTACGGTAATATGCTCTAAATGGGCATGCTCTTAAAACACTTTTGAAAATTGGTGCAAAACAGTCTGTCAGATTGCTGTCCAGTTTATGTTGGTTGGAGCATATTACTCTGACCTTGTTCAGAGTTCCTGGACCCAATTTAAGGTCCTGATTCTTGGGACTTTGGTACAATTAACACACATCATCCAATATACAACAAAATGGCTACAAGAAGCAGGGCCTCTTCAGTTTTGGTACCAAAATTATGTAAAGTTCGGTCCAGGGAGGCCCACCTGGTGTCATTGCTGGATATCTTCTTTTGCTTGAAGCTCTCTTCTCTTGGCTTTTGGGAATATTGGGTTGCTAGTCAACTGTTCCTGATGATGGACATAGTATTCCTTCTGATAATATTTTGTTTCTTAGGTTTATTATCTGCAGATATATAGTATGATGCTCTGTTTTTTATTTTGTTTCTTAGGTTTATTATCTGCAGATATATAGTATGATGCTCTGTTTTTTATTTTTGCTGATTATAATTCTTTGCTTTTCAGGGGAAAGCTTTTTAAAATGTTATTTGCTAGGTGGTTTTTGATTTCTTTTGGAAGATAAAGCAAATTAAAATCCCCGTTTCGGCTGGTGCGCCAGCTGCGGCCGTACTTGAGTTGATCGGACCTGACCATGGTGGTCCATGCCTTAGTGACTTCCAGACTGGACTACTGTAATGCGCTGTATGTGGGGCTGCCCTTGAAGACGGTTCAGAAGCTGCAACTAGTGCAGAATGCGGCGGCCCGGGTGGTCACTGGAGCTAGGCGGTTTGACTCTGTTGAACAGCTGCTTCAGCGGCTGCACTGGCTGCCCGTTCGTTTCCGAGCCCAATTCAAGGTACTGCTAATGACCTTTAAAGCCCTTCATGGTTTGGGTCCAGGATATCTGAGGGACCGCCTTCTCCCATACATTCCAGCCCGCTCTCTTAGGTCATCTGAGGGGGCTCTCCTGTGGGTGCCACCTCTATCGCAAGTTAGGGGAGTGGCAACACATGGGCGAGCCTTCTCTGCTGTGGCGCCACAGCTGTGGAACTCCCTGCCAGGGGATCTGAGAACCACCCCCTCCCTCATGACTTTTCAGCGGGGGCTCAAAACGTTTCTGTTTCGTCTTGCGTTTGGGTGATGGGTTGTTGTCTGCCCCCAGTTTCTCAGTATGTTCTGCCTTGTTGTTGTTCTGCTTTACATTGTCACCCCCCAGTGGATTTTATTGTTTTTTAATTTACTTTATGTAGTGTTTTTAAATTATGTATTTTAACTTGTTGTAAGCCGCCTTGGGCATTTGCCTCAGCATAGGAAAAGGCGGGGTATAATTTTTTTCAAATAAATAAATATCAGTGAAATCTTTGACATTCCCAAACTCTCCATAACACCACGGGCCACCACATGTGTGCCTTTAAGCTCATGTTGAACTAACCACATCATTCCCTCTACCTTAGCTGTTCATCTGAATCCAGCAATATGACAGTTATTTTCCTGAGATGCCATCCACCTATTTCTGCAACCATGATATGACTGTGGCAGCAATCTCATGGCTATACATGAGTGTAATGAGAAGTGTTATCAAATGCACATCGATCAAAAACTAGCCCTGGTGATCATCTGCAGTGGCTTTCTTTTAGGCCACAGTTCTATCCTTTGCCTCCCCTACCAATGCAGCTGTGCCACCAGAGTGTGTGTTAGATCCTGCAAGGGGGGGGGCAGAGGACTCCTACAGGTAAGCCTCCAGTGCTGGAATGGGACTACTCAGACCAGCACTAGTGATTTCGCTAGTACAAGTCTGAGTGGACTTGGGAAGGTGGATCAAGGTCTGGAAGGGGGATAGGATATCAGTGGTGCCGCTGCCTCTGATGCTGCCCACTTCCAGTCCTCATTCCACCTCGTCTCTTCCCCATTCGTTCCCCTCCCTTCCGCCCCCCAGGCTGACTTGCTGGCGCCAGGGGATGTGGAGGATCTGCTGGCAGGCCGCTTGATGCTTACGGCAGCGGCCTGGCTGCTCCAGATTAGCATGTCACAATTTGCGACAGCTGTCAAACTTTACGCTGCCAGAATGCTAGTTCTGTTGGTGTAAGGGCCACATAGGAATGGACTGTTACAGCCCATTCCAACCCAACTCCTCTCCAAGTCAGGCATAAGTGTGGCCTAAGTGCAGCCTAAGTTAGGCAGAAGTTATGCCTGAGGTAGGTCAGAGTTATGCCTGAGTTAGGCAGGCTGCAGTTTCTGTGGCCCAGCACCACCCCAGGATCCAGGCAACACTTACCTCCCAGGCAGGCAGGCTCTTCTCCAGGCTCCGTGTCTGGCTCAGGCATGTGCAGGCCTCTGTCTGCATGTGTCAGCGTCCATCCATGGCAGCTGCCACAGGGTCTGTCGCAGCCCGGTCGCAAAGGGGCTGACCGCAGGCAGGGGGGTTGTGCCAGTCATGTGGTGGGCGCAGGGCAGGTGACAGGTGAGCGAGGTGCCTGAGCCCAGCCGCCACAGGGCACCCTGTGCATCAGCCACCTGCTGCAGGGGAGAGTGGCCGTCCCCTTCCTCCTGCAGAAGGCGATGCCACCCCCAAGCCAGGTTGAGGCTGCACTGGGGGGTGAGCGAGGGAGGGAAGGGAAGGGGAGGGGGGTGGGAAAGTCACACACAAGGGGGGTCTCATGAGGACTGGAACTGCCTCTGACATGACTCGCCCGTGCGCTGCCTGAAGCCCTGGGCCTCCAAGGCCAGGGCAATGCCCACAAAGAAGGCATCCCGGCGTGCCGGCTGCTCTGTGCCCCGGCCAAGACCAAGAGATGCCTTGGGCTTGTCTGCTGCGAGCGTGAAGGGCTCACACAGCTCATCACACCCCCAGATGGGGCGACGACGGCGCCTCACGGCAGGCGCTCTAGCAGGGTGGGGGGTGGCCAGCAGCCATCATCAGGGAGTGGGAGGAGAGGCAGACACACAGGCAGGCAGACAGGGGGTGCTGGGGAGGGGCATCGGTGGGTCAGAGACAGACAGACAGACAACAAGGCTGGTGGGAGAGAGATTCCGAGGGGTCTGCAGAGACCGATAGGGACACGGGGCGCTCCGCAGATGAAGGTGATGCATAAACAGGCGCCTCTTATGCAGACAGACTTTGGGCGGAAGTGGCTGCATTACGGGCGGACCTTCGACGGTAGCGCCTTCATTACGGGCGGACCTTCGACGGAGGCGCCTGCATTACGGGCGGACGCCCTGGCTGTCACTGTTTGCCTGCCTGAGAGGCCCCCCTGACTCCCCCCTCCCCTCTGTGCCATGGGGGTGTCGCAGCGCCCTGCTGGGTTCTCCCAGGGAAGGCCGTGGCAGTCCCTGGACGGGACTCATGTAGGGGCTTCAGGGCTGGGGGCTGTCTGTGTGTGTGTGGGGCAATGCTTGTGTAAACACTGGGCACATATGTTTCACTGGGGCTCTGCCCGAGGGGCATCTTTATTATTCTGGAACATTAGGAGACATGGCCAGGCAAGGCTGTCAGGGGTAGTCACAATCAGAAAGCAGCAGCAGCACACCTGCCCTATGGACCTGGACATGCAGGCTCTTCCCCTGTGGAACCACAGCCTGCTCCATAGAAAGGGGAGGGGCAGCAAGAATGACAGCCAGGGAGGTGGAGCAGCAGCAGCGCTGGCAGCTGAGGAGGGTTGCAGGGCTGGCTCCCTGACCTCTGGCAGCATCAGGCAGACGACAGTGGGGCAACCAGACTGCAGGCCCAGGGGTGCTCCCAGGAAGGTAGGTGATAGTGGACGTTCCTGGGGGGACGTTCCTGGGGAGACAAAAAACAAGGGGGGGTTACATGTCAGCTGGTATGTGGAAGCAGTCACCATTGACGACAAGCCAGTGTGTCAGTTGCAAAAGCCTGCAGGGAGAGAAATAAAACACAGCTGATAGGTGTGACACACATAGCATGGTCTGAGCTGCTTACCTGGGTGTAAGGAGAGCATGATCCTGTAAGGGGAAAGGGTCAAAGAGAGAGACAACACAACTTGGGGGTCACAACCATGGCAATCCTAGCAATACTGACCTGTCAGTAGACCCTGTGGAGAAAAGGGGGGGGGAACAGCTGGTGTCTACATAAGGCTAACAGTTCCACACTTGTGGCATTGTCTGCTCACATGACTACAGGCAGCAATCAGACACAACAGTGGTAAAGAGGCATATCATAGCAGGCTATGCAGGCAGCTATGAGACAAGACATTGGTAGAGAGGCGTATCATGGCAGGCTATGCAGGCAGCTATGAGACAAGACATTGGTAGAGAGGCGTATCATGGCAGGCTATGCAGACAGCTATGAGACAACACATTGGTAAAGAGGCATGTATCCTTCCTATATTTCTAAATGCAAAGAGGCAGCAGTCAGACCACATGTCAGCACAAACCCTGCTCTTACCTGCTCTTACCTGCTGGTGTTGTTGCCTGTGGGGGGGGGAAGAGGGGCTGGGAGAAAGACATGGGTTAGCAAACACTTGCATAGAGGCAGCTGCCCAGGCACAGCTGTAAACAGGTTGGCCACAGCCAGAACAGCCCTCTCTGCCCTAGAGGGAGGCAGAGAGGAGAAGAGAGAAGTGGGGTGTTTGTGAATTTTGCCCTCCACCAACAAAGTCCCACTTTGTGGCTGTGAGGGACAGAACCCCACGCCACGTGCTCAGAGAGAGAGAGTGACTGGAGGTCTGGGGCTGGGCTTTTGTGGGAATGAGGCTGGGTGCTGATAGGCTCCCTATCTTAGGCATAACTCTGTCGGTTTCCAGACCTAGCAGGCCCAACTCCGTCCTAACTCTGACCTAACTCAGGAGTAGGGTGTTAGAAATTTTCAGGAGAGGGCTGGCTTAGGTAAGGTAAAATGGCTCCTATGGGTCTCCTCGAATTTGGGTCCACCTTTTTGGTCGACCTAAATTTTGTGTCAGCATTTGTGTTGGAGGGGGCGTGTCTGTGCTTGCCAGGGTCTGGAATCCAACGTTAATTGGTTTCCGCCCCCGTTACACCCACGGTCCGCCCATGTTCCGCCCACTTTTAGGTCAACTTTAGGTCTGACTTGTGCTGCTTAGCCCTTGGGTTGGAATGGGCTGTTCTTAGTCCCTTGGTTGTAACTTCAACCTAACTTTGACCTAACTTCGCCCTAAATGGTTGCATTCCAGACCTAACTTCGACCTAAACGACATAGGCTGACTTTAGGTCTGACTTGGGCTGCTTAGCACTTGGGTTGGAATGGGCTGTTACAGCCCATTCCAACCCAAGTGCTAAGCAGCCCAAGTCAGACCTAAAGTCAGCCTAAGTCGTTTAGGTCGAAGTTAGGTCTGGAACACGACCATTTAGGGCGAAGTTAGGTCGAACTTAGGACAGACGGACTAAGAACGGATTAAGAACAGCGCACATGCGCACCACAGACGCCGGCACAACTCGGACCTAAAATCGGCCTAAAAGTGGGCGGACCATGGGCGGACCGTGGGCGTAACGGGGTTGGAAACCAATTAACGTCGGATTCCAGACCCTGGCGAGCACAGACACGCCCCCTTCAACACAGAAGCTGACACAAAAGTTAGGTCGACCAAAAAGGTGGTCCCAAATTCGAGGAGACCCATAGGACCCATTTTACCTTACCCAAGCCAGCCCTCTCCTGAAAATTTCTAACACCCTACTCCTGAGTTAGGTCAGAGTTAGGACGGAGTTGGGCCTGCTAGGTCTGGAAACCGACAGAGTTATGCCTAAGATAGGGAGCCTATCAGCACCCAGCCCCACCCAGCCTCTTTCCCACAAAAGCCCAGCCCCAGACCTCCAGTCTCTCTCTCTCTCTCTCTGAGCATGTGGCGTGGGGTTCTGTCCCCCACAGCCACAAAGTGGGACTTTGAAAAATTTTCAAACACCCCACTTCTCCTCTTCTCCTCTCTCCTCTCTGCACCCCTCTAGGGCAGAGAGGGCTGTTCTGGCTGTGGCCAACCTGTTTACAGCTGTGCCTGGGCAGCTGCCTCCATGCAAGTGTTTGCTAACCCATGTCTTTCTCCCAGCCCCTCTTCCCCCCCCCACAGGCAACAACACCAGCAGGTAAGAGCAGGGTTTGTGCTGACATGTGGTCTGACTGCTGCCTCTTTGCATTTAGAAATATAGGAAGGATACATGCCTCTCTTTACCAATGTGTTGTCTCATAGCTGTCTGCACAGCCTGCCATGACATGCCTCTCTACCAATGTCTTGTCTCATAGCTGCCTGCATAGCCTGCCATGATATGCCTCTCTACCAATGTCTTGTCTCATAGCTGCCTGCATAGCCTGCCATGATATGCCTCTTTACCAATGTCTTCTCATAGCTGCCTGCATAGCCTGCCATGATATGCCTCTCTACCACTGTGTTGTCTCCTAGCTGTCTGCATAGCCTGCCATGACATGCCTCTCTACCACTGTGTTGTCTCATAGCTGTCTGCATAGCCTGCCATGACATGCCTCTCTACCAATGTGTTGTCTCATAGCTGCCTGCATAGCCTGCCATGATATGCCTCTTTATCAATGTCTTGTCTCATAGCTGCCTGCATAGCCTGCCATGATATATAGGATACATGCCTCTTTACCACTGTTGTGTCTGATTGCTGCCTGTAGTCATGTGAGCAGACAATGCCACAAGTGTGGAACTGTTAGCCTTATGTAGACACCAGCTGTTCCCCCCCACCTTTTCTACACAGGGTCTACTGACAGGTCAGTATTGCTAGGTTTGCCATGGTAGTGACCCCCAAGTTGTGTTGTTGTCTCTCTCTTTGACCCTTTCCCCTTACAGGATCATGCTCTCCTTATACCCAGGTAAGCAGCCCAGACCATGCTATGTGTGTCACACCTATCAGCTGTGTTTTATTTCTCTCCCTGCAGGCTTTTGCAACTGACACACTGGCTTGTCTTCAATGGCGACTGCTTCCACACACCAGCTGCCATGTGACTCCCCCTTGTTTTTTGTCTCCCCAGGAACGTCCACTACCACCTACCTTCCTGGGAGCACCCCTGGGCCTGCAGTCTGGTTGCCCCACTGTCGCCTCCCTCGATGCTGCCAGAGGTCAGGGAGCCAGCCCTGCAACCCTCCTCAGCTGCCAGCGCTGCTGCTGCTCCACCTCCCTGGCTGTTGTTCTTGCTGTCCCTCCCCTTTCTATGGAGCAGGCTGTGGTTCCACAGGGGAAGAGCCTGCATCTCCAGGTCCATGGGGCAGGTGTGCTGCTGCTGCTGCTTTCAGATTGGCTGCTGTGACTACCCCTGGCAGCCTCGCCTGGCCATCTCTGCTAACGTTCCAGAACAATAAAGCTGCCCCTTGGGCAGAGCGCCAGTGAAACATATGTGCCCAGTGTTTACACAAGCATTGCCCCCCACACCCAGACAGCCCCCAGCACTGAAGCCCCTACATGAGTCCCAGCCAGGGACTGCCACGGCCTTCCCTGGGAGAACACAGCAGGGGCGCTGCCAGACCCCCATGGCACAGAAGGGAGGGGGGAGTTGGGGGGGCCTCTCAGGCAGGCAAACAGTGACAGCCAGGGCGTCCGCCCGTAATGCAGGCGCCTCCGTCTAAGGTCCGCCCATAATGCAGCCCTCCATCGAAGGTCCACCCATAATGCAGCCGACCTCCATCGGTCCACCCATAATGCAGGCGCCTCCGTCTAAGGTCCGCCCATAATGCAGCCGACCTCCATCGGTCCACCCATAATGCAGGCGCCTCCGTCTAAGGTCCGCCCATAATGCAGCCGACCTCCATCGGTCCACCCATAATGCAGGCGCCTCCGTCTAAGGTCCACCCATAATGCAGGCGCCTCCGTCTAAGGTCCGCCCATAATGCAGCCGACCTCCATCGGTCCACCCATAATGCAGGCGCCTCCGTCTAAGGTCCGCCCATAATGCAGGCGCCTCCGTCTAAGGTCCACCCATAATGCAGCCGACCTCCATCGGTCCACCCATAATGCAGGTGCCTCCGTCGGTCCACCCATAATGCAGCCGACCTCCATCGAAGGTCCACCCATAATGCAGCCGACCTCCATCGAAGGTCCACCCACAATGCAGGCGCCTCTGTCGGTCCACCCATAACGCAGCCGACCTCCATCGAAGGTCCACCCATAATGCAGCCGACCTCCATCGAAGGTCCACCCATAATGCAGGCGCCTCTGTCGGTCCACCCATAATGCAGCCGACCTCCATCGAAGGTCCACTCATAATGCAGCCGACCTCCATCGAAGGTCCACCCATAATGCAGGCGCCTCTGTCGGTCCACCCATAATGCAGCCGACCTCCATCGAAGGTCCACCCATAATGCAGCCGACCTCCATCGAAGGTCCACCCATAATGCAGGCGCCTCTGTCGGTCCACCCATAATGCAGCCGACCTCCATCGAAGGTCCACCCATAATGCAGCCGACCTCCATCGAAGGTCCACCCATAATGCAGGCGCCTCTGTCGGTCCACCCATAATGCAGCCAACCTCCATCGAAGGTCCACCCATAATGCAGCCGCTTCCGCCCAAAGTCTGTCTGCATAAGAGGCGCCTGTTTATGCATCACCTTCATCTGCGGAGCGCCCCCTGTGTCCCTATCGGTCTCTGCAGACCCCTCTCTCGGAATCTGTCTCCCACCAGCCTTGTTGTCTGTCTGTCTGTTTCTGACCCACCCATGCCCCTCCCCAGCACCCCCTGCCTGCCTGCCTGCCTGTGGCCTCCCCTCCCACTCCCTGATGATGGCTGCTGGCCACCCCCCACCCTGCCAGAGCGCCTGCCGCAAGGCGCCGGCGTCGCCCCATCTGGGGGCGTGATGAGCTGCGTGAGCCCTTCACGCTCACAGCAGACAAGCCCGAGGCATCTCTCGGTCTTGGCCGGGGCACAGAGCAGCAGGCACGCCGGGATGCCTTCTTTGTGGGCATTGCCCCGGCCCTGGAAGCCCTGGGCTTCAGGCAGCGCACGGGCAAGTCATGTCAGAGGCAGTTCCAGACCTCATGAGACCCCCCTTGTGTGTGACGTTCCCACCCCCCTCCTTCCCTTCCCTCCCCCGCTCACCCCCCAGTGCAGCCTCAACGTGGCTTGGGGGTGGCATCGCCTTCTGCAGGAGGGAGGGGACGGCCACTCTCCCCTGCAGCAGGTGGCTGATGCACAGGGTGCCCTGTGGCGGCTGGGCTCAGGCACCTCGCTCACCTGTCACCTGCCCTGCACCCACCACATGACTGGTGCAACCCCCCTGCCTGCGGTCAGCCCCTTTGTGACCGGGCTGCGACAGACCCTGCGGCAGCTGCCATGGATGGACGCTGACACATGCAGACAGAGGCCTGCACATGCCCGAGCCAGACACGGAGCCTGGAGAAGAGCCTGCCTGCCTGGGAGGTAAGTGTTGCCTGGATCCTGGGGTGGTGCTGGGCCACAGAAACTGCAGCCTGCCTAACTCAGGCATAACTCTGACCTACCTCAGGCATAACTTCTGCCTAACTTAGGCTGCACTTAGGCCACACTTAGGCCTGACTTGGAGAGGAGTTGGGTTGGAATGGGCTGTGAGTTACCTTATATTGACACTCACTGCTGACCTGTTTTCTTTCAAATTTGAAATGAGTGCAAATTGACTTCATATCAGCATTTTGCAAGGGGGTTAAAGTAGCTATTGAACTCCACAAGTGTGTGTGGCAGTTTTTCAGTTAGACAAAAATGCCACTTAGAAGACATCTAGTGCATGTTGGATTTCTTCCATATATTATGGAAATCAATTCAGGAGCTGTTATTTCATGCAATGTTAAAAGCCTAGAAACGTTCAAGTAGGGTCAGTCATTTGGGTCCCCACCTGACTCTTACCCAGCCGGGAAGGGAGATCAGGTTGCCTAGATTGATTGGATTGGAATTGCATATTTTGTCCATGAGAAGAAATAGCTAGTGATGACCTCTTATTATTGTGTCCATCATCACTATCCAATGATGTTGGTGGGTATTTTGTGCTAGAAATATATTTAGGTGGGATTCTGGAAGAAGGAAAGACTTGATGAACTACAAAATCTCTTGATGAACTACAAACTGTGTTAGTAATTTGATCCCACAATCAAACACTGTCGTTTTACAAGACTACAACATCTTGATTCATTAATTTCACAATATTTTCTTGGGAGCCACTGCAAGGCTGCAGCCGCTACTGCTCAGGCAGACATCTTTTTTTTAAAAAAATAAACTGTCTGGAGTAGCTGAGCAATGAAGGCATTGCATAATGGATATGTTCAGTCAAAGCCAAGAACACAGAGTAAGTAGGTTTCTCAATTATATTCCCATTTAACCTAGTGAAAAGGTGACAGCTGAATAATCAGAACCACAGAAAATGGATGCTTAATTCAAACTTCTTTGAGTCATTTCAGTATACCAAGGGGTCTTGAGGTACAATGTAAACAGAACACACTGCCTTGATGTTGACAGGTATTTTCTGATTGTTCTGAAAATGATTCACCAATATATTTATTTATGGTATTTATTTGTTCAAAATATCTGTATCCTGCCTGTCCGCCCTTCAAAGGAGGCACCCAAGGCAGCTCACAACATATTAAATACCACTATAAAATACAATAAAAACAAAACCAATAATTAACAAGATGAAACACAAAAAAACAAAACACATTAACAGCCCAACCCTATCCTCCTTCCCCCCCCCCCACTATAGTATGCAGGCACACCCAAGCAGGTAGTGCTGTGTGCTATGGGGGGAGGCAATTGGGTGGCTTGGGGGAGACAAAGGATTTTTTTCCCTTACCACTTCATAAGACCCTATGTAGTTGGCACAGGTCCAAGGAGAGAATGGGGGAGTATTGGTAGGCTCTGGAGGGGATAGCATCCCAGCACATGTTGCTCGTGCCAGGATACACACCCCCTCTCACCTCCGACATGCCTCCTGCCCTCCTTCTGGTTCACCCAGGAACACCCTCTTCCCTCCAATGTACTGGGACCAACAGAGTCTCTCCTGGCCACTGCTACACATGGGGTGCTGCTTGCTTTCTCTTGCAGTGGCCCAGAAGTGTGTGGTAACTTACTCCACTGCATTTGCAACACCATAAAGCATGTTCTGCTGCTGGAATGCAAGTTTCGGCAACAAACCCTGCCCATAGAACTGCAAACAAAGGAGCTAGAACAGACCAACGTTAATTTAGGCCCCAAGGGCTTAATGGAACAGAAATGTTTTGAGTTGTTTTCAGCGCAGTGGCGTTAATGGAGCCAACCTTACATCCATAACTTGGTTCCATAACTTGGGTGCCACTGCAGAGAAGTCCTTGTCACCCGACACCACTAAACACAACTCTGCCAGTATTGGCACATGCAAGAAAACACTTTCAGTGTTTTTGTTTTATTTCAAGAGATAGACGGTTCAATATAGGTGGGTGGGGGAGTTCCTTCCAGTACTCTGGTGTTCCCAAGCCATTTAGGGCTCTAAAGGCCAAAATCAACACCTTAGATTGCCGCCAGAAACAGATCTACAACCAATGCAACTGATAAAGTAGAGGCATGATACGGTTGCCACACCTCATGCTGGTCAACAATTGTGCAGCAGCACAATTAAAGGTACCAAATGGTCTTCACTAGAATGCATTACAATAATCCAAACCCTGTTTGCTTCAACAGAGCCAGGTGGGGAGAAAGTGAGAGGAGGCAGCGTGGCGGGGCACACCTCCTCAGTTTGCTGCTCCTGTCTACTTATGTGGCTACTTCAGTCAACCATGTGACTGGGCTGCCCTAGTCAAGTCTGATTGATCCAAGACAGGACTCAGCCAATGCACCAATCTATGCTGGGCAAAAGAATTCCAGCTTACAGCTGACACCTGAGCATCAGCTTCTAGCTGCAAGACTGGGTCCAGGAGCACTTCCAAGCTTCAAACCAAACAGTGAATATATACATTTTGACATTATCTATGGTACTGAGGATTTGTTTTTCATAACTGTCTATTGATCTGTCTATTTGAACAGTTTCTCCTTTAGATGAACAAGAACTAGAACAAGAATAGTTTTCATTGCCTCAATAACTATTTATGATAAAATACACATATTTTATTCAATGTACTACTTGTTATGAATCAAAAGTCATTTCCCTCAAGAAGTCCATTTCTGTCTCAGAACACAAAATGAGATTCTACCCAACATCCCATCTAATTTCATCTATTTTTGTCAGTCTTGGTCTCCTAGACATTAATTCCAATTCGGAGAGAATGGTGCAGGAGCCCCCATGGCTGGCAGGCCTCTGATGGGGAGGGAGCTGCGCCCGCCGGAGGAAGGTGAGGTCCACGCTGGCTGGCGGAGAGGTGGGGGGAGGGCGGCAGGGAGGAGGCATTCTGGAGCAGGGAGAGCGTGGGGAGGAGGGTGAATCAGGCCCAAGCTTGAACGCCTGACACAGGGCTGTTCGGAGCCGCGCCGGCCATTTTGGTGTTGTGCCTCTGGGTAGCGTCATAGGGGCTGCTGCTGGGGCTCAGCCTGAGGAGATCTCCAGTCCCATGCTGGGTGAAGCCGAGCCTGCCCCAGCACTGCTACATTGGAGCATGAGGCTTTGAATAGGATTGACTAGTTTGCTCATCATTAGTTCTTGCCACATCCCTTCCTCCAAATCCAAATTGCTCATGAAATACCATGTGATGCTTAGGAAGGTGTATGCAATCAATAATGTCAGTATCAGAATCCTAATTTTGATATCTGGGAGTCTAGGTGGAATTTTATCCTTTCTGGCCATGGAAAACAAACCATGAACTGGTGTAAGCAACTAGAGATGAAACCGATTAGTAACGGTAGCTTTTACATTAATATGCTGTACATGTACATGCATAATTCTGCCTACCTGTGTTGTCTGATTTAGTTTAAAATGTCTATTGTAAAACATTTTTCTGCATACATCTTGCCATTCTTATTCATGGCCTTCATCTTGATGAGCCTGAGAAGCAGCTGAAGCATCTCTTCTTAAGATGATGGTAAAAGTCTCACTTGTCTAATTTAATGGATTGGAGTACTTCTGTGGAAGTGATGTTGTAAAAAATATTCATTAACATTGATGGAGAGTGTTACCCAGAACAGCAAGAACTGTAGTGTAAAACCTTATCAAGATTCAGAGCAAAGGATGCTTGCCAGGGAAAAAAAAAATCATTTGTTTTTCAGCAAGATGCTGCCACATATGCACTGCCAAATCCAGGGGCAATGGTGATTGATTCCTGATTGCAGGCTAAGCTGCTTTGACAGTGCCTAGCCAAGAAGGGAGTAAGGTTGTCAGTTCTCATCCAGAGATTATACTTTTATCTCTAAATGCCCTCTTCTTCTTCTTCTTCTTCTTCTTCTCCTTGCTATGAGCAAAATGTGGACATGGCAGAGCAGGCAGGACAAGTGGATTGGCAAGGGGGCAAGGAGTAAGAGGCACAGCAGTTGCATCCTTTATCTGTGCTTTGAAATATTTCGCAGTCACCAGGTGAAGACCTAGCAATGATACAAGGACGAGCACGCAGGCAATGATTATTATCCTTAGTTTGGGGAGTTGTGGTTTTTGGAGGACATAGCTTGAGAGGAGATGATTATATGCTGT
The DNA here is from genome assembly GCA_026170595.1 of Plestiodon gilberti rubricaudatus. NCBI lineage: Eukaryota > Metazoa > Chordata > Lepidosauria > Squamata > Scincidae > Plestiodon > Plestiodon gilberti. Next base: position 179,033,773 of record JANXHW010000003.1, on the reverse strand, counting down.
GTCTGTTGACCCTTGGGGAGGCATTCACAGAGCCTTAACACAGGCCTACAGCAAGATTTTTCCTATGCCAAGGGAAGAGAGGTAGGGGCTTGTGTTATGTTTAATGGGACAATGCACATAGTTAAGAGAAGAGCATCCTACTAATCTTCCATTCCATTCCCCCTGTCCTCTGCCTTCTATTGTCTGATTCTGTTTTTTTGTACAGTAAGTCTTCAAAGTCATTTTGTTTAAAGTCGTTTCATTTTAAAGTTGACAGGAAAATGCCATAGGAACATTTACATTTGTCAATTAGCCAATGGTAAAATTGGTTTGATTATAAGTTGTTTAGTTTAAAGTCGCAGTTTCAAAGAAGAACCTATCTACAATTTTAAATGAGGACTTGCTGTAATGTGATGTCACCTTTGCATACTACCAAACAGTAAAAATGGCTCACACAATGTGGTGAGAATATTCTCTCCTTTGTTGTTTTATTGAAAATGTTGTGTGACCAATCTAGAACTCTTGGGTTCAGACATGTACTGTATTGTTACAATTTTGGGTGGGGAGTCACAGTTTGTCAATTCAATTCTGGAAAAACTAATTGCAGACCAGGTGCCTAGAGAGTTTCAGTGGGGTGGTTGTACCACTGTATATGTGAATGTGCGGGAGCACTCATTCAAAGATGAACAAACTCTTAGTATTGGTATGCTAGTAGTGTTTTACAGCACAATCTTGTGCAAGTCAGGACCATTGGAGCAACTGCTCCACTGGCCTAGGGTGTCACAAATGTGCCGTAAAGCACGTTTGCATCACCCTGGGAGAAAGTGGTGCCGGTGCCGTGGTTGGCATCGCTCTCCTCACACTGGAGACAACGCTGCGCCCACCAGGGAAGGTGAGTTCCCCACTGGGTGATGGAGGGGACTGGGGAGGATGGAACGGGGCATTCCCAAGGGTTAGGTCGGATGGGCCCGGGGAGGAATCATTGGCAGCCTCCTCTGCCGAATCCTATCCCCCTTCCCGGGCCTGGCCACCATTACACAGACAGCTTGAATGTGCATCAGCAAAATAGCTGGTGCACGTTCGAGTAGACCCATCGGGGCGGCAGGGGCTCTACTCAGGAAAAGGGAAGAACAGCCCCTTCCCCTGAGGAGAGCGCTGGCGCAGGTTCCTATCTGGATAGGATGCAGTGCGGGCTCTACGCTTGTGCTGCAGCCTAGCTAGACAGGATTGTTCTGTTAATTGCATAATTTGGGGTAGTTTGGATGTTCAACTTTCACATGTGACTGTGCAGGAATGGAGCAGTGGTTTGTGTATGCTACTCCTTGTGCAGTTGAATGTCTGATCGAATCATATCGTACAAAACAGTTACTTAAATAAGACCCACATATGTTCTCTGGAACTAGCTGGGAAACTCTGAATAATTTTAGAGGGGAAAAAGAATATTAGAAGGGGAAAAGAATATGAAGGTTCACTTGCTGTGGTGATTTGGGCAGGATTGTGGAGGAATGAACCTGCTGTTGCTCACTACATACCGTATTGGTCTGAGTATAAGACTCACTTTTTTCTCCTAATTTAAGTTTTTAAACTAGGGGTGTGTCTTATAATCAGGCTGTTGCAATTTAATGCCAGTGATTTAATTAATTATTTTTAATAGCACCAAACTTTAGGGGTGCTTATAATCAGGTGTGTCTTATACTCGGGACAATACGGTACATGCTGGACCTTGGGCAATGCCCATTAGTTCTTGAAATCCAGGAAATCTGGGAAGAGACATACTGTACTGCTAGGGCATCTCCTTCAGAGTGTGACAGAGTGTCCTTGCAATGTTATGCCCTTCAGACCTGCAGAGACTGACTGAAAAACAGATTCCTCTTGACACTGGCAGTTATTTCATCAGTCATTTATTAACACATGGCTAGAGATCATTATTTCTATGGAAACAAAATAAAGGAATTGCGCAGAACAAAAATTAAGTTATCGAAAAATGCAGGCTTGTGCTTTAGGCTTTGATTTCCAGTCCAATAGATGCCCATCCGATGGGATGGGATTGTAGCTCTCAGTGGTAAAGCACATGTCGATGATCCCAAGTTCAATCCTCAGCATCTCCAGACAGGACAGAAAACACAATTCCTGCCTGAAACTTTGAACACTACTGAGCTAGAGGACCAATGGGCATTCAGGATAAGGCAGCTTCCTGTAAGATGCCAAGATAGGGGCCATTGGTCCATTCTGTCCAGAGTGCAATCTGCTTAAACACAGAAAAACAGTGTGTACTTGTGCAGCTCAATGAGCCCCTGGTTCTGTGTATTAAGTAACAGCATTAGGCTATGAACAAAGAAAGCTTTGTTGGTTGATGTTCAACAATAGTCCACAATGACATCATCTGTAAGATCTGAAATGTGGCTTTTAATAGTACGCTATGTGTAATTAAATAGGCTGAATGGAACAAGATCCCATTTCATAAAATATTCACAATGAACTAATGGGGAATTATATAATGGGTTTTTTTAGCTGGCATTGCATAGGACAGTCAAAGCTATTTCAAGAAGAATGTGATGAGAAGGATCTGAGACATCAGACATTTGTGCCTGTTAGAGAGGTTTGTTTGCTTTATGTTTGCTTTCAAACATGAACTCATCTGCAGTGGCCATGGGTTTATGCGACTGCTGTAAGCACATGATTCTGTGCTATGTGTTAAATGCCCCCCTCTTAAGGGTCAGCCAAGCAGCTGATAAGAGTGTTAATGATGGAGGAGACACTCCCTGCAAGGGCAGGAGTCTCACATATGCAGGAGCAATCACTGGACCACCCTTATGTCCTCTGAGTGGTGGAACAGATAGCAGCTCCACCCCCACCTCAAATTCAGGTTATGGGCTTGCTCCTGTTGACTTTGGAGACCAATTACCCGGTGTTGATTTTTATGCCTTGCAAGGTTTACCTTTGCAATTGCCTCCTGTTCTGCCCCAATATCTAAAAAGTGGCTGGTAGCAGTTTAATTGTGCCATTCATAAACCAAACCTGTTACAGAGAGGAGAGCTGTTAATCCTTGGTCTTCAGCTTTGGGTCTCCTTTCTGCTGAAAGCCAGAGATTCAGATTTACAGCAAACATACAAGATGTTTCTATTTGCATTGACTTTTAGTGGTCAGGGAGTCAAGTGTATATCAGTTTGGCCAGTGTAGTTCATATTTTAATTTGATTCTTCTTTCTAAAGAGCAACTACCACCCAATCCTACCCTCTGCCAGTCCATAGCACACAGCACCACTGACAGAGTGCTCACTGCATGCTATGGTGAGGGGCAACTAGATGGCCCAGGACAGGTAAGTAAAACTATTGTTTTATTTACCTCCCCATATGCTGCCTGACCTCCAATGGGTCTCCTCGGACCCATGCCAGCTACTTGTCAGCTATTTAGCTGGCATAAGTCCAAAGAGAGTCAGGGGGTGTCGTGGGCCAGGAAAAGGGGAATAGGATCTCAGTATGTGCCACTGCTGCTGAGCTCCTCCCCTCCTGAACCATCCCTGGCCTGGCCCCCACCCTGAACTGCCCATGATCCTTCCTTGAACTGCCCCCACCGCTGCTCTACCTGGTCTGGCTTGGTCCGCTCCTTCCGGTGTGGGGTTTCCCTACTCCCTACTCTCACGCTGTCATTAGCAAGCCACCCATTACTGGAGAAGTTTGCACAACAACAGCCGAGGCCTTATGCTGACAGATCGCAAGATTCGTCAGAGTAAGGCCACCATAGGATTGGGCTGTAAATCTTTATGTATCATGTACTGTAGATTTAAGAAAACCTGTTGACCAGAGACACGTTCATTCTCCTTTGTTATTTCTTTCAAGTTTGAAATATGAATAAAGGAATGAGTAAAGTGGATTGACACAATATTTTCCCCAGATTATGATAGAGGTGTCTTGCTATTGTCTCATGGTAAAGATTCACCTGTTTCTAAAGAAAGAAAATATAGCCCAACCTAAAGATGCTGGGCACTGAAAGTGAGTCCTCCCACATGCAAAGCATGTGCTCTACCACAGAGCTTAAGGCCCTCCTCGATGTTTTTTGATTTTATAAAAATAAAGTTTAACAAATTTGACTTGTCAGTCATTTTACACATTCTACATGATGGAATACCTGTCTGGTAGTGATAGTCTTTTTTTCATCACTGGGTTTCTTATTTAGGTGTGTACTAGGTTTAGATCTAGTAGCAAAATATTGCATCGCAGATATTCAGTCCCATGGACCCTTTAGGAATTTGCAGATGATTTCTTCTGTAAACAGTTTAGTCTTTTAATGGGTATTTATCTGTTGATTCTTGGCTTTTGAACTAGTTTCCCAGGGAAATTTATTAAAAGGGTATGGGTTAATTGAAACTCTCTCTTTTACTCATGTATAATTTACGTTTTGTTTTCCGTATAGCAGCAACAACGTACGCAAAGTTAATTATTGACTATTTATAATTGTTCAGGCCTGAAAGGCTATTTCATTAATAAAAGATGGTAATATTTTTGCATGGTTGTATTTGCTCTTATAATATTTCTGTGGTTTGTTTTAATATCTTCTTTTTCCTTTTATGCGTCAATTCCTTTCTCGCCCATGTCTGCCCTTTCTCTCATTAACACTCCTGTAGTTAAGCTCTTTCTTCCAAAGATTAAATCAGTTGCATTGGTAAGCAATTTATTCAGCTGCAAGCATGTGATGTTCCATTGTTTCTTACAGATAGAAACTGACCCTTTTAGAGTTGTGTTTGGTTTAGCCTTCTCTTCTTTTTTCTAATTTGTTCAAGATCTCTGTTGTTGAGTCAATGGTTTCTCCATTGGACTGAACCTGAACAGGACCTGTTTGTTTGGAAACAACAAAGCACAACAGTAAACAATTTGCTAAAGACATTGCATATAGTTGTGTAACACTGTGCAGTTTTGTTTAATTTTCCTTTTTCTTTTACTAGTTTTATTCGAAATTACAAAACTCAGTAACAACGTGAATACACAGTACACTTTGAAGGTAATGGCTGAGTGGGTTGCCAGGCAACCTGCAGAAATCATGCCCAGCTGATTGTTGTCAAGTGAGGGGAGAAAGAGGGGAGAAATTATCCAGGTTCTACTGCTATATGTAAATATGGAGCCCAGCATATATTCTTCTTCTAGGAGTGACTTTTGTGACACATTAAAAAAATAAATGTCAAGCAAGTCTACACAATTTGTTTGGTATATTCCCAACAGATGGCATGTGAAAACACATCAGTGTCATTTAAAAACGTATTTTACTCAATTCTGTTGCTAAGGATCAAGGCTGGTTCCAATTATAGATTAAAAAAAAACATATCAAAGCATATCTAAACAATTGCAAGATAATTGGCAATTTAAATTTACCACCTCTTCTACTCAATATTTTGAACTCACAAGCCCTCAGGAAATAAGGACTGCAGCTAAGTTTAATTTGGGAAAAATCCTTAACCAAATTTCTGTTGATTTTACATATCCTTAAATATGAGTTTATGGTGTCAAGTTAATAGTGCTGAACTGAATACCATTCCAACGGCCGATCCTATGCACGATCCTATGCACGGCCAATCCTCTTGCGATCCACTGCTGTAAATCCTGTGATGGCAGCGTGAAGGAAAGATGCACCATCACCATGTGGCTGGATGCTCCATGCATCTGCCAGCAGATCCCAGATGCAGTGCTGGAGCCAATATGGTGGTGGAAGGGGCTGTTCATTGGTGGATCAGGGGAGGAGTATGGCAGGCAGGGAGGGAGCGGCTCAGGGGTGGGAGAGGGTGGATCTTGTTGGCACTACTGCACACCAAGATCCTATCCCAATTTCCCATCCAGACATGCCCCCTGAGGTTCCTTGGACTTCTGCAGCTAAATAGCTGGCATAGGTCCAAGGAGATCCATTCATGGCCAGGCAGCCTATAGAGAAGTAAGTAAAAATATTTTTACTTACCTCTCCTGGTCCATCACCCCGTATCAGTGATGTAGACTTGAGTATATTGACTCGGACTCAAGTCACGTCAATGACTTGACTTGAACTTGACTTGGCAATTGTAAAAGACTCGAAAGACTCGAATTGAGACTTGGAGCCTTTTAAGACAACCTTTTATTCAGGTTTAAACCCATTTTTCCCATTAAATAGATAGGGACTCGCAACTCGCAACAAAAGACTGGGGACTTGAGGGCAAAGACTTGGGACTTGACTTGAGGCTTGGAGTGAGAGACTTGATCCACATCCCTGCCCCCTACCATAGCATGCAGCACGCGATCTGGCAGTGCGGCTGCATACCCTAAACTGGTGGTGGATAAGATTGGGCCACAAGACTTATTTATATCTTAAGAGAATTTCTAGCCCTTTTCAAGGCAAAGTTTTAAACATATTGACGGCCTGATCAGAAAATTCCTTTGGGCCCTACTAGTGGGTCAAAGTTCGGTATTAGCAAATTACAACTTCCTATTGACAAGGGTGACTTTCATCGTCCAAATCTAAGCATCAAATGTTTCACAATGGTAGAGCACCTACTCTGCATGTAGAAGGCCCAAGGGACAATCCCTGGCATCACCCAGGTGATTCACCCTGGTGCTCACCAAACCTAGATTTGCTAAGCAAGGTGGCGATATCACATGCCCACATGCCATGCCTTGAGACCATGGGCAAAGTTACTGCCTCCTCCTTGTCATAAAATAACTAACTGAATTTCCTCTCCTTTCGTGACATAATGCATGGCTGGCTATTAGCCAAAGTAGAGCTTCTGATATTAATATTGACATTACATGATTATTAGCATTCTCCAAGGCAGGAGGGAAAAAAACTTTTCATAAGAGATGTTGTTCATAGGAATGGGCAGATAGACCTACTTATTGTGTTGTATCATCATGAGGATAGCTTTCACTTTATAAGCAGGAAAATTACAATAATTTGACACTAAGCGGAGCTTTTTAGCCAAGCTTTTAAAAGGTGATGTCTGCTGTGAAATATATTTAAGATAACCCTAAATTAATTTGAGCCACATTTCTCAAAACGTCTTGGCAGATTTCACATGTGAGACTTCACACTGAGCCATTGCTAATATTATGATTATTTTATATAGTTCTCTTGAGATGTGTTTTAATGATGACTCTACAATAAATCTTTCAAACATTTGTGTGAGGAATGGGAGATTATATATGCAGCTTCTTGAAAGTATATTTCCTGTTAGAAGGATTCTTCAGGAGTTAGAAGTTGTACAATCCTGGCTGTACTTACTGTAGGTAGTAGCTAGGTTTATATTCAACTGTTCTGAGAGAAGTTGAAAAAGCAGGTAACAGTGTTGTTGTTGTGCCCCCACATGGTGGAGGCTGCCGACACGACGGCGCCCACATGACGGGGGCCGTGACATCAGCGCGCGGCTGTGATCCTCCCTGCAGTTTGGCTTCCATTTTGTAGCCGTTCGGACCGAGGGCAGGCAGGAGGGCCGAGCAGCCGGGATGGCTGCAAAGAAACAACGGGAACAACTGTAAGTGGCCTGTAACATTCCGCCCCCCCCAAAGTGGCACCTGGTGCCCAGGGCACCAAGGCTCCCCCCCAGACGACGTTTCTGGCATGTAAACCATTAAAAGAATTCACTTTTGGAATGTTCTCTCTCTCTCTCTCTTTCTCTCTCTCCCCCCCCCCCTCTCAAATCTGGAAAAAACAAATTTAAAATTTCAGAATATCCATGGATATGATATGCCATCTTGTGAAAATGCTGTAATTCTTTCATTGTTATATTTGTAACTGTAAGGCTAGTCTATATGGAGTTATATTTGATTATTTTCTTCTGCCATAGTTACGAAGTTGTGATTTGAATCAGTCCTCAGAATCTATCTCACCCACAATCTAAGAACTTGAAACGTCAGAATGCTGTGCAACCCAATACTACCTAATGTTTTGCGCAGAGAGTTAGCAGGCTGGAGGTCTCCTCAAGGTAAGAGGACATTTGTCCCCTTGCCCCAGGGAAAGCCCCAGCTGCAGCAATGGGTCCCCTTGGACCTGCGTGAGCTAAATCACTAGCACAAGTCTGAGGCAATCCATGTTGGAAAAACAGGTCCAGGAAGGATGTAGTGTACACCAGCCTCGCCGATCCCACCCCCTTCTTGGGCCCAATCTGTCCCCTTACACCCCGTCACCGCCCTCCCTGCCCTGTTATACCCCTCCCCATCTCGTTCCACCCTTGCGCCACTTGGTGTGGATCCTACCAAGTCTGAGGCATGCTGTTCCTTGGACTGGCACGCGAGGGCCAGTGCAGGCCTTTGCGCCAGTCCAGCGAACTCCTATTCCATTGCAAAGTGCTTTATAGTGCTTTTGTGACAGCTTGCACTGGCCCAGGGGGTGATTAGGATTGTGGCAAAACTCTGTTTTGGATTGTGGCATAAAGTCCGTCCATTGAGCGGAGAGTACCTACATTGAACCCTGAATTTGAAAATTGTTAAGTGTATGCATTGGAGGAAAAAATGATCCATCACAGAAACTATCATATAAAGCTGCTTTCTTCTAAGTTAAGCCATTGGGTCATCTAATTTACAGTCCAATCCTACTTAAAGATCGGGCGGCACAATCATCCTCTTCCCCGAGTGTAATGGCGGCTGAGGCTGGTAGGCCTCCTCGGATTTCCGCCAGCTATTTTGCTGGCGGAAGTCGGAGGAGGCCGTGTAATGACCCAGCCGCCCTCCGGAGACCAGGACATGGCGGGCGCCATGTCCCAGCCCCCTCCCAGAGCGGCTGGACCTATGGCCACACTCCCGCTACCGCCCAAAACGTCCCAACGCCCGCCCGACTGCTCAACGGATCCGACCTTACCTGGGTCCGCTGGCTGGTCTAGTCCTCCTCTAGGCCTTGCTCTGGCCTGCCCTGCTTTAAAGTAGTCTGTAAACGTGCTTTACAGCACGTTTGCGACTACTTTGGGCTATTCCGGGCAGTGGATCGCTAGGTCCACCGCCCGCAAGGTAAGTAGGATTGCGCCCTTAGTGTTATCTACACTGCCCAGTAGCAGTTCTCCAGGCTTTCAGATGGGAATTCTGGAGAGGCGAAGGAACTGAACCTGAGACCCTTTGCATACATGTGCTCTACCACGGTACAATAGCATCTCTCAATTGATATTATGGACGCCAGTTTGCATTATACCAATATGCAGCCAGCTACATAAATGTTGGCATTTGAGAACAGTTCTTCAGCTTTAAATGTATTATTTGCTTCCGGCACATTACATAAACCAAATCCAAGCCCTACAAAAGAGTTTAGAACATGTCTGCATTCAAGTGATTAACCTTTTCATGCAATAATTTTCTTTCCCTTTCACCTACTTCTATTTTAGCAATTACAAACACATCTATATTTGCCAATTTAGTTAGATTTCTTATGTCAGAAAGGCAATTCTTTATCTCTTTATCTCTTGCTGGGATTCAGAAAAGTGTGAGTTTTCATGAGACATGAGGAGTTGGTGCTTCAGATGCTCCATCTGGAAAGTACCCAGTTTTCCTGAAAGTAAGACCTACCCTGAAAATAACACCTACTGGTAGTTTGGAGCTCGCCTGCCAATACTCGCCTGCTCTATTGCTGGACATGAGAGATTGGGCCAATGGTTCTACAGGCAATGGAGTCACAAGAAATTCAGGCCGGAATGCGGGGTTTGGAGTGTTATGATGATGTTCCAGAAGAAGACGACATGATTGCATTTGGATAAATGTAAATTGTTGTACCGGTACATTAAAAAAAAAAAAAAGACATCCCCTGAAAATAAGACCTACTGCGGTTTTTGGAGCCAAAATTAACATAAGATCCGGTCTTATTTTTGGGGAAACAGGGTATGTGGGGAAATGTTGCTGGTCGTATTCTGCATCTTTTTAGATTGTGAGCCCTTTTGGGACAGGGAGCCATTTAATCATTTGATTTTGTCTGTAAACTGCTTTGTGAACTTTTTGTTAAAGTGGTATATAAATACTGTTTAATAATAATAATAATAATAATAATAATAATAATAATAATAATAATAATAATAATAATAATGCCATCCAGGCTAGCACCTATACCTTGACAACAATGGGCAAGACATGACCCAGTTGGCACTCTGCTGGGTTCTGACCACACCTGCCCATTGACGGAGACCTCCCATCTGATTATAAATTAGAGGAAGTCCAAGAGGTTCCGCTAGTTCTCCCACCTCAGGGCTAGCTAATGAGAGACTGAAGCCAATCCCCATGTAGACCATCAAAAGGGAGCAATGTTTTGAAGTAATTGTGCTTTTGTCATTTTGGAGAACAGAGTCAACTGCCCATGGTGACCTGCCCACTCACCTCACCCAGAAAAGAGGTGGAATACTCTCAGCGTCGTCGTATGATGGGGGGCCCTGTAACCCTGGGCCCCAGGCGCTGCTTCTGGAGAGCACCAAAGGGGCGCCAAAAGGGACGCTGTTTTGGCTGGAGAGAAGTACAATGTTATGTCTCTTAAGGGCAATGCCTCTTAAAAGGGTAAGCGGCCGCGCCGCCTGGCTAGTTTACCCTTTGAAGAGACATTGCCCTTTTAAGAAACATACTTCTCCAGCCCGAGCGAAAGAAAGGTAAAGGAGAGGCGCTTCTGAGCTCCTCCGGAATGAATGAAGGGATTACTATTGTGGAAAAGAAATGGGCATCTACAGATTTAGCAAAGAACACCAACATGAAATGGAAAACAGAGAGAGTGCAAACCAAATGCGGTTCAGAACTTGAACATAAACATAAACAAACCTAAGAAGGAGAGAAAATGGACTAGTAGCATTACGAATGCCATGTGTTTCTCAAAGTGGAGAATTCCACACTTTGAAAAAGTTTGCTTTGAGAGCTTTTATAAAATGGGGATGTCACTGACCTAGAAATACTGTTTAGTTATGTTATCGTACGTCCCTTATCAATTCCAAACCTGCATGCTTAAAGGCAAACAAAAGAAAAAATGCCTCCCCCAACTTGGAAAATGTGAAGGCATGCCAAGAATAGAAGAAACGTTAGGGAAGAGTTCAGTACACAGTTCTAATACCAAGTGGGCAAATTAAGGCAATGAGGTGGCAATATTTGCATTATATGCTGATTGACTGCTCTCTCTCTCTCTCTCTCTAGGTAGAGAGATATAGGTATGAGAGAGATATAGGTATGAGAGAGAGAGAGAGAGAGAGAGAGAGAGAGAGAGAGAGAGGAAAAGTGCATCAACTGACTATGAAGCCGGGTTGAGAGCATGTGTAAGATGGAAACTCATCTCACATTCACTGCCCTGTGCAACAAGAAGCAATGCTGACTCTCTCTGCACAAGGAGGTACGCAGAGCTTCCTATTCTCTGTGAGTGCCAATTAGATGCTTTGAAACACAGACAGCTCAAAAGCCTGCAAGCTAGCCCAGATCTTTGGAAGAAACAAGAACGTAAAAAAGTCTGAGGAAGGGTGGGTGAAGCATTCTCTCCTCCCTTCCTTCTTAGCAGAAAATGCTTGAAAATCCACCCCTCCCCCTGCAGCTGCCGCTCTAAGGCTCGCCTCCCGGGAAATCCTCCTCTTCTTCAGCCGTGCTGGGGAGAAAAGAGAGGGGGAGGGAGGGGGCGCCAATCCAAGGATGGGGGGCCGTGCCCCCGGTAGATTTAGGGCTAGCTACGCCACTGAATACTCTTGCAACCCAATTTCCTTACTAACTGATGAGCAGGAGGAACATGTGTTCTGCTGGTGCACGCTGTTGCAAAAGTGTCGTAAAGTGCTTTGCAACAGCCAGGTGTGCTATTGGGAAGGCTGGAGCCTTCCCACTGGTGCCAGCAGTTGCTGGGACACCCACTGGACTAGCTAAGTCTAGCTCGGGTGGTGGGATGGCAGGGGGATGGTGGGGGAGGGTTGAAAAGGGACAGCGACAATGGGCAAGACATGACCCAGTTGGCCATAGGCAGGGGAAGATTGTACAGGGGTGGTGGGAGGGCGGAACGGGATGGTGACAGGGCGAGGGTGGGCATATCAGGCTCGGGAGGGAGGCAGCATCTGCAGCATTGGTGCATGCCATATCTAAACTTGCCACAGTTGATACATGGATATTGAAGTCAGCATGTAATTGTTAATTAAAAGAGTGCCTAATTTGATGTTATGTTTTTATTTTACTTCTTGCTTTCTCAGTTCGATCTTTATGGCTTCACTTATTTTATATAATTATTATATGGGTTTTCTATGATTTTATACCATGTACATTTTAAAAATTGCATTGTGTACTTATATATTATATTTATTGTATTCTCATACTCATTGTAGTAACCCACTTTGAGTGGACCCCTTGTTTGTAGTGAAACGTGGGCTAAAATTAGCTAAATAAATAAATGGAACCATTTAATACTAGAGAAACCTATCATAGTTATTGATTTAACATCAGTGTTTATAGTAGAAGCTTCCAACCACTCAGACTGGAAGGATTCCACAGATTTCAATGCCATTACTACATAATATCCTTATTATCCTTATTATTAGCCTTATTATCACAGCCTTAAGGCCCAATCCTATTCGGACCGTGCACAGCCAGAACACTTGTTCCGTTGATGTAAGGCCCTTTACGTCTGTCACAAAAAGCGACAAGCTATTCGGGTTGGAGGGAGGTGGGTAGGGGATGGAACAGGTGGGGAGAGGGTGGAACAGAGAGGAGAAGAAGGTGGATAAGGGCTGGGTTGGGGTAGTATTGGCGGCAGCAGCACACACTGATATTCTAACTCCCTTCTTGGCCTCAATCCCCCGACCCCAGTCCACGATGATTTGCATCAGCTATAGAGCAGCTGATGCAAGTCCGAATAGATCCAGCAGGCTGGCAAAAACGTACCAAGCGGCAAGGGAATAAATACTCCCTTATTCCGAGGAGATCTCCAGAGGCTGAGACTCCCCCACAGAATTCAGCGGACGCCACATTGGCATAGCTGTATCACCGCATGGGGAGTTACGTAGGATTAGGCTGTAAGGCTGAAATCCTACATATACATTTACCATGGTGTAAGTTCCACTGAATTCAAAGGCCTAAGCAGACATGCATATGATGTACCAAGATTGAAGCATATTCATCGGGATTATGGTAATAAAATATAGAAGAACAGTTTAAAAATGTTCAGAACATGTATTGTTAAAAATATGACTTTGTAAGCCCTTTTAAAATCACATAAGTGCAATAACATACTTTAAAAGTCTGTCTCTTAAAAATACAATAAAAACATTTAAAAACATATCCAGCAAAACGTTTCGTTCATTGAGCCATGAACTTTATCAATTGCAATCAGCCCAAGCAGGCAGGAAGATGGTGAAACCATCACAGATGATGGTTTGGATGCGATGAAAGTTCAACACTGCTGAAAGTAGCATCAGCAAGGCTACATAATTACTACCTCCCTTCTATGTGGTTACATCCTGTGTGTGGAACTTCCTGCCACTGGAAATCAGATTGTCTGCTCATTGCCAGCATTCTGACAGTGGCTGAAGTCCAACTTATTTCATTTTGCATTGGGAGTTTAGTTTCTCCTGCTGTTTTGTGGGGAGATTGACTGCTGCCCATTCTCTGCTGCCTTGGAATTTGTTCCTGTGCTGTTTTTTATTGCTGTTTTTCTTTTCTTTTTTAATCTTTTTAGTTGTTTTCCTGTTTTGGTGACTGTTTTTCTTGTTGTTCTGGTTGATGATTTTAACTCAATCTTTTAGCCTCTTTGGGCATGGTGAAAGGTTGGGTATAGATATTTTAATAAAGAAATAAATACTAAAAATGTTTAAAGCAAGTTAATGTTTTTTTTTTAAGTGGTCAAGTCTTTAATCAAATATTCTTCCTTGAATAATGTGTGGACCTAGAGTGGATTCTATCAGACCGTGCAGGACAAAGTCTGACTTTTCACTCTTTTTTTTTTCTATTGCTTCATTTATATTCCGGAAAGAAGTCAGGCGGAGACCTTATGCTTGTTTGTAAATTGAGGTTCCTTTGTTCTCTCGCTTCTCCATTGTTAAATGTCAGAAATTTACATTTAACACTGAAGCCAGAGAAATCTACCACAAGATGTATAATGAGGTGAAATAAAACCTTTCCAGGGAAATAAATCTAATGGATCAATCTAAATCCTATTACGTGAAAAGTTCTTTCTTCAGTTTTCACCTACACATTTCCTCTGAGAAATGACTTAACCTCAATAGGACTACAACATGTGCTGGACAATTTATCAGGATTGTACCCATATGCCGCGACTCCCCAAACAATGCAGCTCTGCAAAGTGAACCAAATTACTACATCAGGCATTGTAGTGATATATTTTGCTGTCAACCTCCAATACAGTCAGCAGTTATGACCTGTATTAGACAGTCCAAAATGTCTCATGTGCCTTGCCCAAAAGAACATTGATTTGCTGAACTTGCTTGGTAAAATATGACTCCATTTAGAAACCCATGTGGGATTCAAATGATGGCTTATTTTTCCCCTCCAGTTATTTTCTGTATTTTTTTTAAATATATGTGGGCTGTGTGATATTAAACATTCACCTAAAATTGCCCCTATTTCTCATCTGCTCTCAGCAGCAACTGGTACAAAACAAAGAAACCCATCTCTTAATCAGAATGGGCTGGCGGGATCATATGACATCATTCTGGTAGGAAGTGCACTAGAATCCAGTTACCTCTGAATACATTTCAAGGTTAGGAAGCAGATCTCCTTATTTGCACACTATCATTCTTGGAGAACTGCCAATATGCCCTGCACTAGACGCTAGCTCCAATAAAGGTGTTGATAATAAGGAAGACAATGATACAGCATTCTGGAACTCCCTCTCCCTTGAGCTTCACAGCTACTCCCTCATTAACATTGGGGAAAACATTAAGATATTTCTATTTCAGATTTATATTCCCTATATTAATATTAGACTATCTTATTTATTTATCTAAGGATTTCTATTCCACCTTTTCACCCCCTAAGTGGTCCAGTGACAGTAAAAAAAAATCAGTTCTTGTTTCTGTGGTATTTGTTGTGTGATTGGTTTAGAGATATATTAGAGACAGATCTTTATAAAGGAAATTTATACCTGAAAAGTACATCAACAGAGCAAGCCTGTGCATGTTTACTCAGAGTTTACTCAGAATACTTGCAAAAGGCTTCTGACTTGAGCCATAGTTTTATCAATCCCATTTGTGTTTGTAATGAAAGGAAACATATCATGTGAGAGGTCAATTATCTCGTCGTACCCTTTTCTTCTTTTTGCAAACTTCTTGTGCTCTTCAGCATTCAAGACTCTTCAGACTTTTTATAATTGGATTGAGAATATTCAAGAAAGTTTTTTTTTCTTGACGTCTTACAAAGATAGGCAAATGGAAAACAGATTGGATAATTATTGCTTAAAATGTGATTGCATAGTAACACCATATGTACTTACATTTGCCATAGAAACATACACTGAAAAGGCACACTTTTCCAGCTCTTTGTTATGATTGCAATATTTGACAGTAGTTGAATATGAAATATACAATTTTATGTTTGAAAAGATGGTGTAAAATTGGCGTAATTTTACTACTTATTAGAACTATTTCACTTTAAAATTATGCCGTTTTATGATGCTGCTATTTTACTTAGTATATTTCAAACTGTAGCTGATCCACTGCACTGGGTCAAAGTGCCTTGCAAACTAAGATGATCATAGGAAAACTGAAAATAAAAGCTGGCATTTTGTCCTCCCCACATTTTTCTTTGCCTCTATATTACAACTGATGTGTTACTGAGTTGACAGTTGCCTCTTTGCGAATTACACAGCAGCATGTGGCTGAAGATTATTGCCTCTCTCTAATTTTGCATTTGTTTTCATTCTGGGAGACATGAGAATAAATCGGATTGTGGATTTCTTCCAACTCTTGATGTGACTATTGTGTTCAAAGTGATGCTGTGCTCACTCGCCTAAGGAGGCTTAACGTCATCTAGCCAATGACAACCATCTTTCTACAAAATGGAAGTGCACAGTTGGCTCTCAGTAGATGGCAAAGTGTGTGACTCAAGCTGTTTTGAATTATTGCACTCCTGCACATCTGTGGATTGGAAAAAAGGACAAATATCCCATCCCTAGTTTTATGAAAAGAGCTGCTGAGCTAAGAATCCAGAACAGCTTTTGGCAAACCTGAATTAGAATTCCCCACATTGGGTTATGATGATACAGAACAATCTTCAAGGGTGGAGTCCTTTTTGACACCCCCCACCAGTTGTTTCCTCAGTTGCAACCCCTTGAAATCTGCCCATTGAAATACATGGAGATGGTATGAATGCACGAGTATAAAGAGAGTGCAGGTAGAGAAATGACTTCTGGTAGGGTGGTAAAAAGCAGCCCACCACTGAAGACCCTCTTGCCCCAGGGGTCTTCCGCAGTGGGTTTCCTTTTTGTGGGTTTCCTTCATGAGCCATTTCGTTGCATGCAATGTTTTAAAAGCAGTTGGGTTTCCCCTTGAAATCAATGAGAAAATTGGGGGGGGGGAATAAATTTTGCTGGTTTCTGTGATTACAGTTTCATGCTTAACCTGTTTATTTGACTGCAAAAAAATGCATGAACTAAATAATTCCTAATCTAATTCCTAATGTAGATTTTCTCTGTCCCCACCAAACTGCTGATTGGCAAGTATTTAGCTTTGTTTTAAAAGGTGTGTGTGCATGCACTGTTTGCATGAACTATGTTGGATTGGAATCATTTTCTTGGAAGTAAATACCACTGATTTCAGACCACCTTACTTCCACATAAGTGGAAGTGAACAGCCTCAACACCTTCATTTTAAACAGTGCATGCGAGTTACCTCCTTGTGTTGGAGGTCTGGCTCAGTTGGTAGAGCGACTGTCTCATATGCCTGAAGATCTGAAGGACGGCAGTTTGAGACGGCCGGACGTGTCTGTGTCTGTCGGAGAGCTGCCGGCATGCCAAGCTGATAAGCTTACAGACCCTCTGTGGGGGAAGGAAACTGCAGCTGCACTTGAGTGAGAGTCAAGGTTGCCTGTCAGCTGAAGTGTGGTGAGGTGAACGTCAGAGAGAGACCTGGACTGTGAAAGAAACCATCTAGAATGACGGGGTCTACGAAAGATTAGAACATTATTGTATTGTAAAAACCCCTTGAGGCTTAGAAAGCCTGCCCATGTGTAAACCACCTTTGAATTAAAGTCAGAGGAGAAATCCGATCACCCAAGAAAAGGCGGTATATACATACTGGTTTTATTATTATTGTTGCTGTTGTTGTTGTTGTTGTTATTTTCCGATTATGTACAAGTGCTGCTTCAGAATGATGACTGTTTCTCAGGAGAGATACAGAAGTGTTATTTTTTTTTCCAACCCTTCATATGCAGACTCTTATTGTTACAATATCCCATTCAAATATACTTTTCAGCAATTATTAAATGTAATTTAAAATTTTCTTGGTGACATTTTCCACAACCAACCCCCCCCCTACAACATGCATGCCTGAACCTCTTCTGTTTCATTCAAAGACCTAAAGTACACAGCAAACATATTGAATTTCCTTATCTGAACTTTGTCGTTTATTTGCACATCAAAGAAAGAACCTTAACAAAACAAACGTGACTCACATCCTTCGCTAAGTAAAAGTGTGCAACAAAAGCTCAACGACATTTGATGGGGTCTGAGGAATTATATATCAAATGTCTAATTTAAATATTGCTATTGCTTGGTCTTTGTGATATCCTGCTGTTTAAAACCTATTAAATTTGCCCTTCTTTCTCCAGAAAAGATAACAAGAGACAAAATGTGGGACGTGAAATGGAATTCTCAGGATGTAATATTTTAGAGCAATGCTATATTTTAAAGACAAGTAAAGACTGAAAACTTTCACTAGGACCCTCAAATAAAAATGATGTAAAGTCTGCAGGTGACAGTTTAATGGGCTCTGGCAGGAGGAAGGGGCTATATAATATAAAGACAGATAGTGTTAAATCCCATGGATAGATTCAGTTACTGACTCCACTGATCAATAATGGCAATCCTGATGGAGATTTACTGTGAAGGAAACATATTTTGGTACTGTTTTGGGCTTGTCTGACAATACATATTTAAAAGATAGATTGGATGCCCCAGCATGTTAACCTTGTCAGTTAAGATGTTAGTGCCTATTTATATACACTAAGGTTCATTATCTTTGGTTGTGTGTTCCTTTTTTCCTTGAGAATTATTGCTTGAATTTTATATACATATTCATTTTCTGATGGTGGACAGACACTTGGATTTTTTTTTCTCACAGTACCAATAAGAAAGAAAAAGAAACTGAAAGCATTTGGACTCTGTACTTTGCAATATTATGGCTTTCTGCAGACAGAGAAATGATTTATACTGTACAGAGAAAATATGGGTGTCTCTAAGGTTGTTGCTGAGAACCTTGTGTTGGAATTGATTGCACATTCAGTGAATACTAGTTTCATGGATCTACATTTCCCTGTTCTTGGAACTCATTGAATGTTCCCGGAACTCGCTGAATGAACTCGGAACACCACCATGATGCTTACTCCACCCCTTTAGCAGCAACTTAACACTGTGAACAATTAACATTTTCCAGAACCTCTAATGTAACTTGCTTCAATGTGGGGGTATATTCAAGGTTAAAGAGAGTTAAGGTCTTCTTAACACAGGACATTCCAAACATGAGCTAGCAACAGCAGTTTGACACCCATTGATTTCAGTGGGAGATGCTGAAGTCTTCCATTGAAATAAATGACAAATACTTAACATAGGCTGGATTGTCCCCTAAGTGATATGATTGTGTACAGTACTTATAAAGATATCAATGTTACTTTTTCCTCTAAAGAAATGGGGAAAGAGATTGAGACTGAAACTTGGACTTTTTTTAAAAAAGGATTCTTTCATCATAAATGTTTTACGTCTGGATAAACGACCATCTTCAAACTTCTGAGGGGGGGGGGAAAGAGCTTTGGCACAAGTGTAAGGAATACTGGAGCTTGGCTCAATAAATGAACATCACTGCCCCTTGGTGAATTATTTAAGAGAGTAAAAGGTAAATTCTTTAAGAATCTCCATAGATCAATTAACCTCAATTTTGGTAGAAAAGGATGGATTATTTTACCGATCTTTTTCTTTCTCTTGAGACAGGGAAGGATTTATCCAGCGCAGAATTAACAACTTAACTTAAATCTCTTTCCAAAATATAAGGTCCTGGGAAATCTGCCAAGGTTAGAAATATTCCGTGAAGGTAGTCATGTGAGTTAAATCTTGCAGTGAATAAATTGAGTAATGTAGCTTGCTGAATGCTGGCCAGTACATATTTAAAATATACTATGCCTGTCTTCTTCACTCTTTCAGATATATTTTATATTAAGTGGTTTTCTAGCCAACTGTGTTACTTCTCTAGAATGAAAGTCAAATGAACGCGTGGAACTATTTTTGTCTCTGAATGCATACGGTAGCATAGGTTGTTAAAATGTGGAATTGGCTCTGAAGTCAATCTCAAGTACACAACAACTGAGTTCTAAAGGTACACCCAAAGTTCTGGGCATTACAGTGGAATGTTCTACTTTTTCTTTGAATGGCAGACCACCATGCCATATCACAAATGATGATTCAAATTTTCATCAGTTTCAGAAGACATTTGCTGCCTGGAGACTTGCAAATCAAGACACACAAGTCTAAATTTCTGTTAAGAAAAGGTTCCTCTTGCTCAAAAGCTAGTTGTTACCGATTCTAGGGGCGGTGCTCATCTCTGTTTCAAAGCTGAAGAACCAACGCTGTCCAAAGACGCTTCCGTGGTCATGTGGCCGGCATGACTCAATGCCTACCTTCCGATCTGCAGTTTAGTGTCTTAACCACTAAGCCACTGCAGCTCCCTACCACCCTACCTCTCTGTTAGGTAGACAGGACTAGTTGTGCAGTTCTCTAAATCATGATCAGTGATCATGCTACATGTAATATGCATACAGTCAGACCTTTTTATCCATGGGGTTCTGTTCCTGGAACCCCAGTGAATTAAAAAAAAAAATCAGTGTTACATGAAAACCGGGGTGGGGGAGTGGGGTGGGAAAACTGTGGAAGTGGGAGTCTGGCCATGCCACATTACCGTTTTTTTCCAGCATCTTCGGTGCTTCCCTTCTCCTGAGTTTGTTTAAACTGACTGGAAAAAAAAAGAAAATACGCTACCGGAAGCAACCTGTAGATGATGCCAGAGACTCCTGGTTGCGTTTTTTTTCTTTTTTCAGCGGTTTGGACGTGCTCAGAAGACGGGAAGCAGCTGGCAGGCCCCCAACAATGATGAAAAAGAGGTAATGTGGCATGGTAGGACTCCCTCTTCCACAGTTTTGCCACCCGTGTTGAGTCAAATCCGTGGATAATAAATCCGTGGATAAAAGTTTAGTAGGATTGTCCCTGGCCTAAAAGGCACAAATGGACTGTGATGACAGCCTTGGGGATGATTACTTAGAATTCAGCAAAAAGCTAGTGGGAAAAAAACGTTTTGTTTTGCTGACTTGTGATCACTAGCATTGAGATGCAACACAATGAATGAGAAGCACAGTGTCTGATTGTGCACACAGAGGAGAAATTGGGTTGGGAAGTGATTTCATCCCCTGAGCCATTCAGGAGTCAAACTGAGAGGACTGCAATGCTCTAAGCTGCCCTAAGGAAGGCGGGGGGGGGGGGGGAATGCAAAATGTATCAGAACCATGATACAGGTATTGAGGAAACTAAAGTCCCGCATGGCCCAACAACAGTTCCATTCTATTTTGCATTCCCCCCCCATCATGTTGCCTGATCAATCTTTCTATTTCGATTTATTTTGATGCTTGCAGGGAACATACATGTGCACATGTGTACATAGTGCTAAGTGTCTGCCAGAAAGGCATGACCCAGACCAGTATCATGGCTATTACTGGGCAAAATAGCCTCAGGTCTCAAGGTACATGCATAACCACAATCATCCAAACCCAGTTTTCTGGCAATGGAAGAGGTAGTTGTGGGACTGGTTAGGAGATGTTTATCCAGGGGGAGAGACTAGCTCCCCTACTATATGTGAGTGAAGTGATTTCACAGCCTGTTGAGAAGCTGATCCTTTGTCTGTAGGCTTTGGTTCAGGCTACATAAAGCCACTTTCTAGCCATGGCTTGAACTGCAGGAATCTTCCCTTCTTCCAATTCCCACCTTTTTCTTCCTCCCCTACACCCTAAAGCCCCCAATTTCCTAACCCCAGGTCTCTCAATTAATTTCACTACTAATGTATATAGTTTCTCCCCCTCCTTGCCTGCACCATTACAGCAAAATTTCCCTTTTGAATTTCTCCTTTCTCCTCTTCTCTACTTCCTCTGCTCTATAGCAACCATGAACATTTAGGACCTAGAGATACTGTATACATGAACAGCTAAGACAAATTGCTTTGCTTTATTTTGATTCCCCTTCCCTATTACTGTTAATTTATCCCCTCAATCAAAGTTTGCTTGTTGCACCTTTCACCCTCGTCTCCCTTTTCATTCCCCACTGAACCATTGAGCTGCACACAGTCCCTAATGTAGTTGTCCCCCATGTGCACATGTTACATGTGTTTAAAAGCACACATGGTAACAGTCACTATTTAAACACACACACATGTCGCCCAATCCTGCCCAAATTCCCCTGTGCTGTGCAGCGGTGCCAGCACGGGCTATGCTGCATCTCATGGGGGAATTTAGCAGGCCGGAGGTCTCCAAAGATAAGGAGATATTTGTCCCCTTGTCCTGGGGAAAGCCCTAGCCCGCACAATGGGTCTACTTGGACCCGTGCCAGCCATATTGCTGGGGCCACATGCACCCGTGTCAGCGGATGAGGACTGGGAAGACGATAAAATATGGTGTGCACTGGCTCCGCAGATCCCGCCCTCTCAGGCCGATCCATCCACACCCTGCTCCCATCGCCGCCCTCCCCATGCCCCATTCCACCCCCCACGCTAGCTTACCAGAGTTGGTGTGTCGCTTCTCACGCTGGCGGGAAGTGCAACTTCCTGGTGCACTGTCACAACGTGTTTTACTGCACGTTTGCAACAGTTTGCGCCGGTGGAGCATGCACTCTGCTGGAGCAGAGGCACAGTAGAAGTGTGCCAACACACACACACACACAAACACACACACACACACACACAAATACACACACACACCAGCGTGATTGGCTCTAAAGCAGTTGACGAGATTAGGATCAGATTAGCCATTTCCTTTTAAATACACTTTGTAAATGCTGCCAAAGAAAAACTATTGTGCTGGTAGGGTGATATTAAATTAAGATTGTTATATTTTTAACAAATATAGCAGCATCCAGAAAAATAAATGGAAAATAATAGATAATAATAAATTCTAATCAGAAATAAAAACCAAAACTCCAAAGGCTATTTCTAAATGGAAAATTCTTCAGCTAATTATTGCAACAGCCTGGAGAAAATCTAGATGAATTTCTGCTTTAATATTATTGCCACTCTTTATTAGCAAGGCAGATAAGAACAGATTCCCTGAGGGGCATATTTAGTGAAAATATATTATTGTTTTTTTTTCCCTCCCCTCTGAATGTACATTTACTCATTCAGGATAATATAATACTTGAGGCCAAGAAAATATTTCTTCTACTGTACACCATATAACCAGGGCTCATTATCAGATTTCAAAAATGACAGTTGTAATGATGTCAAATGTAAGTAACTTGTAAATTCTTCACAAATGTCAGTTTGAGAATATTAACAGTATTTATTATTATTAACAGTATTTATATACCACTTTTCAGCAAAAAGTTCACAAAGCAGTTTACAGACAAAATCAAATGATTAAATGGCTTAAATAATATTTTGCCCAGGTATCTGCCTATAAAACATACGAGACAAGGGGACTTGGTATGAAATTGGGCCATGTTTATTGATCAGATTAACACCATTAATCAATAACTGCAGGATAATAATCCCCAAGACAGACAGCCTCTTGAGATCAGTTCTGGTTTTCCTTCAGACTCTCACTTGCCTAAGCGCAGACACTGGATCCCTGCTCCTACTCCCTGTCCCACACTATACCTGCCAGTCATGGCTGACCTGGCTAATACCTACGCAAAAAGAGCAGTCTAAGTTAGGCGGGGGGGGGGGAAATCCCCACCAAAGCCAATCAGGAGTGGAACCAAAAAGTCCTACCTAGCCCCAGAATGGCAACCAGCTAATTTCAGACCTTGCAAATGGGCGGGCTAATGGGCGTCACATGCTCTTCAGCTTAACAGCTGGGAGGGAGGTGGCTGTGTTCCAAACCAGTGCTTCTTGCACCTCCCTCTGTTTATATCAGCCAATAGGCTGAAGGCCCATCTCCTGCCTTGTGCAAAAGACCTCCTGCCCACATAAATGGGAGGGGAGCAGCATTCTGCTTGTTGAGCCAAAGTCATGTCTCCTGACCCCTTTCTCATGGACATTCCCTAAATACTGCAAGGAATATTTCTTTACTGTTTTATGTGATGTCCAATATGTTTTGATGAACTAAAGAGCTGGGATTGCCATTGGTGAACTCAAGTTTTCTTATAAAAGAGTTGTCATTGTGGCAAAGTAACTTAGCTTGAATGTATTTTTTTTTAGTGAATTCTGTGGCAGAGAGCTACTTGAAGAAGCTGTAGTGCAAACCTGAGTGGATCTTGATCTTTGTTTATTTATAGATGTATGGCTCAATCCTATCCAGGGCCAGCCCACGATGTGCAGTGCCACTGACGCAGCATGCGCTGTGTGCTATGGGCTGGCAGGAGACCAGGCAGTCCAGGAGAGGTAAGTAAAGAAATGATTTTTGAGTTAAAAACCCACATATTTCCGGGTAAGACTACGTCGTTTATAAATTCTTTATTACAAAAACAAGATGTTACCAGTAACTTAACGTTTCACCCCTGACATTTGGGGCATCATCAGAAGATTAACACTGTAGGACAGACACTCAATATATACTCCTACTACTCAATCTAATTGACATCAGGTGTCCTAAAAGTGACCCAAATGTAATTAGTGTCAGCTGTCAGTGGTGACGATACTTCTACCAGGCATTAAACAGGCATCCTAGCTTGATCAAACTCTTATGTAAAAACAAATCAGTAAAATATCAACATTCTCTCCTGCTCCTTCTGACAGTTCTCCCATGGCTGAAGAGAAACAACGCGGCAACAAAAACTCCCCTATCGCACACATAAGCTGCCACAATATCCCAATCATCCTCTCTATCCTCCAAGACAACCGCACCAAATCAATTACAGAACATCCAAGGCGAAGGAGGGGAAAGGGAAGAATACCATGAGGATGAAGAAATGATTTATTTACCTCCTCTGCCACTCTCTGGTCCCCAATGGGCCTACTCAGTTCAATATCAGCTCTACTCAGATCTATTTTGCTGGCATAAATCTGTTAGGTCCAAGGGGGGATGTTTAGGCTTACCATATCCCCCCCTCAAACCGGGACACCCCCCCACACACAATTAATTAATTAATTAATCAAATACTTTTAAAAATTAAATAAATAAATAATCAATTTAAGTTTAAAAAACAAAGGGGGCGCGAAGCACCCCTGTAATTTTATTTATTTATTTATTTATTTATTTATTTATTTATTTATTTATGCAAATAAATAATTACCAGTTAAATTTACTTACCCCATCCTCGCCATCGTGCTGCTCCTTGTCGTGCTGCTGATCCGGCAGTGCTGCTCCTCGTGCTGCTGATCCAGAGATGAGAGATGCCGTGCCGGTGAAAGAGCGGGCGATCCGGAGGGAGCTTGTCCAGGCCGCGCAAGCCTTCTGGAGGCTCACATGGCCCGAGCCGGTGAGAGAGAAGGTGAACGGCCTACTCACCCACTCACCGCTGCCGCCATTACTAAGGAACTTACCCGGCGCCGGCAGCTCTTGGCTCGCGAAATCTCGCGATCCAACATCTTGGATCTCGCGAGATTTCGCGAGCCAAGATGCCGGATCCCGGAAAAAGGTAAGTTTAACAAATTAAAATGGCGGCGGCGGCGCGGTAGCTTACCGATCGGCCTGGAAGCCTTCCGGGATGATTCCGGAAACAGAGGACCATTTCCGGGACTGTCCCAGTTTTTCCGGGACGAATGGTAAGTCTAGGCATGTTGGGCTTGGGACAGGGGCTCTGGATCTCAGGGACACCATTGCCACTGTAATCTGCCCCCCAACCAGTCCCAACCAACCCCTGATCAGCCCCTGACACCACCTTACCTGCTCCGGTGGCTGGTCTGCTGCATCGGGGGCATACCGGACTAGGCAGAGGGCGGGATTGGTGGCAGCAACACACATCCCTGACTGGTTTGCCCTACATGGGCCTCCCGGATTTGCAACAGCAAAATAGCTGACACAGCTTCAAGGGGACACTGGGACTTTACTCGGGTAAGGGAATGAATGTTCCCTTCTCCTGAGGTGACCTTCAGCCAGCCTCTTTGTGCCCAAGATGCAGCATTGGCTGCACCAGCCTTGCTGCAGTGCCGGGTATAATGTTAGGCAGGATTGGGCTGCCCAACTTACTTTAAATAATGTTCTTTCCATTAGCAAAATAAAAAGTGTCCCCCAATTTTCACACTTCTTCTGACTCTGTAGTATCCCTTGACCACCTCCTCACAATTTCATGGCACCCTTTCTGTTCCTGGGCTCCTGCAGCCTTCTCTCTCTTGTCCTTCCCTTTGTGTTCTCCATATTTAGCATTTCAATAGCTGCAAGATTCTAGGGTCCTCTATTTGGTGAGCCTGTTAGTGACCATCTGCAAATCAATACAGCAGCATCCTACTGTGGAAAAGAGAGATCGTCTATCAGAAATAAATCTGAGCAAACATGCTCAGAAACACTTTGAGGAATCATTCTTTTATCAAAGGGAATCAAAAAACTCCAGTCAGTGGAGCACAATGTTACACAATGTACCTGGGTACAATTTTAATAATGAATTGTTGTTTATCATCTCATGTTTCTTTTCGTAGTTGTTACAATAATCCTTGTTCTTTAGTTTGAAACCACCGTTCCTTTTTGTAACTTTCTCTAATCACTTCCCAAAGCTATATGACATAGTGTACAGTATCTCCCATATCAATCACATTAATCAATCATATACACTTCCATCCATAATGGCATTGCTTAGAATGGTGTTCTGAACATTGAAAGAAGAACTTGATGGCGAATGCTCAATTTCCAGTAGAAAATTCAGGGCAAATGATCACATAGATGCTGTTCTACATTTCTCCATATGGCAACTGGTTCCATGCAGCGAGGTGTTGATCTGCAGCACATCACCATGTGCAGAGGCCTTCTGCTTCTGCCTCACCCTAAATCTACATTTCCGTGAATTTGCAGTAGAAGGTAGCAAGACACCTCTTTGTGTGGTGGAGAGTTGTGAATAAACAGCTCATTGAATGGAGGCAGCCACTATGGAAACATTTTAGTACATTTTGACTTTTAATGTGTAGCGACCCTTAAATGGATGATATAAGAGAATATCATAATGCAGTGGTATTTAGAGAGGCTTATTACAGGAAAACAAATCTTTGTAATGCTTTCCAAATTACAGTCGTAGCAATGCTATGAAGCATTTTTATTGCCTATAAAAATTACTGATTGAATTAGAGTCTTGGTGCATATTGATTTAGATGCCATGTTTATAAATTATAATCCAGAACCAAAATTTCAAAAAATGAAAAAGGAAGAGAAGAATGGAGGAGAGGTAGAATGGACAGGTAATTGTTGATGCAAAGCAGTCAGTGAGCACACACAACTATTTCTGAATGCCAACTATAAATGCAGTCATGTAAAAACTTATGCAGTCATGTAAAAACTTCTCCTTCATGGATCATTGCCTTGTCGTGGCGAAGGGGCTTGCGTAACTCAATGAAGCCATGAGCTATGCCGTGCAGGGACACCCAAGACGGACAGGTCGTAGCAGAGAGTTCTGACTAAAAGTGATCCACTGGAGAAGGAAATGGCAACCCACTCCAGTAACCTTGCCAAGAAAATCCCATGAACAGTACCAAAAGGCTAAAAGATATGAAGCCGGAAGATGAGCCCCTCAGGTCGGAAGGTGTCCAATATGCTACTGAGGAAGAGCGAAGGACTATTCCAAGTAGACCCAGAAAGAGTGAAGCGGCTGGGCCAAAGCCAATAGGACGTCCAGCTGTGGATGTGTCTGAGGTTGAAAGGAAAATCCAATGCTGCAAGGAGCAATACTGCTTAGGAACATGGAATGTGAGGTCTATGAATCAAAGCAAGCTGGATGTGGTCAAAAATGAGATGATAAGATTGAACATTGACATCTTGGGAATCAGCGAACTAAAATGGATGGGCATGGGCGAATTTAAGTCAGGTGACCATCATATCTACTACTGTGGGCATGAATCCCTTAGAAGAAATGGAGTAGCCCTCATAGTCAATAAAAGAGTGGGAAAGGCAGTACTGGGGTGCAACCTCAAAAACGACAGAATGATTTCAGTTCGAATCCAAGGCAAACCATTCAACATTACAGTAATCCAAGTGTATGCCCCAACCACTGATGCCGAAGAAGATGAAGTTGACCGGTTCTATGAAGACCTACAACACCTTCTAGAACTAGCACCCAAAAATGATGTCCTTTACATCATAGGAGACTGGAATGCTAAAGTAGGAAATCAAGAAATAAACGGAACAACAGGCAAGTTTGGCCTTGGAGCGCAAAATGAAGCAGGGCAAAGGCTAACGGAGTTCTGTCAAGAGAACACGCTGGTCATAGCAAACACTCTTTTCCAACAACACAAGAGGCGACTCTACACATGGACATCACCAGCTGGTCAATACCGAAAACAGATAGATTATGTGCTTTGCAGCCAAAGATGGAGAAGCTCTATACAATCAGTAAAAACAAGACCTGGAGCTGACTGTGGCTCAGATCATGAGCTTCTTATTGCAAAATTCAGGCTTAAACTGAAGAATGTAGGGAACACCACTAGACCAGTCAGATATGACCTAAACCATATCCCTTATGAGTATACAGTGGAGGTGAAGAATAGATTTAGGGCATTAGACCTGGTAGACAGAGTGCCTGAAGAACTATGGACGGAAGTTCGTAACATTGTACAGGAGGCAGCAACTAAAACCATCCCAAAGAAAAAGAAATGCAAGAAAGCAAAGTGGCTGTCAGATGAGGCTTTACAAATAGCTGTGGAAAGAAGGAATGCAAAAAGCAAAGGTGAAAGGGAAAGATATAAACAACTGAATGCAGAGTTCCAGAGAATAGCAAGGAGAGATAAGAAGGCCTTCTTAAATGAACAATGCAAGGAAATCGAGGAAAACAACAGAATGGGGAGGACTAGAGATCTCTTCAAGAAAATTGGAGATATCAAGGGAACGTTTTGTTCAAAGATGGGCATGATAAAGGACAAAAAAGGCAAGGACCTAACAGAAGCAGAAGAGATTAAGAAGAGATGGCAAGAATACACAGAAGAACTATACAAGAAAGATCTGAATGTTCCTGATGACCACGCTGGTGTGGTCACTGACCCAGAGCCGGACATCCTAGAGAGTGAAGTCAAGTGGGCCTTAGGTAGCATTACTAACAACAAAGCTAGTGGAGATGATAATATCCCAGCTGAGCTACTTAAAATCCTAAATGATGATGCTGTGAAAGTGCTGCACTCAATATGCCAACAAATTTGGAAAACTAAGCAGTGGCCAAAGGATTGGAAAAGGTCAGTTTACGTTCCAATTCCAAAGAAGGGCAGTGCCAAAGAGTGTTCAAACTACCGTACAATTGCACTCATTTCACATGCTAGCAAGGTTATGCTCAAAATCCTACAAGCTAGGCTTCAGCAGTACGTGGACCGAGAACTACCGGACGTATAAGCTGGGTTTCGAAGAGGCAGAGGAACTAGAGATCAAATTGCCAACATGCGGTGGATCACGGAGAAAGCACGAGAGTTCCAAAAAAACACCTACTTCTGCTTCATTGACTACGCAAAAGCCTTTGATTGTGTGGATCACAACAAACTGTGGCAAATTCTTAAAGAGATGGGGGTACCAGACCACCTTACCTGTCTCCTGAGAAACCTGTATGCGGGTCAAGAAGCAACAGTTCGAACCGGCCATGGAACAACTGATTGGTTCAAAATTGGGAAGGGAGTACGGCAAGGCTGTATATTGTCACCCTGCTTATTTAACTTATATGCAGAGTACATTATGAGAAATGCAGGGCTGAATGAATCACAAGCCGGAATCAAGATTGCTGGGAGAAATATCAACAACCTCAGATATGCAGACGATACCACCCTAATGGCAGAAAGTGAAGAAGAACTAAAGAGCCTCTTGATGAGAGTGAAAGAGGAGAGTGCAAAAGTTGGCTTGAAACTCAACATTAATAAAACTAAGATAATGGCATCCGGTACCATCAATTCCTGGCAAATAGAAGGGGCAGAAATGGAAGCAGTAACAGATTTTACTTTTCTAGGCTCCAAGATCACTGCAGACGGAGACAGCAGCCATGAAATTAAAAGACGTTTACTCCTTGGAAGGAAAGCTATGGCAAACTTAGACAGCATAATAAAAAGCAGAGATATCACCATGGCAACAAAAGTTCGCATAGTCAGGGCGATGGTGTTCCCAGTAGCAATGTATGGTTGCGAGAGTTGGACCATAAGGAAGGCTGAGCGCCGAAGAATAGATGCTTTTGAACTGTGGTGCTGGAGAAGACTCCTGAGAGTCCCTTGGACTGCTAGGAGATCAAATCTGTCAATCCTAAATGAAATCAAGCCTGACTGTTCCCTGGAAGGACAGGTACTAAGGCTGAAACTCAAATATTTTGGCCACCTAATGCGAAGAGAGGACTCTCTGGAGAAGACTCTGATGCTGGGAAAAATTGAAGGCAAAAGGAGAAGGGGAAGGCCAAGGATGAGATGGTTAGACAGCATCACCGATGCAACAAACATGAAAATGAGCGAACTCAGGAAGATAGTGGAGGACAGGAAGGCCTGGCGGGATATGGTTCATGGGATCACGAAGGGTCGGACACGACTTAACGACTGAACAACAACAAAAACTTATAAATAGGTTTTGCATTGCTACTTTTCATAGCCCAGTGAGATGTGCATGCTATAAAGGTTGTGTCCAACAGGGTGGCCTTCTTGTAACTTCAGGTAACAGGCTACATATGAAATTGCCTAGTGTAATAAAAGGAAAATAAAAGTTTACTGCTCAAGCTGCTTCTGGATGTTGTTGTTGATGATGATGATGAACAGTATTTATATACCGCTTTTCAACAAAAAGTTCACAAAGTGGTTTACAGACAAAATCAAATGATTAAATGATGTCCCCATCATTGATAAAGCTTCACCCGTAGTGCTAGTTCAGAATCAGGACAGTTGTCATAGTTGGGGTCTTGCCAGGCAAGTGCCCAAGGACCCCCCACCCAACCCCACACACACATTAGGACCCACCTCAGATGAATCCAGCCCAAGGAGCTGCAATATGAGTCACATATAGAAGTATAAGAAATACGATCAAGTGCTGGCTCTATATACCTATCTCTACATGCAATTTGCACAGTAGCTCCTTATCCCACCCTCTCCACCCACCAATGAATTTTGTGTAAGGACCTTTGGGATAAAGCTATTGGCCAATGCGAGGGGCATGAGGAGAAACTGACAGCTGCTACTGCTTTGTGGGTCCACTGTGCCGTGCAGTGATGAAGGGTCCTGTGGGTGTGCGCACTATGGGCGACAATGCCTGACCTTGTCTCAGGTCCCAGAAAATGCTAGCACCAACTTGAGGTCCCATGGTAGTTTTTACTCATTTCCTCAAGAATGCCAGTGGTCCTAGTATAAGAAATTCTGCCTTCCTGGGTGGAATGTAGTACAGCCTTGTTTCAAAAGCACCCCATTTTCATAATTACTAAAGGGGAATTGGTGCATTCTATTGCATCCCTCCTGTATTGCTCTATCAGTCTTACAGTCCAATCCTGTGTAACTCTTGCACCAGTGTAACAGTAGATCCATGTATGCCAGTGTAACTTGCCGTACGTTGACGGACGCAGCATGGAGACCAGTGTAACCCCCCCCTTGACGACGTACATGTGCGGTTCAAACGTGGGACAGATGTGGCTGCAACTCCGCTGGCGCAGGGAGCATTCCGAGGGCATTCTGATGCCCCCGGAATGCCTTCTGCACTAGCGGAGTTGTGCTGGCGTCTGTCCTGCATCCAAACAGCACATGTGTGGCACCCAAGGGGGGTTACATCGGTCTCTGTCCTGCGTCCATCAACGTAAGGCAAGTTACACTTACACTAGCATAAGTGCACTTACACCGATGGATCTACAGTTATAACGGTGCAAGAGTTACACAGGATTGGGCTGCCAGCCACCTTAACAGCATTTCTATGCAGAAAGCTAGGATCTGAAGAAAGAGACTTTTCTTCATGATGTACTGAGTAGCAGCATGAAGTAGTGATAGTGCCACATGACAGACAACTATCCTATTTTTGTTGGAAAATAGACCAATGTATGTCATTTTGCATTTTTCCAAGATGTGAAGCTATTTCAGAATTATCATGGGGGGGGGGGAATCCCTAGAAATTAAATCACAGCTACTGAGAAAGATCAGAGCAATCATTTGTGCACATAACAATGTTCTTTGACCAGGCTATGCACTAGAGGATGGTTTTCTTTCAAATCCATCAACACAAACGGATGTTGTGGAGCCAAAAGAAATGCTTTGTCTGATAAAGATCAAGCTAATATATGTTATTAGTTGTTGGTTATGACTTGAACCAAGTTTCTCTTTTTGCAAACAAAAGTGCTGCCTGGTAAGTTCCTCCCCCCCCCTTTCTATTCAAGTCTGTTTCAGACCATTACTTCTAAAATAGCAAATCCTCAGTCTAAAGACTATGAGCTCTATGATCCCTTATTCTTGTTGTTAGTGATATGATAATTATGCTGACTTTAATACTGGCTCTGTTAAATTTGCAGGAAATATGACAATATGATACAATATGCTTTTTATCAGGATCTAAAGAGCTAATTTGGGAAGACTTAACGGCCTGGGCACACCCAGTAGAATTTCTTTTCCTCAACAGCAGATGCCTGTGCAATATGACTAGCAGCCCAATTTTACCTAGGCTAATGCACAGCGATGCAGTGAG
This sequence comes from Plestiodon gilberti rubricaudatus, assembly GCA_026170595.1. NCBI lineage: Eukaryota > Metazoa > Chordata > Lepidosauria > Squamata > Scincidae > Plestiodon > Plestiodon gilberti. The sequence goes on along the minus strand of JANXHW010000003.1, from coordinate 179,001,707 downwards.
GCCAAGCGTGGACTGCGCTGCATTCTGCATGGGAATTCCGCAGGCTGAAGGTCTCATTGGGGTAAGTGGGCATATGGCTGGTGCAAATCTGAGTGGATTTATGTCAGCAAATCGGGTCTGGGAGGGGGATAGGATGCGGCACACTCCAGCACTGCTGATCCCACCTCCTCTCTGGCCAGATCCAGAGGCGTTCTAATATGGGGGGAGCAGGTGTGCTCCACCCCAGGCGCTGAGTGGGCGGGGGCACGGCAGCCGGGCTCGGGCTGCGCAGAGCGGCGCGGCACCGGAGCCCGGCTGGCGCACCCATCTGAAGCAGCGCGCCCACTTGGCGCTTCCCCGGCCCGAGGATAAGCCCTCCTCAGAGCGACCACCCAGTTTGGCAGTCGAGGGCTTTCTGAGAGGGCCGAACGCGTCGCACCGGCTATTATAGGTTTTGCGCATGTGCAAACTGTATAATAGCCGGCGCGATGCGTTCGGCCCTCTCAGAAAGCCCTCGACCGCCGAACTGGGCGGTCGCTTTGAGGAGGGCTTGTCCCTGGCCTCCGGAGCGGAGCCTCCGGAGGCCGGGGACGCGCCGAGTGGGCGCTCAGCTCCGAGTCCGGCTGCTGGGGGGGCTCCAACCCCGCCCCCCAGGTGCCGGGAGGGCTGGGAACGCCACTGGCCAGATCCACCCACCCCTGCCCCTGTCATCGCCCATCCCCCGCCCCATTACACCCTCTCCCCACCCTCCCCCTGCCCTGTTCCACCTCTGCGCTGCTCAGCGTGGAACTCACCTTCTCCAGCCCATGCTGCTCCTACTGCTGGCATGCGCAGGTCAGTGTGGGCCTTCACGCTGGCCCCAGCATCTGCTAGGCCATCACAAAATGCTTTCTGGAACTTTTGCAACAGCAAGCACTGATGCATCACATGCTGGGCCAGTGCTTTGATAGGGGAGGATTGTGTCATAGGCCTTAAAAAAAAAAAAACCTCCTCATTTTCAAAAAACAGTTTGCTATTTGGCATGAGTGTGTGTCTGAAGACCCAAAGACCGTTTACATCAGTGGTCTCCAAACCGCAGCCCGCAGTCCGTTCAAAAATGGTATCCGGGTGCAGCGCAGTGGTGGCAGAGCCTTACCGTTCCATCCTGCAGCCTCCTATAATCGCAGATCATCTTTGCAGAAACTCGCGCCAGGCAGCTGCTCCCCCCCAGGAAATTGGGGCGCAGAGCCGTCCGGAGCGATGTGCAGCGGAAGCGGCTGCCTGGCACGAGTTTATGCATAGATCGGTTGTGAGGAAAAGAGGCTGTGGGGTAGAACGGTAAGTTTCGCCACCACTGCGCTGTGCCCGGATGCCATTTTCTGGTGCGTCAGATCTGGCCCGCGGGCCAGGGTTTGGAGGCCCATGTTTTAGATGTTCAAAAGTACTTGTGCAATTCTATGGATCCCAATTCTGGGAAGTAAGTGTGTGTGTGTGTGTGTGTGTGTGTGTGTGTGTGTGTGTGTGTGTGTGTGTGTGTGATTATTTGTACATACTGCTATTACCTGAAAAAATGACTGGAGACTCCAAAGTTCTGCAAAAAATATTTTATTCAGATACTTTAATACATTCTATAAAGACAAAAACAAATCATGTCTACATAGTTAGGAGTGGTTGGTGGGGTTTTGGGGGGGCTTCATTAAGGTGTATTTTTTCTCAGTTTCAATTAAACTACTTATCTTTGTCTTCTAAAGAGGGGCTTATTTCCTTGAAATACATTAGGAGTTTGATTTTAACAGAGCATCTGACAATGAAATAATGTTTGCGGTACATTCAAGTCTCCTCCTCCTTTCTTCCAGTTTGCAGAAATGCTGTATTTTTGTTGGTTCCAGTAGCTTCCTAACTCTAGTTCGTTTTTTTTAGAATATTTTTACCCTGTCTTCCTCCCTCCCCACAAAAAGGTGGGGCAAGGTAATGTGCAATAATAACATTACAGCCCAATCCTAACTAAATTCCCACCCAGTGATTCAGCGGCACCAGAAGGTATCTCAGAGCCCATCTAAGACTTCGTCTCGCTCTGCTTGCTACAATACGCAGCCAGATGGTATTGTCACATTGCAGGAAGACACAAAATTGATTCATGCGAAGTAAGAGCGGGATGGGGGTTGTGGAGGGCGGGGGCCTCAGAAAACCATGGAGGGGCGTTTACCCCATCTGCGGTTTTCACGTATCTGCGGGGTGGGTGGGTGGAACGTATCCCCCACGGATACGCCCCCCCGTATAGCTTGTGTTTTCCATAGGTCCAAGAACATGGGCCAATATAGACACAGTTCTAAAGACCCAATAAGTTCTTTGTCCAGCTATTTCTGAAATCATAGCTTCAGCTTACTCAGTGTAAAGAAAAACAGTAAAAGAAATTTTGGATCTTTTAAACACTATTCAGTAGACAGAAGCTCTAACACACCGTTGGTTGTTGAGGTCCTTTTTGAGATGAATTCTAAAAGGCTTTCCTGGTAAACTAACTGGAAAGTTGAGTAAATAAAGGAGAACCTCAATATATTTATCTGTTGAGAGGAAACCAATGAGATAGAGTATAAAGATAATATTTTAAAGTTTCCTGGGGAGGATGTAAAAATTGCAATATAAAAATCATAAATATGCGAGTTTGCTAAATTAATGGTTGGAGACTATTATATTACTCCAGATAAAACTTAACAGTTTTAGAGCTGTGACCTCTAAAGTTATTTGTGGAAGACACTCAGACCTTCTTATCTGCTGCTATGAATTGTGAGCTGGAATTCATTCTATTTGCTAGCATAAAAAGCAAATGTTAAGAAATCTAGTTGCTTCATCAAGCATGCTTGCTACTGAACCTTAAAATTTCTCATTATAGAAGTCAGTAAGTAGAAAAAGTATTTTACTCTGTGATAGCATAAAAATCTGAATATATGTATAGATAGGCACCACAGGAAAAATAGTACCCGCATTCTTGAATATGGTGTAAAAAGTTTAGTATAGTCATAAAGCTAATAATAATAATTAGTGTTTTGAACAAGCAAAAGTGGCCAGAACTATTTTAACTTTGGCTGTGCATTTAGGAACAGGATGGCAATATTGTACGACTGAATATAAGCACACTTGCAAGCATTTACAATTATCAATTTACAGCTCAATCCAACCTAAATCCCTGCACAGTGATGCAGCAGCACTGATGTGGGCTGTGCTGCATCCCGTGGGGGAATTTTTGGCTGCTGGAGGTCTCCTCAGGCTAGGGGGACATTTCTCCCTTGCCCTAGGGTAAGCTCCAGCAGCCGCAATGGGTCAACTCCGACCTGCACCAGCGATATCGCTTGAGCAAGTCCACATTAATCCGTGCAGGCGGATCAGGCCCGAGAAGGGCCTCGGGATGCAGCATGTGCCAGTGCTACTGATCCCGCTCCCGACCTGGGCCCAATCTGCCCACCCCATCTTCTCCCCATTCTCCACTCCATTCAGCCCCTCCCCCCACTTACCAGCTCCGGTGGGCCTCTGTTGCTCCACCGGCATCAGCGGGAAGACTCTGGCCTTCCTGCCGGTGCACCTGGGCCTTACGGTGCTGCAAAGCGCTTTATGGTGCTTTTGTGGCAGCATGCACCATGGAACGCATGTTCTGTCAGCGAGGCCCTTGATAAGACTGGGCCATTAGACTGCAATCCTAAACACAGTTACAAGGGAGTAAGTGCCATTGAATGTACTGAGACTTACTTCTGAGTAAACATGCATAAGATTGCACTGTTAATTATATTTGGTAAAAGTGCATTCCACTATGGATCCGGGCATATGTGTATCATTGGTATTTAGAAAGGGGATTGAAATGTGACTCTTTACAAACTGCAATGCAAAACCAAGAATGACCACCAGCAGCCCATTGACAATATGTGTAGATGTGCACTACTTACCTAGTACATATGCTTTCTCTAGAAGGTGTAGGGAAGTTAGAATGAGATGGGACTTGGCAGAATAATGGGATACTGCCCAAGCTTATACCTGAGCAGCAGATGGCACCCTGAGGAAGTGAGGACACAACTTACAGCCTCTTCTACCATCTGCTTTATGTTGAAAGGTGTGCATTGCCATTGCCCTCCAGAACACACATTGCATTACTACGTATGGGATCATGTTCCCTATAGGTGAAGACTAGGTAATGCTTGGACCTCAGACCCATGAATGTCTCTAAGAGGAGAAGCAAGATCAAGCAACAGCACTCAAAAGAGGAAACTAACAGCTCAATCCTATCCCCCCCATGCAGCTGTGCTAAAAAGACTTGCACTGCATCTTGCGGGGGGGGGGGAGTCCCGGAGGTCTCCTCTTGGTAAGGCAATATTTGTTCCCTTATAGGGGTAACCCTCCAAGGCTTGGAGAGCTCTATTCAGACCTGTATTCAGACCTGGAAGCCGCTGCCACCAAATCTGCCCCCTTCCTGGACCTGATCCACCCTCCTCCCCAACCTGTCACCACACTGTTCTGCCCTCCCCCAGCCCATTCCGCCCCCCCCCCCCCGCCAACCTAACTTTATCATTGTGTGCTCAGTGTAGTGTCACTGCACATGGGGCTGCTCCAGCCTTGCCACTAGTGTTCTGGAAGCACGCAGCTCCATGCCAAAGCTCAGATCCAGCAATCCTATGCTCATACAAGAGCCTGGGGCCTCCTCTCCTTTGACCCCTGCTTGTTATTATTATTATTTATTATTTCTGTATTTATATACCGCCTTTCTTATCCTTAGATTGCTCTTCAGATGTTATTCAAGACGGTTTACATAGGCAGGCTTATCTAGATCCGATAAGGATCTTTACAATATTGTTCTGTATAGAACCCTACAATTCCAGCTGTTTTCCTCCATGGTGTAGTCATCTTCACTAGCTCCTGAACACAAGCCTCGAGCTCTCTGCAGAACGAAGAAGGTCCTGTACAATGCTTTGATGTAGGGCCCTGAAACAAAGCCAGGAAGAGATGGAACCATCAGGCCAGTCATAAAACCATCAATCCCTAGCTGTTCATGCTTGTGCAACAGCTCTGGTAAGAAGTGCCTCTTTTAGCTTCAAAAACCCAGTCCTAGTTACAGTATGTGGATTCTGTTGGACAACTCCTCTGCTAGTCCAGGTTCCCTGACCAAAATCTTACCCTTGGAACTCCCTGGATACTCCAGTCCTCCTGCTCATTCATTGCTGCTGCTGCTTGTGACCCTTGTATTGCTCAGTATTGGTGGAAATGAACAGGAAGGCACTCCATAGCGGTCCCTGAGATCAGGTGTGAAGGTTGAACAGGAACTTGGAAATCATTAAGTATGCACATGGTGGTGTAGCATTTCTACCTACGTTTTTTTTAAAGTTTCCAGTGACTCCACAGTACCATTGCTGCCATAGGGCGGGGGGGGGGCCTCCGCCCCGGGTGGCACATGCGGTCTCCTCATGAGGAGCAGCCGCAGTTGTGTGATCTGCACCCTCCTGCCCACTCTCGCTTCCATTAGGTTCCAAATGGAGCCTTTACAGAAGCGAGGAGGGGTGGAGTGAGGTGGAGGGTGGCACAACATCACCCAGCCCCGGGCGGCAGGGGAGCTAGCAATGCCACTGTAACTGCATATTAAATATTATTTCAAAAAACCCAAGTCTGCTATGGAGAACACTTCAGTCAGATGGCTTGGTGGAATTACCACTGTGTCATGTTTCCTAAACATCATTAGTAGAAGGGGGTTTGCCCACGGCTTCTATTTCAGATCTGATAGTGTTACTTGCAGTTGTTCAGAATAACCAGCAAGGCTGCAGTCCCAATCTAAACATATTTACCAGGACATAAAATCTATTGAATTTAGCAAGAATTCCCATCTCTAGGACTGAACCGCAAATCAGTCTGACGTAATAAATTATGTTATAGAACCTATAGAATTGAATAGAGTTGTTGAAATAGATTCTGCTACTCATTTTCATGGAAGTAGGTCTCTAGTACTGAAGTTCCACTGCCTTGCTGATTGCAGTGTTGCATCAGTTTACATACAATAAAGATGAGCTCTTGGAACTCAGTGTAATTTGATAGCTTCATTGCATTCAAAGCACAGAAAGATTAAAAAAAAAACATCCTCAGTTGGTATAGAGGAAGGGAAAAATATATTCAGTGAAAAAATACGTAATAATTGGAGAATTGCGACATTCCAAGTAGACTAGTTTTAATCAATACCCATTGTTCTAGACTTCAAATGTTCAACTTATAACACAACAGTTCTAATATTTGCTATGCTATCAAAAACACTTATTGCTTTTAGGAGTGCTGCAGGTGTTCAAGGGATGCTGATTAAGCAAAAGACAGCCCATCCATCTTATATAGCTGAATAGATAGCTTGGCACCCAGCCTAGAAGTTCCCATCTCATGCTTTTGTTCCAGTAACACTACTGGGCATTTGAATAGGATTTCTTCAGTGTGTAAAGCCCTACACAGATATTACCTAGACACAACCCTGACAACAACCCTGTAAGGTGAGTATTATGTGGATGGTTGTTATGCACTCTACATCAAGCTGCCCTTGAAAGCAGTTTGGAAACTTCAGCTGGTTCAGAGTGGGTGGTAACGTGGGTCCTTTGGGGGGCCTTTTGTTCTGATTGAATCATTCGGTTGTCCCACCTGCCCTGGTTGCCAGTATGTTTCCATGCCCAATTCAAGGTGCTGGTTGTTATCTTTAAAGCCCTGTATGACTTGGAACCTGAATACCTGAAGATAACCTCTTCCCACAAGTGTCTGCTCATGCATCATCTCAGAGGTGTTGCCGGGGGGGGGCGGTGACCCCCGGGCGACAAACGTGGGGGGGTTGACAAAGTGGTGGCAGGGGGAGAACTGCACTGTTTTGGCAGGGGAGACAGTGCTGGGTTTAGCCCACCCTTCCGCCCTGCGCCTCTGGAGCGGTTTGCAGCGGTGGTGACGTCACTTCCGGTTGTGATGTCATGGGGGCCCGCAGTGCAACGCCACTGCAGAAGAAGTTGTTTTGAGCTATAAAACCCTGATGAAACATATATATCCAATTGCTCCAAAAGCAATGACTTCACTTGGTACTAAGAATTTCTAAATCTGGAGCACTGAGAGACAACTCTAATAAAGGAAAAAGTGTTGCCATCAGTAGTCTGTTTGCTTGTTTTTAATTTTAATATCTTCCCTAACATTCTCGAACAGTCGTACAAATGATGCAGACCACTACAGCATTACAAAGAGCAATTGCAGATATTTTCACACATAAACAGCCTTGCAAGGGTAAGTCACTAAGGGAAAGAGTGATAAATTACCGACAATACAGTAATCAGGTCTCCTATTTTTTAATATAATGTTTCCCAGTCCCACTAGATCCCCCATTTGTCACAGTATTCTACATTCTGTTGATCTCAAAGGAAATAAATCATCAGTTTATCACGTTATTTTCCTCATCCGTCTCAGCATCAGTATGTGCACTGTGGAAAGTGGGCATGACAGGAATTTGGAATCTAGGTGCTTCGGATGTTATCCTTTCCTGGCTAGTAGTCTGATTGATGGCAGCATAGCTGACGTAGACGTTGTGTTTGCTTTCATTAAACTCTATAAATTTAAAGAAAGCAGGGTTCTGCAGCTGAAATGGAGAGAGAAGTACCTCACTCAACTACCCATCCTCTCCGCTTCTTTACAAGGCTTAACATCATCCAAATGTTGGCTTTTTATTGCAATTTATTACACCAAAAGGTTTGCTAATAGCACACTGTAACATCCTTTTTATGAGAAAAATGATGCAGTGTGAAGTTGACTATAAAGGAAACTATTTTTATTTTATTTTCCTCAAGACTAAATGCTTGCACTTTGCATAAAGAAATGACAATCACATTTTGTTTTCATTCTGAAACTTGTGATCTAATCTTCTTGCAACAGTCCATTCCTTATATTAAACTACCAAGAAAAGAAAGGGGGGGAGAGAAAAGAACTAAGGGCCCAGATGATGTTCAAAGGAATATGAAAATTAAAAATGAAGCCTGATAGTATTCTGTCAATTCGTGACTATTGTCTGGCAGGCAGCAGAGTTGAATGGTGTGATTCCATTAACTATAAAGACTTGTAGGCATCAGGCACTAGTTAAATCTGTTCTAGACCTGGGGAGGAGAGAGTTACTAGGACACAGAACTGGGGTGAAAACAGGTTACAACTTTATCATAAGCAGTTACAAGAAGATTGGAAACATAGAATGCACATAGGGACATAAGAATGGTAGAGGCCAGCCCCGCACTGAAGTGAGAGAAAAATTGCAGCAAGTAGAAACGGAGCTGGGCAGGGGCGGGGGTGAGGTCAAAGCAGCCTGCGGCAGGGTGAATCAGGCCGTTTCAGCGGTGCGAGAAGGCGGCAGCGACGGACATTGTGACGGGTTTGGCCCTCCCACCCATCCTGTGCCTCTGTTTGTTGGAAAACTTGGGCGCCAGTGATGTCACTTCTGGTGGTGGTGGGTGGTCGTAGCGCTGCCACTGGCAGTGAGCGATATATTGTATTTCCTCGATTCTAAGACGCACCTTTTTTTCCAAACCACTGTTTTTCGCTGAACTGAAAATCGGGGAGGCCTGCAGAGGATCACACAGTAATAAGCCCCAGTAATAAGTAAGAAGGTGGCGTTTTGGGGGTACAATTTGCACATAATTTTTTTCCCCAGGATTTTTTTCCCCTGCTGGTGGTAGCAAAATTAAAGGTGTGCTTTAGAATCGATGGCGCCTTAGAATAGAAGAAATACGGTATGTTAATAACCTCATGCAGTTGCATCGCCAGAGACACCGGAATCCATGGTGGTGACGTTGTGATGTCACTTCTGGGTTCTCCCCGGGAGAGAAGGCGATGGCGATGGCGCACCCTCCAGGGAGTAGGTGGTGGTGATGTGACAACGTCCATCACCTCCAACTACTTCTTGGAGGCCCGTTTTTTGAGCCAATCAAACACAGGAGCAGGCAAGAGGGTCCAACTAGAGCTCTGCTCACTGTGCTAGCATTTGCATGGAGATTTGCCTCCATGTGAAGTGCTGGCTCCAGCTGCAGGCAGTCTGCTCTTTGCCACAGTGTGCCCCCCCCCCGGCACAGAGCCCGATTCAGCTGAATCTGTCGAATCAGGCTAAGGCCAGCCCTGCCTTTAGTGCTTGGCTCTGCTGAATTCTTTACAGTCTTTTAATGTAGCTTTTTGTATGCAATTCTGGATGTGGTAGCTGTCCTATCCTTAATGAAAAACTCCTCATTAAAATGAACTGTGGAACAGTGTGTTATTATTTCACAGGTTTAGCACTCTAAAGTAGCTCTTTGTTTTATAGCATATTTACACTGTTATCACGGAGTGCATTGGAGTAAAAATGTGCAGTGCTGTTAATGTTAATTCTCTGATTAAAATATTTAATTGTGGTTTTGTAAGATCACCAATTCTATTGATTTAATAGCAAAGGGAGTACATAAGCAAGAGGCTGGTGGCAATTAAAGGCAGAGGCATTACATAAACCAAAGACTCTCTCTTTTTCCCCCTTTGAAATGTTTCCTTTGCTTTCACAACCTGTATTTGGAAATCAATCTTCCAGGACTGGTAATGAAGAACAACCAGTTGATCTATATTTCTGATCTCACACTTTAAGGCTCCCAAGCTCCATATCTAAGAAGCAACGACAGCTATTGCATGTCAACTGAAGGGGAAGGAGAATGTCAAATAAGTGCAACTCCCATTTGTTTCAGCGGTATCACCTGAAGCAATAAAATGTCAGCTGAAGGCAGATTTCCGCTTTTCCTCTCATCAAATATTCAGGCCTGATGCATTTGTCAGTCTTGCACAGTACAGCCAGCGTTAAACTTTAATTCATTTGTTGAAATTAACTCTGAACAGTTAATGAAGAAATCTGGTCATAATCACAAATGATATATCACATCAGTGCAATTACCAATCATACATTATTCAAAAATTCTCATCTGCTTCTTACTTTCTTTTCCCCTTTCAGATTACACACAGCTTCTTTTTTCCCCTGAATAATGGACACATTTTTACAACTAGAATGCCAGTGATTTTTTTTGACATCAACTTTCAATTGCACCATATAGCCCCCATTACCTGTACTGCAATTCAGCTAGTCATTTGCTTTTTTCATGATCATGTGTCAAGAGGGCTATCAAAGTCATCCAGGGCATCATGCAAATGATTTGCAACTTTGATTTCCTCTTTTTTACCTTCTGCTTTATTAATGAGACACATCTTTGTGACATCAATGCAAGATCATTCAGTGAGATTATGAATCAGATATACAGTAGATCAGACTTCCCCAACCTGTGGTACACGTACCACTAGTGGTATGCAGACCACTGTTTGGTGGTATGCCAGCACTTGGGTGGCAAGATGGCGGCCACCATTGCAGCTGTGCAGTGCCGCAGCCCTGATAACGACGGTAAGTGGTCCCAGTTGGCCAGCAGAGCACGACCGCAAGGGTGTCCCACACTGGGTAATGCCCTGTCACTCACCCCGACCCCCTTACTGTTGTTGTCATTGCCACTTACATCCAGTGGTATGCAGTGCAAATTTTTTTGCAGTCTTATTGAACCTCTTAGGCCTCCACTTAAAGTTCCTCTATCTCATCTCAGGAAGATCCTCCAAACTTGTTGCTCTTTAGGTGAAGTCCTGTCTTTCCCGCATTCTGGAGATAGGAAGAATTGAACCTGGCACATTCTGTGCAGAAAGCATGTGTTCTACCACTAAATTACAGCCCCCCCTTCCCCCCAGGGTGCAAAGCCCTCTCTCTTTTGCTAGACTTGACCTCCAGTTTATAGTACAGTTTCAGTGAATGACCCCTGCTGGTTCTAGCATTGTGAGAGGGAGACAAGCTTCTCTCCATCCACTCTCTCAACACCATGCCTTAATTTCATAAGTCTTATAGCCCAATCCTATCTAGCCAGTTTGCTGGCAGAACCCATGTTCTGCCAGCGTGCGCTGTCGCAAAAGCAAGGCTGGTGCTGGTGCCCACAAGGACACCTGCCAGAGCAGGAACCTTTGGCGCATGTGCGAGGGGAAGGTGGGGAGGGGGAGGAACGAGGAGCAGAGGCGTTCTTATATGGGGGGAGCAGGTGTGCTCCCCCCCAGGCACTGAGTGGGCAAGGGGCGCGGCAGCCGGGCTAGGGGCTGCGCAGAGCGGCGTGGCACCAGAGCCCGGCTGGCGCGCCCCTCCAAAGCAGTGCGCCCACGCTGCGTGTCCCTGGCCTCCGGAGGCTGCGCTCCGAAGGCTGGGGATAAGCCCTCCTTAAAGCGACCGCCCCGTTCGGCAGTCGAGAGCTTTATGAAGAAGTTGAACGCGTCGCTGGGGGTTTGCGCTATAAAAGCCAGCGACGCGTTCGGCTTCTTCATAAAGCTCTCGACCGCCGAACGGGGCGGTCGCTTTAAGGAGGGCTTATCCCCAGCCTTCGGAGCGCAGCCTCCGGAGGCCGGGGACACGCAGAGTGGGCGCTCAGCCCCGAGCCCGGCTACTTGGGGGGGGCGCTCCAACCCCGCCCCCCCAGGCGCCGGGAGGGCTGGGAATGCCTCTGACGAGGAGGGGGCAATAGGGCTGGGGGTTGACGGGCCCAGGAGGGGGCAGGATCAGCACTGATGCTGTCCCCCTTCCCAGGCATGATCCACCAACACAGATCAATGTGGACTTGCACCAGTTACTGTCCATGTTGACTCATTGCAGCTGCTGGGGCTTACCCTGGGGCAAGGGGACAAATGTCCATTACCTTGAGGAGACCTCTAACTAGGATGCAGTGTAGCTCGTGCCGGCACTGCTGCATTGCAACTCATGAATTTAGTTAGGATTGGGCTGCCCATCATGTCCCCATTAATCACCTTTTTTCCAAGCTGAAAAGCCCCAAACATGTACTTCATATAAGGTAAGGCAGGGGTTATCAACCCCCTCGGCGCAGTGCACCACCTCTTGGGCCGCCACCGTGATGAATACCTCTGGAAATACATGGTGAATGACATCATCGCCGCTTCTGGGTTTTTGCCTTGTCCAGAAATCAAGCGGTAAGGGGACAAGGGCGGGCGGGAGGCTCCTTCCTAGCACGGGAAGCCCGTGCGCTCGAGCTCTGCCAGCTTGGCAGAGCTCGAGGCACCATTTTCAGGGCTCCAGCATGGCACAGCCATTATAGCAAGCTGCAATCTTGCCGACCAAGGTTTTGAGTACCACCAAATAGCAAACTGCTTTCCGTGTACCATTAGTGGTATGCATACCACCAGTTGAGAATCCCTGAGGTAAGGTATTCCAGCCCTCTGATAATTTTGGTTGCCCTCTTTTGTACCTTGTCCAGCTCTACAATATCCTTCTTGAGAGTTATTTATTTATTTTTTAAAAAATATTCCGCCTTTTCCTATGACGAAGGCGGCTTACAACAGAAATTAAAATACATAATTTAAAATAATACATAAAATAAGTTTAAACAATACATAACCGTACGTAAACAAATTTAAAAACAATTTGATGTGGCAACCAGAACTGCACACAGTATTCACAATGTGGTTGCACAATGGTTTTATATAGGGGGATTATTATATTAGCAGTCTTATTTTCAATCCCTTTCCTAATGACTCCTAGCTTGTAATTTGCTCTCTTCATTGCTGCTGCAAACAGTGGTGTCGCTCTAGGTCGGGCGGAACGATACGCGCAGGGAGTCCTGGGTGTTTTTTTTTTTCCCCCAGGATCTAATGTGAAATGCAAGGAAAAATGGATAGCTTTCCCCATCATACCTGTGAGCTTCCCTTTCCAGAGGCAACTGGAATGACAAAATGCTGCAACAGGTGGACCTTTGCTTTTGATCCAGCAAGACAATTCCCATGTTCTTATTAACTGTTTCAACCTGCCCTATGGGCTGTAATTTGGTTTCAGAAATATATGTGTATTCTACTGTGTGAAGGTTAAATAGCTACTGGCTATCGAAATCTGGAGAGCAATGAAAAATTTACTCGCTGAAAATCTAGATTTATTGAGATGAGTGTCAAAGGCTCTCAAAGGCTTGAAGATCAGGTTGAATTTTTGCTGCTTCAGCTGCTAGAAGCATTATTTTATTTGTAGGCATTGCAGAAATATGAGTTTTGCTCAGTGTTTTTGATTGTGCATAATATGTTTTAGCTAAGCTGCTTCCTTTCAGCCTTTCAGCCAGCTGTAAACACGTGGTAGCACAGGCAATCTGTTATGAAAACAGACCACAGTACAGTGTTAATTCAATAACTAGTTGGCGTATCAGAAATGAGAACATATTTTTACATGTGCATACACAGTTCAGGAAATAAAGACATACTATAAATTCTGTATGAAATGGTCCCACAAGGGAAGGAAAAAAAAACTTGTATATTGTCAATGGTTTCTAAAATCCTGGCCCTCAGCAGAGAAGTGTTCAATAGATTTCTTGATAAATCATGGAGATAGAATTGACTTGTATAATGGCAACTGCCTCACTAATCTTTTCTTTGTAATATCTGGCATTGTGCTAAAAAGATGTGTTAATGGCATATTAATACACTACAAACTTACAGCCCAATCCAGCATAAAGATCAGAGACGTTGTTAGGGGGGGCGCCCCCCCGGGGCGGTGGGGCGCCACATGGCCGAGAGGTGTACATGCCTCTGGAATTGCCACCAGGTCGCCCCCTCCACCGCTTCTGTCTTCTTTTTCGTTGCTCCGCTGGCCATGAGATTGGCCCTCCTGCCCGCCCTGGATCCGTTTGGCTCCAAAATGCTTCGATATGCAGCATGTGTGTGTGTTTTCGCGCTGTGCTGCTGCTGAAATTCGGCGGTGGTGTGCAAAAATGACGTCAGTCCCGGTTTTCCGAGTCTGCCGCTGCTGCCACTTCCATGATTTAAAAAGTTTTCCTAGGTGCCGCCATCTTGGATCTCGCGAGATTTTGCGAGATCCAAGATGGTGGCACCCAGGAAAACTTTTTAAATCATGGAAGCGGTGGCAGTGGGGGGAGGGGTTTGTTGACCTATGCGGGGAGTCTTGGATGGCCCGATGCAGCTGGCCAGATAGGAATCAGGCAGCAGCAGCAGCAGCTGGAGCTGGGGCAGCAGGAAGGACTGGAGGCAAGCAAAATGGTGAAAATTGTGGTGGCGAAAAGCAGAGAAAGGGGGCGAAAATAATTAAATTATTGAAAAAAATTAGGTGCCCTAACAAGTGGCAAAAAACACCAAAACACACACACATACCCAAAAAACAAGAACAGAATCAAAAAGTCCTGAAAATAAAAATATTTTTTAAAAGTTCTGGAGGGAAAAAAGTAGGGGGGTGCCCCGGTTTGGGCACCTCAAAATAAGATAAGCCTTCCTATGATGGCACCCAGCCCATTGTCCCTCAGTGGTGCCCAGTCCACCAACCCCCACCCATACCACCCAGGTGAAGCAAACTCTTCCTTTAGTGCTGCTGCGACTGTGTCATTTTAAATTCCCAGATACCCCAGGCCCCTAACATGCATTGGGAGGCAGGGTATTTGAGAATTTCAAAATGATGTTGATACTCCAGCTGCAGACTGCAGTGCTAAAGGAAGATCTGACACTGCTGCCTTCCACAGCCTGGTACGTTTGCCAGGACTTGGAGGGCTTACGAAGTAGTAGTGAATGCTCCTCTTCTGGGAGGTTCCTTTTTAGAGTCACCACTCACAGCTGGAGCACTGACACAATTAAGCAATGACAGATTAACTTCCTCAGCCAAGCAAGTCACTCTATCATAATCTCGTTCCAGTTTAGCCATGAATGGGGTTCCTTCAGAGTCCCCCGTGTCACCACAGGGGCCTCTGGAAGAAGCCCATTTATGGATGTAGAGGGTGGGAGAAGGCAGGAGGCAGAAAGTAACTCAGCTAAGAGTGCTTTGCTGCCACTGTGAAAGTGTGGGTAGTGGACAGGCAGGCTTCAGGGGGTGGTTGTGGACCCTCTAAAGGGCCTGGGCTCCTGGCCAGTGCCTAAGTTGGCCAAATCCTGATGTCAGGTCTGCTTAGATTCCCCCCCCCCTTACTAACCTTTTACCTGTTCTTTCTCATTTTGCTCCCCACTCCTCTTAGAAGATGTGCCCAGGTGTTGCCAGTGATGACTCTTTTGTAAATAGATCTGTGTGGGGTACTTCATACAGCAGGGTGAGTGGGCCAAGTTGCGCAGTGGAGGTAGTGCTGCTGTTATCCTGGCCTTACATCTCAGCCAATCCCCATTCTAATATTTTATTCCACCACTCATTTTTAATTCAAAGCATTGTTCTGTATCTACAGGTTACAATTCTTTTAAATATGCTTCCACTGAGGAGTTTGTGCTTCAGATTTATTTTCAAAAGTCTTTTTAATGCTAAAGCGCTTTAGTAGATTAATGTTATTAAAATACATGCCCATTCGCCTATTGTGTGTTCGTGGCTATCTTTCTCCCAGAGTGGCTAATTACGGCAGATAAATGTTCATTAAACATTCTCCCCAACAGCTATCTTCTCTTCCTGTGGGTTTGTACTAAGAAGATTCTCTGCTGTAATCCTCTGTTTGCGCTATCACAAATTGTTGTTATGGAAATAGGTAGGCTACTCTAGGCGCTTCTTAGAACTCTGCAGAAAGATGGAAAGGTCATTTGTTGAAACAATGCCATACTTGCTGCTAAGTGTATTCAGGCTTTGCTGTTGCAGGGTGAAGATTCCTGCAGTGTACCATTGCTTTTCAAATTTATATACTGTATATATTCAAAGGATTTTAGTTACAGGTATAAGGTGTATTTCTCCCTTATTTATTAACCATAAGCTTGTCCATAAAGGGCCCTGGGAGAGGGGAGAGGGAAGGAGGAGGGGACAAGGAACAAATAAGGGAAAGCAGAGAAGAGAGGGAGAGAGAAGAAAGGACAAAGGAGGAAAGACCTCCGTGCACTGGCATCGCTTGAGGTGGGGTGGAACGGTAAGTTCCGCACTGTGCTAACCTCCGTTTACTCCCCGGCACGAGGTGGCCCCGCCCCCTTACCGTCAGAGCCATTCAGTGCAGTGAAGGCAACGCGCAAGGAGTCTACTGAGCATTGCCTTTGCCGCATTGAATTGCTCCGACGTGGGGGGGGGCGGGGCTGCCTCGTGCCGGGGAGTAAATGGAGGTTAGCACAGTGCGGCCCACCCCACCTCAAGCAATGCCACTGCCTCCGAGTCCGTGAATAAACAACCAACCATGTTTAAATCTTGCTTGTTGTTGCAGAATAATTACAGAATAATGTTACAGAATAATTTGGCAGAATATTCCTTGTTACAGAATAATTTGGCAACACATTTCTGGACTCCATGGGCCAGCAAGCATTTTACTCATCACCATCTCTATCTGAAGTTGCTGCTGGCCTTCTCAGTCTGCATCACACAATAACGTAATTCCTTTTCTCTCTGCTGTTCATCTCGGAACGACACCCCTGTTTTCAGATATTTTCAACCACGTTGCAGATTCCATCCCCACCTTTCTACCTGCCTACTACTGTGGATTCCCCATTTCTATGGGAACAACAGAAGTCATATTTCAGTAATGATCTACTGGCTATAGAAACTATAGAAACTACTACCCTAACTCCAGAGAGGAAGGAAGGTCTGCTCATACATTGCCTTGATCTTAAAGGCCCTAAGTATCTTCTTGCAGTCACTGATTTTTCAGAAGATGCCATCCCTTATATGGTATTGTCATATGGGTTCTAAATGACGTCTCAGATCCAGTAGAAGTATATGCAGTATTGCATAAAACCATTTGATAGCAAACTCCAAAAAATGCCTATTATTCCCAACCTGTAGAACGACAAACTAATAATCAATGCTAGAAGTGTGCAAATCATAAGATACATCTGAAAGAAAATCTGGTGCTAGTATGACAGAAAATACAGAATGTACCCATTGCACTAAGGAAGCCACCCAAGCATGAGATTCTCAAATTACGCAAAGCCGACATTATTGAACCTGCCAGTCCCTCAGAGTGGGTCTCTCCCATTGTCTTAGACTGGAAGGCTAATGAATCCATCTGTACTGTATGTGTGTTGATGTGAAGGGCTTCAGTTCAAACAATGTAGTAGACTGTCATCTTCTGCCTAAACTCAATGAAATGCTACTTACAGCTGCAATCCTATCCACAGTTACCTGGATGTAAGCCCCATTGACCACAATGGGACTTACTTCTGAGTATACATGCATAGGATTGGGCTCATTGTCAGAGAAGTAAATGTATTTACAACTCTGAACCTATCAACCTACCACCAAGGTAGTATCAGAATCACTGGCGTTGCTAGTGGTGGGGCAGAACGATAAGTCTTGCACAGCGGTAACCGCTTCGTTCCATGGTGGCCCCGCCCACTCACCGTTGAGACTCCTTGCGTGTTGCCTTTGCCGCTCAGACTGGTTCTTTGCTATAATCTAGCAAACGCCAGTGATCAGAATCCCATAAGTACGCTGCTTCCATCATCCTAGAAGGCTTGTGCCAGTTTAAATACATGGTATTTAGTTTGGCTTCAATTGCATTGATATTCTCCAGGTACTATGAGTGGCATATTTAAAGAAATCAGAGGTGTTACATACGGTACTTCCAAAATGACATTTTGATGTACGGCAAGGATGAGGCTGAATATGATATCCTGAAACATGTCATAGAGAACCTTCAGCTACATGGACTAACTTTTAGTAAGGAGAAACCACAATTTAAGAGAGAGTCACAGCGCAATCCTGTCTAATTCTGTACCCTGAGATGCGGGGGGGGGGGGGGAGGAGTGCAGCCTATGGCTGCATCCACAGTGCAGACCAGATAGCTGGGAGGCCACCTCGTGGACCGGGAAAAATTGTTCCCTTACGCCGGGGTAAGCCCCAGCTGCCCAGACAGATCTCCTTGGATGTGCGCCAGCTATTTTGCTGACACAAATCCAAAAAACCCATGTAATGGTGGCCAGGCCCAGGAAGGGGGATAGGTGACTCATTGCTCGGTGACACAAAGTGCCTTATGGCATGTTTGCGACACCCTAGACTGGTGACACCCTGTCTAAAATCTAGACAGGATTGGGCTCTCAGTGACGTACCTAGGGCATAGTATATCCTAGAGAGGCATTGGTAGCATGTTTGGTTGGGGTGTGAGATACTTTTCAAATGCTTGCTCAGCTGGTGCTATTGGGGAAATCACAACCTAACCTACATAATACGCTGAAGATTGTCAGCGCAATCCTATCCAACTTACACCACCAGTGTAACCAGCGGGGTAGGTCAGGGCGGGTGGCTTTGGAGAGGAGGGGAGCTTTAAATCCCCTTTGAATCCCCCTTTGGCGGGGATATGAATCCCCTTTCCATTCTGGGGCCTCCCGTTCTCGCTGCACCACTGGTTACACCAGTGGTGTAAGTTGGATCGGATTGCGCTATAAATGAGGTATAGTTCATAGTTTCCCTGACCTACTTGGATGAAGGGTAGGATACAAATGTAATAAATGTTATAGGATTATATTGCATGAGAGACAATTTAATCATATTTTCTCACCCATTTATGAGCTGAGGCAAGACAGCACCTAGCCCATACTCATATTCATCTGTAGTGATAATTGTTGCTTCTCAAAGTCAGAAGAAATCCAATGTGGAAGATAATAACTTACATTATTCTGAATATTGTTAATGTTTTATATGGGTAGGCTTTCAGAATATCACTTCATTCCACAAACATTGAGCAGAAAATCCATCTTTCAAAAACCATTGTATGAAACTTCTCATAGGCTGCAGTCCTATTCATGAACTGGGGCTTACTTGGGGCTTACTTCTGAGTAGGCATAGTGTAATAAAAGATTTTACATGGCTTTTAATCCCGTAATGCAACCACAATCGGTGTCTATAGTGTAATGGTATTATGTAATGGTGTAATGGTGGCACAGTGGGTTAAACCGCTGAACCATGAGCTGTCGATATAAAGGTCGGCAGTTCGAATCCGTGATGGGGTGAACTCTTGTTGCTTGGCCAGCTCCTGCCAACCTAGCAGTTCCAAAGCATGTTAATGTGAGTAGATAAATAGGTACCACTTGCGGGAAGGTAAACAGCGCTCCGTGTTCCAACCGCATGCTACGCGCTGCGGCAAGGAGAGTCATGCCGGCCATATGACCACGAAGGTGTCTTCGGACAATGCTGGCTCTTCAGCTTTGAAATGGGGATGAGCACCACACCCTAGAGTCGGACACGACTGGATTTAATTGTCAGGGGTCACCTTTACTTTTACCTATTCTGCAATACAGTGATTTTTAGGTTTGACACCAACATTTCAGACAAAGTGAAATTTAAGTGAATTTCAGGATTTCTCCTAAGGTTAAACATCTGAGAATGTTTAAGGGAAGCCAAATAAGTTTAAATATTACAAGCACTGGCGTCGACGGGGGGAAGCGGGGGGGTGGGCCGCCGGGGGGCGTCGCGCGTACAGGGGTGACGCGCGATTCCCCCCACTTACATTTTTGAAGTGAATGTGGGCCCGCCCGCCCTCCCTTGTGTCCGTTTGGCTCCAAAATGAGCCGAAAACGGAGCGGGGAGGGCGCTCTGCTCCTGCGCGTGACGTCACGCGCGGGGGCGGAGCCTCCCCTTAAGGGCGACGCGCGCCCCCGCTCTGGGGTGACGCGCGTCGTCGCGACGCTGCTGATTACAAGTAACATGTTTCAGAGGGTTACTGCCCATTCCTTTTATATGTCATATCTTGCAATGGTCTGTATGGAAACAGTTTGGAGCTTCTTCAGTAAAACCGTGATTGTGATTTGCTTTGCAAACCTCATTTTTCATAATTGTATGAGTAGGCTTTATTAATTGGCACCACACTAAAATCTGACATATCATTTGTCAGAACTGAAAAGAAAATGTTAAAATCAGTTAAGCAAATATTTAACAGATTTAACATCAGCAGGACAAACACTCTTTCTGTGTGTCTGTAGTTTCAGGCCAAGTGCAATTTGTCCCTTGGTGAGACAACAAAAACTTTGTTTAAAGAAAAATATGCTACCATTATAATTGTTGCCTCTATTTTTCTTTTTACACTTGAAAGAAGATTTGTTTGTATTTTGGCTGAATTATTGCCTTCTGCAAGGTATTTGGTGTCTAAATGTAAATGCTCATCGCTGATGTTAGAACCTGAATTTTAACTCAAGGCCCTGTCTTGAAATCTAGTAATCTAGAAATCTGGTGTGTTACATGGGGTAAAGGCACAAATGTCACTTTACTCCAAGGAGGCCTCCAACTAGCCCCGCCCGTGCTAGCAATGTCACCCCGGCGGCATTACGGCCATGAAAATTCCCCCCGGTGGGAACGACGCCAGAAAAAAAAATCAGTAGGAATCCAGGCAGGTGGGCAAAACTTTTGTGGCGCTGTAAGCTGTGCGGCCGTTTTTGGGCTGCTGAATTGCCGCTGCGGCGTGCTTGTCACACCCACGTACCACCCGGGCTCCCCCATCCCATTGCTTCCTCCGCTACTGACGTTTATGTGCACTGCCGCATCCTGATAGACAGGATTGGGCTGCCCTTCAATGTAACACAATTTAGAGATAACTATGTTAGGAGAAGTTATAATTTGTGGACATGGTAGCGAAGGGGGGTGGGTGGAGAAGCGAAGCTAATTTTTAATTCTGCCCAACATTTATTTGTATAAATGATTGCTTCTGTAATTAATTTCTTCTGCTACCGAACCATTACATAAATCACTCGCTGCATAGTTTGTTTAATTTTTGATCCCTTCCTTTCTATTGCAAGTCTTCATTAATTCCTTGTATATAGGTCTCATGCTTTAATTTCCTCGTTGTTCATATAATTGGCCTGGGGTTGCCACCTACTTTATAGACAGAAATTATATGCCTTTAGGAGATGCATAACAAGCAGGTATCAATAGGTGGCTGCAGATCTCTATGGTGTGGCTGTGGCAATGCAGAAATGGGAAAACCTTCACCAGAAATACCCCAATGTACAGATGTTCAAGTAGACTTTTGGGTCAAGATCAGGCTGTGTATCTTCTCTTTCTGCTTTTTGTTTGGATCTAAGACTCATTGCTGATGTTTTGCATTGCTTTTTCTGCTTCTTTATTCTTTATTTTTAAATGTGTACGTATTGATGTTTTTTATTGTTCATATCCTCCTTTTAGCCACAACATTTTATAAATAAAAGTTAGATATAATGTGGCCACCCTGCCATTGAGGGGTGGTGGCCTCCTTTGCTCGGCTCTATGCACAAGCAAGTAAAGCACATCACAGTAAAGAGGCACCCAATTCATGCACTGTGTTTTGGTGGGCTTATCTCAGCGGTTTTTGTAGCTTCACATCTTTGAGCTCATTACTCGGAGCTCAGGCGATGCTGTAGCCATCGCACCCACCCTAGGGATAGTCTGAGGTTAGCTAGTTGCCTGTGGGGGCAGGGGAGGAATTTTTGCTTTTTCCCTGATTGGCCTTGGGTGGGAAGGGTGCTTTCTTGCCTACCCCAGACTGGTCCCTGAGAGGTGGTGTTGTCTTAGCCAGTTTGGTCACTTCTAGCAGGTGTAGTGCAGGACTGGGAGCAGGAATAGGGATCCAGTGTGCATTCTAAGTTTTCCAAGGGTCAGAGTAGAGGCCAGTACAAATCAGTGGTGTCACTAGGGGTGTGTGGACCGTACCGGAGTCTGCATCCCCCTCAAGGACTGCACCCCCTCGGGGTGTGCCAAAAATAGTGGAATCTTTTGGGAAAATTTGTATTTATGAATAATACCATAAAGTTATATGTCATTGGAAAGGTAATTTAACGCAGAATGTAATGAAACTAACCGTGAATTATCTGTATTCTATCAAAAGTTATGGCCAAATACCCAGAAAAAGAAAACACAACTGAGTTATGAAACAAAACGTGGATTTTCTTAATGCAAAACTGACCAGTGGGAGTGATTGTTCCAAGAGCCAATGAGGTGTTATGAGGCAGCATGGAACCAATAAGGTGTCAGTATGAGTCAGGGCTCATTTCTATGTATCAGAGCCAATAGCAAAATTCTTATTCAGTTGTGTAAGTGCCATCAAGTTGGCCACTGGGTTTTTTGTTGGTTACTGATTTGTTGGGTGACCTGTACTGTTATATATTAAAATAAAGTTAATGCGGGTGACACCATGAGTTACTGCACCGGGTGACACCAACTCTAGTGACACCACTGATACAGATCTCTAGAGGCTGTCTTGCTCAGGGACACTGGGTGGTGACCCTTAAGGCCTGAGTTGCTTTCCAGCATGATATGAACTGGGTGATTTGGCTGCCTTCACCCCTTTCCAGGGGGCGGTGGGGAAAAATCAGAGGTTGGCATGAACCAATCTCTGGTTGGAGCAAGGTGCTAATGCCCAATGGGGGAAGAGAACAGTTGTGTCTGTCTCTCTCAGGGTACGTGCCTGCACTAAAGGGAGGAGGAACTCCTTGGTCAAGATTTAAATTTCATGTATTGGGTAATCAATAAAGTTGCCCAGTTTGCACCAACAGCAATCTGGTCTTGTGTGATTTGTGATAGGTGCTTGAGCAAATTCTTAAGATAACCAACAATGTGAGAATTTGAACATTACATGGCATTACATTTACTCTTGTCAGGGTCCAATCCTATCCAACATTCCAGTGTCGATGCAACCGCAATGCAACCCCAAAGTAAGGAAACAAACATTCCCTTACCTTGAGGAGGCTTCCGTGTATGCCCCCTCAGCACATGATGCAGCGCTATGCTTAACAGCCCAATCCTATGCTGGACTGGGCTGCTGGCTGGAATGCATTGCAACAGCGGAACAGAGTTCCGCTGTTGCAAAATGGCTGCCGACAGAGCACAGAGTGCTCCATTTGGTGGCCGCAAGAGGCGGCAGCACTCCCTGGACGTTGTGGACCTCATTGCGCCTGCCACAGCAGGTAATGCAGCAGTGGGGGCAGGGAGGGGCGAAACTGAGTCTGGAGAGGGTGGAACAGGGGCAGGGAGGCTCCAGCAGGGGGGTGGATCTGGCAATGATGGTGCATGCCGATCCTATCCCCTTGTCTTGCAGCCTTCTGCTCCCTTTCTCTCAGACTTGCACCAGCTACAGAGCTGGCACAGGTTCGAAGAGACCCATTGTAGGGGGGGGGAAGGGGATTTAAATAATTTCCTTCCGAAACCTCCTGATCTCTCCCCCCCACACACACACACACTGGATATAGCACACTCCTTTTTGGTGCGGCTGCACCAGTGGGGGGGGGGAGGATAGAATTGGGCCCTTATTCTCACATATGTCATCCTTCTTCAGAATCTACTCATCATTCCCCAAGGTTTGTTGTTGCAGCCCCACCCAGGGAATGGTAAAATAAAACAGCTGAGTTAAAAGCAAGTCTCACTTTGTACGTTTCCATGCACCCTTTGTAAAGACATACAAGAAAATTGCATAGGTCATGCCAGACTGGCAACCAGCAGCGTCACTAGGGCGCGCGCCGCCCTGTGCGAGGGCGCGCGTGCCGCCCTAATGACCCCCGTGCCGCCCGACAGCAGGCTGGCGAGGATGTCTCCGGAGCCGACAGCAGCGGAGCCTCTGCTGCTGCCGGCTCCGGAGACATCCTCGCCGGCCGGCTGTCTTGGGCAGGAGGAGGCCTCGGAACGTCTGCCCTCGGCGGAGCTCCAAGGCCTTCTGAGGGAGGCCTGGTGCGTGACGTCATATTTATAAGGTTTCGCGCATGCGCAGTATGTTTCTGAGGGCAAATTTGCCCTCAAACTTTCTGCGCATGCGCTAAACCTTGTAAATATGACGTTGCGCATCGGGGTTCCCTCAGAAGGCCTTGGAGCTCCGCCGAGGGTGGACGCTCCGAGGCCTCCTCCGAGGCGTCGCTGGAGCGCGGCGGGAAGGGAGAACCGCCTGCGCGTGATGCACGGGTGCACGTGCGGGTGCACGCGCTTGACCGCGCATCACCCATTGCGCGCGTCGCCCCCAGGCGGTCCGCCCTTCCCGCCGCGCTCCAGCGACGCCTCTGCTGGCAACCTGTTTACATAAAGAAGTGATCTGGTGTACTACATTCCCTTCAAAACAGATTTCATTCCTTTTCCTTTTGATTGCTCAAACGACCAGTGAAACACACAAAATGGTCAAGAAAAGAGAAAGCCTAGTAAATAATACAAAATTGCTCAGTGTGATAAGTTCTGCCCACTCTCTACTACTGCTGATTATGCTGAATCTGCACCTGCATGCCTGCATTTATCTGATGTGAATTGCTTTGCAATAAGGTCATATTCATGGATGACTTCTACAGAGATGGGGGGGGAGGATCTCTGCTCAAAAATGTATTTTCTTCCTTTTCAGTTTGCAAACTTGCCATGTATCCAATTGCTATTGATAGGATAGGAATTCCTTTGCAGCAAGGCATCTTGCCTATGTATGCACCTAGCAAAGAGAGAAGGTTTGAATTCCTACTAGAAAACCAGTATCAGCCGTTAGCATTTCCATTTGAAGTGAAAAGTCAAGCTGATGCTTCTTTGCACAGAGCACAAGTTCATTTTTAAATGATGTACAAAGATGGAAGCAGGAAGATGGCAATTCCTCTGGAATCTGTGGCCTGAAGCAACTGTTTCCTGTCATTTCATGGTGAGGCAGATCACTCGTGTTCTCTAACTCACTCGTGGTCTCAAGGGTGCGAAGCTTTTTTGTTCTAAATTTGCAAAATCCTCTGCCTGCGGGATTGATCTACTAGTGTCTGAGGGACTGGTTTATAAAAAGCAAGGTGTTCTCAAGTATTCTTTTTTTGCAGGATCAGGTGAATTTTAATTTCATTCTGTAGCTTTCATGGCCCGCGATAATCCAACAATGTTGCACAGGTACGGGTTCAGACGCCATGAGTTAAAAATCTTGTCCTTTAATTATTTTTACCACCGCAGCGGGTTTCCTACAGGCAGCCGCTTGCGGAGCACAAACACTAAAAAACCAAGGTTATTGTCCCAACGTTTCGGTCCGCAACTCGGACCCTCTTCCTGGGGTGAAAAATCAAAAGATTTGGATGTTCCTTCCTTCCAAATCTTTTGATTTTTCACCCCAGGAAGAGGGTCCGAGTTGCAGACCGAAACGTTGGGACAATAACCTTGGTTTTTTAGTGTTTGTGCTCCGCAAGCGGCTGCCTGTAGGAAACCCGCTGTGGTGGTAAAAATAATTAAAGGACAAGATTTTTAATTCATGGCATCTGAACCCGTACCTGTGCAACATTGCAGGTGAATTTTCTATTTCTTTCCATGCCCCTGCCCAATTGATAACCGCTGAAATACACTTGAGATTCGCACAGCCTACTCATTCAATTGTCATATGTAGAAACCCACCGAATTTCATCCCATAAAATGTAGCTTTTGTGTAAACTAATTCAGCTCTATAATTAAATGTTAATTCATCTCCTTTCCCTCATCCATTATTTTTGTTATATTTTAATCTCACACCTCTTCCAAGGAGCTCAGATTGATATGCACAAATCCTTATTCCCCTTTATCCTCACAACCCTGTGAGAATGGATTACACCCCCAGGGGCAGCATGTTCTCCACCACCCGCTCCCAGGGGATAGCTCAATATCATAAGAGCCCAAGAAGGCCATCCTGATGGAACTAGAAGATACCTTACATGAGTCATCATGATAGCTGCTTAATTTTCTTTTGCTGTTTACATACACAATTGACGGTAGCCCTTCTGACCACTTTTCTCCCAGCTGCTGCTTACTTCAGCAGCTTGGGTAGATGGTCCTCTTTTAGCTGCTCATTTTGACCCTGCTGCCAGATCAAGGCATGCTATATCCCCTAGCTGGAGGGAAATTGTGGGTAACAGAGGGCCATCCCAGGCTCAGCTGCATTGCCATTCCTGGATCTCCCTCAGGAACAGGGACGGACCTCTTATCAGTCCTGTGCCTCCCTTCTCATTTCCCTTGGGCCATCAGCCTCTCTTCCACATGGCCTTTTCCCCATCTCTCCTTCCTGTCCCTGGCCTCTCCATGCCAACGCCACCTCCTCTTTCTCCAAATGTTTTTCCCTTTATTGGTACTGGTACCACTTTACTGGGCTGGTACCACTCAGCTGGTTACAGTTGCCATCCCCCTGCCCTTCATCATGCCCCTCCTGTTCAGGTTGGAGCTCTGTGTCCTCATGGTGCTCCCATCCCATGTGATGTCATTGAACCACTGTTGATCTGACTGTCCCTCCCTGTTGCTTTCAGGTGGGTTGGGTTCACAGATTGGAGCTTAACTTTGAGATGGTGCTTTGAGTTGGTGACCACTGTTTCCTTTAAGCTGCACTGCCATGTGGCTGTGCAACTCAACGTCCTCCAAAGTTAAGCTCCATGCAGCTTGGAGCTCTGCATTCTTGGAAGTCCAACAATAATGTTTGACACCGTCACAGGAAACAAGGAGCTGCTGTGCAGCCAGCAAAGCAGCAACATGAACCCCCCTTAGCAGGAATATCGTTGGTGACTGGCCCATATTCACCCAGAGGGCTAATGGAGCTCAGAACCTGGGACTCCCCAATCACATCTGATACTCATAACACCACACTGGTTCTAGATGTGTTTGGTTAAGGCTAGAATTGATTCAGAAACTCCAGTGACAGAGCAATTCAAAGTCAGCCTGGGGTTTTTTTTTTCCCTCAGAACAAGCAAAATTTCTCAGAAGGGCAAGAGTGTTTCATGTATCTCTTGGTTGTGACTGGATTTTGCCTAAAGTGAAATTTGAGGCAGATGTGAAGGTCACCTGCTTTTGCAAATTACTTGAGAAATTTCAAGGGAAGATCAAAGACGTTTCCTAAGACTGACAAAATTTCTTTCAGGAAGGGGAGTCTTGAACCTTCAGTCTGATGTCCCATGTCAATTGGGCCTAAGCCGCTGCATATATTTTGAGGGATCTTTTAAACTGCCCTAAATACAGGGGAAATAGCCTTTTAAAACATCACTGTTCAGGACTTATGGTTTATTTGACAAGCTAGTGAGATCAGGTTCAAACTAAAGATTTGAGCCCTCAAAGAGAATGTACTGAAAATGGCTAAGCAATTTTTCCCAGCACATCTAACCTGGAGGAAATAAAATACTGTAGCAAGGGGATTCTGCAAGAGTTGTATTTAGCAAATGGGGATAAAAGGTGTCCTGGGACTATAATAATTACAAGTAACTTCTAATTGGCTACAAGTTTTATGGCTGCTAGTGAGATGGGATTTTCACCGGGAGATAGTGTTCTGGAGTAATCTCAAGATGAACATTTGAGATGAGCACCTGACTCTCTGGATACTGTTGGGATAGCACACATCTAAGGCTGTAGCAAAAAACAAAAAACAAAAAACTTGCCCCCAAGCCCCTCCACCTTAGTCAACCACATAAAAACAGAGTTTATGTACTGATAAAATGAGCGAATTAAAGAATCCAGTAATATGGATATTGCAGACACTAAAAGATCAGCTTGTACATCTCATCAGCACTACTACTAAAGAAGCCTGTTCAGCAAGAGCATTAAAAATTTATTCAAACTGCAGTTTGAGGAAAGCATGAAGGAAATGAAAAGCAAATTGCTAAAGGTAAAAGAGAGTCTCATCCACCTCGGAAAATGAGCCTCTGCTTCATTTTCAAACCACACTCACAAAGACACAAGGCATGTATTACAGATGAAATTAGAGCTGCAACTTTATTTATGAATTACAAAATCTGCAAGAAAATGTAATTAGTGTCTCCATCTCAACCTTGTTTCTAGGGGAAAAGGGTATATTATTTATGGCTGGGGGACGTTATCACGGTAGTGGCATCAGCCTCAATCCATTTAGTCTTTGAGAACTATGAGGCCATCAGTGTCAAAGAACGGTGCTTATCCCTACTACCCGCAAGCCAGTCTTTTGGACCATCTTCTATCACAAACAGCCCAATCCTATCCGGGCGCATTGCAGTGGGGCTGAGCGGCCCAAGCTGCATCCTATCCCAGGAAGGAGCAGGCTGGAGGTCTCCTCGAGGTAAGGGGACATTTGTCCCTTTATCCTGGGCAGAGGCGTTTCGGCGGTAGGGGCGGTATCGTACGTTACGCCCCGTCCTAGTCCCCGTTTACAAACTGGAACAAGGAGGCCCCGCCCCCTTGCCGTTGGAGCCATTCCATGCAACGAAGGTGACGGGCTGCCCCCGCCTGGGCTTGAGCCGCCCCTCGTGGCTCCCTGCCCTTCCAGCCCCCATGCAGCATCTGGATTCACAGTCTTATGCAAGATTGCCTTGATTTAGCGGTGTTAGTGGAGGGGCAAATACTGTAGTGATATTCCTTTGAAAAAATACTATTGAAATATTTTAAAATGTAAGGAAAGTTGATTTGTTCCAATACCTATGTTCTCTGCCTTGACAAAAACATGATAAAATGCGAAATAAAGAACAGTAACAGGTTTCACTGACTTTAGGGAATAAATTAGAATCAATTTTTTTACAGTGGATTTAATGATCAGCTATCATACAAAATTGGGAGAAACATGCTACAGTGCAGATTCAAAGGCATTTTATTTTCCCTGAAGAGTGAAAGTTTCACTCACCATGGAAACTGTTGATCAAACTAAAGTGCTATCATATCACCACTATGTAGTCAAGAACCTTAGAATGGGAATCGTGTGTGAAACACTGTTGGAGTATGTGAGGAAAAAGAACTTTTATGAGGTAAAAGTTTTGTTACACAGACTCTATCAACCGTTAAAAAGTTACATTGTTATAGTGAGGCTCTCCTCTAGCAGACTCCCAAAGGGTAAAAGAGTAAACAACAGGTATTGTTGCTATGGAAACCAATTACTATTGCTACGCCATGCTATGAGTTCTTGTAGGGTTATTGGTTATTCCAATTGTTACTTTACAACTAGACCAACAGGAGCAATGGGATCACCAACTTACCCTGTTAACGTGGAGTCCAGGTCGTGGTAGATGTGAGTGATTTCATCAGTGCAGTACTTAGAAAATTAGTCACAATGAACTATCGAGTTATTCTCCTTCCTTCCCAGACTTCCTGAGCAGACAGATGGAGCAGGACACCTTGGAACAGCTCAGCTGGACAATTTTTACAGATACAATTTTTACAGATACTGTGGAAGAGAAAAAACCTTTCTTCGCTGCCATCACGACCCTCATGGAGTAGGCTCTAATATGACCTCTCAGCCTCTCACTCACGTTTGGTTGGACTTGTCACAAGATTTTTTGCCACCATCGTTCAAGATGGCTGCCAAGCTGCTTCACTGACCTCAGCTCCCTGGAAAACCAGGGAGTCTTCTTATCTATGCTTAGGTTCTAATGCAGCTGAACATTATGATTTGGAAAAATCTACATTCCAATAATATGAATGTTGATATCAGCATGAAAGATATCATTTGCTAAGATTTCATTAACTATCCCAATTTTCTAACTGTGCAATCCAAATATCATTTAGAACAGATTATCCCATAACACCAGTTATAGTACACCAACAGCCCAATTCGGTCTGGCCACTAGGCCGATGTAGGACGACTACGCCGGCCCAGGACCATTATAAAAGCTGCCGTAAGGCAGTTGATCCAGGCCTGGGCCGGCCGATGGCGTGCAGCACAGGTAAGCCGAGGCTGGGCTGCACGGTGCAGGGATGGGCATTCGGGGGCATTTG
Source organism: Plestiodon gilberti rubricaudatus (assembly GCA_026170595.1). NCBI lineage: Eukaryota > Metazoa > Chordata > Lepidosauria > Squamata > Scincidae > Plestiodon > Plestiodon gilberti. Next base: position 178,972,177 of record JANXHW010000003.1, on the reverse strand, counting down.
GGGGCAGGGGAGGGTGGGGGCGGATTGGGCCCAGGAAGGGGCAGGATTGGTGGAAGAGACATAAGAACATAAGAACATAAGAAGAGCCCTGCTGGATCAGGCCAAAAGCCCATCTAGTCCAGCTTCCTGTGTCACACAGTGGCCCCACCAGATGCCTCAGGGAGCACACGAGACAACAAGATACCTGTGTCCAGTCGCCACTCCCTTGCACCTGGCACAGAGAAAACCCACATAAAAAAAAAAAAAACCAGGAGGTTGCTTATGGCTTGTAACCTGTGATGGTCTTTTCCTCCATGAATTTGTCCAAACCCCTTTTAAAGGCATCTAGGCCAGGTGCCATCACCACATCCTGTGGCAAGGAGTTCCACAGATGAATCACACGCTGGGTAAAGAAATAAACTCTCCCTCCACTCAATTTTAGTGCGTGTCCCCTGGTTCTGGTGTTGTGCGAGAGGGAGAAGAATTTCCCTCTATCCACTCTCTCCATCCCATGCATAATTTTATAAGTCTCAATCATGTCCCCCCTCAGGCGCCTTTTTTCTAGGCTGAAAAGCCCCAGACGCTGTAGCCTTTCCTCGTAAGGGAGGTGCTCCAGCCCACAAATCATTCTGGTCGCTCTTTTCTGCACCTTTTCCAATTCAACTATATCCTTTTTGAGGTATGGTGACCAGAACTGGACACAATACTCCAGATGTGGCCTTACCATCGATTTGTACAAAGGCATAATGATATTGGCCGTTTTATTCTCAATCCCCTTTTTAATGATCCCGAGCATGGAATTGGTCTTCTTCACAGCCGCCGCACACTGGGTCGACACTTTCATCGACCTGTCCACCAGCACCCCAAGATCTCTCCATCCGTCACAGACAACTCAGAACCCATTAGCGTATATGTGAAATGTTGGTTTCTTGCCCCAATGTGCATCACTTTGCACTTACTTACATTGAAGCGCATCTGCCATTTTGCTGCCCATTCTCCCAGTTTGGAGAGATCCTTCTGGAGCTCTTCACAATCCCTGCTGGTCTTCACCACCCGGAAAAGTTTAGTGTCATCCGCAAACTTGGCCACCTCACTGCCTATCCCCAACTCCAGGTCATTTATGAATAAGTTGAAAAGACCTCCGCCAAATTCTATCCCCCTTCCCAGGCCTGAAAGCCTGGCACAGAGCTGCCCAGATTTGTGCCAGCCATGTAGCTGGCACACATCTGAGTAGCCACATAGAGACCACTGGGATTCAACATGGGGTAAGGGGACAAATGTCCCCTTTCCTCAAGGAGACCTCCAGCAGCCTCCAACCCTGTGCTGGATACAGCAGAGCCTGCCCGGCACGTCTGCATCCCAGAGGGGGACTTTGGACAGGATTGTGCTGTAATCCATATTCATGTTCGGTGGAACCACATTCAAATCAGAGTGATACCCAAAGAATCAAAATATGATTCTTGTACAGCTAAACTTTTTTCTTTTTATTCCATCCAAGATTTTTTTAAAAAAACATCTTCAATCATTATAATGCATATGCTCTGTTGCTCCCCTACACGTCATGACAGATCTCCTGTTTGTAAATTATCATGAAAAACATTGTAGCATCCATTTTCCTTGCGCTGGCTTGAGAAATAGGAAATGCTGAAATAGTGTAATTTCTGGTGTAATAATAGGGTGAAAGTGAAAGAAAGCAAAATAATAAATATATAACTGTAGAAAATGTCAGCATGGACTTACTTTGTTGTTATACAAATATGTCAGGAAAAGTGCTTTATCTTTGAAAGACTTTGGAGTGCAGATGACAAAAATAAAGATGAAGAAAATGGAACATATAATTAAATGTGTTTCTTGTGGAGAAAACATGTGTCAAGGTCCTTTAATTCAAATCAAATACCTTTTGTTCTTACTAGAGCAACAGCCCAATCCTAACCAACCTTCCAGTGCTGATGCAGCTGCAATGCAGCCCTGAGGTAAGGAAATAAATGTTCCCTTACCTTGAGGAGGTCTCCACAATTCCCCCCCCCCCATCACGGGATGTTGTGAATCCCATTGGCATAGCTGCATTGGAGCTGGAAAGTTAGTTAGGATTGGGCTGCCTTTTTATAACGATAATAGGAATTGAAAGTGAAGGCCTAATCCAATCAGGATGCTGTGCCAACAAAGTCAGAGGAAGAAGGGAGACAGTGGAGCCCAAGCTACATCTTCTTGGTGCAACCAAGCCCATCTACAACACTGGCATCCCCAGCAATAGTGATGCTGTTCGGGTACCACTTCAGGTCACTGAGCCATGAACATGCAGCAGTCGCTCAATGACTGAACAATGCTGCACAGATGCCATTGCAGCTGAACAGTACATGAGTGGTGGTCAACCTGGTGACCAAGCAACGTCACACAGATGCACCCTTAGACCTCTCACTGGACTGTAAAGCAGACTGCCAAGCCCATACCCAGGCACCAGCCCCACCCTCATGGAACCAAGTGCACAGGCATGGCCCAGCAGAACCACCCAAGCCACACCATCCTGAAAAGGCCCCATGGGCCATGAACCCAGACCCACTTGTCTGGCGCCAAGCCCCCTGAGACTTGGACTAGCAGCCTATTCCAGAGAAGACTGGCAAAGGACCAAACCAACAGCAGAAAACATGGCCAAAAAACCCAGGGAAGTTGCATTGCCCACAGGCAGCCAGCCAGAGGAACACCCACACATGCCACCACGCACAATAATAATAATAATAATAATAATAATAATAATAATAATAATAATAATAATAATAATAATAATAATACATTATTGATATACTGCCTTTCTTGGTCATTGAATTTCTCCTCAGACTTTAATCCGAGGCAGTTTACATGGGCAGACATTACGACGGCACTCTGCCTCCCACTCAGGTGCAGCTGGCAGCTTATTCTCTCCTCACAGAGGGTTTGCAGCTTTTTGTCAGCGGCGTGTCTCGAACTGCCGTTCACAGATCTTCAGGCTTATGAGGCGGCAACTCTACCAACTGAGCCAGACCTCTTGCCCCTAGACTAGACACTGCTGTGCCCACACAGCCCCACCCAAAGCATCCTGTGCATCAGCTGCTTGCTGAGGTCAGTCTGCCATTGTCCCCAACCATTCCTGGTCATATGCCAGCATGCTGCCAAGCCACCTGCAGCAAGCGTGGCCACCTGCTCCTGCTAGTTCTCACCCTCCTGGGTCACTGCCAAAGCCACCAGAAAGCTGGCCCGTGGAGTCAACAGCCCATATACCCCTGCCCAGAGCCTCCACAAGCTGGGCCTGGCCTTCACGGGCTGCATCAGCCACTTGCTGCCACAGCTGACCACCCTCCATGTGTGACTGTTCAATACAGCCCCACAGGGAAGCCATGTTGTCTGGCAGGGTGGGCCTCGTCCAGCATGGCCACTACCATCCTTGTAGCCAATTCTGCAGGCTCCCAGGTGTCAGGGTGGCCAAAGCAGGCTCCCGGGCAACTGGGACAGGCAAAACAGGCGGCTGGGGTTGCCAATGCTGGAGGAGACAATTGAGTGGGGATTCATAGATAGGACTGGGCCTTAATTTACACTAAGGCCTTTTGTCTATTGCATGCAAGGATGTCTGCATGTTCCCCTCGTGAATGGTTCTAGAGGAGTTGGGGGGGGGGAAGAACAGTTTTAAAAATACTGCACTAGCCCATTCCCTCTACATATTTTTCACCTGCCCTCAAGGTTGAGATGGAAAAAGGCAACCACTACTTTTTAGCTCTATCTTTTTCCTCTAACCACTGCTGTCTTTTCATGAGCATAGTCTCAAGATGGAAGGTATGAAACCTCTCCCTTTATTTCTGTGGATATTCTTCACTCCCCACATGCAGTTTCCACTGGCTCAAAGCTATATCATGCTCCCCATTGGGAACACATCTTTAAGCCGTATAAACCTCACCGGGGGACATGGATGTGTGTTATGATTTGAAATTGGCTAAAAGCTGTATCCTATTCCCCATTGGGAAGTACATCACTAAGCCTTATAAACCACACTGGGGATATGTATGTGTGTGATGATCTGAAACTGCTGGGCTTCAAGCTACATCCTGCTGCCCACTGGGAAGCATATGTGCTCTAATGTGAAAATCTAGAGTCAGAAGAACTGCATAGGATCCAGTACAATCTGTGAGCTCTGTACATGAGCATATGTATCTAGTCACTGTTTGTTTGTTTGTTTACTTTCTTCTTCATTGAAAAGATGGATAACATGACTGAATGGTTGCACATCCAGGACACTTGTTTGCAAATGTTGTATACACAATATTTGCATCACAAATCTGCAAATCAAAATCACAGATATTTATGGCATATTGTAGACTCTTAGCAGTGACGTTTTCTGCCTAAAGGTTTGTTTTCCACCTAAAGAAAAAAAGGAATAACTTTTATCTTTACTTCTTGAAATAAAACAAAATTGGAACACTGCAAAAGAAAGTAAATCAGTTCAGTTAACAACATTGATAGGATATGATCTTTTTAGGATACTGAGGAAGAAACATTTATGACTCAAGATCTCCCCTCATGGGATTACTTTGGCTTGGCCAGTTAGTTTTTGCAACCAAAACTGCTTCTAAGTAAATTGTCAGCACAATCTTTGGTATGTGTATTCATACAATTCAATGGGACTTACACCCAGGTAAGAATGTACAGGATTGCAGCCTGAATCACTTGTTATTGTTTGCACCAGTGCTTACTTTTTCCTATGACTTGCTTAGTTCATCTTCTTGAATACAACTCTAAAATGTCCATACACGTGATGGAAGAATGCATCAACTTGCATGTAATGCAAGAAGTGTTAGGGGTTTTTCTGCACAGCTGCCTTTCATCGGTTGTCAGCAGAGTTATTCAGTCCATCCAGTCCCCAGTCCCGGCAGAAGGAAAACGACTCAGACACATAAATCAGGTGATAAGAGTCTATTTACAGATATGTACAGGTTACTTACAGCAGTCCTTGCTGAAGTCAACATACAAATACAGAATAGTTAGTCTTTCCAGGTCCAAATCACAGAATTGAGCAGCAGAGTAACGGCATAACAATCAGGAATTGGATGCGAATTATGGTAAGGCAAGGTAGGACTTTTATACTTCTGTCTACCAATCATCTTGTGCATTACCTCATCTCCCACCTGTGGATCATGTCATCCACATTGCATCAGCTTCTGAGCAGAGTCAGCATGACACAGCAGTTTCACTTTCTATTCTAACTGCATTGCTTCTCTGTTCTGGCTTGTAAATTCATCAGGTTCATTTTCAAACCTCAACAAGAAGTGCATTTTCCCTGTAAAAGTATATTGACATCTGCATCATATATTTGGCTCATGGTCATCTTGTGTCCAATCAGTATCCCAAGATCTCATTCCTCCCCCATTATTTTCAGTTGATGGGCCCCTTAGCAGTGATGTAGACTTGAGTCTATTGACTCCGACTTGAGTCGGACTCAAGTCGCACCATTGACTTGACACGGACTTGACTCGGCAATTGTAAAAGATTAGAAAGACTCAACTCGAGACTTGGAGCCTTTCACGACAAGTCCAATTTTATGCAGGTTTAAACCCGTTTTCCCCATTAAATAGATAGGGACTCGCAACTCGCAACCAAAGACTTGGGACTTGGGGACTTGACTTGAGACTTGGACCCAGAGACTTGGGACTTGACTTGAGACTTGGAGACTTGAACCACATCCCTGCCCCTTAGCTTAAAGAATCCTTAGTTTTTATTTATATTTTTTAACTTCCAGATGAATAACTCTTATTTCTTCCAAAAAACTGTTTCATCCTTGATACTTCAGTTCATGAGACCATCTTGTTCTGGTTCATTTGATTGCCCCGTTCCTTCTGTATATCTGCCAGATTCATCTCTAGATTGACAAAGTTGCCTCCTAACTGCAGATTTCTTTGTCACAATTCTATTTCCAGATGTCACTCGTGAAAAAGTTGAATAAGATAGGTATTCAAACAGATCCTTCAGTATATCCATTGGTTACATCTTTTTACCCATTTAAAAAAAAAACACAAATTGCTTACCACGCAAATGCAAACCAAATTCATAACAATGATGGAAATACATCACTTGATAACTATAACTAGTGGTATGAAGTGACCCTTGTTTCTCAAACTATATTATGGTGTTGTTTTATGGCCCAATTCTATCCGGACCTGACAGTGGCGGATCACATGACCTGTCACTATAAGTCCTGGAACGATGGCATAAAAGCCACTCCATCGTTGTACGGTCTAGGCACGATAGCGCAAATGGACGGAGGCTGTGTGTGGGCACCACCAGCCCACAGAAGCTCCCCCATCCTCTGCTGGAGCAGGGAAGTCAGCAGCAGGGGCAGTTCAGGAGAGGATCCGGGTGGGGAGCTGCCCAGGTTAGGGCAGTTTGGGGTGGGAGGGGGAGGATCTTGGCAGCAGCCATGCACACTGACATCCTATCCCCCCTTCGCCACCCAGGCCTTCCCTTCAGTCTCCTCAGATTTATGCCAGCTAAATAGCTGGCATAGGTCTGAAGAGACCTATTTGAGGCCAGGTGGCCTACAAGGATATAAGGAAAAACTTTACTCACCTCTCCCAGGCCATCTGGTAAACCCCCTCCCCATAGCATGCAGCACATGCTCCCACAGAGGCACTGCATGCTATGGACTGGCGGAGAATAGGACTGGGCCCTTTATGTAGTATTAGGAATATGAGCACATTCTTGAACACATGATAGGAAACATTTGTGGAACAGCGTTCTCAAAATACACCCAAACACAATTTGTGTGCTTAAGTGTGACTAACTCTATGTTCTGTTGTGGCCCCAGAATAGAAAATAAAACAGCTGGAAACCTTCAAATAACATACTGAAGAGTGAAGATTTGGAAGATTCTGTCTCCTTGCCTGACAGAAGACAAAATGAACTTCTGGTCAGTTTGCTAACGTGAGAATATTTTATTTTCAAAAAAACCCACAATAAACATGTTTTTATTTCTAAATGATGAAGTTCTTAATATAGTCAAGTCATAAATTTTAGTGTTGAAGTTTTTACTTAATTTCTCCTTGAAGTCCACTCAAAACATTTCCAAAGCATCATAATGTTTTCTTTTAAGACATCATCAGTTTGGAAGTGCTGAAAGCAGGACATCTGTTCTGTGAATTTTGATTAGCCTGTGTGCTGTAAAACTTTCAAAATGACAGCAATCAAGTGAGAAAAATGTATGAGATGGGAAGTAGTTTTGAATGTGCACTTTATGCAGGGAAAAACTGCATTTGGCAAAAAAAATTAGTCACAGCAGGAATGCCCATGAATAAATTATAGAAAATGACTGCTAATGTCAAATACCTCTGTTGCCTACAAGAATGTATTAGAAGTATGTCTTCTGCTGTACGTTTCAGGTCTCCATGTGGATTCTTGCTCTTTGTTCTCTAGCTGCTCTCTAACCACCCAGCCGCAACAGGCAAAGAGCACCTCATCCAGCATTGAACACCTTGCATCACCTTGAGCACAGCTGGCTGGGAGGCTGTAGCGTATGGATATATCAGAGAGAGAGCACTGCAAGGGCCTATCATGGGGCTGGCATGTGACACAGGCTGCCTACTGCAGCAACCCCCTCTTCTAGTCACACCTACATACACCTTTGCTTTATTGCTGGCAGCTGCCAGTGTGGCTGTCAGTATGCTGCCCTTTCCCCATCCCCCAGCAACTGGTTGCCTCGTTAACCAATGGCAGCAGGAACACAGAGGGCTCATGACCACAGAGGAGCATCTCCCACTCCTTGGAGGCCAAGGAGTAAGGTAGGATATTGCAGACACTGAGAGCAGAGAGGCCCCTCTCCCTGTAGACCCTGAGGCTAGCTGAGGGTAGAAATAACTAGGCTGGGAAGAAAGGATCCCTGTCTGCAAACAAAGAGACAACAAGTGTGACCAGGTCAAAGTTTTTATTGTACTGTATCCGTGATATAGAGCAGTACCTGAAAGAGAAACACACAAAAGGAGTTGCCAACTATCTACTCCCAGCAGGGCTGTTGTGCCACTGCAAGTGATCTGGCAGACAGTCAAGTAACAGGTGCCAGTGAGATCGGGATGCACCAGTTGGTTCACTTTCTGTCATGGAGTTTGCAAAGTCACAGTCACTGCAAAGAGGGACAGCAAGCTAGCCAAGCAGCAGCTGGGCCCATGCTGTTCACTGCAGGCAGGCAGGCTGGCTGTAGGCTTTCCTTGGAGTCTGTGTAGTGTCTTCACCTGAGGGACCTCTATCCTGTAGAAACACAGAGAGACTTGACAGTAGCATTGGTCACACCTATTCTCTGACTTGAGATGCATACTCGGATGCATTTGGTGCCCTAGATCTAGGGCCTAGATCTGACCAAAAATTCATCTTCTTCAGCTTTCTGTATCCTATAATACAGTTATACAGTTAATACATAAACTGTATTCATGCAGTTTTTTCAGAACATGTTTGTAAATAATGACACAAAAGAATCAGATGCTCTACTGAAAGAATTAGTACCTTTCTTATCACTCTTCTGCTCTTTTAAAAGGGGGCGGGGTTCACAGCATTTCCCCTGCAATTTCAAATGAGTCATGATGGCTTCGTGGTTTGCATTTTAATGAAACAATTAAATAGACATTGGGCAGGGTGACATGTTTCTTTTCAACTGATCACTCTTTTAGCCCATTGAGGTATTCCACTGCTCTGATTTCACTTACTCCAAATATCCTGTATGATGAAACAAAGTGTGCGTGCGTTTTGAAGGACTTGGAAGGTGAGCCTAGAAATAATTAGGGAAGAAAACATATTTAGGATCAGAGTATGAATAACTTGAGATGTTTTAGAATTGCTTGCATCTGGTTTTTCTCTGACATTTCTAATTGTTTTATTGTGCTCAGGTTTCTACTGTGCTGCCTTTGTGGAAAATTAATTCACATTACAACAGCGGAACAAAGTATTTCAGAGTTTTGATAATCAACCAAAGAGCTCAAATATTTCATTTGCATACAACATTCTGATACAAGACTATTAAAAATAGCAAAATAACACTTTCACCAACTTAATGTTCTCTTTATTCTATACAAAGTGGTTTCTAAATGGGAGCTACTCATACTTTGTGAATTTCCATTAATCAATATTTGCCCTTTCGAAACAAAACTGATTGGCCTATTATCATTTTTTCCTGAGGGTATGCAAGAGAAAAGGACATTAAATCAAATGAAATAATACCTATTTTACTCATAGAATAAAATAAAACCAAGCAGCAGTTACATCAGCTATTGTGTATGGCATAATGCTAAAAAAAAATCATTTTTCAGCATAAACTACTGAAACAATAGTATTGAAAAATTGCTGCATACAGGAAATACCAGCAAGGGAAAATAAAATGCTGTCTTTTCAAGAGTACATGGAAATGTAGCACTCTCACATTCTATATGAGGGATGGGCGATGCCACTGCAAAGATTGCCTGAATTATAGTTACTGAATCTTGGTCACATGGAGAGTCAGTCTGAGGCCTTGACCTATCATCTAACATCTCCACCTACCAACATTTACATCATCAGACTTTATATCCAGTCCATTATCTGATTGAACAGTCACAGGGTAAGATGGTTGTTGATGCCTCCCACCAGGCACCCAGATTTCAATGTAAAATGAGTAGCCTTCCCATGGCAACCCAGTTCCAAAAGATCATTGAGATAGAATACGGTTGTTTCCCCCTTCTTTTTAATCCCTCTTTCATCTTCTGTCCACTACAGTCTCTATTAATTGGTCAGATATATCTTTCCTATCAGCTGCTGACAGGTGGAGAAATAGGTATCCTGGGGTTGGATTGGGAGGAAGAAGACTTAACCATGATATGACTCATACTTCTATTTTTCTGAATGAATTGATTCTGCAGATTGCAGTGTCTGACTGCTGCATATTTGCTCTACTGGTGTCTAGGGAAGAAGGGGTATGGGATAGCTGTTTTTCTTTTCTTTTTTACTGACAGCTATAACATTGATTTTTTTAAAGAGGTGTACTAGGATTGCAATGGATCACTCAGGTAACTTTGCTCCATTTAGCAATCATTCAATATCGACTGCCCCCCAACCATAGTGAAGTACCGTAATTATAAGCCCCCAAAGTAGTCACATGAATTGACCTTTACTTACAGTCTAGTGGTGTTAGAATATTGCTACATGTGTAAATCTTATTATAATTAGCGGAGCTACAATTCATCTACATGGTAATGCAACAAGTATAATTATATTATTATACAGTATTTATATACCGCCTTTTTCACTGACTCTCACAATGCGTGAGAGTCTTACAGACTCAAAGTGGTTCACATAGGCAGGCTACCACCAAACCCCATTTTTTTACAAACGGTGTACAATTATTGTCCTATGAGAAACTCATAGACCCCTTCATTTCCAGATGTTTCCCTTCACAGTGTGGTCATCTTTCTTCGCTGCATAGCTCACATGCCTTCTGAGCTCCACAGGAGCAGCTACAAATCAGCCAGGCAGGTTCTTCAGCTGTTATTCATTGTTGGCAGCTGACCACGACACTCCTCCGTCCTCTCACTGTGGCTTATCACATCAACTCCCCACGGCTCCGTCCTCTCACAATGGCTTGTCAGTGGCTTCAGTCTCCCATCCAAAGCATGGCCTGAGTTATTCCCGCTTAGCTTCTTCAGCAAGACGACAAATTAACCTATGGGTCAGACCTCCTGCCCAATGCTGTCAATTTCTATCACGTCTGCACCTTGGTCACTGCTTAGGGTTAATCTATGAGTCAAAATTAATCAGGAGTTTCCCTTCCCAGTCACTCATATCATATCAGCCTTCACTGATATTTTTCCTTCTACCCTTCGCCATCTAGCCTGCAATTATGGCTACCAATTCTCAAGATAATAAGCTAGTAAAATTTCAGATGCCAGGTATATTATACACACACACACACACACACACACACACACACACACACACACACACACAGAGAGCCTGTAGTCTATTGCAGATGTCATGAAGATGGCTTCAAATTCTGCTCACTGGCCTTTTTTTCCTCTTGTTCTGTATATTGGCAGTGTAAGCAGCACAAGAAACACACATTAAAACCACAGAAAGAAGAATTTCCAAAAGGAGTTTGGATGAGAAGGAAAGTAACCATTGCGCCAATCCAGGAGGCCATGTTTCAGGCATGATCATGACTTTCCAGATTCTGTATGAAGCAGATTCTCAGGGAGAGTCTTTGTGTCATGTTTCCAAACCATTCTGAAAAATGTATATGACTGTAAAGTCATATGGCTGAGTTAAACAACCCATTTCAAACAAAGATGGTCATGTTTTGGTCAACCAAGTTTGAAATAGCATCTGGTGAACCAGTTATCTGGATTAGCTGTGCGAGTGTTCAGTGAAACACAGTGAGAGTGGTTCACTATGAAGGACAGCAGAGAAAAACATTGTTTTTTTTTAGCAACAGCCTTCTTTACGCCATCCTAGCCATACCATCTAAAAAGACAAACTCAAAAGGGTTATCTTTCTGGTGTAAATGCAGTGGCGTCGCTGGAGCGCGGTGGGAAGGGCGGACCGCCTGGGGGCAACGCGCGCAAAGGGATCGCATCGCGCGCAGGTGGTCCGCCCTTCCCGCCGCGCTCCAGCGACGCCTTGGAGGAGGCCTCGGAGCGTCCGCCCTCGGCGGAGCTCCAAGGCCTTCTGAGGGAGACCCGATGCGCGACGTCATATTTATAAGGTTTCGCGCATGCGCAAAATGTTTGAGAGCAAATTTGCCCTCATAAACGTACTGCGCATGCGCGAAAACCTTATAAATAAGATGTCACGCATCGGACCTCCCTCAGAAGGCCTTGGAGCTCTGCCGAGGGCGGACGCTCTAAGGCCTCCTCCTGCCCAAGACAGCCGGCCGGCGAGGATGTCTCCGGAGCCGTCAGCAGCGAAGGGTCCGCTGCTGCCGGCTCCGGAGACATTATCGCCGGGCGGCACGGGGATCATTAGGGTGGCGCACACGCCCTCGCACAGGGCAGCGCGTGCCCTAATGACGCCGCTGTGCGAATGAGTACTAGCCACTAGGGATTACCATCACTCCAATATGTAATACTTCACCTTTGAAGTAGAGTAGGTCATCCTTTTGATACTTCCCCAGGAGACTAGCAGAGGGACAGAGAAATTCTCTACAGTACTTAAGGTGCTTACAGTAATAGGCAGCAATGAATTAGTAGACACGGGAACAACAGTTCTAAATAACAAAAAGAGGATAACCTGAGTTAAAAGGAAGTAGGCACATAATAATATCACCATATTACTATCTTTTCCATCATGTCCACCATGCAAAAATGCAAATGATGTTGTTGGGGGAAAGCCCATCCTAGTCAAAATGCAACGACAGCAAGGGACAGAGAAGTTTTTTTAAAAAAAACCTCTGCAATTCTGAGCCAATGGTACTTAATTTGAACATGAATAATGAATTACACATAAATAGGCTTGCAAGATATTTTAAATAACAAGATTTCAAAACAAGTTTTGCTGTTGAAAAGTATTTTGGCTTTTTCAGTATTTATGGTATATGAAATATCTCGCATTTTATTTATTGTGCATTCTCTGTGGCTGTACACCTGAAGGAGGTAACTTGTTACGACCAATCAGGCAAACACATTTTTTATAATATGCACCAGTGTTGATAAATTCATATTACCTTAACAGTCTCTGATCCTCAGCTTTCACTTCAGTAATTAGCATAAAAATGAACTGGGAATGCTCCTACAGATTCTATTTCATCTCAAGTTTCTTAGTGGGTCATTGCCTCATCAGTTTTCATTTAAACTTCTTGGTTGGTGAAACTGGCATTCATGAATAGTCATAGTCATGTCAGGTAGACAGTGCATCACCTGGAGAATTACTGGCAGAATGGCATAAATCAAGTTTAGACATCTTGAGCCTTTCATGAAGTAGCAGCATTACAATTTTTTTTTGCACAGTATCATCACCTTCCTTTCCACTCTGTGCCTGCAACGATCTTCTTCGATTTCTTGTCTCAAGTGTGACTTGAATATCCATATTATTTAGGAAATGGACACATTTTACGCAGTGTTCAAGAGGTGGCATAGCATAATCAGTAACATAGCGACAGCCCAATCCTATTAAAAGTCCCACATTCGGATGCAGCGATGCCGGGGCAGACGCCGCTGCATCCAGCATGGAATTGGAGGTCTCTTTGAGAGAAGGGGACGATTGTCCCCTTTCCCTATGTCGAGGCCCAGGAGTCCCTATGGACTCAGAGGCACACCAGCAAAATGGCTGGTGTAGCTCCGAGAAGCCTCGTGTCAGGCTTTCCAGCCTGGGACAGTTTAGAATTCGGCAGAGGCCTCCTCCTCCTCTGCTGAGCCTGCCCCCTCCTGGGCGTGATCTGCCCTCCTCCTCGCCCTAGAACGCCTCCTCCCAGCCTTCCCACTGTCCTCCCCCCCCTCCCCACTGGCCAGCGTGTAGCTCACCTGCCTCCGGTGGGCGCAGCTCTGTCCCTGGCGGAGGTCTGCCAGTACTGGCCTCCACACCAGTAAGAGAGGCCTCCACGCTGTTGCAATGTGCTTTACGGCACGTTTGCAACAGTGTGGAGCCAGGTCCTGCCGGCGGAGGCCAGCATAGGATTGGGCTCTCAGTTTCATAGCTCTGTAAACTCAAAAATACAGAAAACATGTGTCATGCATTAGCGTTGTGGAATTTCAATGTGTGTTCTGATTTACATATTTGTGAATAAATAAAATGTATCAATTGCCTGTTCACCAGAAAAGGCATCCAAAGCAATTTATATCCAAAAACTATGTGGTACAACAGAGGTGGAGATGGTAGACAATGATCCTCCAGTGGAGCTCTGAAAAATGTCTGGTGACTGACGATTGCTTGAGTAAACTGGCCTTTGTCTAATCCAAAAAAGTATTCCCTATGTTCTTAACTAAGAGTCCATATGCAAAACATAACATAGATTAGGTTATAGATTAAGACAAGACATAGATTAGGTATTTCTTAAATCTTAAAACATGCTGAAAATTTGTAAATTTAACACGTGTTTTTAGACCATGGTGATTCTGGGGAAAAACATTCCAAAGAGCATGCAAAGTCTACACCTGCAGTACAACAATAAGCAAAGTATTAAATATTGCATGATGTTCTCCAATTCTGATCACAGGGAGGCTTGAATTAGCGTAACCCAGACCAGTGGAGCACCGCCAGAATTCATGGAACAAGGGGATGCCAATGGAAGCAGAGGTTGCTGTGACAATGTCAGACAATGTAGCCTGGCCAAACAAGCTGGAAAAGGGGTTAGCATTAGTTGGTGGTAACAGCTGAACCCTGGGGGCCTGGCTGTGTTATAAGATTCTTTAAAACCCAAAGAAAATGCACAGTCTGTACTGGTCTACTTAAGGCAGCCATGCTGCAAGTTGAAAAGGAGCAGCCTGAAGAACAAGCACAAAGTTAGGAAGGAGGAGAAGGATTTTGAGTGTGACAAGACTTCAAGCAAAGATTGACAAGATTTTGATTAAGACAAGAGGGTGTGTGAGCCAGACAGCCATAGCCTACTGTAGTTTGGGTGTTCCAGACTTTCCTCACCACCCAGGAGACCCAATGACAAACAAGTACCTCAACAACAACAACAACAACAACAACAAAAAGGCGACATCTTAAAACACACGAGAAATTAAAAAAAGGTCTTTCCAACTGAACCCTGAGTTTGTCTGGTAGGCCAATATGGAAAACTAATTCCAGAACTGCGGTGCCAATTCACAGAGAGAAGGAAACTAGAGCAGTACCTCTTCTGCCCATTGTAAAGAATGGGAACGTTTGTATGAAAGTAGATAATCCTGTAGATACAATGGGCCAGTGTAATCTCGTAGAGGCAGTCCAAAACGGTGTTTTCAAACAGCGGATTTCAGTCTTTTCCAAAATAAAATTGCTGAAAGCGGTGTTATGTGTTTGTATTCCATTTTTTTATAAATTATCATTGCTTTAAAAATGTACTAGGTAGGTGATATAGGTGGTATAGTGTCAGCAGATGCAGCCACAAGTCATTACAAATATGTAGAGGTGTTAGAAAACTGGTGTTTTTTTTTTTTTTTTTTTGCAGATTTCTGGATGCTTTGGTGCAGAAAGCAGTGGTATGTGTTTTTATTTCATTACTACCAAAAAGACTGTCCCATCTATATGTTGAAATACTAGATTTCAGCAGAATTTCTTTTTCACTGTCATCTCTATATTTCCCAAAATTGGAGCTGTTTTTCCCAAAAATTCAGCAATTTTTCCACGTTATGGTTCTACGTTGCTATACATCCTCCCACAATGCTCAGAAGGTCTGTTTTGCCACATCAGAGGAATTTTTAAACTCATCCCAGTTTCTTATGTAATGATTTTCATTAGCACAACTTTTGTTTCATTAGTCAACATTTATATGTAGCAGTATATATAACATAAGAAAACCTTTTAAAAACGTGAACACAATTTCTACCTGCCATCTGTGGCTAAATTTAATGTGAACTCCTCAAATTCTTTTTTGTTAAAATAAAACTTTTCTTTGTTGCACTTCTTTAAAAGGAACATTTCTAGAAGTAATTTTTGTTTAGGATAATTTTCTTTGTACGAATCTCTTCTTCAGGCTCTCCCAATGAATGTAATTTTGATGTTGCTTTGAAGGTCACTCTGTGTACACACTAGTTTGATTCTATATTAAAACTATTTGTAAGGCTGATGGATGCATGTTGACCTTCAAGAAGCTGCACAAAAATAATGTTAGTGCTGCTTTGTTATCCTTAGGCTGCCCAGAGGGCAACACAGTCACTCTTCCAAATCCTCTCGGGAATGAAGGTTGGGTCTGACCTCCATATCTTATATTTGCTTTAAAAACAGCTTGCAACTTTTTTTCCTCTAGGTTTCTTCTTGGAGATGGTGAAAAAGAAATTAGTTAACAAGTTTGCCTGACCACATTCCCTTATTTTATTTACTTATTTACTAGAGGCATTTATACCGTATTTATCGGTGTATAAAACACACCTGCGTATAAGACGCACCTTCCTTTTGGCCCTGGGTTTCAAGAAAAAAAGATTTAAAGCATTTTTGGGCCACTTGGCCACTTACTGCTTGGCTGCTTAATTAGCTAATTTACATAAATTGCACAAAAATACCAGGAACTCTTTTAAAACACACAGCAATAAGACACATGAACAAAATGCACCAGAACATAAATCCCAAGTACAAAAAAAAACCCCAGACTCAACTCTTTTTCCCCCAACCCACCCATGCACAGTTTCCAAAGTAAAAAAACATTTACCCCAAGTAAAAAAAAACCCAGACTCAACTCTTTTCCCCCACCCCACCCATGCACAGTTTCCAAAGTAAACAACATAAAAGTACAAAAAAAAAAAAACCCAGACTCAACTCTTACCCCACCTATGCAGTTTCCAAAGCCTCCCCAACTAGGCCCAGTTCAGAAGCTTACCCTTCCGAGGAGAGCTGGGTAGACCACGCCCTCTGCAGTTCAGCTGAACTTAACTGAGGAGCACATCGCCCTCTGCTGGCTGCTGAGAAGCTCAACTCATGCACGTGCATAAATTAAACCCGACAAACAGCTGTAGATCGGATAGATTAGTTAGGGAAGAAAGCACAAGGGAGCTCTCTGGCTCCGGAAAAACGTGGTAAGCCTGAAAATGCTTTAAAATGGGCAAGGGGGGAAAAGGGATTTTTTAGTATTGGCGTATAAAACGTACCCTACTATTTTGGGTCACAAATATAGACAAAAAAGTGCGTCTTATACGCCAATAAATACGGCATTTTGTTTTTCTTCAAAGGCATCCAAACGTTTACAGTTTAATAAAACTTAAAGCAACTACAGTCACTACACACAGATCCTTTCCTTCTGGAGCTGATGGTACCAGTTCCCTGGCTTGGGCTTCTTTTTTTCTGCCTTCCCCACAATGTGTTACGGCTTCAACTTGCAGAGATGCACTGGTGCAACATTCTCTGTCCCTGAATCTGTCTGGCTTTCACATGCTTCAATATAATAAAGCGCTGTTCCCTCTTAGGTGTGCGGCCAAAAGACTGCGGAGCTCGGCAACCTAGAAATTTGGTGATGACATGATGACATCATCACCAAATGTCCAGAGGCCTCGTCGTGATGAGTCACAATGCCGCGCAGCTGCTAGACGGGTCCACGCACTGGCAGGGATTTCTTACAGGGAATGCTGATTTGAACTCTTTGAAGCAACTTCAAAGTAGTTGAACTTCTTTAAAAAAAGGAATCATTACAAATTCTGGGTTCAAAGTATTGTTTATTGGACTTTTGTTCTCCTACATTTTTCATTATATCCAAACATAGATTGGGTTGGATTTTTTTAAAAGTGTCTTTATCCAAAGGTTTCTTTTTCATTCATCTGTCTTAGCTTGTGTGTTGCATTGTACAGTCTAGAAAACTTGTGAAACACTAATGCATACATCAATGATTACGGTAGTTGTGGTATTTGCTGATAAAGGGAGAGAAGGGCAAGTGAATAGGTACACATACTTCTAGTTGCGACTGATTCAAAGAAGGGGATGTTCGTGCCCTTCTTCCAAGGAGCTCAAGATGGAATACATAGCTCCTCCTTTCATCTTTACCAATGACCCATGAGGTAGCTTATGGAACAATCCACACAAAAAGAAGCACCAGCACAGTGCACGCTGTGCTGATGCAAGCCATCACAAAAGTGCCATAAAGCAAATGTCCCCTTATCTCAAGGAGACTTCCAGCCTACTAAATTCCTGCACAGGATGCAGCACAGACTGCGCTGGCCCCGCTGCACCACTGTGCAGGAAGTTAGGTAGGATTGGGCTGCCCGTCTTCAAAGATCCTGATTAAGAGCATCATGTAGTCGTTGTGGCAGAGTCTGGGTCTTCTCTGTCTAACAGCGCAATTCTGACTAAGGATCCGGCCAGAGGACCAGGGCCGCCTGCCGGATCCTGAGCCCAGGCTGCCCTTCGACTGGTGGGCTGGAGGTCTACTCGAAGAAGGGGACGCTCGTCCCTTCCACGGGTGTTACACCTTCCCCGGGTGTAAACCGGGGCCAGCCCGATAGGCCTCCTCTAATTTCTGCCAGCTAAATAGCTGGCGGAAGTTGGAGGAGGCCGTGTAATGGCCTAGCTGCCAGGTGGGGACAGAAACATGGCGGGCGCCATTTTATTTATTTATTTACAATATTTTTATCCCGTCTTTCTCCCCAAAGGGACCCAAGGCGGCTTACAAGAACAAGAAAAAACAGTTACAAAAAATCAATCACCTTTAAAAGCAATAAAACAGTTAATTAAAAACTAATAAACAACAATCTAAAAACCATCCCCTGCCCACTCCCGGGCCGGCTAGACCAATGGCCCCCACCCTCGCCCGCCAGACCAGCTACACTGCCACTGGGGGAGTGCTTACCATCCTCCGGCGGCCACGTCCTCAGTCCGTCATTGGAGTGAGGGAGGCCGGCCTTGCGCCGGCCTTGCTTACTCTAGAGCAGGGGTTCTCAACCTGTGGTACAGGTACCCCTAGGGGTACGCGGACCTCTTGCTGGGGGTATGCCAAGCCCTGCCCCTTATCTGCCCCATCAGCAGCTAATTAAGTGTTAATTAACATGGATTTTAAATTGTAATTATTTCTGGAGCCCTTCTGTCTCTCTGATTTTGGTTTTGGGCTTATTTTTGTACTTTGGAAAATGTACTTTGGTGGGGTGGGGGAGGGAGGAGCTGATTTTGGGAATTGTGACTTGGAGGAAAAAAGAGATCCTTGCATGTGTGTCTCTCCCTCACACACACACACGCGCACACGCGCACGCACGCGCGCGCACACACACACACAAACACACAGATAAATAAGACATTTTTTGACATTATTTTAGTTCTTTTTTATTTAAAGATTAATTACCTAATTAATTAATTGATTAACCAATTAATTAGCAGTTAATTAGCAGGGAATACTTCAGAAAATTGGAGCGTGATAGGGGGTACCCGGGCCTCCAAAGGTTGAGAACCTCTGCTCTAGAGTCATCGCGAATGTGCTTTACGGCACGTTCGCAGCGGCTTCCGGTGACAGTGCGCTCGCTCCGTCGTCAGTTATTTCCGGTTGATTGCACCCTAAGTCCTACACTGTAACCACTATGCCAGACTGAATCCAACCCTACCCATACCACTCCTGAACAGCTCCTGGATGGAATTTTAACTTTTTAAAAAAGGCTCCAGGAGTATAACCCTAATCATTGAGCAGGAAGGACTACAATGGACGCAGATTTCATTTGTGCATGGAGTTGCCCATGGAACAGAAATCTAATCCCACACGTATGTAATTTACTTGACTGGAATAGAATGTATCACTTCTAGATAATCAAAATAGGAATGGAATACTATTGCATATAGAAACAATTCAAAAGTGTGGTGAACTATTTTTTGTTGAAAAGCAGTATATAAACAACAACAACACAAAACAGAAAGTAAATCCTACCTCGACCGTGGCTGTGTCCTTGGGTGCATTCAGAAAGGAATAGAATGAGTGTGGGTGCTCTATATGTATCATTTTCAAGTGGATATTTTAACAAGTTAGAACCAAGGCCAACAGTTACATTGACAGTAGAAGTGAGAAATGGTTTGATGAAATGTGCTGCTATAATTAATTTTTCCTTGCTAATATTCTGCAATAAATGGCAATAAATTATTTTAATATTTTATCCTGTCATTAAAATGGTGGTATGGCATGAAAGATTCATAGTTTATATTGCTGTGGAATATTTTTCCAAAGTCAAAATACCAGTACTATTAAAGCAGATCATTAATATATCGAAATTACCCTTGTGTGTTATCTCAGTGACTAATTAATTCCACAAATAAAGATCATGGGCATGATACGAAATAAATATTTTAGAATATCATTTTTATTAAGTTGGAATGTTATATATTTTTACTTAAACGCAAAATGAGAATACATGAATGTCCTAAAAGAAGGTTTTTGTGGTCCATTGAGAAATGAACAGCCCACTCTTATCCCCTGCTGGCCCAGAGTGTGCAGCACCGCTGATGGAGTGCGCACTGCATGCTATAGGCTGGCAGGAGACTAGAGGGCCTAGGAGAAGCAAGTAATGAACTTTTACTTACCTACTCATAGGCTGCTTGGTCTCCAATGGGTCTCCTCAAAGTGTTGCATAATGAACAACCCTTTCATTAAGAGCAGATCAACTGTTGCTGGAAGGAGGCCAAGTGGATAAAAGGACAGGGCAGCAAGGGAGGGGGGCCATTGACCGGCCCAGGCTGGGAGGGGGCGGGGATATCGGTGGCGATATCCTAAGCCCACGCTGCCCTTACACCGCCTCTCCGGATGTACGCCAGGTCTGGAACTGGCGTGCATCCGAGGAGGCCCAGGGGTTTGCCTACACCCATGGAAGGGGATGAACGTCCCCTTCTCCCAAGGTGCACTCTAGAAGTGCCAGGGCAGCCTGGAATGGCCTTAGGACAGCGGTCGGCCCTTTAGGATAACGTTACACAGAATTGGGCTGTTGGCCTCTGAATTGACTTTGCTGTGTTTAATTGGTGCAAGAGATGGAACAGCAGGTGATGAGGTATGTCTTGTAAGGATTGTGTTTCCTAGGGACAAGACATGTGGATGCAATTTGAATGCCAGAAAGGGCATAGGGTGTCAAGCTTCATAGATATCTTTTCCCTGCAAATAAATGTTATTTCCCAGGCAGACTAAAGTCAAAAGAAAGTTGGTTTCAGCACTCTCTCAATTTTCCCAGCTCCTGTCAGCTTCTTTGTTGGCTAGAATGTTATTATGACTTTTTATGTACACAAGGCTGTTTGTAATGCCCTCTTCTCCCCATGACAATTGTCAGGGAACTCTTCCAATCAATGTGTTTAGTAGGCTCCTGCACCCATTGTTTTCTCACTCTTTGGGAAACCAAACCAAAGATGTAGAAATGACATTCACACAATTTAATTGGTATCATTAATCTCTCACCCTAAAGGAGAAGCAACATATTTGATTGCTCAAAGGAATGCCACGTCTAATTGAGAATACGTTGCTTATGTTCTCTTTAGGCATGAAAAGTCAGACTTCAGTGCATGCATTTACATAGTTCATTCCGAATGAAGCCTTTTCCAATTGTGCAGCCAAGGTGTTTTCCTGTTTCAGAGGAACCTTAAGAGACTTGTTAGAAAAGTCATGTTTTAGAAGAGATGCAGCAGGTTAATTCTTCACAGTATTGCCAACACCATGCAATTTTTCACATGCCTCTGGAAAGCATAAATGGCTGATTTAAGAAAAAGCAAGAATATGCCTTTGCCTTGATTGCTAACAGCACAATCCTAGGCACATCTATTCAGAAGTAAGTTCCATTGTGGGCCCAATCCTATCCAACTTTCCAGCGCTGATGCAGCCATGCCAACTGGGCATGTGCTGCATCCCGCTGTGTGTGTGGGGAGAGAGAGTGAGTCATATTTATTCCCTTACCTTGGGGCTGCATTGCGACTGTATCGGCACATTGGATAGGATTGGGCCCTGTGTTCAGTAGGACTTACTTCTAGGAAAGTGTGTATAGGATTGTAGCCTAGGTGTTTGGAAAGGCCCCAGCAGTAGAGTTGACCCGACAAAATGAGAGCCTGTTTTTATGATGCTGATCCTCTTGATATTGATGCATCGTAAGGTAAGCAAAAGGTTATCTACTTTGATCTCTTGCTAATGGTTTTGAATACAAATGTGTTAATGTTTTTAGGCTCATTTGCTCATCTTCCAATGTGATATATGCTGTTATGCCAAAAGTGCCCTTCCATATAGGGCAACAGGTCAGTTAATAGTTGGGTAGGAGAGGGGATAGGCCAGCGGGTGGCGCAGCGGGTTAAACAGCTGAAACATAAGCTGTCGATCGAAAGGTCGGCAGTTCGATTCCCGTGACGGGGTGAGCGCTCGTTGCTTGGCCAGCTCCTGCCAACCTAGCAGTTCCAAAGCATGTCAATGCGAGTAGATAAATAGGTACCGCTTGCGGGAAGGTAAACAGCGCTCCGTGTTCCAGCCGCATGCTACGCGCTGCGGCAAGGAGAGTCATGCCGGCCACATGACCACGGAGGCGTCTTCGGACAACGCTGGCTCTTCGGCTTTGAAATGGGGATGAGCACCACACCCTAGAGTCGGACACGACTGGACTTAATTGTCAGGGGATACCTTTACCTTAGGAGAGGGAATATCAGCAGGGGCAACTTTCCCAACATCTGCACGCCTAGCTGCACCTGCCAAAATTCTGGCTTTTCCATAACTGCACATGCAACCTAGTAGTGTTGTGAGGGTTATGTTGTGCATACCAATTTAAGGCTGACATTTGAGTCTGAGATGTGCCAAGCAAGCCGAAGCTCAGCTTGTGCCGTAGTCTGTGGAAAGGTCATTATTTTATCAGCGAGATAGGGTCCTTTCTCAGCTAGAACTATCTGTCAACATAATAGCAATAATTTGAAGTGGTTCACAAAGCTCTCTCCAAATGTTCTTCTCCAATACTAATTAGTTTAACCTCTTTCCAACCTCACAAGGGCAAGAAAGGGTAAAACCAGACGTTATTTTAAGCATGTGCTATGCGACTGTGTGCTTGTTTTTTTTCTTCATAAAATAGCATACAGGGCCCCAATCTAGATTAGGGACATAGTGGAGAGGAAGGGCTTTAATGCATTGTCCCAGCTGTGGACCTGATGCAACCAAAATGGTTTTGATTTTTTCCCTCTTTATATATTATTATTATTAAGAATATTTATATACTGCTTTTCAACAAAAAGTCATTCGCAAAGCAGTTTATAAGGCAAAATGAATCACTAAATGGTTCCCTGTACCCAAAGGGCTTACTCTCTAAAAAAGGATGCAGAAGAGATACCAGTAACAGCCACTGGAAAAGACACCATTCTGGGGTGTAGAGGGATGGCTCAAAGGGATGCTCTTCCCCTGCTAAATATAAGAGCACACCACTTTGAAAGGTGCCTTTTTGCCCACTTAGCAGGGGTAACTGTTGGGTATATGTCTGCCTACTGAGGATTTCATTTCATGCATCAGATGAAGTAGACTGTAGTACATTATGCCCTACGTTACAATACATTTCTTAATTTTCTTAATATTTAAGTTGCTACAATGCCTTTGTTATGTTTGCTATTACAGAATAAGATGGAAATTTACTCTCTGGAAGTTGCTGCCATTATAGCTGAACTATTTATATTTATTAACAGCGCAATCCGACTTAACTTTTTTGCCTGTGTAACCAGCGGTGCAGCGAGAATGGGAGGCCCCAGAACAGAAAAGGGATTCAAATCCCCTCCAAAAGAGGAATTCAAAGGGGATTTGAATCCCTTTTCCATTCTGGGGCCTCCTGTTCTCACTGGGCCGTTGGTTACAATGGCAAAAAAGTTAAGTCAGATTGCGCTGTAAGTAACTGTCTTTGACTGCAATCCTAGGCACACTTATGTGGGAGTAAGCCCTATTGAACACAATGCGACTTACTTCTGAGTAGATGTGCCTAGGATTGGGCCATTTCTTTCTCTTCTTTTCCAAGAACATCTCAGCGCGCGCGAGCACACACACACACACACACACACACACACACACACACACACACACACACACACACACTCTATCACAGTTTCTGGGAAAGACAAAGGGGGAAAGTACCATTTAATTCCTCGTACGTCATGCTGAGGAGGAAGATTCAGAACTTTAAAAATAAAGATCGTACTTTATTTTAATGTTTGTTACAACTATTACAAATAACTTCTGCAAGGTTATGCAAATATTTGGAATACTATCCACATAACATCTGGTCCTGTCTTCTGTAATCTTCTATAAAACCAAATTCATGTATATCACTGATGGCAAAATGTTGCTTCACAGTAGAATACACTAGGAAATATATTCGCACTACACTGAAACTGCTTATATGACCATATATCACGCAAATTGTGCTGTGCTGACACCAATGGCTCCCTTATGACTAGGATGCCCTTAGGACGGTATGTCGGTGATTTGTCCACTATCCTGCACTAATCTTGCATTCACCATTCCTCTCTTTGACTATTATATATGGCCTTAATAGCAACTCTGCACAACAGGCAGTGACAACTTCAGTCTATGGTTGCTTTTCATATTGTTGTGGTAGTAGCCCAGGTAGCTGTGCAGGAATAAAGGCTTGATTTACAACACCAGTCCAGAGCTGATCAGAGTTGCTGATAGGAAGGTCATTGTGCAAAATCTTAAGCAATCATTGGCTGATGGGATGGGGTTGTGTTACTGGCAGCGCAATCCTGACTAAACTTCCAGCGGCGGAGTGAGCGCTTCACTGCCAGAAGCCGTCGTGAACGTGCCATAAAGCACGTTCGTGATGACTCGGGAGGAAGGGAGGGCGGCGCAAGGCCATCCGCCCTCACTCCGCTGCCAGGACATCCCCACGACCGCCAAAAGAAGGTAAGAGATCCCCGGTGGGGGCAGCGAGGTAGGGGGATCATTGGCCGAGCCGGTCCGTGAGGGAGCAGCGTTGGCCATATCCCCATCTCGTGCCAGGCTGGCTCAGCCGTTACACGGCCTCCTCTTACTTCTGCCAGCTGTTTAGCTGGTGGAAATCCCCCTTTCCGAGAACGTCCCCTTTCCCCGGAACGGGGATAGGATCCGGCAGCCGGCCCTGGGCTGCCCGCCAGATCATTAGTTAGGATTGCGCTGTGGGTCTTATAATGTTTCTATGAAGGGCAAATTTTTGGTAGTTTTTTTAAAATCTAATATCAGTCATCTGTGGAAAATACATGGAGTGTGAGTAGAGTATGCTATAAGTACTCTTAAAAGTCAGTCACTAGAGTTGTCCCAGGATCTATAGGACTAGATCAGGGGTGGCCAACCTTCCACCATTACGGCCTCTGCAGTTTTAAGAGTTGTGTAGAAGAGAGAACTTTGGCAGCTGCAATTGCTGATGGTGCTGCTAAAACAGTTGCACCTGCTGAAATGCCTTCCCTTATACAACCGTTAAAGGGCCAGGAGCATTCATGTTGAAAGGTTGGCCACCCCTGGACTAGATCGTATTTTAGCTGCTCACAGCTGCTCACAGTCTTTTGAGTTTTGTATATTACTGATTTTAGATTTGGATATGAAGAGTTTCATCTCACTCTTTCTCCCTTCGAATCATCTGAGTTTCCATTATTTCTTATGGGGAAATTCGCTTTGATATACGAATGCTTTGAATTACAAGCATGTTTCTGGAATGAATTATGCTCGCAATCCAAGGTTTTACTGTATTTATATACCGCCTTTCTTGTCATTGGATTCTCCTTTGACTTTAATTCAAGGCAGTTTACAATAGGCAGGCAATTCTAAACCAAATGGTTTTTATAATACAATAAATGTCCTAATTGTTCGTAGGACGCTTCTTTCCAGGTGTTTCGTTTCATGGTCTGGCCTCTTTTTGGCATTCCCCTCACATGTGTTGACTGACAGGCAACTCCCCCTCACAGAGTGCCAGCTGCAGCTTCCTCTCTCTCTCTTTCTCTCTCTCACACACACACACACACACACACACACAGACAGAGTTTTTTGCAGCTTTGTCAGCGGCGACGGAGTCTCGAACTGCCTTGATCTTCAGGCATGTAAGGCTGAGGCTCTCCCAACTGAGCCAAACCTCCTGCTTTTTATGCTGTGCGACTACAAAGAATTGGACTTTGAAAACAGCCAAAGGAAATTGCATTGAGATAGGATAATCCTTTCTCTTCGCTTCCATGCTAGCTTCACCTCCTCCATGAGAGCAATTTGAACTGCACAATTTGAAGTTTCACATATTGGGGCATTTTTTTAAAGCAAATTTTTAACTGCATATTTTATGCTAGATTTACAATTGCTGATAAGTGTCTCCTGGCATTTTCTGTGCAATAAAGAAACCTTGGAATTTCATATATATAGACAGATTCTATGATAGGAAATGACTTTCAGATGAGCGAGAACACAGTATAGGCTGCTGAAAATCCACATTGCTGAACAGCCTTGCAAACGCTTTCTATGATGCTTTTATAGTGGCATTTGTTAAACTTCACCCCTTTTTATATTAAATATATAGAGTGTATATATTTAGTATTAAAATGAGCTAACGTTTAAGCACCAAACTTCTATTATGCTGGCCTAAGATATGAATACTTGACCCATTATATTAACAACACAACCCTATGCAATATTGACTCCAGAAGTCTCACTGAGCTCAATGGGGCTTACTCCCAGCTAAGTATGCATAGGATTGCACTGTAACTTTTTTCTTATGCTACATGGCCACAATCTAGCAATTGCTAGACATTTCAAGAAGAAACTTCATACCTGCTGCTATCAAAGTCCTTTCTGTCTCCCGGCCAAATAGACAGTGTTGTTGTCAGCTCTGTTCACCTGCTGCAAGAAACAGAGACAGGCAGTGGTGTAAAAATACTTTTTGCAGGACCAAGTGCAGGAAATCCCCATGACAACTCCATAGCCACACCCTGCTATGACTATACAATGGAACTTGAACTTTGAATCTCTTCACTATAGCATTTTCTTCTCTCCTGCCACTATTCCTGCTTTGAAACTTCTTATTCTTCATTTAAAGTTGTAGCTCATTTAATCTCAGACTATTGGAGTGGGTTGCAACAGTTTAAACAAATGTGGGGAAAAACTCACCAAAAATGAACAGAATGGAAGCACTTGCGTCACTACGGGGGGGGGCAGAGCTGTAAGTTCTTCCGTGATCGGAGCCTCCGTTATACGGAAGAACGAAGCACCCCGCCCCCGCGCCGTCCGACCCATTCAAAGCAGTGAAAACAATGCGCACAAAAAACCTTCCATACCCCCAAAACTTAAAAAATTCAAAAACCGTTTTGGCACAAAAATAAAAATCGGGAACGGTGTGTGTGTGTGTGTGTGTGTGTGTGTGTGTGTGTGTGTCCCGGATTCGGTCGCCAAAAATATGGTAACCCTATTTATATATACAAACTGAGTTGATTCCTTTTTTGTAATGACTCTTTAACCCTTCATCAAACTTGGCATTTTAATCTAGCCAGCCCTTCACTCATTCACACAGTTTTACAACCTTTGTCTTTTAACAGCATTCAAAGGGGTGGGAAGGTGGGAAGAAGGGAAGGAATAACAAGGAATTCTTTTCTAACAATCAATGACCAATATGCATTAATTACCGCAGAATAAAAATATTTGCATCATAACAACCCCAGGTTCATTCCTGACATCACAACAGGTTGGTTAAAACCTCTTCACAAGCTGCCTGGTGTGAAAGTAGTAGTTTTAAGATGGAGGCTGAGTGCTGCTTCTCAAAATGACTCTGTCATAGCTCCTTACAATAAAATGAAGGGTGGGGAATTCTCCACACCTCTGTGTGTAAAGTAATTAGATTGCCTGGTTGCCTGGTGTAGCAATATACATTGTTGTAAGGGGACTGTATGCACAGAACATTCTCCAACATTGAAGAAAATACTTCACTGTGCAATATTTCTCCCATCCTTCCTATGCAACGTAAATGTCATATCATTTCATTCAGTCTCGCAAATGCTTTCTTAATGCTCTACAAAGGAATCTCCATTTTGAAATGAAATAAAAACTCACATAAGTTCTCTTAGGGTAAGAACTATGCTGCTTGCAGGGCTTAAAATGCCGAGTTTCTCTCCACTAACTATTTTGTTAAAACTGCTCTAAGTTGTTTCTTTTAGGTTAATCTAATTTTAAATCAGGGTGTGTGTGTATGTTTGTTTTGTTTTTTGCTTTCATCGGTCTTGTTCTAGGAACAGGGTTATGTTCATGTTTCCTGAAATTAGAAAACTGGTAGTATGGACCCAGGAGACCCACAAACATTTTTTTTTAATATCATACATTGAATATCAGGAAATTTCCATTAGCAGGATGCTTGTGAATAGTTATGGGAAACAAAACAAAAGATGACTCATCATCACAAAGGCTGAATTTACAGAAGCTTTCAGTAGCCTCCATTCTCTATTGGCTTTCCGGCTTGTTTCACAAGATCGGGTACTTTCAAATGACAGGGAATGTGTTTTAAGGTTTGAACTGCAGTTATGAAGAGAGAAAAGAAATGGGTTGATTTTTTAAAATTATTTAGCATTCTGAAAATCAATTTGTAATATGGAAGGCCTCCAGGTTTCTCATCTCTAATAGCAGGTCACACACAAAAAGCTCTAAAACTAGAAAACTACCAGTGTTCTTGTGTGTGTGTGTTTTTCTTTAATTCAAAATAGATTTTGTTCTTTTAAGACACTAATGGGATGGGGTGGGGAGAAACACACTAATGATCTGTCTTGCCAGAAGAATAAGGCATCAAGGATTTTCTCCAGATATGTTCTTCTCTGATGGTTTGCAGTATAAAAGAAAGAGAATAAGAAAAACGCCTCCATTATTCTTGTCCTCTGCTGTTGTTATTAAGAAGGGCTGGCCCGTCCTCGCCTGCACCTGAGTTGGCATGGCATGAGCCCCACTCTTTCCCCCTACCCAAAGTGGGAGGGAGATGGAGAAAGGGCAGCAGTTCATTGGTGTGCTGTTGTAGAAGAAGGAGTGCTAGCAGATGTCCAAGCAGAGAAAGTGATGGGATGAGCAGGTGGAGAGAGGAGGCACACCTGAAGGATGGAGATGAGAGATGTAGCAGTGGGCAGGTAGATAGGGCTGTTGGGAGAATCAGCAGAGAAGAGTAAAGGATCCTTATTAACCTCTCTTGCTTATAATGACTTACCCCTGCAAATCCCCCTCAAGCTGTTTTTTTTTCCCCAGCCAGGCTTACTTCTAGTTATGGAACCCACCTGGAGGGAAATTGATTAATAATCCCACTTAGTCCTGTTAAGTCCTTTGTGGTATGCCTGAAACTAAATAGTTAAAAAAAAATTGCTTCCCCAAATTCTCTGAAATTTGTTTTGTGGAAAGTAGACAGATGAAACTATGTTATAAAACAATTTTCAGAGTTCTAGGGTCACCCCACTGACCCCCCCCCAGAGGAGCAAAGATCACTGTTTTTAGGGAAAATGATGCCCCGGAATTGGGGGCAGCCCCCCCCTCACTGAAATTAAAAATGAAACTCTGGCTTTGTTTTCATGGCCAGGGCCCTGGCTTTTGAATCCACCTTGTTTGGAGCACCTCAGGTGCAGGGGAGCAGCTGTACATGGCTGTACACATGCGCAATATTAGGCATACCTCAAAGGACTCAACGGGACTTTATGGGTAGCGTTGCTGCAACCACTCACTGGTCTTTTTCATACTGAATTCATAACTAAAGCTGCGTATTTCAAGAATTTAAAGTGCCATAAAAAACCCCTTGAATGAAGGGACTTGAAACTTGAGGTACACTTAGGTGAGACATCCCCCTAAACACCCCTAAAGCCCTGGAGCTGAGAGTAAAACACAACTATGTTTTTGTTTGAAATCTTGTGTTGTCAGGACCATGCTTTACATAGGAGTAAATGGACGAGTTGAGTTGACCTTAAGTCCCGTTGAGTCCCTAAAGCACCGCCTGTGCACCAGGTGCAAGGTACACCTGGGACATTTTCTGCAGGTGATTGTTTCTACATGGGGGTCCCTTAGACATGTGGATCAGACTGACATTTGGGACTTCTGGGAAAGTCATATCGCGGGACAAAACAGTTTGTGAGAGCATTAGATTGTCAGGTGAGGAAAGCATTGAGTACCTCCTCATGCCTGGCAGATTTCTCTTGCAAGCATCATACAAGCCTTTGCCTCTGAGTGTTGGCAATTCTAAACTAGATGGTCCACTGGTCTGACTTGGTATAATCCATCTTCCTATGCATTTACCTTATGATGAAAACACAAGGTTGGGAATCATGTGTTTCCCTTGTGGTTTCCTGTGTCTTTTGGAAGCAAGGCCCAATTTCACACACTTTACACATTATTACAAGAAACAGGAAAGTAGCTATAAATTGTGAGTTATGCTGAATGTCACAAGGAAGTCAATGACGAATTTTGCAGAAGTAATACCAGTTCCTATTTTCCTACTTCAAGTCAAATGTATCTTTCACTGAGGGCCACACTAGATGCGACTTTGATAACTCCATTGACACAGACAGGTATGCTTGCTTTTCTTATGTAAATAGCATGTGTGTGTTTGGGAGGTCTTTAAGCTGACTTCTGCCATGGTTGAGCAGCCCAATCCAACCTAAATCCCCGCACAGTGATGCAGCGGAGATGGTGCGGGCTATGCTGCATCCTGTGGGGGACATTTGGCTGCTGGAGGTCTCTTCGGGGTAAGGGAACATTTGTCCCTTGCTCTGGGGCAAGCCCCAGCAGCTGCAGTGTGTCAACTCAGACCTGCTCTAGCAATATCGCTGGCGCAAGTCTGCATTGATCCATGCAGGTGGATCAGGCCTGGGAAAGGCCCTGGGATTTGATGCGTGCCAGCCCTGCCAATCCTCCCCCCCCCCCGATCTGCTAGCATAGTGCTGGAGCCAATACAGTCCAAGCTTAAATGCTCATCTTCCATGAAGGTTCTCCATTTTTAAGGACCACAGGATTCCATTCTGTCACCTCTTCTGTTCTATGTGTCCTGTATACACTTTCCTCCTCAAGCCTTTTATTGACAATTGTGATTTTCATTCAGTATCTGTCCACTAGCTGTGGTTGGGGAACAGATGTAGGAAAGTTGGTAGATGCTGAATTTAGACAACATAAAACATAATTATTGTTGGCAGCTCCAAAGTGCCAGTGGTCCGTAGCAAATATATTTCCGTGTTGAACCATGGCATGTCGTTTTAAGCAGGCTGAAATGAATACAATCAGCAATTAGCCAATCTGTTTTGGATTTACATTTTTTACACTTAAGTTTTTTAGACTTAAGTTTGAACTGAGCATAGTATCTCATAGAAGTCAGCAAATCCCAACAAACTGGAGCTGATGCTGGTGAAAAATTGAAGTACCTTTACCAGTAGTTAATGGGGTGGTTGTTTCTCATCGAAGCAGCTTCACAGCCTAGGTGTTCTTCTGGATCCTGACTTGCTTCTTGGTAAACAGCTTTCTGCCAATTACATTTGCTAAAACAGCCATGGTGGTTCCCTTGAAGGACAGAGGTCTCACTATGATTCCATCGTTTTGTAGTGTACAAAATGGCCCCTTCCCAACCGAGTACCACCTCTGGTGCCACTCTCCTGCTGCGTACCATTGGAAGTGACTAACATCATTGCCAGTTACTTCTGGGTTTTCAGGTTTTTGGAGGCCAGAAAATGCAGGTAGGAGGCTCTGGGCAGGTAGGAGGGCCCTTCTCAGCATTCCCAAGAGGCTCAGCCTAAGGCAGGAAAGTGCCACGCCGGAGTGGGTTCTGGTGGTCCAGCGTTCCGAGTACCACCAGCAGTCAGCCAAAGTACCACTGGTGGTACTAGTACCACTAGTTGAGAACCCCTGGTGTAGAGACTTAATTATTATTGTATTATAAGGCTGCCCGTAAAGATGACCCTGAAGCTTTGATTAGTGCAAAATGCCCCAGCCCTATCTCCTGTTAGATGTCCAGAGATAAGAGGATGTGTAACTTTTCCTTTGTCAGCTGATTTGGCTGCTTGTGTGCTTCTGGGCCAGTTCAAGGTGCTGAATTTGATGTATAAAGCTTTGCAGGGCCCCGGAAATAAATATCTTAAAGACTATGGACCTTTACAACCTCTTTGCTTATCAAACCAAGCCTTGCTTCAGTTGCCATCTTTCTGTGCAGTATGAACATCTGCCTATAGGAGTGCATGGGGTTGGGGAAAGGCCTTTGTTAGACTTTGCATGCAAAAGGTTGCAGGTTCAGTTCCTGCAATCTCCAGGTAGAGCTGGGAAAGACCAATGTCAGAAACCCTGGAGAACACACAGCCATGCAGGACAGACAATGCTGAGCTAGGTGGAGTAATGGCCTGACACAAATTCAGGCAGCTTCATATATAAGCAGAGCTCAAGACTGTGGAATGACCTCTGTTTCAAATGGAGGCATTTTTCCACTTGGCTTGTTGTTTGAAATTTCAGTGCCCACCCTATCCAAAGGAGTGAAAGGAGTTAATTTCAGAGTCCCTCCCAAGGTATCTGACAACTTTCAAGTTAAGCAAAATGAGTTTCTATAATATAGGTGAAATTTCTCTGGGTACGAATTTGGGTGGGTTCTGAACTTCTTTACACACACACACGCACACTTACAACTTGGTGAAAAATGCTTTGGTAGAATTGCTGACACATTGTAAAGAATTATCATTCAATAGTGGTTAATGTTATATAATTAAGTAAGTAATTAACATAATACTGTAACATTATACAGTATACATAGGATGATATTGATTTGATGAGCTCATTTTAAAGGATTGGAAGCTTGAATTTGAGGGAGGGGGATAAAGTTAATTGAACAAGTACTTACAGACAGACTGAGAGCCCAATCCTATCCTTTACACCCCCTGCTGATGCAGCGGCGCCAAAATGGAAGCCACTGTATCCTGCGGGGGGGGGGACACCAAGAGGCTTCTGCAGGGAAAAGGGATGTTTAATCCCCTTACACCTGCTTATTTTTTATTTATTTTTATTTATTTTTCACATTTTTATACCACCCTTCCTCCAAGGAGCTCAGAGTGGTGTACATATTTCCTCCCCTCCTTTTGTCCTCACAACAACCCTGTGAGGTAGGTGGGGCTGAGAGATAGTGACTGGCCCAAGGTCACCCAGGAAGCTTTCAGGTCTAAGTCCGACTCCCAAACCACTACACCATCCTGGCTTAAGCCTCATGGCCTGCAATGGGTCTCCTCGGACCTACGCTAGCAGTTTTGCTAGCGTAAATCCAAGGAGAGAAAAGGGGCGGGGAGGATGCAAGGAAAAAGGGAGACTGCAAGGGGTATAAAATTAGCGTACGGTCGGGGAGACTTTTGCGACTGGCACTGATTGCTTTATGGCCATTGGGCAGTGCACTCAGGATTGGGCCATGAATGATGTTGATGCTCCTAAAACTATCTGAAAAAAAAAAGAAAATATTGAAATGTTTTATTAGGATAATATTTCTGAAATTTATTGCAGTTACTTCCAACCCACATACAATCCACTTAAAAATAAAATGATGACACAATATTAAATTGCCACTGGAGCAGTTGAGTAAAGACTGAATTGCTCGTCATAAAGATTAATCTTCATTGTACTGTGGCAAGTTGCAGTGATCTGGCAATCCATCTGTTCTTGCATTCTTCAAATATTAGGATTTATTACTGCTGAAAATAATAGCTGCTAATTTTCTAGCCAGCCACCTGTAAAGAACAAGTCATTGAACAGATAAGACATGAGCTTTTTTTCCCCCCATGTATGGCACCTTCAGCTAACTTCATTACTTTTATTTGAAAGAGAGCATATTTCAAGTACAGGGCAATTATATGGTTCTATGCCTTGTATAACTTGTTAAAAACAGTAATTTGCTGACATTAAATTAATTCTATGCTCAGTTTACAGATATAACTAGCCCAGAATATATTTATCTTTTCTCAAAAGCTCTAAGCTATGGATTCACCTTTTGGATGGCTGTTTTAACGTTTAGAGCTTGCTATGTTAAGTCATAACCCTAGTTATTCCCAACACTACTTTCATTTTTCAGCTCCGCATACCTCCCTCCCCCCACCTTTCCCTGTATCCAGCAGACTCTACCCACCTGTGTATATGGCAAGGGTTTGAGTCCGTGGCAGCATCTGCCAGTTGTAAGGAATCGTTTTGCCAGGGGAGGAACAAGGATGAGTCACAAGTGGAGCTCAACAGCACTCCGGGGAAGCAAGGTGCCAGTGGCTCACTCACTGCACACAGGTGAAGGTTGGTGGGAGCCAAGCCAAGATGAATTTGAGCCCAGCTGAAGGACTGGCCATTGCCAACAAGCATGACTGGCCAGAAACACCCATGGCAGGGACAGAAGAAGAGAGGGAAGTGGGTCTCAAATCCACATCAGCCAGTCCACAAAGCTGCTTGCTAACCACTCAGTCAAAGGAGACAGGCAAAGTGCATCCATTCTGGCATTGAACATCACTGCAAACAGGCACACCTGGCTGGGAGGCTAAAGCAAATGAGCCTATCCGAGGGAGCACTGCATGGGCCATTCACTAGGCTGACATGTGTTGTCCTTATCTAAAACTGCAGGGAGAAGAATCATAAGAACATTTTTTAAAATGTTTGTTTATTTCATTTTATAAAGGAAAACAAAAAAAATACATGTGCTTCGATATATGTAAATATTTGAATAGAATATACAGTTTAAGTAGCTGACAGGTGAAAAAAGGAATATATATATATATATATATATATATATAAGTAAATTAATATGTATTAGGGAAAAAACCCAAAACACCCATGCTCATGAAGTAAAAAAAAAAAAGATATTAAATCAATCTAGACAATGATTTCTACATACTTCCCGCAGTGGCGAGAAGAGCCTTGCTGGATCAGGCCAAAGGCCAATCTAGTCCAGCTTCCTGTATCTCACAGTGGCCCCACCAGATGCTTCTGAGAGCACACAGCCAACAAGATAACCTGTTTCCTGTTGTCACTCCCCTGCACCTGGCACAGAGAAAACCCACTTCCAAAACCAGGAGGTTGCTTATGGCTTGTACCCTGTGATGGTCTTTTCCTCCATGAATCTATCCAAACCCCTTTTAAAGGCATCAAGGCCAGGTGCCATCACCACATCCTGTGGCAAGGAGTTCCACAGACGAATTACACGCTGGGTGAAGAAATATTTTCTTTTATCCATTCTAACTCTCCCTCCACTTAATTTTAGTGCATGTCCCCTGGTTTCGGTGTTGTTCGAGAGGGAGCAGAATTTCCCTCTGTCCACTCTCTCCATCCCATGCATAATTTTATATATCTCAATTATGTCCCCCCTCTGGCGCCTTTTTTCCAGACTGAAAAGCCCCAAACGCTGTAGCCTTTCCTCATAAGGGAGGTGCTCCAGCCCACGAATCAGTTTGGTCGCTCTTTTTTGCACCTTTTCCAACTCAACTATATCCTTTTTGAGGTGTGGTGACCAGAACTGGACACAATACTCCAGATGCGGCCTTATCATTGATTTGTACAAGGGCATAATGATATTGACTCTTTTATTCTTGTAATTGTTTTTAATTACTTATTTTTAATTTATTTTTAATGTATATGTATTTTAATGTTTTGTAAGCCGCCTTGCGTGCCCTCGCAGGGAGAAAGGCGGGATATAAATTCTTTAAATAAATAAATTCTCAATCCCTTTTTTAATGATCCCGAGCATGGAATTGGCCTTCTTCACAGCTGCCACAGACTGAGTTGACAGTTTCATCGACCTGTCCACCAGCACCCCAAGATCTCTCTCCTGATCCGTCACAGACAGCTCAGAACCCATTAGCGTGTTTCTTGCCCCAATGTGCATCACTTTACACTTAGTTACATTGAAACGCATCTGCCATTTTGCTGCCCATTCTCCCAGCTTGGAGAGATCCTTCTGGAGCTCTTCACAATCCCTGCTGGTCTTCACCACCCGGAAAAGTTTACTGTCATCCGCAAACTTGGCCACCTCACTGCTTATCCCCAACTCCAGATCATTTATGAACAAGTTGAAAAGCACAAGTCCCAAGACCGATCCTTGGGGCACACCGCTTTTCACCTCTCGCCATTGTGAAAATTGTCCATTGACTCCCACTCGCTGTTTCCTGGTCTTCAACCAGTTCCTAATCCACAAGAGGACCTGCCCTCTTATTCCCTGACTGTGGAGTTTTCTCAGGAGCCTTTCATGAGGGACCGTGTCAAATGCCTTCTGAAAATCCAGATATATAATATCTACGGGTTTGCTCGCATCCACATGCCAGTTGACCTTTTCAAAAAGTTCTAAAAGGTTTGTGAGGCAAGACTTCCACTTGCAGAGGCAAACGTCAAACGTCAACCCTGATCCAAGGGTGCGCCTCGTGTCAGCCTTTTTTTTTGGGGGGGGGAGGGAATGATAAATGTTCTGAAGAGGACTATATACCCAATTTGGTTAGCAATGCACAATTCACAGTGTATATCAGTCAAATCCTTTTTGAAGAATTTTAGCCATAATTTTTCAGTACACTTCATGTATTGGCCAATGGCTCATATCTACCACATACAGTATCTATTGGCTCATATCTACCACATATATCTAGTAGTTTAGGAACCAGGTGATCAGCAATGTTACAATGTTCCACAGTGCCAGACCATGACATTTACTCATCTTCACTATCCAGATATGTCTATAGACTTTTCAGTACTAAGATCAAGGAAGACATATGAAGCAAAACTTAAGCTACATACTGACTTGGATAGGGAGATTTCAATTTAAGCATAGACTCTTAGAAGAGAAAGCTGTACATTAAAAAAAGTGTTCTCTTTTTAAATGTGTTTGAGGGCTGTCAAGCAATGATTGTTGGATTAAATGGTTCCCCCCCCCAAAAAATGAACATTTATTTATTTTAAAAACATATACAGCACCTTTCCTTTCCCTGTAAATAAAGTGGCTTACAGTAGCATTGTTGTTGTTGTTGTTCAGTCGTTAAGTCGTGTCTGACCCTTCGTGATCCCATGAACCATATCCCGCCAGGCCTTCCTGACCTCCACTATCTTCCTGAGTTCGCTCATTTTCATGTTCGTTGCATCGGTGATGCTGTCTAACCATCTCATCCTTGGCCTTCCCCTTCTCCTTTTGCCTTCAATTTTTCCCAGCATCAGAGTCTTCTCCAGAGAGTCCTCTCTTCACATTAGGTGGCCAAAATATTTGAGTTTCAGCCTTAGTACCTGTCCTTCCAGGGAACAGTCAGGGTTGATTTCATTTAGGATTGACTGATTTGATCTCCTAGCAGTCCAAGGGACTCTCAGGAGTCTTCTCCAGCACCTCAGTTCAAAAGCATCTATTCTTCGGCGCTCAGCCTTCCTTATGGTCCAACTCTCGCAACCATACATTGCTACTGGGAACACCATCACCCTGACTATGCAAACTTTTGTTGGCATGGTGATATCTCTGCTTTTTATTATGCTGTCTAAGTTTGCCATAGCTTTCCTTCCAAGGAGTAAGCGTCTTTTAATTTCATGGCTGCTGTCTCCGTCTGCAGTGATCTTGGAGCCCAGAAAAGTAAAATCTATTACTGCTTCCATTTCTGCCCCTTCTATTTGCCAGGAATTGATGGGACCAGATGCCATGATCTTAGTTTTATTAATGTTGAGTTTCAAGCCAACTTTTGCACTCTCCTCTTTCACCCTCATCAAGAGGCTCTTTAGTTCTTCTTCACTTTCTGCCATTAGGGTGGTATCGTCTGCATATCTGAGGTTGTTGATATTTCTCCCGGCAATCTTGATTCCGGCTTGCGATTCATTCAGCCCTGCATTTCTCATAATGTACTCTGCATATAAGTTAAATAGGCAGGGTGACAATATACAGCCTTGCCATACTCCCTTCCCAATTTTGAACCAGTCGGTTGTTCCATGGCCGGTCCAAACTGTTGCTTCTTGACCCGCATACAGGTTTCTCAGGAGACAGGTAAGGTGGTCTGGTACCCCCATCTCTTTAAGAATTTGCCACAGTTTGTTGTGATCCATACAATCAAAGGCTTTTGCGTAGTCAATGAAGCAGAAGTAGGTGTTTTTTTGGAACTCTCGGGCTTTCTCCATGATCCAGCGCATGTTGGCAATTTGATCTCTAGTTCCTCTGCCTCTTCGAAACCCAGCTTGTACGTCCGGTAGTTCTCGGTCCACGTACTGCTGAAGCCTAGCTTGTAGGATTTTGAGCATAACCTTGCTAGCATGTGAAATGAGTGCAATTGTGCGATAGTTTGAACACTCTTTGGCACTGCCCTTCTTTGGAATTGGAACGTAAACTGACCTTTTTCCAATCCTTTGTCCAGTGCTGAGTTTTCCAAATTTGTTGACATATTAAGTGCAGCACTTTCACAGCATCATCATTTAGGATTTTAAGTAGCTCAGCTGGGATATTATCATCTCCACTAGCTTTGTTGTTAGTGATGCTACCTAAGGCCCACTTGACTTCACTCTCTAGGATGTCCGGCTCTGGGTCAGTGACCACACCAGCGTCGTCATCAGGAACATTAAGATCTTTCTTGTATAGTTCTTCTGTGTATTCTTGCCATCTCTTCTTAATCTCTTTTGCTTCTGTTAGGTCTCTGCTTTTTTTGTCCTTTATCATGCCCATCTTTGCACAAATCGTTCCCTTGATATCTCCAATTTTCTTGAAGAGATCTCTAGTCCTCCCCATTCTGTTGTTTTCCTCGATTTCCTTGCATTGTTCATTTAAGAAGGCCTTCTTATCTCTCCTTGCTATTCTCTGGAAATCTGCATTCAGTTGTTTATATCTTTCCCTTTCACCCTTGCTTTTCGCATTCCTTCTTTCCACAGCTATTTGTAAAGCCTCATCTGACAGCCACTTTGCTTTCTTGCATTTCTTTTTCTTTGGGATGGTTTTAGTTGCTGCCTCCTGTACAATGTTACGAACTTCCGTCCATAGTTCTTCAGGCACTCTGTCTACCAGGTCTAATGCCGTAAATCTATTCTTCACCTCCACTGTATACTCATAAGGGATATGGTTTAGGTCATATCTGACTGGTCTAGTGGTGTTCCCTACATTCTTCAGTTTAAGCCTGACTTTTGCAATAAGAAGCTCATGATCTGAGCCACAGTCAGCTCCAGGTCTTGTTCTTACTGACTGTATAGAGCTTCTCCATCTTTGGCTGCCTCTTTTACTGACTGTATAGAGCTTCTCCATCTTTGGCTGCCTTTCTCCATGTGTAGAGTCGCCTCTTGTGTTGTTGGAAAAGAGTGTTTGCTATGACCAGCGTGTTCTCTTGACAGAACTCTGTTAGCCTTTGCCCTGCTTCATTTTGCGCTCCAAGGCCAAACTTGCCTGTTGTTCCGTTTATTCATTGTTCAGTATTGTTCATTGTTCATTGTTCATTGTTATTGTTCAGTAGCATTAGGTAAATGTAAAGGTAGAAAGGCAGTCGTGTCCGACTCTAGGGTACGGTGCTCATCTCCGTTTCTAAGGCCGAAGAGCCAGCGCTGTGTGAAGATGCTTCCGTGGTCATGTGGCCGGCATGACTAACGGAACGCTGTTACCTTCCCACCGTAGCGCTACCTATTTATCTACTTGCAATTTCTTGCTTTCGAACTGCTAGGTTGGCAGGAGCTGGGACAGGAGACGGGAGCTCACTTTGTCATGCAGCACTCGGGTCTGTAACTGCTGTCCTACAGACCTTCTGGTCTGCAGTTCAGCATCTTAACCACTAAGCCACCGTGTCTCCCAGTAGCATTAAAAAAATACACAAACTCACAATAAAATAATTCCATGTGATATATTTGGCAGCAATACTGTGACAGCAATTTCGGGACCACATATAATCATATGGACTTCCCAATTACCTGCAGCTCATCTTAGGTTCTTCTGGAAGAGAAGGCATGTCACACCTCTGATTGAAGTGTGTAGGGAACTTTTTTTTTTCATCTAAACATCTTGGTGATGCACGAGTCAACCATAATGCCTAAAAAGGTAATACCTGAGCCATGCTATACAATCAGTTGCGAACAACTTAACACAATGGGCACTGTGCTAGTCTTTTTAGGTAGTGAAAATGTAAACTGTCTTGTTTCATATAGATGATGAATTACCTATATCATTTGAAAATATCGAGGAAAACGTACGCCCTATTTGGGCCATAAATAACATTGTAGCTACTTTTCTGTAGAGTTGGTGGAACATTTAATTTCTGGTAGGATAAATTTGATGGCTAATTGGAACAGCTTTAATGTGCCAATATGAGATAGATTGCAACATCTATCTTCAACACAGTTTCTTTTATTAGAATAAAAATGTTCGTGCAGGAAATCTAGGCTTTGCAGTTAACACTGGAAATCTGCCATATCAGCAATTAAGTTCACTGAAGTGGAGAGAAAGAACCCAGTATGTTCATTGTTAATGTGGCATCTATGCAATACAAAGGACCCCAAAGATTACCTTCAATAACACATACAGGTAATCATCTAGGTGGCACACTGTAGAGCAGGTGGAAAGATTAATGTCCTGTTCACAAATAATTGGTAGTTATGCCTATGTGTCTTCTATGCTGTTAGCCTGTGCATGTCTCTCTTGTTACATACCTCATTAACAGCACAATCCTGAAGATGGGTCCGGGGCCGGAGGGAGCGCTCTGGCACCGGACGCTGTCACGAAAGTGCCGTAAAGCACATTTGCGATGACTCGGGAATAAGGGAGGGAGTCAACCTTCCTCACTCTGGCACTGGATCTCCACACGGACGGCAGCAGAAGGTAGGAATTCTGTTGCCAGCCGCATGGGCGGGTCAGCTGGGTGAGGGAGGGGGCCCTTTGGCCTAGCCGGACCGGGAGGGGGCGGGGGATGGTGTCAGCCATATCCCCATCCCCGTCGGGCCGGCTATGGCGTTACACGGCCTCCTGTACTTCAAGGAGCAAAATGAGT
Source organism: Plestiodon gilberti rubricaudatus (assembly GCA_026170595.1). Lineage (NCBI taxonomy): Eukaryota > Metazoa > Chordata > Lepidosauria > Squamata > Scincidae > Plestiodon > Plestiodon gilberti. The sequence continues at coordinate 178,931,716 of JANXHW010000003.1, read as the reverse complement.
TTCTATAATATAGGTGAAATACAGGAGGCCTCCTGAAATTCAAGGAGGCCAATAGGGCCGGCCCGGGTTTACACCTGGGGAAGGGGACGAACGTCCCCTTCCCCGAGTAGATCTCCGGCTTGGTGCGTGCTGGGCAGCCAGTGCACAGGATCTGGCAGGTAGCCCTGGGTCGCTGGCTGGATCCTTAGGATTGCACTCTGAATCATACTCCCTTTCTATAGTATCTTTTAATGAATCAGATCATGGAATTCAAAGCACTTCCCTATGTAAGCTCTGGATATTCTGATATCTGTGTTCACAATGCCTCTTTATTCTGTGTCAGATGATGTTGTGGAAGGGCTTCTGACTTCAGGTGTCTGACTTCCAGGCATACAAGAAGAGGGAGCTCCTCCAAAGTTACAGTGTGCACAAGGATGAAACTTCTTTGCATTTGGTCACTGACTTGGTTGGGATCTACTTGGTCTACTAGTTCAGTTCCCTTCCATCAATCAGCAAGACTTCTACATTTTTATTTATTTATTTATTTATTTTCTGTATTTCTATACCACCTTTCTCATCATCAGATTTCTTATCAGATGTATTCAAGGCAGTTTACATAGGCAGGCTATCCCAGACCCGATAAGGGTCTTTACAATATTGTTCTATTCATATATAGAACCCTTCCATACCCCAGATATTTTCCTTCCAAGTGAAGCCCTCCTTCTGGCTTGCGCTCTGCACTTGCAAGCTTCTCAGTTCACCCGAGTTCACCCTCGAATGGTTGCCAAGATGTTATCTCTTTAGCGGACTCCTCCGCATTCCACACCCTCTCACGGTTCGTGACATCTGTCAGCAGCTTCTGTCTCCCATCCAAGCAAGAACCAAGGTCAACCTTGCTTAGCTTTTTCAAGAAGGGTACCAGCTCAACCTCCAGGCCACACCTCCTGCCTCTACCATACATAAATCTTTACCAGTAGAAACGTTTCCAGCCTTTTTAATACATCCAAAAATGGATCTCCATAGGCTCCCTATTCACTGCTCTCTTATAATTAGGAAACTATTTCTGCCATTTATCCAGAATTTGTCTTTTCTCAACGTCAAAACCATTTCTTGTTCTGTCCATAAGACACAGGGTGAACCACTATTTTGTCTCTTTTGAGAGAATCAAATCAACATCAAATAGTTTAATACTAACAGCGCATTCCCTTTCTTCTTTTTTCTGGGGCCCAAAATGGACACACAAATGTTTAGGATTGGGTGCCAATATCCTGTTCTTCCCTAGTTGACTAGGGAGGCTTTAGAACTGTTTTATGTGTCGATGACAGTAAATGCAGGGCAAAAATCACAAATACACATTCAAATATTTTCCTTAACAAAACTTCTAAGACTATCAAAAGATGCTACTTGTGGAAGCATAATTACACGGGGAAATATATTATACAGCTTGTTTGAAATATAGCAAAGATCTGTATTGATTCAAAATGAATAATCTTCTGAGATGATGTACTTGCTGTTCCAATAAAATCAAAGGAATTGTTGATACATTTGTCCACTGCAGTGATTGGATTCAGCTTCTCCCCTCAAAGAATGGAGAGAGATTTATGTAAATACAGTATTGAGCACTTGTTGAAGCTGAGCACTCTTCCCTACAAGTGGAAGCTGCATGGAAAAAGCAGCTGGAAAAAGCACAGTGAACAGTTTGAGCTCCGGGAGTTCTTTGTTTTGATTCACTTTTTTTTTTTTAAGGCAGAGTTGACATTTCATTGCAGAAGCATTGGAATGTCTCTTGCTAATAAATTGTTATGTGGGTGATATTTGCATGTTGATTGATAAGAAATAAGGCTGGGGAAAATTGATTTATGCCAGAAATCTTATTTTCCAAATAGCTCTACAGTTAATAATAGTTGAAGAACAAAGAAAATGGAGCCTAAAAAATGGAGAAATGTGTCGCAAAACACGTCGTTCTTTGCTGCAATTTTGTAACTATGCTTTTTGCAGCAAATTACAAAAAAGCTTTGCATAGTTTAAAAAAGAACCATATGCAAGTCGGTGCCAATTGTCGTGCAGGGGGCCCCCTCTATCATGCAAGAGAGAGGCATGAAATGCCACTCATGGTGCCTGCCTGTCTTCAGGGGTGGAGCCAAACCATCTGTTAGATGATGCTCTGAAGGCCACTTCAGACCGCACAAATCTTGGCTCGTCCCGTATCTTAGCAGATCTTAGCCGAGGCGTGATTGGGTGTCTGGTTAACACAGCGGAAGCGAGCGGTCTCCCGATTGCCAGGACGCTCGATCATCCCCTGGGCCATGTTTTCAGGGGGACGCACAGCGATGCTACTGGAGCCACCAATCAGAAGAGAGGGGGAGGAGCGTTAGCCAATCACTGTGGAGGTTTCTTCCAAGAAGGCGGGACAAAAGGAGGGACTATTTGCAGGGAGACACTCCTACAGACAGGAAGGTTGGTGGCCAGCCTCTCGCGCTCGCTCGTCTTCGTTCGCTTCCGCAAGCGGTCTGAAACAGCTCTGAGGCTTTTGCCTCAGTCTGGCTTCAGCTTTCAGCCCCCACCCACACGCACTTTGTGCAGTCTGAGATTAGCCTTTGGAGCGTGGTAGGTTTTTTTTTTTTGCTGTCTTCTTGATTGGCCTCTAAGGCCTCAGTCCAGCCCAACTCAGCACAAGTGAGGCACAACTGAGGCCCAATTGTGGCGTAACTGTGGCCTAAGATAGGGCTAAGTTAGGCTGCAACTATGCCTGAGTTAGGCAGGAGGCAAGAGCAGTGGGCCAACACCACCCCAGGATCCAGGCAACACTTACCTCCCAGGCAGGCAGGCTCTCCAGGCTCAGTGTCTGGCTCGGGCATGTGCAGGCCTCTGTCTGCATGTGCCAGCGTCCATCCATGGCAGCTGCCGCAGTGTCTGCCGCAGCCCGGTCGCAAAGGGGCCGGCCGCAGGCATGGGGGTTGTGCCAGTCATGTGGTGGGCACAGGGCAGGTGACCGGTGAGCGATGTACCCGAGCCAGCCGTCACAGGGCACCCTGTGCAGTAGCCGCCTGCTGCAGGGGAGAGTGGCCGTCCCCTCCCTCCTGCAGAAGGGGTAGCCACCCCCAAGCCATGTTGAGGCTCCACGTGGGATTCACGTGGGGGGAGCGGGGGAGAGAAGGGAAGGAATGGGTGGGAATGTCACACACAAGGGGGGGTCTCAGGATGTCTGGAACCGCCTCTGACATGACTCGCCCATGTGCTGCCTGAAGCCCTGGGCCTCCAGGGCCGTGGCAATGCCAGCTGCCATGATCAGGGAGTGGGAGGGGAGGCAGACACACAGGCAGGCAGACAGTGGGTGCTGGGGAGGGGCACGGGTGGGTCAGAGACAGACAGACAACAAGGCTGGTAGGAGAGGGATACAGGGGGAGGGGTCTGCAGAGACCAATAGGGACACAGGGGCCACTTCGCAGATGAAGGCAATGCAGGAACGGGCGCCTCTTATGCAGATGGACCTTGGGCGGAACGGATGCCATTGACGGGCGGACCGTGGGCGGAACGGACGCCGTTGACGGGCGGACCGTACGCCGTTGACAAACGGACCGTGGGCGGGTGAGAGCCCCGGATGCCGAAAGTGCTCTTCACGGACGTGGCGGACGCGAGCGGATCCAGTATGGGCGCCGTGTCGCCTGTCATTGTTTGCCTGCCTGAGAGGCCCCCCAACTCCCCCCTCCCCTCTGAGCCCTGAGGGTCTGGCAGCCCCCCTGCTGTGGTCTCCCTGGGAAGGAAGTGGCAGTCCCTGGATGGGATTCATGCATGGGCTTGTTTGCTGGGCACTGTCTCTGTGTGTGGGGCAGTACTTGTGTAACATTGGGGACATGTATTTCAAGGGGCCTCTGCCCAAGGGGCATCTTTATTGTTCTGGAACATTGGCAGAGATGGCCAGGCGAGGCTGCCAGGGGTAGGCACAGCAGCCACTCAGAACGTAGCAGCAGCAGCAGGCGTGCCCCATGGACCTGGAGACGCAGGCTCTTCCCCTGTGAAACCACAGCCTGCACCATAGAAAGGGGAGGGACAGCAAGTACGACAGCCAGGGAGGTGGAGCAGCAGCAGTGCCGGCATCTGAGGGGGGTTGAAGGGCAGGCTCCCGGACCTCTGGCAGCAGCGAGGGAGACGACCATGGGGCAACCAGACTGCAGGCCCAGGGGTGCTCCCAGGTAGGTGGTAGTGGACATTCCTGGGGAGACAGAAACAAGGGGGTGTTCCATGGCAGCTGGTGTGTGGTAGCAATCGCCATTGAAGAAATACCAGTGTGCCGGTTGCAAAGGCCTGCAGGGAGAGAAATTAAACACAGCTGAGAGGTATGACACACATGGCATGGTCTGCGCTCCTTCCCTGGGTGTAAGGTGAGCATGATCCTGTAAGGGGAAAGGGTCAACGAGAGAGACAACAACACAACTTGTGGGTCACAACCATGGCAAACCTAGCAATACTGACCTGTCCGTTGACCCTGTGGGGAAAAGGGGGGGGGGACAGCTGGTGTCTACATAAGGGTTACAGTTCCACACTCATGGCATTGTCTGCTCACATGAATACAGGCAGCTATGAGACAAGACATTGGTAGAGAGGCATACCATGGCAGGCTATGCAGGCAGCTATCAGACAAGACATTGGTAGAGAGGCATTTCAGAGAAGGCATTGCAGGCAGCTATCAGACAAGACATTGGTAGAGAGGCATTTCAGAGAAGGCATTGCAGGCAGCTATCAGACAAGACATTGGTAAAGCATCATGTATCCTACCTATATTTCTATATGCAAAGAGGCAGAAGTCAGACCACATGTCAGCACGAACCCTGCTCTTACCTGCACTTACCTGCTGGTGTTGTTGCCTGTGGGGGGTGGGAGAGGGGCTGGGAGAAAGACATGGGTTAGCAAACACTTGCATGGAGACAACTGCCCAGGCACAGCTGTAAACAGTTTGGCCACAGCCAGAACAGCCCTCTCTGCCCTAGAGGGGGGCAGAGAGGAGAGAGGAGAGGAGAAGAGAGAAGTGGGGTGTTTGTGAATTTTGCCCTCCACCGACAAAGTCCCACTTTGTGGCTGCTGGGGGACAGGACCCCACGCCACGTGCTCAGAGAGAGAGAGAGAGAGAGAGAGAGAGAGAGAGAGAGTGGAGGGCTGGGGCTCGGCTTTTGTGGGAAAGAGGCTGGGTGGGGCTGGGTGCTGATAGGCTAACTATTTGGGTCCATGTCCAGAGTTATGCCACAACTATTCCGTCCTAACTCAGGCACAACTCAGGCGTAGGGTGTTAGAACTTTTCAGGAGAGGGCTGGAGTAGGTAAGGTAAAATGGCTCCTATGGGTCTCCTCACATTTAAGTCCACCTTTTTTGTCGACCTAAATTTTGTGCTGCAGTTGTGCTCGAGGGGGCGTGTCAGAGCTTCCCAGTGTCTGGAATCCGACTCAAATTCGTAACCGCCCCCGTCACTCCCCCGACACGCCCCCAACGCGCCCACTTTTAGGCCAAACTTAGGACGGAATAGCTCTTATGCCGAACTTAGGACTGAATTGGTCAACTTTCCTTAACCCGTCCTATGTCAGTCACAATTGCAGCACAAATTCGGCCTCTGCGGCACAATTCAGGCACAACTCGAGCCTAAGGCGCTTAGGCTGCAGTTGTGCCTGAATTGTGCCGCTGAGGCCTTAGGCTGGACTGGGCTGTTAGTGGGCCATTTTTTTGCCTACCCCAGGTTGTTCTTTTAGTTGAGGTGGTTTGGTTTAGCCCTTTTTTTGGGGGGGTCACTTTGGGCAGGATTTGTGTGGGCCAAGGAGGCAGAAGTAGGGTTTTTGATGTGCACCCTGAAGTAAGCAAAAGTCAGTGGGTGAGCCAGTACTGATCCATAGAGGCTTACAAGCTTGGGGAGGTTGGCTGTTGAGCCTTCTGCTTTGGATTGCTAGGGGGAGCTGTTGCAGGCTTGGGGGGAGCTGGCTTGAGGGGAGCTGTTGCAGTTTAGCTACCTCAACCTTTCAGGGTTGGCATGGAAAAGCTAGGGCCATCTACTGAGTCAGGATGGAATGCCTGTTAAGGGGAACAGGCAGTCATTAGCCATCTCTCCTATGTAAGATGCCTGCACTAAAGGGGAAGGAATTTCCAGGTTTTGCCTGCTGCAGCTATTTTCTTTCTGATTTGCTTTCAATAAAGTGGACCCGTTTAACCCAAGCCTCTGTCTTGTGTGTTTATTGGGGCATTGTGTCCATGGGCATTGAGGCCATTCTATGTCTAAATTTGAGATTTAAATATGAGGTTTTAAAATTACAATTAGTACAAAATTGCTGCAAATTACAAAGAAGGTTTGCCATTTTTTAAAAAAGGACAGTATGTCCTCTCTATGTCTTTGAGAATCAAACGTCGAGCTTTCTAAGTTCCAAGAAACAACAGGTTAATTCAGATTGCTTTGTGCCACTTTCTGCATTCACGGGAATCCTTTCTTGGTGTAACCATTAATCCCACCTATGTAATGTGTAGTTGGGAGTGTACATAGCTCTGCTACAGAAATGTTTGGTCCTTCTGAACTACCCAAATTTACCATGTATGCTGCAGTTATTGCCATATACTGTAGCTGACATGGATAACTCACTTCCAGTAGTTTCCAAACTATATATAACTATGACCTCTTCTGCCACAAATTTCTGTCTGAGCATCTGACTCACATGTTAATTACTATGCAGATTTCTTGATCCATCATCTATCTTTAGACCCACCTTTAGTTTACTTTTAATTCACTTCTTCTGCTTCTTTGCTCCGTATCACTTTATTCCTGCTTGGGAATCATCAACTTAGGTCCTTGATAAGGGATTAACGTGTTCAGTGGTGATCAGGGCTGGCCCAAGACCTCTTGATGCTTGAAGCAACATGCCAAATGCTGCCCCCTTACCCAATGATGTGCCAGCCTCTGCTCCTCCCACTCTCCAATGTTCTAGCCCAGCACTCTCCTCCCCTTAACATTTCCTCTTCTTCTCTGCCACTCTCTTTTCTAATCCAGGAGTGGAAGGAGGAGGAGGAGCAGTGGAGACAAGTAGATAGAGATGAACACCCCCAACAATCAGCTGCCTAAGGTGACCACTTCCATTGGCATCATGGATGGGCTGGCCCTGGTGGGATTTGGACTTCTCTCCATCTCCAAACATCATCTCCAAGATTCTTAAAAGGTCCTTTATAGCTTCATTGTCACCAATTAGCAGGGTGTACGCCAGAAAATTGGACTGTGATAAGGGGTACCCAGGCCTCCAAAGGCCTCCCTGCCTTAATATGAATGGCAATGACATCAGTAAGAAAAAAAAAATTGTATATAACACATGCATACTTCAATGTATCCACTCTTTTTTGCATATGATAATCCCACTGAGTTTTCTTTGTGTTTATTCTAATTCAAACTGTGGCTTTCCAACTATTCCTGTTTACAGACCATCACATTTTTTTTTACAGATTCAAGTCACCACAAATTTTAACAACATTGATCACCCTACACACATAGGATGAGATACTTGTATGAAAACAATTTTCACTTCTTGCCTCCCAGGTCTGTTCAGGTCAGTTGACTGCTGTTTTTAAAGCATGATGGAGATTCTTCCCTTTCCTCTTTTTTTTTCAATTTAGGATGAAACATTTTTAATGTATTTCTGTCATAGTAATGGCAAAAGGTAATGTATCATGCAGAAATGGAGTTATAATGATGCATTGCCTACTCCATGCACAATGACTAGCTAGTACTAATACCAACACATTTCGCATTTTAATCCTTAAAGAGTTTTAATTTTGTTTTGCAAATAAATCTTGTACAGTGCTATGCTATGAACACACACATTCACTGACGTCAATGGCAAATAATTTCCTTTATGCAGTAATAGAGAATCACAGCCTTAGCAAACGTGGATATTACCGACTGATATATATTGTCCATACGCTTCCCCCAAAGAACAAGCTGATGTTCTTGGTTTTTGTTAAAGTAAAATGACGAATTCAGCAAATGCAATTTTATATATAGCATTTTAGTAGACATGTTGTAACCTTTAATACTAATAAATATTTTGCATTGATGTAGTGTTTACAAGTGGTCAAAGTGGTTTACATGTACAGTATTATTTTGGAATCCTGACAACAATCTGATAAGGTAAATAAATAAACAATATCCCCACATTGCAGATGAGGGGACTGAGGGAGCGGCTTGCTGTACACATCTGTCCCCTATGCAAGGACAGTGGGGTGGCAATGACTTCAGGTGCTATTTCCCCATGTGCCAGGATTGGAACTTCTTGATTCATAGATGAATTGTGTAGCCACTATGCTAAATCAGTTCTCACGCATTTGTTCTTTACTAGTGAGATATCCATCAATAGTGAGATAGATTGTAGAGGGTGAGCTTCAGTTCTGGTTTTGTCCCATCTCTTTCCCTTGGCCCTGCTTCCTCCCCCTTTCCCTTCTCTGGCATCTTCTTTCACTGCTATACCTGCACCCTCGTCCAGCTGCCTTCTTTCTCTCTTCTTTTCAGTCGTAATAAGATGAAATAATCTCTATATTCACATCCGTGAAATACCACAACATTCTCCAAATCTTGTGTAGAATGTGTCCCGGCTTCTGCAAATCCCCCACTGCCACTCAGTTGTGCTCCACACAGTGTAGATGTGTTGCTCCTCACCTCTGTTATCTTGAACCCTTCCTCTAGTGTGAGGCATGTTGGTTGCTAGGCATGCCAAACAGGTTTGAAATATAGGTGGGGTTTATTTAGATTTGTAATTCAATAATATATGAGATTTCCATTTAATAAAATAGACAATATCTTTAACAGTTATTCAAAATAAGAGTTCTACGTGTTTTTCTCTCACTCTTTCAAAACAGAGAAACAAAAATAGAGAAAGAAAGGGAACCACCATGATTGCTTACATATTTGATTGGCAGATGGGAACATTTACTGGGTTTCTTGGGACTGAAAAGTCTGATATAATTCCTGGACCCTTTATCATTAACTGACCTTCTCTGTTACACTTCCTAAGACAGAGGCTTCAGGCATTCTCTATAACCTATTGCTTTTCAAGTCATGACTGTATCTCTCACCTTTCCACATTATAAATGCAAAGCACATAATGCTAATCTCTTCATCACAATACACAGCTAATCCACAGAGAACTCTACTGACTGTTTTTATATCAGCTATATATCCCTTCTAGGCAAATGGATTTGATTCAAATATGGATCTTCTAAATCAGGAATTGTAAATTGTGTCCTAGCTTCTCTTTTTATTAACGGGTAGAAGATGTTCTTAACTTATTTTCTGAAACTAAATAATAAACAAAAGGACAACCAAAATGGACCTTCAGCATCGATGGACACTTCTTGATTCACCCAAATGATTCAAATGCCTATTACATTTTCTTGGCTTGGAGGTCTTATGTTTTGAGAAAATGGACCATTAGTTGAATAACAATGTTCAACAATTTACATGAAAGAGACCTACTTACTACAGATAAAACCTTAAGCTTGTGTCATAATGCACACATATTCATGGGAGACTTCATTGTCCCCCCAGGTATAGGGCCAAACAGGTAGATATAAAATAAATATTATTTGATGTAAATTAAGTATTATATTCTGCGAATGGACTGAGACTTAATTTCAATTGGGGTTCATCACAGGTGATGAACCTGTGATGAAGGGGGAAGGGAGGATCCGATGCCTTCTGTGCCAGATCTCTTCTGAGGCCTCCCCACTCCCGCTATGCCCCCTCCCTGCCCCTATTCCGCCCTCCCCCTGCCTTCCTACCTTTCCTGGCACATGTCCAGATGTCCTCCGTCGCAGCTGGGAAGGTGGAGGCCTTTCCTCCGGAGTCCCTGGCATTGCGTTGATCAGCGCACTGTCGGGGAGGCTTTTGTGACTGGCGCAGATTGCTTTATGGCAGTCTGCGCCAGCATGGGAAGCATGCTGCCATTGAGCGGCGTGCTTAGGATTGTGCTCTCAGTGTCCTCCCCAAACCCAGCTCAATTTAAACTGCTAGTCTCAATCAGTAAGTAGCACAGGCTCCAAGATATCGTAAGAACTACATCCTCCCATATGAGCTTGCTCAGGTGATCTGTTCAACAACGGGGGCCCTGCTAATCATATCCCCACCATCTGAAATGTGGCAGGTAGAGATATGAGACAGGGCTTTTTCAACTTTGCTACCTAGACTCTGAAATGTCTTTCCCAGACAAGTGGTATGAGACGCAAAAAGGTTGGGAATCTCTGGTATGCACAATTCTGAAAGCCTGAACGGTGACTGATCAGAGACAAACATTTGTCAGAACATTTGACAAACAAATGTATATCATTTGGCTTCTTCTTCTTCTTCTTCTTCTTCTTCTTCTTCTTCTTCTTCTTCTTCTTCTTCTTCTTCTTCTTCTGAGAGAGAGAGAGAGAGAGAGAGAGAGAGAGAGAGAGAGAGAACATTGTATATGGGGAAAACTGTACCATATCTTTTTAAAAATGAACAAACCAGATGTTTTTACAGGAAGCACCTTGAATGCCACAGTAATTTTCTGCATGCTCATTATAAAGGCTGTAATTTGCATTTAAGGTGAGTGAAACTCACGATAAAAATATCTCACACCTTTCTCTAAATGCACTATGCTCCCCAGGCAGCAGTACTAAGTACACTGTGGTAGATCTTGACACTTTTTTCTGGGACACAAGTTTTTCATAACACACTTTGTTTGACTTAGGAAGTAACATTTGCAGAGTCCTGTCTCAGAGGGAATTGCACCCGGATGCACTCTCTCTCTCTCTCTCTCTCTCTCTCTCTCTCTCTCTCTCTCTCTCTCTCTCTCTCTCTCTCTCTTCCCCATATATGTGGTAAAACACATTACTAAAGAAAAATATTTAAAATAGATTGCTACATTTACTGCTAAGGGGATTGGTTTCAAAATTTTATTTTAATTGATTTAATTGAAGTAGCAATTCTTTAACTTTGATACTTTGTGGGCCACTGTTCTGGTTTCATATAGTTGGCCAGCTAAACTTTTTTTCCATTTTGGTCCCCATTTAGGAGACTGCTTGAGGCTACCTTAATTAAAATAAAGTTTTGTCTGCACACAGATGTAACATTGCTGACTGTGTGGTGTGAGGGGAAGCATCACCAAGGGCCCAATACTATCCTAGGCTGGCCCAGAGTGTGCAGCGCTGCTGAAACAGCCTCCACTGCATGCTAGGCAAGGCCAAGGGCCAGACAACCCAAGAGAGGTAAGTAAAGACATTTTTTACTTACACCCCCATAGGCCACCTGGTCCTCAATATGTATCTTCAGTCCGACACCAGCTCTTTGGCTGGTGTAAGTCTGGAAGAGCCTCTGGGGGTGGGTCCGGGCTAGGAAAGGGGGGATAAGATCTGGTGTGTGCAGCTGCTGCTGAAATCCACCCCGCTTCTGTCCCCGAACCGCCCTCCTGCTGACCTACCTGCTCTGGTGGAGGTTCTGTGGCCCACCACTGCCAATGTGGGCCTTACCAGCTCCTGCGCCATTGTTAGTGAGCCGGAGAACAATAGAGTGGGTGCAGCGCCAGCAGTTCTGACTTTACACAGGCAGATTGTGAGATCCTCCAGTGCCAAGTTTCTGGATGTCCTGGGACAAAGCCCTTCATTAGGTCCACCTGGTATATTGGGCCTCTACACCACCACAAGTTTATTGATAACAGATGATGGCAGACCTCCCACCAGCCAATGGAAGAATCCTCTAGGAGCCCTGTGATGATGCAGGGGCCTCTGAGGGATTTTCCCATGTGTAGGTACTGCTGGGTGCAACAATACATGAGTTGCACCCCCACGTTTACTGGTACTGGGGAGTGGAGTCATGGTTTCGTTTGGTTCTTCTGATGGGTGTGGGCTAGTGCTCAACCTGACCAGCCCCCATACCACCCTTGTGTGCAAATCTAGTGATTCTGCTAGAAAGCAATACATCTGAAGTTCCATTTCCATTGACTTCCTATCTGCAGGATGTACCTGATCATGATAGTCTGCCTTTTAACCTATAACTTCACTCTGGTTCAAACACAATGGAGTAGCACAAGCAAAACCCACCTATCAGGCCATCCAAATACATTTTACTGGGTGCATCTTAGAAACAACCAATGTGTTGCTGCTAGTTGTGGAAGTTTCTGATGTCTCCTCCCTGGAGGATGGGAGAGAAATCCAAGGCATTATGTATAGGGGACAGAATAAACGAGCCGCCTTTGGTCCCTTCGGGGAGAAAGGCGGGATAAAAATACTGTAAATAAAGAAATCATAATGGTAACCTCAAGAAAATCATTGAAGTGATCAAAGTACTTCATGTAAAAGTTTCCTCTAGGAAATGTAGTACTTTTCATGAAAGAAATCCAGATGGCTCCAGCCAGCAGACTTCGCTAGACACTACAGGGGATGGCGACATGGCATTCACCAGCCCATCTGCCTGCATGGCAAACTCTCTGAATACCAATGCAAAATCCCCTCCTATCTGAGTGTCTGCTGGTCAAATTGTTTATCTCTTTAGCACCCTGTTCAATAATCCATATCCATCTGAGGACAATTCGAATATCTCTGAGGAATGCATCCTTGTCTGTCAGCTATAAACAAGCTGTTTTTCACCTGGGGAAAAAAACACACCACCCTGCTGCACAGGACATGCATAACTTCTGGCACTGACAATAAGGAGAGGTGTTTATTAATGTTGTTTATGGTGAGAGGGAGCAATGAAATACAAACTAATCTATGAGTCACATGTCATTGCAGAGGCTCTAAGCGGAGCGGATTTTATTTTTCTAAACTTGGAAGTGGCTCATAGAAATGATGAACTGTAGAGTTAATTGGAGCGATACCTAGACATCTAGGTTGCAAGTAGGCGCATGTATGCGCATGTCTCTGTGTGTGTCATTTGCCATTTGTATTCCTCATGCTGTTTGGCCCCTTCTTTCTTCCAAATGATAGGCTGGACTCAGGGGCGAAGCTAGGGCTGGTGGCACCCAAGGCCAGGGGTGACATGATGTTACCCCCTTGTGACATCACTCCCAGTAGTCCCCTTGTGACATCACTCCCAGTAGTGACGTCGGCCCCTTATCCCATCACTCAGGAAGTGACATCACCCGCTGGTTGTTTTTATTTTTAAATGCAGTGACTCCAGCCAGGGGCATTGCCCACATTGCCTCCCTTTTCTCCCCCATGCTGCTGCAGCGGCAAAGCTTTTCACCCCCTTTTTTCATGGTGGCAAAGGTAAAGTGGGTGCTCACCACTGATTATTTTTAAAGAAAAAAAGCTGCAAAAATGTAGGCTACCTCTTCTCCCTTCGCTCCCAGCCCAACCCCCCCTCCTGGTGCCCCCCAGCCCCTGATCTCCTTCCTTTTTCACCACCTTTTTCGCCCACTGTTTTAAACCACCGCTGCTTTTTCGCCAGTTTTAAAAAACAGTGGGTGAAAAAAGCGGCGAAAAAGGTAAGCCTAAGCCCACTGCCCCAATCCACCCCCAGCTCAAGACCCCCTCCTGGTCACCCTCCCCCATCCCCAATCGCCCCCAGGCCACACCTACCTTTTTCGCTGCCCATTTTGCCTCTGCTCAACCACCGAAAACATTTATTTATTTATTTAAAAAATATATATTCTGCTTTATCCTATGCCGAAGGCAAATGCCCAAGGCGGCTTACAACAAAAATTAAAATACATAGTTTAAAATACAGAGAATAAGTTTAAACAATACATAACTAAATTTAAAAACTATAAAATCCACTGGGGGTTGACAGTATGGAGCACAAAAGCAGCATGGCAGAGCATCTTGAGACACAGGAGGCAGACCACAACCCATCACCCAAACGCTAGACGAAACAAAAACGTTTTGAGCACTCGCCGAAAAGTCATGAGGGAGGGGATGGTTCTCAGATCCCCTGGCAGGGAGTTCCACAGTTGTGGCGCCACGGCAGAGAAGGCTCGCCCACGTGTTGCCACTTCCCTAACTTGCGATAGAGGTGGTACCCTCAGGAGAGCCCCCTCAGATGACCTAAGAGAGCGGGCCGGAATGTATGGGAGAAGGCGGTCCCTCAGATATCCTGGACCCAAACCGTGAAGGGCTTTAAAGATCATTAGCAGCACCTTGAATTGGTCTCGGAAACGAACGGGCAGCCAGTGCAGCCGCTGAAGCAGTGGTTCAACAGAGTCAAACCGCCTAGCTCCAACGACCACCCGGGCCGCCAAAATAACAATTTAAATCACTGCGGTGAAAAAGAAAGCAAATTCAGCCCGCTGCCCCCAGGCTTGGCACTTCTTGGAGAAGCCAAAGTGGCACCCGCTCATGTGACGAGGGGACCTGGCCCCCAGTAAGTAAGTGCCAGGGGGTGTCATCCGCTATCCTTGGATAACTGAATCAGCAGATAGCAGATCAGCGGATACGGCGGGCCCCTGTATTTCACACAATGGACCAACAGGTATCTGGAAGAAAAATGGTCTTATGGTGGGTGCCTGTTGTCCAGTATTAGGTACCCTTCACTAGTAACACACCACAAATGGGTCCCAGGCAGCAGAGGACACAGTAGTAGTAACTGAACTCCTCTACAGGGATTATAACTCAGGCAGCTCAATCCTGTCTACATTTTAGACCGTCGCAGTACCTCTCCACCGGTCTAGGGTGTCGCAAGCGTCCCATAAAGCACTTTTGCAGCACCCAGTGAGTAAGTGCTGGCAGAAAGACTTACACCACTCCTCCAACACCACAGAGCAGAGCAGTGCTGTGGCAGGAAGGTAGGGGTTGTGGGAAAGGCAGAATGGGGCATTCTAGGGGGTGGTAGGATTGGTCGGCCGGACCTGTGAATGGGGAGGGATCGGCGGTGGCCTCCTCTCCATATCCAATCCTCCTTCCCTGGCCTGGCTGCCGTTACATGGGACTCTCGGACTTACACCAGCAAAATAGCTGGCGCATATCCGAGTAGCCCCACTGAGAAGGCTGGCACATCACTCGGGGTAAAGCGACAAATGTCCCTTTACCCCGAGGGGGCCACTGGCTGTGCCGGGGCAGGCCCAATCCTGCACAGGATGCGGTGGGTGCCTTCTGTGCACTGCCACATCCTGCTAGACAGGATTGCACTGTGATTCATCACTATGTAGAGTAGTAGGCAAACTCACCATTTACAAAAAGAACCCAACCCAAGCATTAATGCCTCCAGACAGGAATGATTCATTCTGTCAGCAGCTTGCTGCAGAAGCTGCAAGCATATGGAAGAATAGCGCTTTAGTCTATCACCTTTGATACTGTCTGTACAGTAATTCTGTGCCATTCTTTAAGGTATAAAACACAGGGAAACAGTTGGTGCATGAGCAACTAGACTTAATGTATGCGTCAAATTCATGCCTGGTTTTGCAAAAATGTGAACACGAAGGCACTCTGTATGTCAAGTGCTGACAAGTTGTTACTTTTTTTAACATAATGGATCCGGTGAAAGAAGTGGATCTGAATTTTTTCCCCCATATATGAGTGTAGCATTTACCGTATAAACAGTTGGAAAGACTATTCTTGCCTCCAGAGTCCGCGGCAGAGTACGTGCACAGAGTGCACTGCTGTGTATCTTGAAAAGGCTGCTCCTGGAATGATGCTCTCATGAACAGTGTGGATTTTGTTTTCCTTCTGCTGCACCGAGATGCCAGTCATGCATCTGTGATGAGGATGCTGTCGTGAAGCATATTGGTATTCTGAGAGCAGATCTTTTCCTCTAAGCCCTTTTGGGTACTACTTTCTCATATTTTTGAAGTAGTCTTTGATTTCAAATGAAGAAAAACAGCCTGAAAAGGAATTGATTGCATTAAGGAAATAATGCAGGTGGAAATTAAGGAAATTAGCAGTGTTGAAGCGAATGGCACAACAATGTCATTCAGTGGTGAAAGATGATTGGGGCAAAGGAACGTTTACTGAAGTGCTCAGGAAACCAAACAGGGGATTTGATGGTGACTTTCTAAATTATCTCACTCACAGCCCACTCCTATCTTCCGCCATGCTCTAGCATGCAGCTACACCAATGGAGTGTGTGCTGCATGCTGGGCAGGGGCAATCAGAAGGCCAACCAAAGCTAAGCTAACATCTTATTTACTTACCTCTGGGTGGGCCTTCTGGCCTCCTGTGGGTCTCCTCGAACCCACACCAGCTACGTAGCTGGCGTAAAACTGAGGAGAGAAAGGGAGCAGGGCTGGTTGGAAAATGGGGAATAATAAGATCTGGCTTGTGCCTTTGTCGCTGAGATCCACCCCCCTCCAGCGCTTTCCCCACCCGTGCCCTCCCCCTACCTGCCCGGGAATGTCCCTGAACCTCCCCTTCCCGCCCGCCCCCCACATCACGGACACTGGTACAGCCTTCAGGAGCTACTGGTGCAGGTGTCAGACTGAGTGTCTCACTCAGAATATATAATGTCTCAGTGACTGCCAGCCTATTGCACTTCCTTTTTTTCTCTTCCTACACAGACCACACAAGAGAGGAAGGGGAGAGGAATGACCATACAGAGGTCACCTGAGATCATACCAAACTCCATTGGGGTCTCTCATTCAGAAAGAATGTGCTCACTGGATAATCAACCAGTGATCTGCACTGGTACATATTAAAGATAGTTAAAAACCATCAATGGAACGTCAGAATTCTTAGCTTAACACAAAGAGCTGCAATACATATAAACATATGTTTAGATATGTGGTGCACACAGACCGAATTTCTGAATATACAGTGTTGCTTGTGCAACTATAAAATATGTACATAGTGAACAGCAATTTCTGAAGCCCTTTCTTCCTTGCCCGCAAGAAAATGAAAACTCCAGCTGTTCTTTTTCCTCTTCTTTATGGCAGCCACCTCCATGAAGGGATTCATTTCATTCGAGGATTTCTTGCCATGCTTCACAGTGTCAGTCTGAGCAAAGCCTCCGAAATCTCGCACTGCAACACACCGAAACAGAGAATGATTATGAAGCCACACAAAGAGCGAATTTTTCTTCAGAGTGGTAATAAAAATATACTGAATGCAAATTCTTTTTCATTAGTAGCCCTCTTGTCCTTATTCTTGCTTTCTATACCAAACAAGGAATCTATTAGAAGCCCTCTCTGAAGCACGGACATATCTTAGTTTTCCCTGCAAAAGGAGAAAACATTCTGAGTGTGTGATACATTATTCTAATGTTCAAGACAAGGAAGCAGATTCAGGATTTATGTTTTAGTACATCGCTCATGCAGAGCTAGGTAAACAAAGCCTGTTATTTATGTGCAAAAATGTGTTGTTGATTCCCAATGCAATATACTGTACGTGTGCTCCAATTTTTGTGTTCTCTTATAAAGGTAGCTCTCTGCCTCTTTCTGGGATGTATAGCAGAGAAAATGTTTTAACATACTGCATATGCTTCACATCATTAACTTCCCATAGTGTTATTCTGTAGTCAGCCCTTGGCACTGAATTTCAGGACCTCTGTGTCCCATGTGGACAGAAGCTATTATCATGTTCAGAGGAAGCTCAGAGAATACTACAGCCTTTCTGAAAAGACTAATACTTTAATAGCAGAGTGGGAGGAGGAGCCTGGAGTCCAAAGAGCATGTTCCTGATCCAGCTCTAGCAAGCCATAGCTGGCAGCCCTGGGGGCAAAGCCCTGTACTGGCTCACCTGAAGTCACAATAGGTGCCCAATCTGGACAGCCGCAGATGTCACCCCTGCATGTTCCTTTCAGCATCAAAAAATGCATTTCAGTAGACCTTGGATGAGCATCACCGAGTTGGTGCAGAGGCTCATCTACATATCCACAGGCTTTGTGCATGAATGTGCCTTGCTGGATCGGAGCACACCTCTTTTCTATATACTGTAGAGCAAAGTCATTCTTTGTGCACTAATTACAAGGTTGTGAAAGTAGTCATATGTGGTCTAAGTTACAAGCTTTTCTCTTGTAATCTGTCTTGAATAATAATACGAAAGATGATGGTTCCCATGCCCTACAGCATGTCACCCATATACCGGTAATACCAACATATGTTCTTTCCAAGATGGCAGCTCCCATAATATCTGATTCAACAGAACGCTTACTAGTTACTAAATGATTCAAAGACCTTCTTGCAGTCAAATATTCTGTGGCACTGGAGTTGTGAGACAACTGTTCTTTTTGCTTCTGTGTGTGTGTGTGTATGTGTGTGTGTGTGTGTGTGTGTGTGTGTGTGTGTGCGCGCGCGCACGCGTGTGTGTGTACTGTGGCTGTGAAAAGTCTAAATAAATTCATAGCATGGCATGCCTATAAGTTTAACACCCAATCCTATGGTTGCCTTCCTCTTACAGAACTAGTGTTCTGTCAGCAGAAGGCCTTCTACGTTGACGTTGCAGCTGCAATAACAGGCGCAATGGGACCACCAGCATGAAAAGCTGGCAATCAGGCATGCACACTACCATAGTGCGCAACTACCACTGGAGGAAGTGAGTTGGCATCAGAACTGGGCTGTGGGTGGGGAGGGGGGAAATAAAAATGGAGAAAGAGAGGATTTGGGCCACCCAAAATTAAAGTAAAATTAAAACTTCAAAAGCTAAAACCCTGGCTCAAAACCTAACTGCAGGATTAAAACTTAAAACCTGGGATTTAAAACTAAAAAGCTTAAAAACTAAACTTAAAATCAGATCGCACATTAATACTAATACTAATAATAATAATAATATTCAGTATTTATATACCGCCTTTCTGGTCATTGGATTTCTCCTCCGACTTTATTCAAGGCGGTGTACATGGGCAGGCTGTTCTAAACCCCAAAGGGTTTTTACAATATAATAACATTCTAATCTTTCATAGAACCCTTCATTCGAGATGTTACTTTCACAATCCATCTCTCTCTCTCTCTCTCTCTCTCTCTCTCTCTCTCTCTCTCTCTCTCTCTCTCTCTCTCTCTCTGGTGTTCGCCTCAACACGCTTCAGCTGCTTCAGCTGCAGCTCCACTCCCCCACAGGGCTCTGCAGCTTAACAGCTCGGCGTGCCAGCAGCTCTCCGACAGACTTCCGGCCGTCTTTCACTGCTGTTCTGCAGATCTTCAGGCATTTGTGAGACGAACGCTCTACCAACTGAGCCAGACGTCCTGCCATCTTATGGCTGTTTTGGAGAAGAGAGGTAGTTTCGGAGAAGTGAAATATACTGACCACGAAAGCCAGAGTACCGGCATTAAGTAACAATTTATTTTACGTACCTCTCCATCACATCATGATCTCTGGCTGGTTCATAGCATACAGTAGAGCTGGCGTCATTGCACACTCTTGGCTAGAGGGGGATAGGATTGCGTTGTAAGACTTGCAAGCTGTAAGACTTGCAAATTGTTTTCAACAATTTGACCCTTTAGGGCCAGACCAAACATTGTATGCAAATGTGTATAACAAACAACTAATGAACTTTTTTTCTTCTCCAGAAAAAGCAGCTTTTGCAGGGGGTGTGGTGGGTGAGATGGAGGGCAATATGGAGACATGGCAGGTGTGTGTGTGTGTGTGTGTGTGTGTGTGTGTTTCCTTCTAGCTGCTTCAAATCTTCTCCCCAAACCTGCCGCCCCTCCTTCCCTGCAGAGTTCCAGGCACAAGTCCACAACAGGACGTGACTTAGGAGGGCAATTTGGTGTGGATGTGCAGTGGCTAAAATAAAATTGCTCAAACTGAAATCAACTTGATTTCAAATACACCAATATGATTCCTGATCTTAATTTATTAGTGGGATTTAATAATTGATTTAACAGATTAGAACATCATGTGACAGTGGAAAATGTAATATGTTTTTAGATTGAGATTACAGTTATAGTATTTTATTATAGTTTGGATATATAGTTTCTTATGGATTTGAACTTTTTTGATATGCATTTTGTCTTAAAAATTTCAATGAGCATTGGGGGAAAATAGGTTCAGCAGTCCTATGAAAAGTGTGTGCCAATCCCTTCTCATTGCTCTTTCTCCAAGCCACTTTTCTTTCTTTCTGAAAGAAAGGGTTGGCAGGTTTATAAATCACATTTTCATGTAATGTGTAGGTCAGTTGCTGCTACGCTATGCTTTTTATTGCCTGTGCAGTCACCTATGATGGTCAAGGGCACATATCTTTCTAGAAAACCTGCAATAGCTGTCTTGTGCAGGTGTGGTGCTCGGTCTGCACCACTGTCCTCTAAGTGTAGTCACTACCCACATGCACTAAAATTGGGATTTACTTTTCCAAGTACCAGCACTGCCCCCATCTGTGCACTGGAGTGGATGGCTTACCCCATAGTTGTTGTTTCACTCGTCACTCTCCTTTCCCAAACTATGCCTCTTTTGAAGGGCCAGGCACCGCCACCTCTTACTCACCAGTGTACCATAGTCCCAGACATGTATAAACCAGTGTGACAATCTGGTTTTTAGATTAAAGAGATGTGTGGGTGAGGGGAGCTGTATCCTCTCAGATTAATTCCCCCTAGTCTCACTCCCAAAGTTCCAGATTAATTCCCCCTAGTCTCACTCACTGTTCCAACTGAGCTCACTTCTGGTATCTTAACTGAGGAAAAAAGTACTGGCTGGGCAGGCAGAGATGGGCAGGCAGAGAGAGATGAGGTGCCACTGCAGAATGGTTTAGCACCACCCAACCACATACCCCTTTGGCCTAAAATTCGGACTTTACATGCAACTGGGGCAGACCTAGGTTAGTCAAGCAGGCATGCTCCTGTTGTGTGTTTAATTGGGCCTTTACTACATTGGTCTCCCTGTTTGGGAGGAAAAGGGACCGAATGGAGAGACTGTTGTGGATTATTCCTTCATAGGTTTACTTAAAACTGCCATCGCATAATTCCAGCATAATTTAAGCAGTATTATCTTGATTTCTTGTTCTTTCAGCAGCAATAATACCTGCTTTGGTGGGCATTGTGAACCAAGCACTTGGCAAAATAGCAAGAAATAGCCCATACATTCAGGTTTAAAGCATGTTTGGTACATCAGTTTTTTGAGCTTAAAACATCTTATTGGGGGTGTGCATGCTTAAATTAATTTTATGGCTTAACAGAGGGAATAATCAAGATCTGTCTTCTTGTATTGATTTTAAATTACTTTGTTGATATAGCTTGCTAATGCAAACTGTACCAGCAATTAAATGCAACTAACCACGCAATTCTGCCTAACATTAGTTTGGCAGAGTGAGCACTCCACTGGCCTAAGTGCCATAAGGCACTTTTGAGGAACCAGGTGACTCTGATGCTCACTCTGCCACCCTCCTTGACCCGCGCTGGCAGTCCCAGGTATGGGCTGTGCCGCTCTGTGCAGGGGCATGGGAAGGGCAGGCTGGGGTGGTACGGGAGAGGGCCATTGGTCAGCCCGGCCTGGGAGGGGGCAGGGATCAGCAGCGGAACTTCGGTGGAGCGTGTGGAGCAGGAGCACCAGGCGCTCGGGCGGGAGGGCGGGCGAGCTTGGGGGAACTCACCAAAGCGAGGCAAGGCGCTGGATTGGCCCTCCCTCCCTCCCTGGAGCCCGTTCGGCTCCGAAATGAGAGCAAAACGGGCGGGCGTTGACGTCACGCAAGGGGCGCGTCGATGTGATGCACGCAGGCCCCGCCCCCACGTGCCTGGGCGCCGGGAGGGCGCCCATCGTCTCTGGCAGGGATATCGGCACTGAGTTGCTCCAATATCTCGAGCCCCTTTCCGGGCCAGGCCAGCTTACATGGCCGGTTGTGTGCCAGGTAAAGAGCTGACATGCATCCAAGGAGGCCCATTGGGGCCTCTGGGGCATACACTGAAGGAAGGGGACCCACACCAGTTATAAGTCCAAGGAGAAAAAAGGGCAGGGCAGGAAAGAGGGAGTCGGATCCTGTTGAATGCTGGTGCTGCCGGGATCCACCCCCTTTCTCCCCTCCCTGGCCACAACACACCCCACAGCAAACTTACCACCAACAGCAGAGCCTCCGGGAGCTGCTGCCACATGCTCTGCACCTCTCGCCATTTGCGGCAGTGGCCCAGAAGCATGTGAGAGTGCCTCGGCTTTCGCGCTGCTGTAAAGGGATATGCTGTAAAGGGATATACTTTTATCTGCCAGTTCTGGCAGCACAAGGCTCAGTTAGGGTTGGGCCCTAAGTTGATTGGAGGAGAGTGGCAACGAGCTAGAAAGAATTTGAATGAGTATCTTGCTTTACATCCTATTTCCTATCTGTAATTTAATCATTTATAGGCTTCTGGGGCTGCTATGGTGATTTCATCTTTAGCTGTTTCTAAACTGTTGTGTATTTTCAGTTGTTTACATTCTTCTGTCTATCCCAATCTAAACAAGTAGGTAGCTGCTGAAAAGAAATTAGCATTCTTCCTCTCATTTAAAACTTCTGCAGTTTAAACTGAACTCGGGTAAACCATTTCGGTGATCATTTCCATGCAATGCACATGGAATTAGTAAATTAGGCTGGAAAGCAACTTGGAGTCTATGTTGATGAAAGGTTTAATATAAATGTGTATCATCATTTTGAAATCTAAGGTGGAATAATTACCATCTTAGATTCATACATGCTTTGCTTGGGAAGTAACAGAGGCGAACAAATATAAATCTAATTACTTATCGGAAGTCAATCCACATATTTTCATTTAGAGCTTAGTGACATTTATACGCATTAGTTTGAAGATGTGCAACTTCTTTTTCATTTCTCTGCACAAGGCTATGATTGGCTTTGTTCAGTACCTTATGTTCTACTGTCATTGCTAAAGTACATCTTGCTAGTTGATGGGAAGCATAGGGAAGCTGCTTAGTTTAGGTGTCTTTCATTTGCCCTGCCCCAGAATGTTATTCCACCTGGTAGTATTAGCTCTGCATGGTTTGCTTCGAATGCACAGGGGGAACTATAAATCCATCAAAACACAATAAGGGAAGATGATGACACTGCAATTAAAGCTTTAATTTATAACACAGGAGGGTATTCTCTGGAAAGCTCTTTGTGCTAGCGTGCAATATTGAAAGACTTACTTATTTTTATAGCCAGTGAACACAAGTAGATGACTTTTTTTGTTTGAAAAGAAGCATTTCCTTAAAGCCAGAGGTCTTACACATCTGGCTGTGACAATCACCTATGTCGAGAGTGCATCTTCACGACTAATTTGTCAGACCCTGACCTTTTCCCTCAGCCCTTCATGTCCATCTCGCAGTCCTAATTTAGACTTGGTATTCCCATGAAACAAATGCTATACATTCCCTCTCACTAACTGGCCTGTTCTTGTACTGTACTCCCTTTTTTGGTTTTCCTTTCCTTCTTTTTTTTGACATCTTATTTAATGAATTGAAGCAAAGAAGAACCATGTCAGTCTGGGATATGGGAAAAAGCAACTTTACCTTGGGACAAAACTGTATAAATTAAATAGTCGCTAAAGGAGGAAATTTCCCCAAATGTACTGGACTTTAGCATTTCACTGAAAAACAACGTCCCAGGCTGGTTCCTGCTGAGGTCCTGTATACTTCACAACCACTTAGAATGGAGCTGACTCTTTTGGCTCAATTCAGAATGAGCTCAGTGATTTTTCTTGCACATTTGAAACCAACCAACCAACCAACCAACCAATCCCCAGCATGTTTTTCAAGAGTACTCACCATGCTTATAATGTTGGCACATGTTGGTGCTGGGCAAAACATATTCTACCCCAATAATTTGCTGAAATGTTAGCAATTGGGAGGGGGTGAGATTTTTCAGGATTTAAAACCCCATCTTTTTGTAGACAGGACCATAAAAATGTTGTCGTTTTGCTGTGGTGGAGTGGGCAGTTTCCCTTAGAGGCAGAGTTGGTATTTATCTTTCTTTGAATAGAAAAAGCCGCTGACTCTGTGGGTGGTGACTGCAGTGCTAGAAGCACTACTTTTCTTCCAGGCAGTTGGCTCTTGATAGCCACCATTTCTCCTTCCCTGCATGGCACTGTGTTATATGATGTTGCATCACTCCCCAGTGCATATCCAGTGCATTTCTTGGGGGGGGGGAATGGTGGCCCTCTTTACTTACAGGGGGCTGCCATTTTATTTTCCTCCAGGAATGCACCAGGGAATGATGCTATGTCATGAAGTACTATAATTCCTCAGTGAATTCCATGAAGTAAAATAGAGACTAGCAAGAGCCAGCTGCCAAGAAGACAAGCAGCACTTCTACCGCTACCATTGCTGCCGTGCCCAGAAGCAGTGGCTTTTTCATGTCAAAGAATGTTAAGTGCCACCATTACTGCCACAGATAAGCTGCTTACCCCTGAAAATCATTGAAATATTTCTGAAGCCGATCCATTAAAGTGATGAAACTTCCATACCCCTTTTCATTGTCTAGACAAAGATCAAAAAAATGCGTGGGTGGGTTGGCTTAGCATTTGCAGATAGGTGCTGATGGTGCTGCACGCATGCCTTAATACATTGTAGAGAATCGCAGCTCCTAGCACCAATTATAGAAGAAAGTCATTTGGAAATTCAACTTCCACATTCCAAACAAACAACCAGGAACAATGGAGAATTTTCAATCTGATACAAATGAGAGAATTGGCTCAAGTGCGGAAGGTACTCACCAAACAAAAGGTTGCTTGTTCAAGTGGTTTGGTCAGGTAATCTGCAGCAATCAATGACAACTTCATTCAGTGTAAGGGGGTTAATGTTTAAAAACTTCAAATTTGCACACACATCTACAGAGCAGCTGGTTTGGGGTGTCTGGTTTGCAAAACATTAATCATGCACATAACCTGGCAAACTGTCATTGAACATTTTGAGCCCAAA
This sequence comes from Plestiodon gilberti rubricaudatus, assembly GCA_026170595.1. Taxonomy (NCBI): domain Eukaryota; kingdom Metazoa; phylum Chordata; class Lepidosauria; order Squamata; family Scincidae; genus Plestiodon; species Plestiodon gilberti. The sequence continues at coordinate 178,907,026 of JANXHW010000003.1, read as the reverse complement.
AGGAATTTTTTGGGGGAAAGGTAATCATTTTATAAGACAGCTAAGCATTGTGAGCCAGAGGCGTCGCTACACTCCCCCGAGGGGGGGCATCAACGCGACACCCCCACATGATGCCACAAGCCCCGCCCCCTGGGGTGACATCACTTTTGCTGCACTGCCGCTGAAATTAGGCGGCAGCACGGCGTGAAAGCAACCCCCCCCCAGCATTTTTTGGCTGTTTTGGGGCCATATGGAGGGCGGGAGGGCCAATCCTCCTGCCCTCCCAGGCTCCATATGGCCTAAAAATGGCTGGAAAAAATGCCAGGGGGTGCTTCTGCGCCACTGTCGAATTTCAGCAGAAGTGCAGTGAAAGTGCACCCCTTGCCGCTTGACACCCCCACTGCCCGGGGTTCCCCTCCTGCAGCCTAATGATGCCTCTGATGTAAGCTGGACAAATCTGTCTTCTGAAGCAAGTAATTATGAACTTTCATGATATCAGTAGCACCAATGCAATACAAGCATGTCCCTGTCTTTAATAATACAAGTATGCCTTCGCTTTTAAAGATGTTAGAATTCTTTGTATTGACCTGCCAAGGCAATGCCAAAAACATTCATCAAAAACTTTTATACTGCTAAGCCCATCTATGCCCACAACTCCTGGAACATGACCCCACTGTCAAAGAAACCAAATTCCATATAACAACACCTGCATGGCTCACACTGTCTGTCCCTGACGAAACCTCCACACAACGGATTGAGAACCACAGCTGTGCTCCGAGCTTCTTCACCTGACCTCCTAGAGCCTCGCAGTCACTTTGGATTTGGTCTGTCACACTTCACAGTCTTGTTGGTGCCTGTGGGGATGAGCAAGATCAGGAAGAGGTCAGAGGACCTGCTGTACTCTGGCAATCTCATTGTCACATCTCCTATTGAAACTTCAACTAATCTCATCCACAAACGTCTTTGTTTGAATGAACTTACTTCATGAACGTAATGTCTGCAAACATTTTGCCTTGCATGCAAGGACTGTAAACTGCATGGTGTAAACTGGTGGGGGATAGGACTGGGGCATTGGATTGCAGTCCTATGCACACTTACCTGGGAGTAAGCTCCATTGAACACGTTGAGACTTATTTCTGAGTAAACATGAATAGAATTGCGCTGTTACCAATATGCAAGTCAGGTTCATTTGCAAATATGTAAGAGCGTCAGGTGGAAGCAAGCAGCATGCACTCTTGCTTGGCGGCATCTGCTACCTCATATCAGATTCCCAAAGAGAAGGCCTAGACTCTGTATGGTGCCTCAAGCTCTCAGATCTCTGTCTCAGCTTGTCATTCATTCGCTTTTTGCCTCACATCTAATTTTTCTCTACCAGAAGGTGTAAAAGTGCTGTTCTTTACACTCATGTACTCGGGAAGATAGTGGAGGACAGGAAGGCCTGGCGGGATATGGTTCATGGGATCACGAAGGGTCGGACACGACTTAACGACTGAACAACAACACCTTACATCAGGTCCTCCTTTTTGCTGGTGGTGGGGTCATATGTATTACCTCACAAACTTGGATGGCTTCCCCATTCAGAATATTCCACAGAGATATGTTGCCAACCATTCAGAAGCATCCACTGACCTCCAGTACTGTAAACCAGTCATTTCACCAAAGGAAATGGCCAAAATAATTGCAATATATATTGTGTAAATAATATTGGAACAGAGTGTAGCTGTTATTATGCAATATCTAACACTTAAATGGCTATATGTACATCTAGGTATGGTGGACAGTGAAGGCAGTAGCGTAGGATGGGATGGGGCGGGGGGGCCAACCACCAGCAGGCGGGGGGGCATCAAACTGGAGGTGGCGGGCATCGTACTGGCGGCAGCGATCTGGGCAGCGGCAGCGATCTGGGTGGTGGCACGGCTCAGAGGAGCCTGCAGATAGCTCCTGCCCTCTTCGCACCGCATTTGATTTGGTCCCCTACCTCCCGCCCAAATCCCGAGGGATGTTTGGCTCCAGCTGACGTCACTCAGGGGTGGAGTGAGTGATGTCAGTGTCATGAGGAGAGGGCAGCTGGCGGGACTCCAGCTATGCTACTGAGTGAAGGGCTTCTTAGTCCTCTTGTTTTTGTTGCTTGCCTAGTGGGCCCAGTTGTCTGGACGATGGCATTCATCTTGTCAGAGCCACAGATTGGGCAGATTTCTTTTAAATTACATAAGTTGCATAAGGAAAAGGAGGGAGTGTGGGGTAAAATATCCTACATTGCCATCCTGAAAATATGAAGCTGCCATATATGGAGTCAGGTTGAGCTGCTACACTGACTGGGAGAGACACTGTTAATTTCACACAGAGCTCTTTCCCAACCCTACCTGGGGATGGCAGAGATTGAACTTGGAATCTACATGCAAAGCGGATGACCTACCAGTGGGCTTTGGCCTTTACCTTATTTCATTTTGCAGCAGCTTTAGTATTTAAGTGCAACCAAGAAAAAAATGTCAACTGTCTTGTATTCTGTAAACTAGGCCTGCAGAATTCATGACCCACAAAACTGAACACAGACCAGCAAACTCTGCCATATGTTTTACACTCAACCCCCCTCCCATTTTTGCAGCCTAGGGCAGTGCCAGAGGGTAGGCCTACTGGGTTACATGCTGGGCTCCCTCGGGACCAGCCCACGACCTCCTGACACCTGAGGTGCCATGCCAGATCCTGTCCCCTTTACCTGATGATGTGCCAGACTCTGTTCCTCCCACTCTCCAGTGTCCTAGTTCAGCACTCCCCTCCTCTCCAAATTTCCTCTGTCTTTCTGTCTCCCTCTTCTTTTCCAATCCAGGGAGACGCAATGGAGGAAAGTAGGCAGAGATGGGCATCCCCATCTATCTGCTCCCTGAGACAACCTTTTCAGTTGGCCCCATGAGCTGGCCTTGGCCCCCCAGCCCTAACATGAACACTCTATATTTTCCCAGTGCAACCTTTAGGCTGCCACATGTCCCTCAGCAGCCAATGGGATTGCTCTCAGGAGCTCCCTTAGGCCCCTGGGAACCATGATAGAATTCTAGAATACTAAATTTGGAAGGGACCTTGGAGGTCAACTAATCCAATCCCCTGCTCATGTGCAGGCAACTACAGCATCCCTGACAGATAGCTATCCAGCCTGTGCTTGAAAACCTCCAGTGAAGCAGACCCCCATACCTGCACGAGGCAGGCTGTTCCAGTGCCGGACAGCTCTTACAGTTAGGAAACGCTTCCTCAGGTCTAGCCTAAATTCCAGTTAACCTCTGGGGAAGACAGGAAGGAGGAAGTGCTCACATGGTACTTCCTCCTCCCCTTCCCAGAGGCCAGTGCAGTGCTGCTGGCTTTACAGGAGCGGTGGTGGGAAGGAACTAACCCCCCCCCCCCACCAACCAGCCTGCTGTTACTGTCCTTTCTCATCTATCACCGTTGCCAGCTCCAGCTCCTGATTAGTGGTAGAAGTGGGGGGGAGAGGATGAGACAAGGGGCAGAGCATGGGGGGCAGTGTGCATGCACACAAGAGCCGATTCCTAGACATGGTGCACTCTTGTGTTGGCCTGGTTTGCAGCCGAACACAAGCCACCGAAACATGAGATGTATTGAACCCCAAGACGTCTCACCTCTGCCTGCTAAGCGGCTTTGGCTTGGGGAGCCAAAGTTTGTGCCTGCTGTCTCTTAATTATCTGATATTATTTACAGGACATAATTCTAAGTTGTCAGACAGAAGTGGGGAGCTTCAGCAGCTTTATAACCAAGACATTTCTGTTACTGTAAATAATATTAATGTTTAATACACATCTGCGCTGGATATCAAAATATCTTTGTTCTAAAACATTCAGACTGATATCCCTGCCAAACAGAAAATGTCTTTATTCTAAAATGTTTCAAGCTCTTATTTCCACAGCTGCTGTTATTTTCCTGCCATGTGTAAGAAAGCGACGTTTACTGCACATTTGACTAATTTAATAGGCTCAACAAAAAATCTTTTCTAGAACAGTTTCCTTCCTCTCCTGAGGTGCAATGGCACAACATGGATGATCTTATAGTCTCGACAAGAAAGAAAGGGAGCAGGAGTCATTATGCAGGAGACAATTACAGAATGTTTGCAGCATTGTCTATAATATTGACACAGCTTCTTTGCCCAATAGCGCAAAATTCCTAGAGAACATTCCAATAAATGTCTTGCTAATGTCCGTACAATCAGTTTGCTCAGCAGCATATAATGAAGACAGCATTGCATGATAAAGCTGAATGTTTCTCAATTTCCCTGTGTAGCAGAGTGAAGATGTAGCACTTTCTGAATTGTCCCTTTGCTTTCTACTACTTTTTTTGTTTGTTTAGTATCAAAACCATGTTTTGCAGGGATGGATGTTGTCAGGACATGACTAACAGCCCAGTCCTGCCTAAGATGCACCGGCCAGCCTAAATGGCTGGCCGCTGCATCCTATGAAGGATGCGGCCTGCACTGGTGGCCTGCACTATTTAGCTGGCGCACACCCGAGCAGGCTGTGTAAGGCCAGCCAGGCCCGGGAAGGGGGTTAGGATATTGGCGCAGCACGGTGCCAATATCCTTGCCCCCCTCCTTGCCCTGACCAGCCAATCAGCCCCGCCATCCCAGCCACCCCTCCCCCATCATCCCGGCCACCCTCCCCCGCCATCCCGGCCACCCCGCCCGGTGCATGACCTACTTGTGTCTGGCATGCGAATGGTGCCAGCCTAACGTTAGGCAGGATCAGGCCATCAGAAACACTTGGTACCACTTGAGTTGAGCTCAAGCTGAAGTTCCAAAATCAGAAACCAGGTAAACCTATGTGTAGAAGCCTGGGGTCTTCAATCTCAATTGGGAAGCCACACTGAGGCCCCAATTCTGTTGGGGGCTTGCACTGCCAGAGCTAGCATTCTGGCAGCTCGAGGTTCTTTACGGAGGCATGAAAGCCAGGCTGCTGTTGTGCTGCAAATGACAAGAGATGTGGCGCATGCAGCAGCAGCTCCAGGAGGCTCTGCAGGCACTTGTAAGGTGGTCAAAGTGCATGGCAGCTATGCAGCTTTTATGCCGCTAGTCCAGGGCTTAAGGTGGCAAGGTCACCCCCCTAAGCCCTTGATAGGATTGGGCTGCCAGTGATCTCCAAGAATTATGGGGACAACAAGCTTGGGTGGAAAGGGTACCGTGGAGAAAATTATATGAATCACAGCTTAAACTCAGTCTGACAACCTCAGGAGGAACCAGAGCTGGGTAGAATTTACTAAGAGTGGGACCCAAAGTCAGCAGTAAGCTGGGTTGGCTGCTCTCTTGGCCAGACTGCTTAAGCCTTCTGTTGCACTTAGGCATTGCTAACCCTGCTTTTTGTCTATTATTGGGAAAGCTATAGACCAGTCCTGGATGCTTGATTCTCTACCAGGTCAGCTTCATATCAGTATCTTAGCAATGTCTCACCTAGGCGAGTACATCTCAGTTGAATGCTAGAGCAGCCAAAGACTCCTTCAAACAAACCAGCTACTTTCATTGGCATCTAAGGCAGTGTTTCTCAAACTGTGGGTCGGGACCCACTTGGTGGGTCGCGACCCAATTTCAGGTGGGTCCAACAGAGCTTCCAATGAAAACATGGTCAATGGAAAAATCAGATAAGTAATTGCCTCAAGCCCTGAGGCTATTCAAAAATCAGATAGCTGCTAATTGCCCTTCAAAGAACTGAGCTCCTGCAGTTTGCAAGCTTGTGTAAATATAGGGAGAATATAGAGGGGTAAATGTTTGAGCGTCTTTTTTCTCTGTGTGTGTTTTTCCAAGTCTGTCAATGACAGGTAGTGGGGGCACATGAAGACTGTGTCACACAACTAAGCCCCTCAAGCCTTGAGGATATTCATTAGGGCTGCTTCATTACGAGAAACGGATTGAGTTGTTTTGCAAAGAAATAAATACAATATTGCTTGTAAATAAATAAATAAATAAATAAATAAATAAATAAATAAATATTTATTTCTAGATCAATTTCAAAGCCTCATAAAGCTAGGTGGGTCCCAATAGAGTGTCATTTTAAAATGTGGGTCCTGGTGCTAAAAAGTTTGGGAACCACTGATTTAGGGCATTGAATGACTATAATTCAGCATAATTAATTCAGCAGTAGCATTCAGTTTATTGTATCTCTGGATTATTTGCATAGGGTGCAATTCAGCAAAATTCAGCATTTTGACTCTGACTGCTTTTTGTGGGACACAGTCAGTGGGACACATATATCTGATAATCCCACCAGCCATTTCTTTCATCCTGTACATGAAAGAGCAGAACAGAACAATGGACCTGAAACGATGTATAAGTGAATTTGTAAAGGACCAAGAAGAGCTTGTCTAACAAGCCAAATATCATCAGAAAGTTAATATATTATAGAGTTTTAAAACTGGCCACGCGTAATTTTCTGCATTTCTTGAATAACTCACCCTACAAGGCTAACACTATTTAGAAGACATTCATTTTATGTAAAAATCATAAGACCTTTACATTACTTATTTCTATAGCAAAATGGAAATGCTAAGTGCGTTGAAACTACTTCTAGCATCTGAAATAAAGTACGCTGTAAATGCTAATTTCCATGCAATGCATTTAGAAGTGACCTGTATGCTTGCCTGTGTAGCTGCAATCCTACAAGTAAGTATCACTGAAATCAATGAGAATTACTACTGAATAAATATTATTACACATCCTCCCCACTTCCCTGCAAGGGAAAAGTTTCAGGAGCAGTACTGACTGGCTTCTAGCTTCCTTGGAAGGAAAGATCTTTGGAGGCTTATGGTGTTGTACTATTTGGTGATCTCCCCATCCCATGATGCTTCAGCTCTTGGTTTGCTCTCTCGCAAATTTCAGTTTGTGTCTTTTTGTGTCACACTCAGCATAACTCTCCCATCTGTTCTTACTCAGTAGCCACAAGCAAATAAACCCATGGTGGTGGTTGTTTTCTTCCTTATCCAGTTCTCTCATCTCCTCCTGGAGGGCAGGTGCAGGAAGGATAAGGAACCTTCAATTGTTTTCCCTACTTAGATGCTTTTAATCATCCAGGAAGATCTCTTGCCCATTTTCAGCAGCAGGATCGTTTTTGCCCTGCCCTACCAAATGAGCTTAGCTCTCATTCCGTTTTGGGTGCCTTTTGCAGGAGAGTGGAGCACAACAGCCATTGCAAGTGCATCTTCTATCTTCATTGTACCTCTGCTTGTCACCCCACCCACCCTAGTACGAGACTACCTGGTTGCCTTTTGCAGCTGGGTAGGAATTGTTTGCCACTTGCCTGATTTGGCCTTGGCAGAGTGTTCTTTTTTTTTTAAACTGATGCATTTGGGTTGGGCTTTTTACTGTTAGCCAGGGTGGTCACATCTAGCAGGTTTGGTGCAGGCGTGGGTGTAGCCATAGGGAATGTTGGTGTGCACCCTGTAAGCAAGGGTGCATGACGGAGATGGAGAAGTCAGCTGGAGAGCTGTGTCTGGGGTCCAACACTGTGGCAAAAGCAATGAAGCTGGCAGGAGAGCCATGCCTCATAAGATGAGGCACAAGACAATTGCAAATGCCCCAGACCCTGAAGTGACCAAGAGCCCAGGAAATGCAGAAGTCAGAGATTAGAGGTTGCCTGCAGCCAGGAGATATAAAAAGAGTGAGGCAGATGAGGTGAGGAAAGAAAGGCGAGACAGGGAGAGGGGGCATGGAGATCCACGAAGTTGGGAGAGTCCGGGTAGAAAGATAGAGATGGGAATGGAGTGGTACAGTGGCAGACAGGGAGGCGAAGCCTGGCTGAACACCTCCTTCAGGGGAAGACAGGGAGATCTAGTCAAGTTCATCCAGATGTAAAGTTGACGGAATAAGGGAAAAGCAGAACAGGAACCTAAAGGGGCTAACAGGATAAGGGAAAGTGGCTGTCTGGACAAGTGCTAAGAGCAAGACAGCCTGACAAGAGTCATAAGGAGGATAAGTGGAGGATAGACATGAAAGAAGCCCTGGGAAAAGGGAACAGGAGCCTTGGCAGCCCCCTTGTGTACTCCACCCCAAGATCTCCACACCCAAGGGAACCTCTTACCTGACTCACCTGGATGATACTGAGGGCCTGCAGACATAGGGATGAATGGCTGAGCCATCATCATGCTGCGGAAAGAAAGAGAATATATTCATATTAAGTGGAGATTATGTAAAGTAATGAATTCCAGTAGGACATGTAATAGGGACAATAAACTGCATTGCATCTCAGAGCAAAGTAGGTGAGTCTGTTTGGGACCCAATCATTCAGAGGGAAGGTCCCAGCTGACACAGATGTCATGGGGAAGTCCCTTTGATGTAGAGTTGCCCCTTGGAACAGGTTTGCACGGAGTGGGGATGTCACACATGGTCAGAATAGGGACCAGTACCAATCCCTATATGATCTCGACCTCAGGAAGGCTGGCTGGTAATTCCTCAAGTTTGGATTGCAAAGCCAACCTCAAATGCTGTTCAGCTGGGGGGGGGGGAAGCGGTGCAGTTCACGTTCCTCAACCCATTGGGGTTGGAGTTGATAGGTTTGAGCTGCCAATTGATGGCCCACAGCTTGAAGACAGGATGGGAATTCCTGCAAGGGAAGGAGACACATTTGCTTTCTTGTCTAGGTTAGATGCCTGTATGAAGGGGCATGGAGAGTGAGGCAAGTCCTGCTTAATTTTAAGTCATAATTGGCTTATTAATAAATATGGTCTAATGCTATTTCAAATTTACCTGTCACATGTGTTTATTTGGGCAGTTTCCTATTAAGGTTGCATCCTAGACCATTAACAGCGCGATCCTAACCAACTTTCCAGCACAGGTGCAGCCGCAATGCAGCCTCGAGGTAAGGGAACAAATGTTCCCTAACCTTGAAGAAGCCTTCATGACTGCCCCTGCACTGCAAAATGCAGTGTGTGCCCTGTTGGCATGGCTACACTGGCGCTGGAAAGTTGATTAGGATTGCACTGTAATGGTGGTTAGCTCTTTTGTCAAATCCCAGGTACACTGGCTAGGCATCACTGTTAACCCTAGTTCCAAGCTCATTTACTGCATCACCTTCATAACACTATGGTAATAGTTGTAGCTGTAAATCTATATATCTATCCATACATACATTTCCCCAGAAGTGAAGACAAAGAAAAATACCAAATTAGAAAACTAGCTCCCTACAAACTCATAATATAATTAAATCACTGGTTTGCAAAAGCCTTTTTTATTATACACAGTTACATTTTATTACTTTAACTGCAAGATAAATTGCCTCTTAAATTACAATGAAAAAGCTATTATTAAGTAGAATAATATCACTGATGCAATTTAAAAACCACAACTACCAAATAATATTTATTCCCATGGTTAATAGCACTCTCTGTTTATGCTGAGATCAGCATTAAAATGATGTAATACAAACAAGCTCAAATGCAAATATTGTGTGCAACTCCAAGCAGAAGAAATTAATTGAACAAAGAACAACAATAAGCTTTACTGTGATGTGGATATCTTCATTTTGCCGTGTGTGAAATAAAAATTATGACGAACATCCATTACATATATTCTTTGCATTACATATGAACTAGTAACGGTTTCAGTGTTTCATTTCATGGAGACTGTTTTGTTCTAATTGTGAAACCAACCGACAAAAGGGCCCAATCAGCCAGCCTCTTTTGGTGATGAATGCAAGCCTGAGTTGATCAAGTAGTAGAATGGTTGTCTCAATTGCTCCCAGTGACAAAGGGGGCAAACCCACTAGGCAGTTTGCATTACAGGCAATGCCTAATAGTAGTGAAAATACAGACATCTAGGTATGAGTTGATCAGGATAGCATCAGGTGATATTGTTCTGAACATGCACAAAAGGAACTGTGCAAGATTAGAACACAAATCGAGACAGTAGCAGTTCATTTCTGAACATCTAAGATCCCATTCCAATTCTGTACCAGCCCAGAGTGTGCAGCAGCACAGTGTGCGCTGCATGCTATGGGATGTGGGGGAACAGACAGCCCGGGAGAGGTAACGGAGGACAAATGATTTAGGAAGTACCCCAAGCTGCAGTGATGTAGACTTGAGTCTACTGACTAAGACTTGAGTCGGACTCAAGTCGCATCAATGACTTGACTCAGACTTGACTCAGCGATTGTAAAAGACTCGAAAGACTCGACTCGTGACTTGGAGCCTTTTACAACAAGTTGAATTTTATTCAGGTTTAAACCCATTTTCCCCATTAAATAGACAGACTCGCAACTTGCAACCAGACTCGGGACTTGGGGGCAAAGACTTGGGACTTGACTTGAGACTTGGACCCAGAGACTTGGGACTTGACTTGAGACTTGTAGTCAGAGACTTGATCCACATCCCTGCCAAGCTGACAAGAAGAAAAATCCAGTTTGGGACAAAAACTATTCTGTTGTCAATGACAATAATTGGCCATAGGAATGCTCTAACGTAAACTGGGAGGTTAGGGACTGCACGGTCAATAAGACTGGATTTCCATCCTGCCTGGTTTCCTATGGCTCCATCACTTGGACAGTAAACCTTGGACCATGATTTCAGGTAAGTTAAAAATTCTATTTATTTGCAGAATACAGCAAGTTTCTTCCCTCATTGCAGCCTAAATTGCATCATTAGGTTGTTTGGCTGTTCAGTTATGAGTTTTGGGAGAGTAACACTTTCAGTGACACAGCGAAAGATGACAGATGTGTGCCTGACAACAATGTCCAGTATAATAAAATTTTGACATATATAATATGACATCGTAACGATAACAAAATCTGCTTCCTACCAAGTTTTGTGGTAGGGCTAATGGTGACTTTTACCAGGACACTGAGACGTTCTTTTGGGGAAAAACACAAAAGTGCTAGAAAATAATTGTGACAGGTGCATAACTTTTAAAACTGTAATTACTTGTAAGTGTCCTTCACTTTCTTTGTATTTAGTACATGTTGTTCAGAAAGTGTAATAATGATGAATACTCTATATAATCTGAGAAGAAAGGCAGTACCGTGATAAATAATGAAGTGATCAACATCCCATTGAAATTGGGGGCAGGGGAGGGGAGACAAACCATTTAAGAATTAATAGGTGACAAAACTAGTTCAGTGCAGATACTATTGGAATACTGATGACTGTCTCTTCTCATATTTTATGAAGTACAAAGATTCATGTATTAAAGTAAAAGAGTCAGCCAGTCAAAAGGAAGTCATGACTTCATCATAAATAAGTGATAAAGAGATTGGCAAGGAGACAGTTTAAAATATAGCATAATTGGATTTTTTCTAAAGGGGACAGGAGACTATGGAGGAACAAAAGAAAAGAACATGCAACTGCCAATTTTGTGTGCTTCATCAACAAAAGAGAAATTCAGACAAAGAAAATATTATTAATGAGCATTGAGTCATAGAAACCCTCAGCTAAGGAATGAAGATGCAAGGTCTTCTAAAAAAAGCCCTATTTTCTATGAAAATCAATAAAAAGATACAGAGGTAGTTAAGAGCTTTGTATGGTTTCCCTTCCAGGTGAAAAGTTCACCTCCTCAATGGCATTGTGGCCCTGGTGTGTTATTCGCAGAGCACAAGAAAAAGAGCAATAATTGGGCTGAATCATTGGCATAGATAAGTGAATTCCATCCTGAGTAGGTATAAAGGGCCCAGCCAAACGTGCACCGCCTCTAGGAGGTAGAAAATGTGTCATGCAGCTCTGTTGATTAATGCAGTTTGTCTAGGGAGAAGTACAAAGGTAGCAACAATAGATTAAGGATGATGGGATGGGGAGAATTGCCAAACCAAAAGTGAGAAAGGGTTATGAAAATAATACGTCTCTTAACTAATGAATGACATTTTTCAATGGAGAGGACAGGCCCATTCTTGCATCCTTAGGTGCACAGAGAACTGTTTGGATGAAGTGTGTGAGGTTGAATTCTCCCAGCTTTGCCTTCAAGGTTTCGGGTTTTACATCAGCCACATGGCTTCAGAAGCAGAGAGGGAGAGTTGCAATAGGCTGTTGTAATAACTATATCTCTGTCCAGGCGCCATAATTCCAAATAAAATAATTCATATAGTGTATGTATGTGTGTAAACTGGCATAATTCATTTTTCTAATGCACATGAGTGCATTGTGCTGCGTTTTCAAATAAATCACCAAAACTGTTGGAAAATTACTATAATAACCATTGAGTGTTTACCTGATTCAAGAATAATAGTCATTTTTCAGTGTTGAAGTCAAGTGGATAATTTTTAAATCTTACTTTGGACATGTGCATCTTAACAGATTACTCTTTGAAAGCTCATTAAATTACTTTAGCTCATTTGTGTTGGCACCTGCCAAATTGGTATTATAAATAAAAATCAGCTGAATCTGCGCTTTTCCAACTGTGTGAATGAAATATTATTTTAAAAATACAGATGTGTACACAGCAATCAATGTCTCTGTTCTTAATGTTGGAAAGTTCTGTTTTTAGAATCAAAACTGAAGCAACCTAGATTTTTCAGGCAGATTGCTTACAAATATTGTGTGTTTTTTTCAGAATGAGAGGCAGATCTTCACTGGTACTGCAAACAAATTGTCTGGAAAGTCCTTTTCTATCCTCAAATGCGCCTTGATTGGACAATAAGAATTGTTTTGTAACTTAAAATAAACGAATCTGAATATATATAGTAGTGATATAGTTATATATATATAGTTTTCCCCAGTAAATTCAAGAATTATTGCGGGCCATGAAAACCTCAAATCGTTTTTGGTATTGATCCTGTTTTTTGTTATTTTTATGATGTTTCTTGATGCACGCTTGTGTTTCTGTGCATGTTGGGCACCTCTTCTCTTGAGGGGAAAAGTGGGATATAAATGTTTTTAAAATAAATAAGATTAGTTCTGCAGTTCTCTGACATATGATTTATGTGGCTTTATCCTATCCATTGCTTGCATGTGCCAAGTTCTTTTCCAAGGCTGCTGGATAAATATATTTTTAGAAATTACCTTGGGTGAACACCAGTGGAAACCTATAGACCTCCCCCATATAATGCAAACTCATTGTTCCATAATTCTGCAGAAACAAGGCTATATTTATCCTGTTATCATACGCACAATGAACCCACCAGAAAATATTGAGGGCAGCAGGAGATTTGAATTGTACAAATTGTGAATAACACTTGTGAGTCTCCAGGGGAGCTACCATTGAAACTTGTATTTGTATTTCTTCTTATAAAAACGATATAATTTACCTATAATTAAGAAGATGCTATAATTTAGATATTCTGCGGGAGGTAATTTCATTGTGCTGTGCTCTGCTTGCTATACAAGTTTGTTGGTGCTTAATTGGTTCTATTGACAAAAGAGGGAGGGAGAGAAAAATGTCCCAAAGTAGGCATTTTCATCCACTTACCTGTCATCATAATACATATGAATGAGCTCATTCATTTTTTTAACAATTATCTAAGGACAAATAATTGTCTCCTGCAAAAGCAGGTATCAATTACAATGAAAGCTTTTGAAAGAGCAGAAGCACTTCTGAGGATATGGGTAATAGTCTGCCCAGCAAAGATACTACCTTACCACCAGCCTTGCCCTTATACCAGAAGTTCCCAAACTTACCGGAGTCACAGTGCCCCTGCAGCCTATTCTTCCCAGCTCAGCTGGGCACTGCCATCTTGGATCATGTGAAATTTTGCACTGAACCCAAATCTTGCGAGATCTCATGCAATCCAAGATGGCGATGCCCAAATCATGTGAGATCTTGCATGATCCAAGATGGTGGCACCTTGGATAGTCTGTGGGTGGGGGCCTGGGACATTCCGCAATGCTCCAGTGAGCTCACTGCGACACCCTCAGATGTTGTGACACACACTTTGGGAATTATTGCCTTATATACTATTAATATTTCCTGTATTTCTTCAAGAGCTGGAGAATTGCCTCAGACTTAAAGAAATCCCATCGAGATAGCTTGAAGTAGAGAGTTGATGTTTGATATAACTGAATAGGTCTGACTGAAAAAGGGACTATTGGAAACTACCAGAAAATCTGTATACACAGAGAGTTGAGTCCTTTTGTTAGCCATGATTAAGTAAACATAGGAAACAACTCAGAGTGCCTGGCATGAAAATAGTTATTGTACATTGTTGCAAGTCCAGTAGTTCTTGTTGGTCAGAAATGCCAATTCAAAGCAAATAAGGAGTTTAGTGCAAATAAGGAATTTCATGTAGAGATTAATCCATTAGGATCCATCCAGGGAAAATGGATGGAACAATGCATGGGAAGAACAACAATCTCTAGACTTAAATAACAAATTATTCTCTTTGTAAAATTTGGTAGGCATGGTTTAGTACAGCAGATTAACCATATATATTATAATGCTAAATAGAAGTCCTGAATTTAAAAATGGTTCAGGAATGCAGCTGCTGAACTAACCCTGTACCCCAGGACGTTCAGGGTGGCTTCCAACATTTTAAGATTTCTACATTCTTATCTTATCTAACTCCTCCTGAACTTATCACTTCCAAAGACAGATTCTTAAGAATGTTCAGGGTGGCTTGCAACATTTTAAGACTTCTACATTCTTATCTTATCTAACTCCTTATTTATCACTTCCAAAGACAGATTCTTCTTAAGAAAAAACAAATCTGGAACCCAATGTCATTCCTCATACTTTTTCTTCTGAGTTTTGATTACTCAGATTAGAAAATAAATACACATCTGGCTTGTACCACCTATTTCATGCTAACCTGCTAGGCTGCAATCCCATGCATACTTACCTGGGAGTAAGCTCTATGCCGGTCGGGGCAGGGGCGGGGGTGGACCGGGCATTGAAGGAGGGTGGCCATTGGCCACCCAGGGCCTGGAGGGGGCGGGGATACTGGGGGCCAAGATCCCCGGTATCCAGCGCTCCCTCCAGGCCCCAGATACGTCGTCCGTGTCAGCGGTAATGTGTGCAAGCTCTAGAGCTTGCACACATTCGAGTAGGCCCATTGGGCCTACTGCCGCCGACACAAGGGGAAGGGGACGATTGTCCCCTTCTCCTGAGTTGTTCCCGGGCTGCCCCGGGGCAGCCTGAAATCTCGATAGTATACGGCGGCTGGCCCTTTAGGTCAGCTGCCGTATCCTACACAGGATTGGGCTGTAAGAACACAATCCTATGCTTGTCTACTTAGAAGTGAGTCTCATTGTCTTCAATGGGGCTTACTCTCAGGACAGTTTGCATAGGATTGCCACCTAAGACATTTATATAATGGGAATGTGGTAGAGACCTAGCTAAAGTATCAAAACTGGCATTTTCATCTGATTGAATTCTGGTTTCTCTCATCTGAAGCTGTCTGACCCAATTTGTTTGTGCTAGCATTGCATCTGTTTCATCACTACAGAAGTATGTGTTTCTAAACTGAATCTGTAGGTTTATGTGGAGGCGACATCATCACCGGGTGCTGCAGTAATGCATGCTAGGCAACTGTCACAGATGGCATCTAGATAAGACCTTCGGTAGCTGCCTATGCAGGGCTGGCCTCAGTGACTAGGCAATACATGCTGCTAATGGTCCAAAATTGAAGGGGGTCCCAATACTTTCCAATAGTGGCTCATACGAGATCTATAAGAACTGCTTTTTATGTGCTCAGCCAAAGCCAGAGACAACTTTACTATAAAATAGAATTTTTATTCTGTACTACTGATGTGCAAGACTGCAGAGGCGTTTCTATGGTAGGGGCGGTACTGTAAGTTGCGCCCTGTCTTAGTCCCCGTTTACAAACTGGAACGAGGAGGCCCCGCCCCCTTGCCATTGGAGCCATTCCGTGCAGCTAAGGCAATGAGCAGGAGACTCGCGTGGAATGGCTCCGATGGCGCCTCTGCAAGACCGCTGGATACCAATTTGCCTTTGTTTAGGAATCCTCTAAAAGAGACATTACATCTCCATGTTTATTTTCTTCTGCACATGTAAGTTTATGCTATATGACAGGTAAAAGTTAATTTCAGCATGAGGTGAAAAATGAAGTGCCAGAAGGCATTATGGATTAGGAAATAATATGACATACTTTCACACTTACTCTCAGGGTACTTTGTCATTATTAATCATTTTATTCCAAATTAGGGGAAATTGACACTAATCAAGAATGATGCATAAAGATCACTGAGTAACGACTCAGTGGCACAGTTTTGAACCAGTCACACACTACTCCAAAGTTAGCTCTTTGTTTTCATTATACAGTATCCTTCACTTAAAATTACTTTTTTTCTTAACATTATTCTCACAGGTTCTGAGGTTCTGAACAACGAAAGGTTCTGAAGAACTCAATATAATAGAAAGGAATGCACATTAGTGAGAGATTTGGATTATGCATGTGGTGGGGGGAGAGGAGATTTAACCGAAGCTGCTATTAGTCACTCAGTAAGTATCAGGTATGTATTTGTTTTCTCTGGGGGGGGTAGTGATAGGGGGTAAACTAGATTGGTAAAATGGTGTTAGGGTGAAAAGCTAACCCCCCTCCCAGGGCTGATGTTCTAGCCCACCACTTTTCTATACTCTACACTTCCTCTTCCATTCTGTTCCATTCTTGAATGCAGTAAAAACTTTGTCTTTATAATTAATATCATCATGTTATATATCGTTCGATGTGTAATGTCATGCAGAATGCAATGAAACAAACTGTTTTAAATTGTCTACTGGAAACAGAAAACACAACTGCCTTGTGTAACAAAAAGTAAATTTCCTTAACTCAGAACAGACCAATGAGACTGATTGAACTGAGGGCCAAGTTGGTTACTGATTTGTTGGGTGACCTGTACTGTTATATACTAAAATAAATAAAGTTAATAGGGGTGACAACATGAGTTACAGGACCGGGTGACACCAACACTAGTGGCACCACTGACCAGGAGTAATCTGTAGAAATACATAGTCCTCCTGCCTGATGGGCATTGTAGAACCCAGCTCAGCCCAACTAATAGCATCCTGTACCCCAAGATCCTTCTCTAGATACAGAGAATTGTTATGGCTTATTATGACATGATTTGTCTATAAACCATTATATTTGGTATGCCCCCCCTCTACTTTGTACCTACGCTATTAGTGCTTTTCTTGAGTAACTTTAATCTTAATCAATGTAGTGTCTAAGTTGAAACGGAAGCAAGTGACTCTACCTGAACAGCAGTGATCTGGTTGGCCAGTATGGAAAACAAGAAGCTAGACCAGCTGATCGTTGGGTTAGGTTAGATCTGGCAGGGCTGTTTTTAATGTTCTTATAAAAAAAATGACTAGCAAACAAAGCACAGGGGACAACCAAGAACACTTTTTTTGCAGCCTGGCCAGACTGTAATGAGCTGCCAGGGAGAAGGTTAGACACTTCTTGCCTTTTTTAATGAGCAGGGTATATCTTGTGTTGCTCACAACCTGATGTGATACAGCTCAGAGGCATGTTTACCACCTGTTTGTGAGAACTAGGCTATAGTGGGTGTGACTCAATAACTATTTTATCATCACAAACTAGAATTGAGAGGCTTATATAAATTGTAGCTTAATTAGAATATGCAAATAAAAATTCAATTGGACGTAATACAATTTGACATAAAATCTTTTTGGTTTGACAACTCCGTGTCATATTCACATCACTGACATATAAGGGTATGAATAATTGTGCTAAAATAATTCTCATATGAGCTTGATTTCATATAAATTTTTCATCACATACTTAATGAAACCATCTAGGAAATAGAATTAACATCTGGGAAAGTTGTTTACTGCTGGTATTAGAGGCATTTCATGTAACACCCCACATCTCAGAAAAAAAAGTTTGTGGAAAAATTAATTATCAGCATATTTCAAATATTTCAGCAGGATAAATTTTGGTCACTTGTGCAGTTAATGTCTTTTTTTCGGAAAATACTTTATAATTTTTTTGCTATTATAAAAATTCAAGGAAATTAGCTATCATAAGAAATTTATATGTAATGTTATAATGTTACATATGTAACCTCAGCAATCCCAAACATATCCCTGAATGTCACTATAATTTTCCCCATACTACTGGGCTGAAGTTGAGAGATTGAGGGTGCAATTCAGCGCAACTTTAGAGCAGCAGAACCAGCGCTCTGCCACTCTAAGCCATCGCAAACATGCTGTAAAGCACGTTTACGATGATTCGCTAGTAAGGGCCGCTGGCGCGGATGCTGGCAGCCCTCACTCTGGTGCTGGGTTGTCCCTGCAGCCGCTGGAGAAGGTAAGGGATCTCCAGGTGAGGGAGCGGTTCGGGCAGCAAGGGAGGGGAGCCATTGGCCGAGCCTCCTCGAACTTACGTCAGCTAAATAGCGGAAATTCATTGGGGCCTCCCTGCGCTACACCGGGGGAAGGTCCCTTTCCCCCAAGTAGACCTTCGAGTTCCCATAATCGTAGTATAGAATCAGAAGGTCCTTCTGCAGGTCTTTGTAATGAGGATGGATGGTGCAGTTTCTCTCAATTCAAGCAGCAGATAGTCAAAATTGCAGATGGTTAGTTCATTCAATGAAATTATTCTCATCCCTCAAAAACAGCCTGCTTTGTCCATTGATAATCTGTCAACTTTTCAATTGAAATGGAAAGTGGTGACTGCTTTGCATTCTATCTTTTGTCCACATGATGGTGCTAAAACGTATTTATTGCATTTATATCCTGTCCTGCCTCCAAGGGGCTCATGATAAAGTGCAGTATGACTTTTCCCCTCTGCTTTTATCCATCTTTGAAAGATGGTGACTGGTCCAACGTCACCAGTGTTCATGGTAGAGTGGGGATTTGAACCCAGGTCTTCCTGGCCGTAGTCTGACACTGATACACCACAATATCTCAAACACTTCACTTTTATGTCTTTAAAGACCTTTAAAGTACATCACACATACTAACCTCATTAGTGAGCCAGTTACAGACTTGGATCGGGGAGAAAGAGGGCAGTGAATTGCAATTGATGAAGATTCTCCATTATTTTTTGAAGGAGTTTGGGGTAAGGGTTGAGGCTGACAGTAGGAGAGAAAGTGTAGTCCATGAGCTGCTTTATAGCTGACTGAAAGCAGAACTGCGCTTGGTTGAGTCAGAAGTGATGAAAAGTGACATTGAAAAACTTTGTTGTCAGATGGATTGCCTGGACTTCCCCATGAAGCTTTTGTCGAATTCCATCTAGATGAGGGAGTCTACATGCAGCCCCTGTAGAGGGAGTGAATCAAGGCAGAAGTAGCCTCATTTCTAGTGTTTTGGCTGTTTGCTTGATATTTTTTAGCTTATTGTTTATCCACCCTGAAGCGAAGAAATAAGATTGTTAAAAGGGGAAAAGAATGAACTGGATTTGGGTCCAGGATATCTGAGGGACCGCCTTCTCCCAGACATTCCGGCCCGCTCTCTTAGGTCATCTGAGGGGGCTCTCCTGCGGGTGCCACCTCTATCACAAGTTAGGGGAGTGGCAACACGTGGGCGAGCCTTCTCTGCTGTGGCGCCACAACTGTGGAACTCCCTGCCAGGGGATCTGAGAACCACCCCCTCCCTCATGACTTTTCGGCTCAAAACGTTTCTGTTTCGTCTTGCGTTTGGGTGATGGGTTTCGTCTGGTGTTTTGGTGGTTGTCTGCCCCCAGTGACTCAGTATGTTCTGCCCTGTTGTTTTTCTGCTTCACATTATTACCCACCAGTGGATTTTATTGTTTTTTAATTTATTCTATGTACTGTTTTTAAATTATGTATTTTAACTGTTGTAAGCCGCCTTGGGCATTTGCCTCGGCATAGGAAAGGCAGGGTATAATTTTTTTAAATAAATAAATACATTTCAGAAATCAGGATCATATTTAACAGCACAATCCAATGCACACTTGACTTGAGAGCAAGCTCCATTGGACTTAGTTCTGAGTAAACCAGCATAGGATTGCGCTGTAAAATAATTACTATGCTAAACGTTTTTTCAAGGTTTTAATGTCATTCTGTTCATACCTTTCATTAAAAAAATGCTTCAGCAAAGGAAACCAATCCAAGTTATACACTAGGCCTAGTCAAGTTTCTTCTAGTGAATGAATGAAGCCATGTTTGAGATCAAAGAATAACAAATGAAGAGAAACAGTTGGGAGAAAAAAAAACCTTCCAAGTTGGCAGTGCAAGTTCCTAAGCATTTCTCAAGGACACATGAAAAATGGTTGCGCAGAAGGGCTTCCATGGCAAATCCTCTTATAATATTCAATTGCGTTATCAATATTTTAAGTGTGGATGTAATAGTCACTTATCCAAATGCTGCTCAGCTACCCAAAGCACTCTAAGCTATCATAAAAGATGGAATATACACAACTGTAATAGAGGAACACTGCCAGCCTAGAATATAAATGCCATTTCTTAAAGGAATCTTTCCACACTTTGTGAAGACGCTTGTAATGTGTTATGTCTGCAATGTAGGGGATTTTTCAGCACCTGCAGTTGATATATTAAATGCTAAAAGAATGTGCTGCATTTTTTTAAAAAACAGGGAGAGCAGATAGTTATTTGAATAAGGCATTAAAAAATAATGGTCTCAAACAAACGAAACCAAGACAGGCATGTTAAGAACGTTGATCATTAGACAGCCCAGCTGGACCAGACCAACGACTTACCTAATTCAGCATCCTGTTGACCACAGTAGCCTACCAGTTGCTGAGCCGGGAAGAAGAGGCTGTGGGGGCGCCGTGACGCTGGTAAGTTTGGGAACCACTGGTCTAGCCACATCTGGAATAATGTGAACGGTTCTGGTTACCGCAACTCAAAAAGCATATTGGAAAAGGTGCAAAAGGGGACAACCAAAATGATCAGAGGGCTGGAGCACCTTTCTTATGCGGAAAGGCTATCTTTGGGCCTTTTTAGCTTTGGGAAAAAAGGTGATTAAGGGAAAACATGATAGAGATGTATACATTTATGCAAGGTGTGGACAGAGTGCATAGAGAATTTTTTCCCTCTCACAATACTGTAACCAGGGTTTGGTTGAAGATTTGGGATGGACAGAAGGTAGTACATCTTTACACAGTATATAATCTGTGGAATTAATTGCCACAAAATGTAATGATGGTTCTGGGTTTGGATGGCTTTAAAGGGAAATTAGACAAAATTAATGGAGGACAGGTCTATCAATGACTACTAGTCATGACGATGGCTATATTCTACATCTGGGTTCAGTGGAAGTATACCTTTTCTCCTGCAGCTTGTAGACCAGCACAGTGTGAGACAGGATAGTGGACTCAATAGGCCATTAGCCTGATCCAGCAGGGCTCTTCTCATGATCTTATTTAAATACATATTTGCCTTTGTTGATGAGCCTTCTGCTTCATAACTAGAATCTACAGTTAATGGAAAAAAGTGGCCCAGCTTGACCCAAGCTCCTGAATTGCGTGTTTATTGAGGGGTTGCATGGGCAATACCTTAAAATGGGGACTTGTGGCTGTATTTTACTCATACCATAGTTTATAAAGCCCTGTGTAGGTTGGATTACAAATTTAGACCGTTAATATTGTTTGATTTCTCAGGGTTAAAGCTATAACTTGATGGTGTCAGCAGGTGGTGTCCGCACATTAACAGCCCAATCCTGTCAAACCTTGTGCCCTGCGATGCAGCAAGGACGGTGCAGCCTCCGCTGCATCCAGGGTGCAAAGCAATCTATAACTTGATGGTGTCAACAGGCTTCAATTCCCTTTAGTGGCCTTTGTCTAGAAAAAAAAAATCACATGCAAAGGTACAGCAGAAGTCTGAATACATGCTGTTGAGACCAATCCCAACATAGGGTATTATGATGATCCTTATATATGCAGTTGATGCGTTTCATGCAGAGAGGTGAGAGGGTATGATCCTGGAGTGTGCTTGGTCCCTGCCCCTGCCTAACAGCTGATGATTTGATCTCTGTCATTAGCTTCTCATTTCCCTTTCTCTTAAAAAAGATCAAACCATATAGCACTGTGAGACAAAGCTTGTCTTCAAGGGGGGAAAATATAAAGAGATCTGACAGAATCAAAAAGTCAGGTCTCTCCTGGGGATTGTCCTACATGCAAATGTAATTGTTTCAGAGATGTAAAGTTAAAGTGCAGCTTCCGCCCCCTCCCACCCTTCCCATCTTGTCGTTGCCAGCTTTCAGTATGCACACACAGATGTTCTAGGACTTGTTCGTGCATGCGGCAATGTACAACATCTTGGACCCTGCTGTTTCAAAATGTGAACTGCCTCTTTTCTTTTGAGATGAAAGATGCAGTTGTCAGAAAGGAAACTTCTGCAAGATCCTTGTCAAAAGGGATGCTTTCCAAGGCAGGTGATTCCCTGAGTCTAAGTTATGAGCACAGAGTATACAGGACCAAGCAGATACAAACCTCTGGGACTTGAGTGCCAATTCTGTTAGGAGGTAGCATAGGCTTTAATCTTGTGTGCAGTTGTTAAATTGCTTCAATCTAGTTTAAATCAAGGGGATTAAGCAGCCAATATGCAGGATAACAGCTTCAGAATGTAGAATACAATGGAAGGCATGGCTCCCACGGGAGCCACGGAAACCAGCCAGGGGAACCACAGAATGCCACGGAATCTTCTCAGAAAACAGTGCAATGCCAATTGGCAGACATCAACATAATGTAATGGGGAGCCACGACCAATGGTCGCCATTGGTCAAGGGAGCCGCAGGTCGAAAAAGTTTGGGAAGTACTGGATTAGGCTGTTAGATCCTTACTGTTGCCCTGGATTTCTCAGTATTCTATGCAGATCCATGGTGGGCCAGTTGGGACTATACTTACCCTGTCCATCTGACTCCGCACATTAACAGCCCAATCCTGTCAAACTTTGTGCCCTGCGATGCAGCAAGGAAGGTGCAGCCTCTGCTGTATCCAGGGTGCAAAGCAAGCGGGGAGAAGATCATTCCCTTCCTTACCATACTCCTTATGCACTGTTTTCAAATCCAGAAAAGAATGACAGTTTGAGCTGTCCTTGTAGATAAGACAGGAAGTCCCTCATTCCTGGGTTTGTCGACAGCACACAAGGATCACGGTACGGGTTTTCAGCAGGGCCAATGAGAGGGGGGTAAAGGGGGTAAATTGTACTCAGGCTCAGGGTCAAAAAGGGGGCCCAGGAGCCATAGGAGGGGCCCCAGAAATTTCCTGGGATCTTAGCTGACCTCATGGAGAGTGAAAGACAAAGGCCGGGCCAAATGGGAGGCAACGTCTATCAGATGGATAGACTTGGGTGCCATATTGGGAAGCCTAGTAGACCTGGGTTCCGGAGACTTTGCCGATCATTGTTGCCCCCCTGCCCCATTTTGACCCTTCCCCCTTTGAGAAGGGGCTCTAAAGAAACTTTGTACCCCCTGATAAATTCCTCTCAGAGGCCCTGGTTTTCGGGTTTTGTTTTGCTTCGTATTGGTAGCGCAGAGGTGGTGGATCGGCATCAGGAGTCATTCTGAGTTGGGCCGTCCCTGATTAGAACTAAACATGCTAAAATCTGAAGCCTAAACCCTGGTTGTTATTTTCTGTCACACACAGTGTTGCTCTAAGCTGGGAGGGCAATAAGGCTCACCCTGACAATTCTTTGGACACTGTCCAGGGAGGAGCCACGGATAATTTCCCCTCCCCTCCTGCCCCTTTTTGCCCTGAAAAAGCTTTGCACAGCACCGTGGTCAGGCTCAAATCACCAGACTAAAAGGAGAGCAGCAAGTTTGCATCAAAGCTGGGCCTGAGCACCAATAGTAGCTCCGCTTTTTTTGCTGATCTCCTTGAAGTGTGAAATTAAAGGCAATGAGGGACAGTTTAGGAAACATTTTGCTTTCTAAGGACAATGATAGAAGTAACCTTTTGGTGCTGCCCTCATTGAGTTTTTGGATTGCTCCGTTCTAAACCCTAATGCAAAATGCATAAGTGTTATTTAGTAGTAGCAAATAAATAGCCATTAACAAAGGGGATCAGAAGGAAGACGACGCCATAGAAATAATTCATGAAAGCAACTTGTCCTCGATTACATGCCCAGATGTCCAGGACTGCAGTAAGAAAACTGCAGTGGGTACAGATCATTAAAAAGACAATAGTCTCAGACAATAGTCAGAGTTACTATAAAATGTTACTATAAAATCTCATAAGAAAAAAAAACACATCTGTCTGTCCTGTTATTTTTGTTGCCACGCATGGGGGAGGGTCGGTGTAAACCCAACGCCAGGCTAGAGGCCCGGCATCGCCATTCTTTAAGAATATTTACATTATTAAGAATGCATTTAAATAAAACCATATTTAGTGCATCTTTCAGGTGGGTGAATGGAGAGGAAAAAATGGGGACAGATATGTACTAATGTCTCTCATTCCACCTTCATTCTTCCTTATTCACTTATGTACTGCTTTGGGAAGGCAAGTCAGTGATCACGACTTTTCTGCAATTCCTCTGAAGAAAACTATATTTAGGTGTTGTTGTTGTTTTTAATTTAGAAAGCCAAAGTCAGCATCTCCCCATCTAAGAAGAACTTGTCACCTCCAACTTCTCCAGGGCATTGTGCTTCACACTCACTGATCTTCGAGAAATCAGTAGCAAATTAAATTTCCAATTATTTACAGCTCTCTCTTTTTTAAAACAAGGCAGCTCCTCTCATGAAAACAATGTGTTTTTCCTCCACCAATTCCTAGAACAGGACTGCTTTTTTCTTTTTCTATCTTTTTAAAATTCTTGCAAAGACCACAATGAATATTCATTGTAGAGTTAGGTTGTGACACCTACATCTCCCATAAAGCTTTCAGGAGAGCAAATGCAAAAGATGACAGAAAGATCAAATTATGCACCTGTAAAGCACTGAGTTCCATTTAAAGAGATATATACTCAAGCTGCCAGGGATATGTTGATTAATGGAGCACCTCAGTAGATTTATTGTTTCCTTCTAAGTAGCATCAAGCAATATTTTATGCCCCCTAACATGCAACCGGATGGATCCTCCTGATAATAAAGCCCTGCTGCTATGGCTAATCTTTTGAACCTGTTTGCAGAATGAATTTTATTTGTACCTTGGTGGAGGAAAAAAAAGAGGGAGGGGCTCTGAAAAAGCATGCGGAAGGTATTAATCTGTACAGTGGCATTCCTATGACCACCACCACCCCCATGCCGGAAGTGATGTAATTGCAGCAGCTGTTATTGAGCACTCAGAGGTGCAGGGCAGGTAGGAGGGCCAAACACACTGATGGCGCTCCTCACTCACCCCGGGAAAAGGGACAATCTGCCCCGCTGCCGTCTGCCAATTCACCTGCCCGCCTGGGGCCCAATCCTGCCGCCTGGGGGCCCACTGCCCCAAGGCCCCCACCGCTAACAACGCCACTGAATCTGTATTCATTTCTATAATTGCAATACTGTTTAGGACTTACTTTTAAAGACAGTAATCTACAAATGTGTTAATTTTAATGAAGCTGAGGTATTTAATCTGGATATGAAGCCAAGCACAAATCATGTCTTGACGTTAGTCCTGCAGGGGAAGAGAAAACGTTCACTGCAAATAAAGCTGTTCATCTTCGCACGCTGTGGAGGATCTTAGGCAAGATTGGGCTGCCCGACACTGCATAAATAGCATCACCATAGAGTCAAAGGGCTTATTGGCTTTATTGCAACATATCCATCATAACTACACATAGGCAACCCCCAGTTACTGCATGCATTGCATGTACTGCAATAGGGATATTACTCTCGTGAGATTTTAAAAGGTGATCCAATAAAAATGAAGTAACTGGCAGTCCAATCCTAACCAAACTCCCCCCCCACCAATGTATCTGTGCCAACAGAGCACACCCTGCATCCTACCGGGGGGGGGGGGAGTCACAGAGGTCTCCTCAGGATAAGGGAAGATTTGTTCCATTACTCTTAAGTGAAGCGACTGTTGCTTACCCTGGGGCAAGCTTCCGCTGCCTCAGTGAATCTCCCACCATTTTACTGGCGCAGAAACAAGGAAAGTAAGGGAGAGGGAAGGGGAGAGGAATGGGGAAAGGATCCTGGCTCATGGATCCACCCCTCCCTCCCTGTTCTGCATCCTGTCTGTCCTCCTCCCCACCCAGATACTCATAAGAACATAAGAAGAGCCCTGCTGGATCAGGCCAAAGGCCCATCTAGTCCAGCTTCCTGTATCACACAGTGGCCCCACCAGATGCCTCAGGGAGCACAAGACAACAAGGTACTTAGCTGGCCTCATGGAGGCCAGCTAAGTATTCCCATCATGGGGATCCCCATCATGGCTTGTAAGCTGTGATGGACTTTTCCTCCATAAATCTGTCCAATCCCCTTTTAAAGGAATCCAGGCCAGGTGCCGTCACCACCTCCTGGCGGTGGTGCCATCACTCCCCCATTCATTCCCCTCCCTTCCCCATTCCTCTCACTGCCCGCCCCCCATGCCAGCTTACCCTGTGGTCCTGTATGTAGCCAGCTGTGGCAGCGGGCCTCTGATACCACTGCCATTTGCGCCAAACATTTCAGAATGGCTGTATGGCTGTTTCTGACAGTGGAACCTCTGTTCCGCTGTCATAAAGCCCAGTTAGAATTGTGCTTTAAGTTAAGTGCTCAGATATATTGCTGAAACTTGTGTTTTGTGTTCTGAGCATTTTCTAAAGTGCACAGATGGCCAGTATTCAAAATCTGACCTTCATTAGTGTTAAACATGAAGAAGAACCATACATGAACAAAAATCCTTCATCACGGCCATTCATTTTATGTGTGAATAATATCAACGTCTTGTAAGTTAACAAGTCAGTGACATTAAAAAAAAAAAAAAAAACACCAAACAGCACAACACATCTACAAAGCAAGTTAAATTAAGATATTTTATTTATAGTGGAGCCAAACTGAAATGGTTTTCTTAAAAATAAAAAGGACAAATCTCTATAATTAAACCAATATTGCTAATTACTTTAGTGAGTCCTCAGTTCAACGGACAAAAAAAAACCCTGCAACTGCTTTCTGTTAACACTGATGAAAGTAGTCTGAAGAATTTATAAGATCTGTTGCAATATCCAAGATTTGTGAAATGTCGGTTCTTCTGAAGAAGAGCTGTGAAATGACTTTTTTTTGGCTCGAGAATTCTTCATAATAAATGACCAGCTAGCCCAAATGAAATATATGAGATTGGCTCTCCTTCAGGCAAGATGGGCTTTAATAACTCATGATGTCTCAAAATATCACCATTTATATTCCACAGTGCTAGGAGCAGGTTGAAGGCAGGGCACCATTCTGGAATTCTTCATGGTTACTCTGGGAAATGGCACTGTTTACTCTCCCAGGTGTGTTTAGCTTAATATTTCTTCCTGGAAAAGGCCCCAAGTGTGCATTTGCGTAAACAAAGCGCTAGGGATATTTGATTCACAATAACTATTTTCATAAAAATGCCTATCACCCATGTCCATTTACGCCATTTGTCAAGATAGATGGGTGAGAGAAAAACAGTGATACAAAAATGATTGCTGTCATAAGAAACATAGGATGGTAATATGAGCAGTAATGGGGGAAAAGATTTGTTTCCTGCATGAGTAGAGAAGACATTGCATGTTGCTAATTGATGCAGAAATAGGATAACTTTAGCAGGTAACTCAATTACTTGGCAAGGAGTACTTTGGGAAGAAATCTTTAAGCTCATAAGCCACTGGCAATATGCAAGGTTTTGTTTTTTCTTCAGTTGCCCAAAGGAACAGGATATTTGAAAATATCACAACATAACATATATCCCATTTGTTTGGGATATATAAATATATTAAATATATTATTTTAATGCACCTTAAATCTAGCATCACACCTAAACTCACCCATTGAAGTTTAACGTTCTCAACAAAGATACCATTGTACCAACTCCTATGAAATGTGCAGAGACACCTTCGGGGCAAAGGGAGACAGAGAAGGGGTAGCAGTGATGCAGTCGCAGAGAGATTTGGGGTCAGAAAGGGAAGAAATAGTGCTATACGCAGTGCAGGCAGCAGGGTACTGGGAGTCCTGGGCAAAATGCTACATTGGGTTGTACATGATGGACCATTGGCTACTACTATTGTCATTGGTATGGAGGGAAGCCCAGCCATGTTAGCAATCTGATGCATATGGGCCGTCTGGCCAACCTCTGGCTATTGGGTGCAGAGTCTATAGGATGGGGAAATAGTGAAAAACACAACACATGGTCCAATCTAACTAGCTTGTTATGCTACGGGAACAAGCATTCAGGCAGCACAACGCACTTCCTGGCAGCTGCAAAACGTGACCTGCCGGAAAGTTCAGGCTGGCTGCTGCCAGGAGCAGTGAACGACTGGCTCTGCATGGCAGCAGACACCCACCACACACTGCCACAAGAAAGAGTGCATAGGGGGTGGGAGGGAGGGAGGGTTGGGTGGAACGGGGTGGCGATGGGGTGGGAAGGAAAGTGCATCAGGCCAGGAAGGGGAGCGGTTTGGCAGCAATGCCCACCAAATTCTAACCACCTTCCTGGGCATGATCCATGTTCATGGGTCTATGTGGACTTGCACCAGTGATATCGCTGGTGCAGGTTTGAGTAGATCCATCAGGCCAGCAGGGGCTTACACCAAGGTGGCGAAACTCCCCCATGAGATGCAGCAGTAGTTGCATTGGTGCTGTTGCATCGCTGCTCGGGGAGTTAGGATCGGACTGACAGATGGAGATACAATGTGATCTGTGATGGTGCAGAGACAGAAGAGAGATTGCTAAAGGGTACTAGCAAAAAGGGTAGTTTGGACACTATATAGACAAGCAGAGAATGGAGCATGTGCTGTGGGATGCAGAGAAAGAAAATCATTATGAAATAGTTCTTGGACTATGGGGGAAATGTAGAGGTCCCTTAATGAAATCCACAAGTTTCAACCCCTGACTCACCTCCCATTTTATTTAAATTACAACCTCCTGTAGCCATCACAAACAGTAGCATACAGCCCATTGCAACCCAACTCCTCTCCAAGTCAGGCATAAGTGTGGCCTAAGTGCAGCCTAAGTTAGGCAGAAGTTATGTCTGAGTTAGGTCAGAGGTATGCCTGAGTTAGGCAGGCTGCAGTTTCTGTGGCCCAGCACCACCCCAGGATCCAGGCAACACTTACCTCCCAGGCAGGCAGGCTCTCCAGGCTCGGTGTCTGGCTCGGGCATGTGCAGGCCTGTGTGTCTGCACGTGTCAGACGTCCATCCATGGCAGCTGCTGCAGTGTCTGTCTCAGCCCGGTCGCAAAAGGGCTCACCGCAGGCAGGGGGGTTGTGCCAGTCATGTGGTGGACGCAGGGCAGGTGACAGGTGAGTGAGGTGCCCGAGCCAGCTGCCACAGGGCACCCTGTGCATCAGCCACCTGCTGCAGGGGAGAGTGGCCGTTCCCCCTCCTGCAGAAGGCGATGCCACCCCCAAGCAACGTTGAGGCTGCACGTGGGAGTCATGGGGGGAGCGGGGGAGGGAAGGGAAGGAGGGGGGTGGGAACGTCACACACAAGGAGGAGCTCATGATGTCTGGAACTGCCTCTGACATGACTTGCCCGTGCGCTGCCTGAAGCCCTGGACCTCCAGGGCCGGGGCAATGCCCACAAAGAAGGCATCCCGGCGTGCGTTCTGCTCTGTGCCCCGGCCAAGACCGAGAGATGCCGTGGGCTTGTCTGCTGCGAGCATGAAGGGCTCATGCAGCTCATCACGCCCCCAGATGGGGCGACAACGGCGCCTCTCGGCAGGCGCTCTGGCAGGGTGGGGTGGTGGTGGCCAGCAGCCATCATCAGGGAGTGGGAGGGGAGGCAGACACACAGGCAGGCAGACAGTGGGTGCTGGGGAGGGGCACGGGTGGGTCAGAGACAGACAGACAGACAACAAGGCTGGTGGGAGACAGATTCCGAGAGAGGGGTCTGCAGAGACCGATAGGGACACAGGGGTTGCTCCGCAGATGAAGGCAATGCAGAAACAGGCGCCTCTTATGCAGACAGACTGTGGGCGGAAGCGGCTGCATTATGGGTGCACCTTCGATGGAAGCGGCTGCATTACGGGCGGACGCCCTGGCTGGCGAGATCCCCGGCTGCTGAGCGGCACTACACAGATGCAGCGGCCACAAGCGGCCCCGCTATGGGCTCTGTGGCGCCTGTCACTGTTTGCCTGCCTGAGAGGCCCCCCTAACTCCCCCTCCCCTCTGTCCCATGGGGGTCTGGCAGCCTCCCTGCTGTGTTCTCCCTGGGAAAGAAGTGGCAGTCCCTGGAAGGGATTGATGCAGGGGCTTCAGTGCTGGGGGCTGTCTGTGTGTGGAGGGCAAGGCTTGTGTAACACTGAGCACATATGTTTCAAGGAGGCTCTGCCCGAGGAGTAACTTTATTATTCTGGAACGTTAGCAGAGATGGCCAGGCGAGGCTGCCAGGGGTAGGCACAGCAGCCAATCTGAAAGCAGCAGCAGCAGCAGCAGCACACATGCCCCATGGACCTGGAGACGCAGGCTCTCGCCCTGTGGAACCACAGCCTGCTCCATAGAAAGGGGAGGGACAGCAAGTACAGCAAGTACGACAGCCAGGGAGGTGGAGCAGCAGCAGCGCCGGCAGCTGAGGAGGGTTGCAGGGCTGGCTCTCTGACTTCTGGCAGCAGCGAGGCAGAGGACCGTGGGGCAACCAGACTGCGGGCCCAAGGGTGCTCCCAGAAAGGTAGGTGGTAGTGGACGTTCCTGGGGAGACAAAAAACAAGGGGGAGTTACATGTCAGCTGGTATGTGGAAGCAGTCGCCATTGAAGAAATGCCAGTGTGTCTGTTGCAAAAGCCTGCAGGGAGAGAAATAAAACACAGCTGATAGGTGTGACACACATAGCATGGTCTGAGCTGCTTACCCGGGTGTAAGGCGAGCATGATCCTGTAAGGGAAAAGGGTCAAAGGGAGAGAAGACAACACATATATTGGGTCACAACCATGGCAATCCTAGCAATACTGACCTGTCAGTTGACCCTGTGGAGAAAAAGGGGGGGGGGAAACAGCTGGTGTCTACAGACAGTTAACAGCACCACCACACTCCTGGTGTTGTATGCTCACATGACAACAGGCAGCAATCCAACACAATAGTGGTAAAGCGGCATGTATCCTATATATCATAGCAGGCATTGCAGGCAGGCATCTGACTACTCATTGGTAAAAAGGCATTTCAGAGAAGGAATTGCAGGCAGACATGAGAGGGCACATTGGTAAAGAGACATTTCAGAGAAGGCATTGCAGGCAGCTATGAGACTACTCATTGGTAAAGAGGCATTTCAGAGAAGGCATTGCAGGCAGACATGAGAGGGCACATTGGTTAAGAGGCATATCATGGCAGGCTATGCAGGCAGCTATGAGACAATACATTGGTAAAGAGGCATATCATGGCAGGCTATGCAGGCAGCTATGAGACAAGACATTGGTAAAGAGGCATATCATGGCAGGCTATTCAGGCAGCTATGAGACAAGACATTGGTATAGAGGCATGTATCCTACCTATATTTCTATATGCAAAGAGGCAGATGTCAGAACACATGTCAGCACACTTACCTGCTGGTGTTGTTGCTTGTGGGGGGGGGGAGAGGCTGGGAGAAAGACATGGGTTAGCAAAAGGTAGCATGGAGACAGCTGCCCAGGCACAGCTGTAAACAGGTTGGCCAGAGCCAGAACAGCCCTCTCTGCCCTTGAGGGGGGCAGAGAGGAGAGAGGAGAAGAGAAGAGAAGAGAGAAGTGGGGTGTTTGTGAATTTTGCCCTCCACCGACAAAGTCCCACTTTGTGGCTGTGGGGGACAGAACCCCACACCACGTGCTCAGAGAGAGAGAGAGAGTGACTGGGGGCCTGGGGCTGGGCTTTTTTGGGAAAGAGGCTGGGTGGGGCTGGGTGCTGATAGGCTCCCTATCTTAGGCATAACTCTGTCCGTTTCCAGACCTAGCAGGCCCAACTCCGTCCTAACTCTGACCTAACTCAGGAGTAGGGTGTTAGAACTTTTCAGGAGAGGGCTGGCTCGGGTAAGGTAAAATGGCTCCTATGGGTCTCCTCGAATTTGGGTCCACCTTTTTGGTCGACCTAAAATTTGTGTCAGCATTTGTGTTGGAGGGGGCGTGTCTGTGCTTGCCAGGGTCTGGAATCCAACGTTAATTGGTTGCCGCCCCCGTTACACCCACGGTCCGCCCATGGTCCGCCCACTTTTAGGTCAACTTTAGGTCTGACCTGTGCTGCTTAGCCCTTGGGTTGGAATGGGCTGTTCTTAGTCCGTCGGTCGTAACTTCGACCTAACTTTGACCTAACCTCGCCCTAAATGGTTGCGTTCCAGACCTAAAGTCGCCCTAAACGACTTAGGCTGACTTTAGGTCTGACTTGGGCTGCTTGGCCCTTGGGTTGGAATGGGCTGTAAGGAAACTAGAGGGACTAAGACCTCCATGGACCCCCATAATGGACTATGGACCCCCATAATTTAAGCTGCACGATGGAGTGGACACAGAAGTGACGGCAGCACGCTTCAAGGAGCTGCCGTGGGTTGCCCCTCCCCAGACGCGCCAGACGGGAGCTATAATTGGATGGCAGCCGATTGGCTGCTGCTGTTTCTGGGCGGGACTGGGGGTGGGCGGAGCAAGCCAACATGCTTACTCCTCTCAGTCTTGCCAGAATTTTTGAGCCCCGCCTGCCCTCCCTCTTTCAGGCTGAGATTAGCTGGTTGCCCTTTGCTGGGGCCGGGTAGGAATTTTTTCTCTTAGCCTGATTGGACTTTGGCTAAGGGTTTTCCACCTACCCCAGTCTGTGGGTTGGAGTGGTGGTAATTAGGTTTCACTGATAGGGTTATTAGTTGGTCGCTTTAGGTAGGTGGCGTGCAGGATGGGTAGCCAGGGAGGGCTTAGTTGGCATACATCCTGAGGTAAGCAAGGTCAGGGGGTGAGCCAGGACCGCTCAGACACCACCGAACTGGATCAGTGAGGCTGGCTGGCAAGCCCCCAGGCTGGAATTGCAATGATCACCTTAAGGAGTGTCCTGAGGTTGGTCAACGCTGTTCTGCTGCCTCGACCCCTTCGGGTTTGGCAGGGATAGGCAGCTCGGTTGTGGACCGAGTGTGGCTTGAGCCAGGATGTCATGCCCGTTTAGATCTTGGGGGAGGCAGATGGCTAGGTCCGTTTTCCCCAGCCTAGCCACCTGCACGCCAAGGGTGGTTTATTATTAGTGTCCTACTGCTATTAATTTTGTGATAGTTAATAAAGTGACCCTACATTCCAAGCTCCTGTCTGGCGTGGGTTTTTTTGAGGGGGTGCCGGGGTAAGAGAAAAGGTTTACAGGGAGAGACCCACTGCAGTGTGGAAAAGAGAATACATTGTGGGACACAGAAAAAGGAGGACTAAACAGGGCTGGCCCAAGGCCTTCTGATGCCTGCGGCGGCATGCCAAATGCTGCCCCCTTGCCCAATGATGTGCCAGCCTCTGTTCCTCTCATGCTCCAGTGCTCTAGCTCAGCACTCCCCTCCCCTCTACATTTCCTCTTCCTCTCTGCCTTCTCTTTCTTTTCCAATCCAGAGAGTGAAGGAGAACGTGGAGCAGTAGAGGCAAGTAAGAGATAGAGATGGGTGCCTCCCAACCATCTGTTGCCTGAGGCAACTGCTTCAGTTGGCCTCATGGTTGGGCCAGCCCTGGAACTAAAGAAAGAAGCTTCTGGTACTCCTTCTTCTGCTTCTCACCTGGCTGTATGGCAGTCGCTGCCTCTTGCTCAGAAGGATGTAAGAAATGGAACCCAGAGGAAAAGATTGTTGTTGTTGTTGTTCAGTCGTTAAGTCGTGTCCAACCCTTCGTGATCCCATGAACCATATCCCGCCAGGCCTTCCTGTCCTCCACTATCTTCCTGAGTTCGCTCATTTTCATGTTTGTTGCATCGGTGATGCTGTCTAACCATCTCATCCTTGGCCTTCCCCTTCTCCTTTTGCCTTCAATCTTTCCCAGCATCAGAGTCTTCTCCAGAGAGTCCTCTCTTCGCATTAGGTGGCCAAAATATTTGAGTTTCAGCCTTAGTACCTGTCCTTCCAGGGAACAGTCAGGCTTGATTTCATTTAGAATTGACTGATTTGATCTCCTAGCAGTCCAAGGGACTCTCAGGAGTCTTCTCCAGCACCACAGTTCAAAAGCATCTATTCTTCGGCGCTCAGCCTTCCTTATGGTCCAACTCTCGCAACCATACATTGCTACTGGGAACACCATCGCCCTGACTATACGAACTTTTGTTGGCATGGTGATATCTCTGCTTTTTATTATGCTGTCTAAGTTTGCCATAGCTTTCCTTCCAAGGAGTAAGCGTCTTTTAATTTCATGGCTGCTGTCTCCGTCTGCAGTGATCTTGGAACCCAGAAAAGTAAAATCTGTTACTGCTTCCATTTCTGCCCCTTCTATTTGCCAAGAATTGATGGGACCCGATGCCATGATCTTAGTTTTATTAATGTTGAGTTTCAAGCCAACTTTTGCACTCTCCTCTTTCACTCTCATCAAGAGGCTCTTTAGTTCTTCTTCACTTTCTGCCATTAGGGTGGTATCGTCTGCATATCTGAGGTTGTTGATATTTCTCCCGGCAATCTTGATTCCGGCTTGTGATTCATTCAGCCCTGCATTTCTCATAATGTACTCTGCATATAAGTTAAATAAGCAGGGTGACAATATACAGCCTTGCCGTACTCCCTTCCCAATTTTGAACCAATCAGTTGTTCCATGGCCGGTTCGAACTGTTGCTTCTTGACCCGCATACAGGTTTCTCAGGAGACAGGTAAGGTGGTCTGGTACCCCCATCTCTTTAAGAATTTGCCACAGTTTGTTGTGATCCACACAATCAAAGGCTTTTGCGTAGTCAATGAAGCAGAAGTAGGTGTTTTTTTGGAACTCTCGTGCTTTCTCCATGATCCACCGCATGTTGGCAATTTGATCTCTAGTTCCTCTGCCTCTTCGAAACCCAGCTTGTACGTCCGGTAGTTCTTGGTCCACGTACTGCTGAAGCCTAGCTTGTAGGATTTTGAGCATAACCTTGCTAGCATGTGAAATGAGTGCAATTGTACGGTAGTTTGAACACTCTTTGGCACTGCCCTTCTTTGGAATTGGAACGTAAACTGACCTTTTCCAATCCTTTGGCCACTGCTGAGTTTTCCAAATTTGTTGGCATATTGAGTGCAGCACTTTCACAGCATCATCATTTAGGATTTTAAGTAGCTCAGCTGGGATATTATCATCTCCACTAGCTTTGTTGTTAGTAATGCTACCTAAGGCCCACTTGACTTCACTCTCTAGGATGTCCGGCTCTGGGTCAGTGACCACACCAGCGTGGTCATCATGAACATTAAGATCTTTCTTGTATAGTTCTTCTGTGTATTCTTGCCATCTCTTCTTAATCTCGTCTGCTTCTGTTAGGTCCTTGCCTTTTTTGTCCTTTATCATGCCCATCTTTGCACAAAACGTTCCCTTGATATCTCCAATTTTCTTGAAGAGATCTCTGGTCCTCCCCATTCTGTTGTTTTCCTCGATTTCCTTGCATTGTTCATTTAAGAAGGCCTTCTTATCTCTCCTTGCTATTCTCTGGAACTCTGCATTCAGTTGTTTATATCTTTCCCTTTCACCCTTGCTTTTCGCATTCCTTCTTTCCACAGCTATTTGTAAAGCCTCATCTGACAGCCACTTTGCTTTCTTGCATTTCTTTTTCTTTGGGATGGTTTTAGTTGCTGCCTCCTGTACAATGTTACGAACTTCCGTCCATAGTTCTTCAGGCACTCTGTCTACCAGGTCTAATGCCCTAAATCTATTCTTCACCTCCACTGTATACTCATAAGGGATATGGTTTAGGTCATATCTGACTGGTCTAGTGGTGTTCCCTACATTCTTCAGTTTAAGTCTGAATTTTGCAATAAGAAGCTCATGATCTGAGCCACAGTCAGCTCCAGGTCTTGTTTTTACTGATTGTATAGAGCTTCTCCATCTTTGGCTGCAAAGCACATAATCTATCTGGTTTCGGTATTGACCATCTGGTGATGTCCATGTGTAGAGTCGCCTCTTGTGTTGTTGGAAAAGAGTGTTTGCTATGACCAGCGTGTTCTCTTGACAGAACTCCGTTAGCCTTTGCCCTGCTTCATTTTGCGCTCCAAGGCCAAACTTGCCTGTTGTTCCGTTTATTTCTTGATTTCCGACTTTAGCATTCCAGTCTCCTATGATGTAAAGGACATCTTTTTTGGGTGCTAGTTCTAGAAGGTGTTGTAGGTCTTCATAGAACCGGTCAACTTCATCTTCTTCGGCATCAGTGGTTGGGGCATACACTTGGATTACTGTAATGTTGAATGGTTTGCCTTGGATTCGAACTGAAATCATTCTGTCGTTTTTGAGGTTGCACCCCAGTACTGCCTTTCTCACTCTTTTATTGACTATGAGGGCTACTCCATTTCTTCTAAGGGATTCATGCCCACAGTAGTAGATATGATGGTCACCTGACTTAAATTCGCCCATGCCCGTCCATTTTAGTTCGCTGATTCCCAAGATGTCAATGTTCAATCTTATCATCTCATTTTTGACCACAT
Source organism: Plestiodon gilberti rubricaudatus (assembly GCA_026170595.1). Lineage (NCBI taxonomy): Eukaryota > Metazoa > Chordata > Lepidosauria > Squamata > Scincidae > Plestiodon > Plestiodon gilberti. Next base: position 178,870,622 of record JANXHW010000003.1, on the reverse strand, counting down.
CCAGCTTGCCTTGGTTCATAGACCTCACATTCCATGTTCCTAAGCAGTATTGCTCCTTGCAGCATTGGATTTTCCTTTCAACCTCAGACACATCCACAGCTGGACGTCCTATTGGCTTTGGCCCAGCCGCTTCACTCTTTCTGGGTCTACTTGGAATAGTCCTCCGCTCTTCCTCAGTAGCATATTGGACACCTTCCGACCTGAGGGGCTCATCTTCCGGCGTCATATCTTTTAGCCTTTTGGTACTGTTCATGGGATTTTCTTGGCAAGGTTACTGGAGTGGGTTGCCATTTCCTTCTCCAGTGGATCACTTTTAGTCAGAACTCTCTGCTACGACCTGTCCGTCTTGGGTGTCCCTGCACGGCATAGCTCATGGCTTCATTGAGTTACGCAAGCCCCTTCGCCACGACAAGGCAATGATCCATGAGGGGAGGAAAAGATAATAGGAAGAAAAGCAGGAGAGGAAACAAGCTTATGTTTTGGAAGCAGGGAGGTGGGAGATAGAATGCCCCACCACACAAATGTGGACAATGGCATACTCCACTTTAGATGGTGCCATTACATTTATTCATTCCCAATTAATATAATTCACATAGGTGCTCTGAACAGGCAGAGAAAACCTCTATTTGTGGATAGGAAGGCGACCAAATAAGCATCTGTTTCTTACTTCTGGAAAACAGCCAGGCGGAGAAAATCTGGTGGCTGCCAGCTCTACACATTTAATGCATTCTATGAAAACAGTCAATCCTAAATGAAATCAACCCTGACTGTTCCCTGGAAGGACAGGTACTGAGGCTGAAACTCAAATATTTTGGCCACCTAATGCGAAGAGAAGACTCTCTGGAGAAGACTCTGATGCTGGGAAAGATTGAAGGCAAAAGGAGAAGGGGAAGGCAAAGGATGAGATGGTTAGACAGCATCACCAATACAACAAACATGAAAATGAGCGAACTCAGGAAGATAGTGGAGGACAGAAAGGCCTGGCGGGATATGGTTCATGGGATCACGAAGGGTCGGACACGACTTAATGACTGAACAACAACAACAACACCACTAGGAATGGAAAAGACCAAAAAGGGGATGCCTTTTCTTACCCCATCTCCCATCTGGCAGGGGAGCTCAAGTACTGAGGTTCTTTCAGCATGGAAGCTGGTTGCTAGAGGGGTGATCCAGGAAGCCAATCAATACAATTGATTCCAAATACCAACTCAGAACTTGTAGCCCAATCCTTAGCCCTTGTTACACCACCAGAACATGCATTCTGGCAGTGTAAAGTACGTCAGAGAGTGTGGTCTTCACCGCTGGAAGTGGCAAGTGGCTGGGTTCATGCAGCAACAGACCAGGGATGCCCGCCACCGCAGTTAAGACTGTGCAGGGAGAGGGAGGCGGGGAGGGGGTGGAACGGGGTGGGCGGAATGGTGAGGCGATGGGGTGGGGAGGACAGATCAGACCTGGGAAGGGGTTGTATTTGGCAGCAGCGTTCCCACCAAATCCTCACCCCCTTCCCGAGCTCGATCCGCCTTCACAGGTCCATGCAGCAATATTGCTGACACAGATCCAAGTAGACCCAGCCGGCTGCCATGGGCTAACCCTGGTGGAAGGGAACAAATGTTCCCTTACCCTGACAAGACCTCTGGTGGCCAAAACTCCTCTGTGGGATGCAGCAGATACCGTGTTGGCGCCGCTGCATTGCTATGCGGAGAGTTAGGTAGGATTGGGCTGTTGGACTATACATTTCAGTAAAATTATCTGGTTAACACTGAGCTTTAGGAAACTACTTTTGTACATTAAAAATATATACCATTTCATGCATATTTATCTGTAATTCATTTACATGCCATGCAAAGTTGCAAGACAAGCAAAGGCACATCAATTCAGTTTTCTATCTACAAAGTATAGTCTACTGAGATGTACTAATGTAATCTCTGACTTTATAGAAAATGACTGAGTTAGGAGCAGCAACTGTATAAGAGGGAGAGAGAAGGGAAGCTAAGGCATATGAATAGATCATATATCATGTTTTCCTTGAAAGAAGTTCTGTTTATAAAAAAATTAATAATCCAAGAGCACAGGAACACAGCATGGTAGGAAGTAAATTAGCTGATGACTGCAACTGAATTTCTGTCATGCAAGTTGGCAGAGTATGTGAGCCATGGATAGTTCTAATTCCATATTTGAATATTAGAATATTATGCAGAAGGACTAAGGCAAGAGAATTTTCTTCTGTGGTTTACTCCTTCATTATCTTCTATATTCCTAAAATGGGCTAATCAGATATCAAAACCACTGTAATCCCCAGCATTCTTGTATTCTTCAAATACAATGTGTGAGGCTGGAAAGAATAAACCTTAGGACCAATGCAGATTATATAATGCATTTTCTGTTGAGAATGGTCTCTTCAGGAATCAAACCCAGGAGGCTTCAAGAGGAGGAGGGAGTGCAGCAGTGATGTAGATTTGAGTCTATTGACTCGGACTCGAGACAGACTCAAGTTGCGTCAATGACTTGACTCGGACTTTACTTGGTGATTGTAAAAGACTCAAAGACTCGACTCGAGACTTGGAGCCTTTTACAACAGGTCCTATTCTATTCAGATTTAAACTCATTTTATCCATTACATAGATAGGGACTTGCAACTCGCAACCAAAGACTTGGGACTTGGGGGCCAAGATTTGGGACTTGACTCGAGACTTGGAGTCAGAAACATGCTCCGATTCTTTTGTATCTAGAAAGCGCGGGAAAGCGCAGGAGATACAAAAGAATCGGATCTAGATACAAAAGAATTGGAGCGTTACTGGTGCGGTTACCATCTCGCAATATACGGATTTTCCTAGATAATGTTTCTTGAGTAGAAACGAAATGTCGGGTCTACTTGTCAGCCTCAGATTTTAATGGTTTTTTGTCTGTAACGTGGTGCCTAAATGATAGGAGACTACTTACAGTATTGGACAATTTTAATTCTAGCTGGGCTTTATTTTTACATGGCTTCCTTACCCGTATATCCTAAATCTCTTAAGATTATAGTGAGCCATGAAAGCCTCAGATCTAAGATCAATATTCTGTATTAATTATTATGATAATGCTAGGTCAGACAAAGGGACAATGTTAATAAGAGAGTCAGTTTTGTGTTTTGGCAGAGAGGGAGTTTGTAACCAGGAGTCAGAATAGGAGAATAGGCAGCAGTCATGCACTCTGAGATCCTATTCCCCTTATTCCCTGAACCTCACCCTGAGTCTCCTTGGACGTACGCCACCTGCTGTGTAAGACCAAGGAAACCCATTGGAGACCAGGCGGATAGTAAAAGATTTTACTTACCTCCCCTGGACCATCTTGTTGTCGTCGTCGTCCCCCCCCCCCAGCATGGAGCATGTGCTCCATCAGTGGTACTGCGTACTATGGGCTGCCGGGGAAAAGGATTGGGCTCTAGATGTATCATTGTTACAGGCTTAGTTTGCTCAGGTGTCAAAACTGTGCAGGGTCATTATTTGGATCAGGACCACAGCAAGAAGGTTGATCCCTAAAAATGCCATTGTAGCAAATGTTGCTTTGTAGGAGGAATTTTCAGTGGCGGGAAAAAGCACAGAATAAAGAGTTAAGGACTCTCTACCTCCCTGCTGTTATCCCAATCCAAACTACAGCCTAGAGTGGCTCCACAACACATAGTGGAGGCTTGAGCCTTTGGGGACAAAAGCTGTACAAGGACCTCCCAATAGCACACTCCCCCTATGCTTTGGAAAGTGCATGCCAGCTACCCAACCCCATAGTTCACAGGAACCAGATAGCAGACAGATGCAAGTCCTCCATCATGCTGCCACTTGCAGCAACAAATGTTGAAGGTATCTGCAGAAAACTAGGGGGCATCCAGGAGGCAGATGTGCATGTCCTAGACCGCATGTCCTTAGTCACATGGGGCTGGTCAAATGATAAATTATCATCCAAACTAGCTATTCGCTGTTTATGACTTCCATGGCATCTTTTTGTTGAGCTATATCAACATCACATTAGTTGAATGCACTCAGTCAATTAAGTGATAACTGGTTGCTTTGGAAATATTGCAGAGTTCAGGTAAAAATGGTAAGTGAAAATACACATAATGAGTTGAAGGTTATCTCCTTGTAAAGCTGACCAGCATTTAGAAATAATTAAGAATAATTTCCCTTTCTGAATTATTAGCTGTCTCTGTTGCCATAGGATTCTGATGAATAACAGAAAGACACAGTGTTAATGTAACTGGAAAACACACACACACACACACACACACACACACACACACACACACACACACACACGGTCATGACCATTTATAATAGCACTCACTCTAAATCTTCAATTCTGTTTTGTGTTATTAGTTCTGTTTTCTCAATAGAACTGAGAAACTGATGTCCATTGAGTATCTAGATCCATGACAAAAGGACACTGTTGATCTTTCCCATAATGTTTGCATGTATTTTTTGCTCCTAGAGCGCTGTCAACAATTGGTACAATTTTAGCCTTTTTCTGCCATGTGTTTGACTTCAATTTGCAAATCTTTCTATTTTATTATCTTTTCCTGTTCTTTCTCTTCAGTTCTCACATCTTGCCATATCCACTATCCTGCTTCTTTTCAACAATTGTCAAATCTGGGGTGTTGTGGGCTAGGCGTGTATCTGTTTAAATATGAAAATCACACAATTTTTTCACGTTAATTTTAAATAATTTGTTCAGCTTTGTGGTCCCACCAATGTTTGGACACTTGAATGCTATACTTTTGCAGAGGTACTAATGCACCATTGCTGCAACTGTATTATGTCTTCCCAAATAGTTTGTCTGTGAGATCTTCTTACTGCCACATATCAGGTGGCCCACCTGATTATTGGTTGTTGTTGTTGTTGTTGTTGTTGTTGTTGTCGTCGTCGTCGTCGTCGTCGTCGTCGTCATCATTGCAGTATATAACCAGTCCAGCATACATGCTTGGGCTGTGATGAAATATCATAATCATCAACATAACCATGATAATGATGATGATAATAATAATAATGGCATATCGTTCTCCCAGTGTTGCTTCCCTGAAACTAGTATTCAGAGGTATACTCTGGTATTCACTGGTATTCATTCTCCAGGTTTTGTTGTTGTTCAGTCGTTAAGTCGTGTCCAACCCTTCGTGATCCCATGAACCATATCCCGCCAGGCCTTCCTGTCCTCCACTATCTTCCTGAGTTCGCTCATTTTCATGTTCGTTGCATCAGTGATGCTGTCTAACCATCTCATCCTTGGCCTTCCCCTTCTCCTTTTGCCTTCAATTTTTCCCAGCATCAGAGTCTTCTCCAGAGAGTCCTCTCTTCACATTAGGTGGCCAAAATATTTGAGTTTCAGCCTTAGTATCTGTCCTTCCAGGGAACAGTCAGGGTTGATTTCATTTAGGATTGACTGATTTGATCTCCTAGCAGTCCAAGGGACTCTCAGGAGTCTTCTCCAGCACCACAGTTCGAAAGCATCTATTCTTCGGCGCTCAGCCTTCCTTATGGTCCAACTCTCGCAACCATACATTGCTACTGGGAACACCATCGCCCTGACTATGCGAACTTTTGTTGGCATGGTGATATCTCTGCTTTTTATTATGCTGTTTAAGTTTGCCATAGCTTTCCTTCCAAGGAGTAAGCGTCTTTTAATTTCATGGCTGCTGTCTCCGTCTGCAGTGATCTTGGAGCCCAGAAAAGTAAAATCTGTTACTGCTTCCATTTCTGCCCCTTCTATTTGCCAGGAATTGATGGGACCAGATGCCATGATCTTAGTTTTATTAATGTTGAGTTTCAAGCCAACTTTTGCACTCTCCTCTTTCACCCTCATCAAGAGGCTCTTTAGTTCTTCTTCACTTTCTGCCATTAGGGTGGTATCGTCTGCATATCTGAGGTTGTTGATATTTCTCCCAGCAATCTTGATTCCAGCTTGCGATTCATTCAGCCCTGCATTTCTCATAATGTACTCTGCATATAAGTTAAATAGGCAGGGTGACAATATACAGCCTTGCCGTACTCCCTTCCCAATTTTGAACCTGTCGGTTGTTCCATGGCCGGTCCGAACTGTTGCTTCTTGACCCGCATTGACCCGCTTCTTGACCCGCTTCTTGACAGGTTTCTCAGGAGACAGGTAAGGTGGGTCTCCAGGTTTAGTGCATTCATATTTATACAGTATTCTTTGTCTCCAAAGAATGAGTTGATAATAATATTTCCAATATCTAGAATAGTAGCTTACATAGTAAGTCTCTGTTGTAGACTTCGTTGAGTGGTATGTATTTATTCAATATTTCCCCAGCAAATATACTCTGAGATCCATATAGATAAGAGAAGGCATTGATGTTCAAGGCCTGGGTGACAAACCTGCAATTCTTCAATGTCATATGTGATGATATAATAAACGTCCATCATGTCTCTTGCAGACAGGAACTGAAATAAACAAAATGCCATGTGAGATTTAATTTTGTATTAGAACTTGGTCAACAAAAGCAACATTTGATATACATATTAACCACTTAGTAAACTGTGCCTGGGAGTGAAATTCATAGTTGTCAGGGCTGGCCCAAGACCTTGTGATGCCTGAGGCGGCATGCCAAATGCTGCCCCCCTTACCGATGATGTGCCAGCCTCTGCTCCTCCTACTCTCTAATTTTCTAGGTTAGCACACTCCTCTCCTCCTTCATACATTTCCTCTTCCTCCCTGTTCCTTCCTTTTCCAATCTAGGGAGTGGAGGGAGAAGGAGGAGCAATGGAAGCAAATAGGTGGACAGAGATGGGCACCCCTCCTGCACGATCCGCTGCCGGAGGCAACCACTTCAGTTGGTCTCAGGTATGAGCTGGCCCTAATAGATACATATCTAACATTGCAATCCTATCCATCTTACACCACCGGTGTAACTGGCGGGGGAGGGCAGGGCAGGAGGCATTGGAGGGGAGGGGAGATTTAAATCCCCTTTGAATCCCCCTTTGGAGGAGATTTGAATCCCTTTTCCATTCTGGGGCCTCTCGTTCTCACTGCACTGCTGGTTACACTGGTGGTGTAAGTTGGATAGGATTGTGCTGTAATACTTTTTGCATAGTTATATGCAAGTCAAACTGAGTGCTAAGCATTTTGTTTGCCTTAAAAAAATGCTGGCTGGACAGATTCTGTTGTGTACTGTATACTTTGAAGCTGTGCAGTTTTCTGTTGAATTAGTTGTTAGTCATTGCAGGGCAGCACCGTAACTACGGCGGAGCGCGTGGAGCAGGAGCTCCAGGCGCTCGATCGCGGGAGGGCAGCGAACTCACCGTGCACTGAACAGCAGCCAGCGTCATTGTTTGGGCCTGCCCGCCCTCCCTGGAGCCGTTTGGCTCCGAAATGGGAGCAAAACGGTCGGGGGGTGCATCTACAGCGCGTCTAAGTGACGCGATGCTGACCCCGCTCCCTCGCGCCCGGGCACCCTCCCGGCGCCTGACGCCTCTGTTGCAGGGTACAAGTGAAACAAAACAAAACAAAAATAAGAGTATCACAACAAAACAAATCACAAAAATAACTGAGGGCCCAATCCTATCTAACTTTCTAGCACCAATGCAGCCGTAATGCAACCCCGAGGTAAGGGAACAAATGTTTCCTTACCGTGAGGAGGCCTCAGTGACTGCCTCCAGACCACAGAATGCAGTGCACACCCCATTAGCATGGCTACACAGATGCTAGAAAGTTGGATAGGATTGGGTTGTGATTCTAATATGTTTTATACAGTCCAATCCTATAAATCTATGTTACTTGCAATGATGAAAACAGTGCACATAGCTGCATTGGGAGCACCAGTACTCAGTAATAAATATTTCACTGCATGCCACTGTGTGACTCCTGTTTTCTGGTAGTTAAGCTTGAAACAACATATTCTGTTTATGTGGACTTCACTAATGACTTTGCATGTCTAGAACGAGAAGTGGTCAAATTATACTTCTGTGTAGGAAAATGTACAGCAGTTTACTTCGGAACAGGCCCAAGAAAAGTCAAGTGGCAAATCAGGACAGCAGGGTGGGAGGACAAATCTGCAGTGCTACTAATTGCAATGACAATCCTCATTAGTAGTTTGTCAGCGCTGATTGCTGTGGCGCCTTTTACAAGTCTTGTGACCTCACATAGCCTTATCAATTGGCTTCCTTGACTGCACAGTGTTTTCTCTCTGCCCCAGTGAAATTCAGCAGTACTGTGTTGAGTGAACGATGTAGCAATAAATAGCACCTAGGATATCACACCTCATTTCTCCATCATATGACTTGACTTTTTCTTTCCTTTTGAAGAGTTTTAAGACATACAGTACTTACTAAGCTGAACGAAGGATTGAAGCCTTCAGCTGAACTCATCCATTTCTTAATGTTTAGGCTTACCATCCTACCCGAAATGCCTGGGACCATCCCGGGTTCTGGGCTCTGGACCCAGGTTGGTCCCTGGCTTTCCGGGCCCGGTGGAAGCCTTCTCCACCGCCGCTTGCAAAGTGCCAAAAGGCACTTTTTTCTTGTGGGCGGTCATCTTGGATCTCGCAAAATCTCACGAGATCCAAGATGGCCGTGCCCAAATCTCGTGAGGGCACGAGGCAGTACAATACTGGGGGCACTGAGGAGGCAGCCGGAGTCCTGGCCAGCTCAGATGCAGCTGGCCAGGCTCCAAAGATGGCGGCAATGGTGGCGGCAGAATAGTGGTAATGGTGGCAGCGGGAACAGGCCAGTTAATTAATTAATTAATTAATGGAAACAATAAATAAATAAATAATTCACCACCCAAAAATATTTTTAAAATTTTATTTATTTATTTATTTGTTACTTGTTGGGGGGGGCGGTTCACAGCCAGGAAAATCTGGTAAGCCTGATAATGTTTTTAAAGTCTTGTCGGTAATATGGTTATTCTGCTGATATTCCCCTGCTAACTGGGCAAGAGGCAGTTTTCAATTGGTGCTCCCCTTATATACTGTATATCGGGGGAGAGTAACCGCCCCCTTTCACTCCAGCACAGTGTCTTTTCTGGTGGCTGTTTGCTGGTGTTCTTCTGCATCTTTTTAGATTGTGAGCCCTTTTAGGACAGGGAGCCATTTAATCATTTGATTTTGTCTGTAAACCGTTTTGTGAACTTTTTGTTGAAAAGCGGTATATAAATATCGGTATATAAATAACAGTATATATTAATACTGTTAATAATAATTTTAAAGAGAAGCAGAACACTATTTTATCTTTTAAGTTTGCATACCAGCTCAAATCCCATACCTTCATTTTCAAGTGGTCCAGAAGATTTCTTACATAGACCACGCAATGCGATATCTCCCTCAAACCCTGAAATATTAGAATGAAAGCTGATGTACTGATTTAGGACCACATTTTAGGCTTCAGGTTTCAAGCCCATTGACCTAACTCATTTTCAAGGGAAGCAGGACATGCAAATATAATGCATGTTCATTTTCCATGACTTCATCAGATGGTGCTGTTGTAACATTTAAAGGCTCAGCACTCTGTGGGCAGAACCAGTCATGCAAGGCCTTCTTACCTGATCAGTTCTAACCAAATGACAGTTACATATCACATAGTACTTAGGCCTTTACGTACCATAGCCATGTCATGGGATGTCACTGCAGAAGTGTGGGTCGGTCCCACCCCACTATTGTAAGATCTAGAGGTCACATAAAGGCTCTACATATGAATTGTTTCCTTTAGACTTTTTAAAAAAACATAAGAATTATCAGTCTTAAAATTCCCAAAAGATCAGCTGTGCTGCTGTGTTGGTGATAATTCAGGTGCCGTCTAAAATGGGGCAAAATGTTCTCCAATTCATCATTCTTACTTGACCTCACAATGTTGCTACAGTATATGGTGCTGTAACATCATTATGCTGCCTGCATGATCCCTGAACAGCTGGACACATTGCCAGCAAGAAGTGGAACCATCTTCCAAACCAAAAATGTTTCAAAGCAAGTATCAAGAGGGCCAATGAACAAGAATGGAATGGTGTGGGAAAGGAATGACTTTGGAGGGTCTTTTGAAGAATTTTTGTGTGCGGAGTGGGTGGGGGAGGACAGAAATTCCCTTTGTTTGCAACCAAAATATTTGCCTGTGCACATTTTGGTCAGCCTTCAACATGATGCAGCAAATTATGTGTCTTACTTGATTTAGCAAGAACATATTCAAGGTCAAATTAACATAATGTTGATTTATGCAGTCAGCAAAAGGATCAGCTCTAAGACATCCTCAATGTTAAGATTAACTGTTAGTGGAAGTTCAGCACAGCTGAAGTGTAGGCAGAGGGTAAGCTGGTTCTAGCAGATGAATAAGTCAGTACACTAGTTCAGAATATTAGACCTGACGTCTCATATTAACAGCACAATTCTGCCTAATTATACATAGCCAGCCTAAAAGCCCAGTCGCTATATCCTATGGCCGTCCCAGGAGAAGAGGACTTCGTCCCTTCCCTGGGTGTAAGCTGGCAGGGGCAGCTTACACTGGCCCCTGGCCAGTTGCCATGGTATGATACCAGAGATACCCTGGCAACAAAGATGTTGCCAGGGTATCTCTGCCTTATTCCAAGATGTTACCCCTCCAAAAACCTTAGGGCAGTGGTTCTCAAATTTTTTAGTACTGGGACCCACTTTTTAAAATGACACTCCTACGAGAGTTAAAAAAAAGTGATCTAGAAATAAATAAATAAATTTATTTACAAGTAAAGAGCTCAGCTGCTTGCAGGGTAATTAGCAGCTATCTTGCCAACTGCAGGAGCTCAGCACTTTGAAGGGAAATTAGTAGTTATCTTTTTGAATAGCCTCAGGGCTTGTGGCAATTATCTGATCTTTCCATCACCTGGGATCCACCAGAAATCAGGTCGCAACCCACCAAGTGGGTCCCAACCCACAGTTTGAGAAACACTGCCTTAGAGTAGCTTTTCAATATATGGGCTAGAATGAGGCTGGGCAAGCTGGAGGGTCCTAGCTAGTTGTGCATCAGCTGTTCTTTTGGAGGGGGAATATGAGTGCCTGTGTGAAAGATGTTTCACTTTCCCAAACCTCCAAACGGTCCAAAGATCAGAATGATCTTACTTCCCAGGATGATATACAATATGCAGGATAGCAACAGGCGCCAGGGCCTTGAACATTAGGCCTCATGTTTCAAAACAAACAATGTCCACTGGCGTAACTACATGGGGAGTGGAGCGCTAAGTTCTGCTGAAATCGGAGCCTTCTTTACATGGAGGAACGAAGTGGCCCCACCCCCTCACCTTCGGAGCCTTTCAGGGAAGCGAAAGCAACGCACAGGGAGTCTCCTGAGTGTTGCTTTCGCTTCCCTGAAAGGATCCAAAGGTGAGGGGGCGGGGCCGCTTCATCAGCAGAACTTAGAGCTCCGCCCCCCCTGTAGTGACGCCAGTGACAATGTCCATTGTCCATTGATTCAGCTAGTCCAGAATGCCTAGAGGGGTTGGCCTAAGCAAGTAGTTTGGCCTGAGTGAGGCGGCCTTGCATCAGGGAATATACAAATCATGGTTACATATACACGTTTTTATTGTAAGCTGCCTTGGTTGCCCTTGTGGGAGAAAGGCGTGGTAGAAATTCTATAAATAAAAAAAAATAAAATATTATGAGGAGGAGAAGGAGGAGGAGAAATCTAATGACCAGAAAGGCGGTATATAAATACTCTATATTATTATTATTATTATTATTATTATTATTATTATTATATTAAAAGCAATACAATTAATAATAAAATGGAAGAAAATCGCCATGGGTAACAGTGGCACTGTTGGCAAGTGAGAGGAAGGTAATGCAAAAGGTCTTTGTTGCTGTGTCTTCACACTGCAGTAGACCTTGGGAAAACTACAATTCTTTCCCTCGTAATAGGTGCCTTTCTTCCCAGCAGAGGATGCTTTTCAATATGCAGCTTGTCCTGGATCAGGATGTACATGGATAGTCATAGTCAATTCTTGAATGAGAACTACTAATATTTATTCAGCAGTAACCGATATCTTGAAAAACTGAAGAACTATTTGAAACATGCCCCACTGGTTGTATTAACTTCTTCAGTAGGCTTCTTTGATTTTTTTTTTTTATAAAGCCCTATCCCTTTTTAATTGACCTAGAAAATATTTCCCTGTCTCTTCAGCATGGCAACTAAATTAATTCCTCACAATTAATTCCTCTTATTAAAAAGAACAGAACTCATTTTTTTCTCCACAGAAAATAATTCATAATTTTATGATTCAATGATGCTGGGTCATTAGATTGCATATGAAGGTACATTGCCCATCTCTATGGCATAACATCTAATTATTGAATAAAATATATATTGTATGTGTGTGTTTTCGCTCTCCTTTCTTTTTTCCTCAGGAGAAAGCAAAGTTCCAGAAATGTAAATATGTGCACTGCATTGCTAACAAAAGCAGAAAATATAATTATTTCCCCCTAAAGATCTAGTACTTTAATACTCCTCTCTCTCTCTCTCTCTCTCTCTCTCTCTCTCTCTCTCTCTCTCTCTCTCTCTCTCTCTCTCTCTCTCTCTGTTATTTTGGGCATCTTAAAATACTTCATAATAGAGACAAGAAAGTCAGTGCCGTCACGAACCGCAACCTCTCCACCCCTTCCTCCCCCCTCCTCAACCAGTTTCACCCCTCCCCTGTTCCACCATCCCCACCTCTCCTGCCTCCACCACTGGCTTATATGTTCCAGCGGGTGGCCAGCAGTCTGGTGACATGAATGGGAAGGATCCAGCATTCCCGTGAATGCTCCAGCAGTGCACTACTCGGTGTGCTGCCGGAGCATGCTGTATGGCTACTTTTCAGCAGCCAGCAATGGCGGAATGCATGTTCTGCCAGCACAAAGAACCCGTAGGATTGGGTTGTATGTGAAATAAGAAGAAGCTTACAGTTACAATAACGATTAGCATATTAAAATATACTACTAGTTATAATAGTAACAATTTTAAATATGAAAGCAACCAAGAAAAACAATATACAGTAGCTCCACTTGATTTCATAATACTTCCCATACTTTTTTCACAACTACGTCTATGATGAAAGTGTATCCAAGAATTCTGTCCCTTTCTTGTATTTTATAACCCTTATAAATTCAGTTACCAGCTCTGAATATGTTCCTCCTACTGTTTATTTAAAGCTCGTCCACAGAGGAAAAAGTAATTGAATGCATTAATTACAATCAATAACTTATCACTGAAAATCAATAATGATAACAGAAATATAGATATGCCCTTGCCATATTTTAATTATAGGTGCAGTAATGCAGCTGTATATATGATGCACTTAAGAGAGTGTTTATATTCGTTTTTATTATTGTATTTATTTAGAAGATTTCTATCCTGCCAACAGGGCTCTGTGCAGTGGCGTTCTGAGCCCTTCCGGCACCCAGGGGGGCGGAGGCAGGGGCTGGAGTGCCCCCGTCGCACTAGAGCCCGGCTGCCGCCCCCCCCGGAAGCGGCGCGTCACCGGCTTCCGGAGAGGCTGCCTGTTTGCCCTCAGAAAAGTTCTGCACTTGCGCAGAAAAACCAAATAAAAGCCGTTGACGCATTCGGCCTTCTCACAAAGCCCTCAAACGCCGAACTGGGCGGTCGCTCTGAGGAGGGCTTGTCCCGGCTTCAGAGCGGAGCCTCCGGAATCCGGTGACGCGCCGAGTGGGCGCACTGCTTCCGGGGGGCACAGCCCCGAGCCCAGCTGCCGCGCCCCCCCCGGAAGCACCGTGCCCACAGATTGCCTGGGGTGCAGCACACCAGCTCCCCCATAATAAAGACGCCACTGGCTCTGTGAAACCTTCATAGTGGCTTCTAGAATATACAAACAGCCAACGTATTTAAGCATACAGAGTTAGAAGTTCAGGTGTTGGTTTTGAACATTCCACTCCATTCCCAACTAGGTATGTCATACTACACAATGCTTCAGAAGATTTTGTGTGTTGATGTGCTAAATTGGGAAATAGGCACTTAGATGTTTACTTCACCACACAGTGCTGGCTCAAGTTTTCAGAGGGCCCTCAATAAACTGACCTCAGTGGGCCCCTCCTACCTGGATGGGCCCCAAGAAAGTCACCCTGCCATTACCACACGAAGGTTTTGGCCACAGACATAGAGCACAATCCTGACTAGGATCCGGCCGGTGGCCCATGGCTGCCCGCTGGATCCTTTGTACTGGCAGCCAGCGTGGCCACTGGGCGGGAGGTCTACTCAGGGAAGGAGACACTCGTCTCCTTCCCCAAGTGTAACCGGGGCCAGGCACTATCGGCCTCCTCGGATTTCTGCCAGCTATTTTGCTGGCAGAAGTAGAGGAGGCCGTGTAAAGGCCCTGAAGGCTGTCCCCCTCCCCCTCCCGGGGCCACCTGGGTCAATGGCCGCCCCCCCCCGCCCGCCGAATCCTGTCTTACCTGGGTCTGGCGGCCGGCAGGAGCTCCGTCATTGGAGTGGGGAAGGCCAGCCTCTGCGCTGGCCTCTGCGCCAGCCTTCCCTGCTCGCAAGTAGTCGCAAACGTGCTTTATGGCACATTTGCAAATACTCCTGGTGCCGGAATGCTCACCAGAGTTTACATGAGGATTGGGCTGCCCGTTTCGTGGCTCGCCTTATGTAGGCGGGTTCTACAGATGGTGCTTTCACGGGACTCAGCGTAGCTCCCACCCTTGGGGGAGCACACTGCTCAGGTATATCCCTGATGACAGAGACTGAGCCACCATGGAACCACTGGATAATGGGGAGATTTCAGCTTACATGTGATTTCCCCTTCTCAGTGGTTCCAGGGTGGCTCAGTCTCCCGCCCAATGATACACTGAGGCCAGATATCTTAAAAATGAAGAAGAAGAAAGAGGAGAAGGAGGTTGCGGGGGCAGTCCCCTGGGTAGGTAGTTTTTTTTTTTTCCTCTACAGGTCTGGTCACAACATGGCAGCCAGCCCGGGATCATTCCAGAATACAATTCCTGGATTCAGGCACATTTTCAGCATATGAGTAGCGGTTCCAAGGCTTTTTTTTATGACTGGGGAACCTTGGGAAGCCCCTCACCCCAGCAAGAGTCATGTCAACTTACTCTGATAAAAACTGAGTGAATGGTTATTTACTTATGTAATTTAATTTTAAATAAAACTTTAAAAAACACCTTTTTAAATAATGTGTGTAATAGCTCCCCCTCATCCCATCAATCATGAGGCTTTAAACGTAACATTTTGCTTTTCACCTTGTATAAGTCCATGTTACAGACTTGTTCTCCACTTTCCTAAGCAATGAGGCAATTCTGGGGTTCAGCCATACCCAGGTTCTTCTGTTTTCCTTTGGAGGAAGGACAGCTGGAGGCTGACAGTATCTTAGTAAGAGGTGCTTTATTTACAAATATACAGGCTGTGCATTGGATGAAGGGTGGCAGATTGCAGAACCTTCCTGCAAGCCAGGACAGGTGACATCCTCAGCTGGCAGCTCTGCCTTCGCTCTCAGCTGGCTCTGTCCCTTTACTTCCATTCAAGTCTCTGTCTCTCACAGATCAAATCTGTATGTCTCTTGTTACCCAAAAGTGTTAGCCTGTCACTGACTTTCTTTTTCCTCTGACTGCCGTCAGGTGGGGGGAAGGAAGGATGTGTGAGCTCGCCCTCTTCTAAGCCCCTCCTCTCAGGTATAGTAAATGACATTCTGTAAAACTCTTATACCTTCCTCCACCCTATAGGGAAATTCCAATCAAGAAGCATGCTGAATTAGTCACACCTTTGTCTGTGATTTCCTGAGCTGCCAGCCCTCTGTATTTAACACCAGCCCATATTAAAATAATAATAATTCCAAAGCCATGACTTAATGTCAAAACAATATTTTTCGTAACTGCTATTTAACAGCTTAAAGTGAAAAAGTGTATATAGCAGAAGATAAACTACAGTCTTATAAACTAGTCTTTCCTGAAGACCCAGTAACTGGAAGTGTCAGGGAGGGGCTCTCAGCATCTGTGGGCTGATCCAGGGCAGTAGCACCTAGTGGTTAGAATGATCCCTTCTTGGGATATATTAAAGGAACGACAGATAAAATTGGCAGGGTGATGAGTAAATATAATTTTAAACCAATTTTTAAACCTACCAATAAAATAAGCCAGCTTTTAAGGAACCCAAAAGACTCGAGACCTCCACTGAATGCACCTGGGATTTATAAGATACCATGTAGCTGTGGAAAAGTTTACATAGGTATCACGAAACGCTTTATAAATACCAGGCTCAAAGAGCATGAACGGGCATGCCGGCTTAACCAAATAGAGAAATCTGCGTTAGCCCAGCATAAGATGGAGTCAGGCCATGGTATTAAATTTGAAGACACTATAAAGTTAGGGCATGAAAACAATTATAGGGCCAGATTGAGTTTGGAGGCCATTGAAATATTTAAACATGGATCTCAAGTATTGAATAGGAAACAGGAATTATCACTTATTAATAGAGTCTGGACCCCTGCAATAAATAAAAGCAATAAGAAATAGTATTGATGCTAGTTGGGCTATGTTCTAGGCCACCACTAGATGGCAGTATAGTAGGGTCATTGAGGATTTGGCTCAGGTTTGCTTGATTTCCGGTTAATTGTGTTAGTAAAATGTGCACCAAATTTCCTTTTTAAGCAGCAAGACTGCGATGTGTACTTGTAACATCTTCTTGCCTACTTAGGCTTTTTTTTTAGCATTTGAAAAAGTTTACAGATTGGTAAACGAAACGTCATGCCCTTGCAGTTTTTAAATGTCTTTATTGTATTTTACTCAGTGATCTTAAAGTATTTGTTACATGAGGTTTTAGCATTATATGCTTACTTTGTGTTTTTACTGATTTTTGCTGATGTATTTTACATTTTTATATTTTATAAATTGAAATTTTATAACCCAGATCCCGAGATGTTTCGCTCAATGTACATTGTTGCGGGTTATAACAGTCTTCGATCACTTCGATCCCTTCTTGTTTCCCTCTCTCCCCTGCATGGATACACAGCTGAATGGGGGATAGCCATGGAAGAATGAATCCACTGTCACCAGCTCCAGAGATCAGCTAGCCAGAGGGGCTCCCTGGATAATCCCCCCCCTCCTAGGAAAATACTGATCCTTGGGGTTTCGATCAAAATCACTCTCACAGAAGTGCCCACAGAGCAAGGAGATGTGACAATCCACTGGACTTCCCATACCAGGGACCAACTATAAACAGTTTATTAAAAGAGTGGCATGTAGATTTTCATGACTTGTTACATATGTAGACATTGAATTTATGGGGTTTTCAGTCATGTTGAAATAGAAGATTAAAAAAATAAATACAAATACTAAAACTTGCCTGGAGAGATTCCTTTCAAACTCAGTTCAAGAACGTTATAGTAACCGCTTCTCAGGATTGTCCAAAACAGTCAAGCACAAATACTTCCTTAAGATCTGCTTTACGTTTCACCCCAACTTGGGACCTTATCAAAAGCTAAAAGAACACTCAGCGATGTGCTGGTAGCTGGACCTGAACTTCGAGAGCACTACTACCTTTTTAACAAGAGAGAAATCCAGAAAATGCGCGGGAACGGCATAATTAGGTAATCGGAAGCGGAGAGACTGCTTCCGCATTGACCGGACATAACCTTTAGCGCTCGCACTATCAGTGTGTTTGTCCCAGGCACAGGCATCAGAGAACATTAAAAATATAAGCAAAGGGCACACAAACATTAAAAATATCCTAGTACAATTGAAAGAAACAGCTTGGTTAAGTGATTGAGAGCGGAACAAAAATGCTTCCGCATTGACCAAACATAACCCCTAGCGTTGCGCGCTGTCAGTATAGCTGCTGCAGCGAAAGGGAGTTTAAACAGGTTAAAACTAAAGTTAAAACACATACACATTAGAACTAAAGGTAAAGATCTTGGTACTCCTAAAAAGAGTTCAAAGAGCAGCCTAATTGAATGATTCAGAGCGGAACAAGCTATTTCCGCATTGACTGATCGTAACCCCTAGCACTGCGCGCTGTCAGTGTATCTGCTGCAACGAACAGGAGTTAGACGCAGTTAAAATTAAAAATAAAACCCAAGCATTAAAATTCCTTTAACAACTGGAACAGGCTACTGTAAATTAGAGGTCTCAGACTCCGCATTAGACACATTCAATCTTTCTGTGTTGCAGCGCTGAAGGTGCGATTTCTTTAAGAACGGAAGCCAAATACGATTAACAAAAGACAATTCCTGCTGACGGTTCAAAAGCAATCCTGATTTTCTCTGAGAGATAGAGATAGCCTCCAAGTTTAGACGTTGTCTATTTTTTGCCTCTGTAAAAAGGGAACGGGTTTCTTGGAAGGCAATCTCATGTCCTGTGGATGCTACATGAGCAGCAATTGCAGATTTTTCTTCTTGAAGTGCTTTTACTGCGCGAAGATGCTCCTGTACTCTAGTTTTTATGGGTCACCCCGAATTGCCCACATAGGTACGGTTACAGTTTTTGCACGGGATCTCATAAACTCCCGGGTTAGACAACTCTGGTCTTTTGTCCTTTGGATTTCTCAGAAGTTGTTCAATTTTTATGGTAGGTAAAAATATGGTTTTCACATCATATCTATGAAAAATCCGTGCAATCTTATCTGTGGTGCCTTTTATGTATGGCAGAGACAACCATTTCCTATCCTTATTAATTTTCTCACGTTCTCTCTCAATTCTCTTATTGTTAATTTCTTCCACTGTAGGAATGTGATTTTTTATTTCCAATTGTTTCTTCCATACTGATTCAATCTGATTAATTTTATATCCATTGGCTGTCAAAGAGTTCTGGATGTTTATTTTTTCTTTATGTAGTGAGTCCGTATCACATTCATGCAGTGCTCTATATATAAGTGAGTTGATTGAAGAGTTCTTTTGTGCCGGGTGATTATTATTTATTAAAGTTTATTAAAAGTCTAATCAATAAAAGGGGTGAACAAAATGAACAAGAAAGGAGAGAATGAGAACAGAATTTGGCAGAAAAGGGTTAAAAAGAACAAAGCAATGCAATAATACTTGATGCCAGCAGATGGTGCTGAGGCACTGTGGAATCTTGCATGTGGGCTTTAGATCAAACCTGCTGCAAGTTAACTTTGAACACTGAACTTTGTACATGTGCTGGACAATTATAAACAGCCAAAAGTAATGTAAACTCAGACAGTTGCTACCTAGACGTATTCCCTGTCTTACAGTGCAATCCTACCCAGCTCCTCCACTGGTGCAGTCAGTGGGGGAGGGCAGAATAGGAGGCTTTGGAAGGGAAAGGAGATTTAAATCCTTCCAAAGCCTCCCATTCTGCCCTCCCCCCAGAGATGTAACCACGGTGGAGCGCGTGGTTCACTCGAACCAGGCGCTCGGGCGGGCGGGGCAGTCACTGACGTAGTGTCGGCCCGACCGCCCTCCCTGGAGCCCGTTACGCTCCGAAATGAGCGGAAAACGGGCGGGGGGGCGTGTCGACGTGGCGCGAGGGGCGCGTCGACGTCACGCAATGCAGGCCCAGCCCCCACGTGCCAGGTGCCGGGAGGGCGCCCGACACTTCTGCCTCCCCCACTGGCTGCACCAGTGGAGGAGCTGGGTAGGATTGAGCAATTAGTTACCTGATGCCACTAGCCTTCTCCTCGCATTTCCCATCGGTGCTGGTGGGCTGTCTAACATGGAGCTCCCTACTGGACCTCTGGACAGTTGGATGAAGAGAGAGAGAGAGACAGAGACAGAGACAGAGAGCTTCTTTTCAGCTGGGAAGTTTTATTACTTGGCTGGCTGGAATGACATCACTGGGTTATCTGGTCTCTGCCTCCTCCTCTCTGAGAACTGGCAGCAGGGAACTAGCGGGAACCTGAACTAATCAGCTGGCTCATACCTGACTCAAACATCCCTGACTTCCGGAGAAGAGAAATTCAGAAATGAAGGTTTGCAGACAAAGGGATGGAGCTGCCTGTGAATTATATTCCAGGAGAGAAGTTCGGGGTGGGTGTTAAAATGCCCCAAACTATGAATACACCGAAAATACAAAGAAAAAAGCAGGGAAACTCAGGGAACACAGAAAAATACAGATTCATCACAGGAAAGAATGCAACGGTGAAAGTCCCCTCTATGTTCAAATTTGTTTACTCTGATGGTGCTAAGATCTCTCACCAAGGCTATATAACTAGACCTACAGCACAATTGTATACATGTTTACACAGAGGTAAGTTCCACTGTATTCAACAGGTCTTACTCTCACGTTAGTGTGCAGAGGATTGCAACCCTAAAAGAGGCATGTGCTTTATGCTATTGTAGTGTTTAACTAGCATGATCTTTCAAACAGTGAGGAGTACTGCCTTGGAGCAACTGAAGGGTTGCAATTAAAACAGTATGAAACTACATCACAAGCATCAGAAGAACAGAATACGGTATTACTTTTGGTAATGCATTATCAACAAGATGTCATTTAATATTTTACAGATGTCAGACTGTTCATTGCAAAGGAAATCATGCATATTGCAACTGAATTAAGAAATAAGAGCAGAAAAAATGCACTATGCTAGGATTTTGATCAGAGTTTTTTTCTTGTAATTTGTTTTCAGTGGGCATGCCCAGACAAGATTTTAAAATGTCAGTTTAGTGCAGGTATTTAAGTGGATGGCAATCTAGACTCAATGCGCAATCCAGCCTACAGAAAGGCCATTGGAGCACGAGCTCTGCCGGCCTTAGATGTTGTGAAAGTGCCATAAAGCACTTTCGCAGCACCTCAGGTGTAAGTGGTGCCGGCGCCGAAGGCAGTGCCGCTCACACCGCTGCCCTCCGGATCTCGCACCGCCAGACACAGATAGGTCCTGCACCTGGCAGCAGGAGGGTGTGGAGAGGGCGGGCCAGGGTGGCAAGGGAGGGAGCCATTGACCATCCAGGTCTGGGAGGAGGCAGGGATATCGGCGATATGCTGCATCGATATCCCAACCCCCTTCCTGGGCATGGCCGGCATTACAAAGCCTCTCTGAATGTGCACCAGCTAAATAGCTGGCGTGCATCCGAGGAGGCCCATTGGGGCCGCTGGGGCTTACACCAGGGGAAGAGAACGAATGTCCCCTTTCCCTGAGGTGAGCCTTGGTGCCACCAGCACAGACCACATCCTGCGCAGGATGCAGTGGCCGTCCATTTAGGCTGACCGATGCGTCTTGCGCAGGATTGGGCTGCCCATTACAAAACATATGTGGGTGTTTGTTTGTTTTTTGAGTAACAGGATTTAAATAGGCTTCTCTTCTTCATAGCAATTCTTTACCATATTTATTGTGCATTGCATTAAAGGGGGGAGGGTGTGACTCAGCCATAGAGCACATGCTTTGCACGCAGAAGGACTCGCAGGAGGAATCCTTAGCATCAGGCCAGCTCCTACGCCACTCTGCTTCTCAGTACCACCGGAAGTGACTGGCAATGACATCATCACCAGTTACTTCCGGGTTTTCAAGTTCTCAGAGACCAGCAAATACAGGAAGGAGGCTCTGGTCAGGTGGGAGGGCCCTTCTCGCGTTTCTGCGAGGCTCGGCCTAAGGCGGGAGTTTCTTGGGAGCAAAAGCACGCCACCAAAAGCACTACAACGGAGTGGGGTTCAGTGGTCCAGTGGTCTGAGTACCACCAGCAGTCGGCAGAAGTACCACTGAGGTACTATTATTTTATTTATTTAAAAGATTTATATACCACTTTTCTAAAAATTCAAAGCGGTATTACCACAGGTTGGGAACCCCTGGTGTAGACAATACTGAACTAGATGAACTAATGGTCTGAATCAGGGACTTATGATGTCCCTGGGTGGATTCAGATGTGTGTGTGTGGGGGGGGGGGGGTTCCACCAAAAATAGCCTCTTAAAAGCCTGCTGTATTGCATCTGTGCCTCCTATCACTGTAGACTCTGATCAGGTAGTTAAACCCAGTATTACCAGGCCTCCACAGTCACATGGAACCAGGCAAAGTGGAGGAGGGGGTCATACTGGTGTTAATTGTATGGTCAGAATCTAGAGATTCTGTCTAAGCAGTTGGAGCCGTTATGATGTACGTTTTGTCAGTCATCAAATCTACTCTTTAAAATGAGATATCAGAATTGCAGAGACAGTGGCTCATCTTGTTCAATCCCTGGCCCCATTCACTCCGTATTCTTTACTTATGAAACTCCTAATAATATTCAGAATATTCGTTTGGAATTAGTTCAGTTTAAAGGGTGGTTTTTTGCCATTAATATTTAAAATCAGTTTTAGACCTGACGTGGTTTCTTGGTCTTCATTTTGGCTTGAAAATAGGGACAAATTTTGGCTGCTGCTGCCTCAGAACACACCTAGAGAGATCTAGAGAGATCAGCTAGAGAGATCAGGGTCCAAAATACAGAAATTGGGGCATTCAAGCTGGGCCATTCTCACTGAAATCAACACAATCCTTGGTGCAATTGTGTTGCTAGTATCGGCCGGGGGGGGGGGGAATGATGCGTTTTGTGTCATTGTCCCGCCCCCTGCACTCAAGGAAGGCTTCATTTCAAGCCTTTCAGAATACAGGGTGGGCGGGCGAGCCCCCAAAGCATGGATTTTGGCATGTTTATGCTCCGCGACTGCAAACTCTCCACCTGCAAAAACGCAGCCACAGAGCAAAAAAATCCTGCCGTGGCTCCTCTTCGTGAGGAGACCACGGTTGTCACCCACGTGCATTGCATCCCCTGCCTCCCCTTAGCGATGCTACTGCCTTAGTGTTTTCAGCACAACTGCAACCATTTTAAAAACATGCAGCATCTAGTTTGTTTCCTTCTTGGTGCTCCAACCTTTCATTCCCATGTTGAGATAGAGGATGCAGGATTGGACCTTTGCATATCACAGCATGCCATCTTCATGTGCATTGGAGACAGCCTGCCGAACTGAACAATCCTGCAAACATGTACCAGAAGCTGATCAAGAGCAGGGAGCTGATGCCAATAGGAAGTGAATGACTCCTGTACCATTCCGGAACATGTGTATGTGTTTCCCCAATGTGAATTGGACCCATGATACACTGAAATATATGGGGAGTTCCACATGGCAGATTTCACCTTCCTGATCGTCAGTGCCAGCCACTTCATTCAGAATCTTTAACATTACAACACACAATGCATTAAAAGGGAATTAAAAACAAAATGAAAGCAATTCCAATCCTTGAGCATCAGAGATGGTCTAACTGTACATATCATACATAGTTTCTATAGTAAATTATGCTTTTTCTCTCTGTTTTAATGCTTGCTGAATCTTCAGCTGTTTCCATATATGATTCTTTTTAAAAAGTTATTTGGACCATTTTTGCATATTCTAAGCAGCACATTCAATTAAAGCTGAACTGAAGCAATGAAGATGCAGCTGTTCTGTTGCCAAGAATAAAAACTGAAAAAATTACTGAGCTGGAGTTGTTCACATTTGGAAAAGGGTTGTGTGAGCTGCATAGCATCAGCTGTATCATTCCGGAACGTGTCTATGTCTTTCCTTTCATCCAGAGTGGCTTCTCCAAACAATGCACTCTCTTGAAGTGTGATGAATTTTTAAAGGAAAATCTGTTAGCTGTTATGCCCTGCAATATTCACTGGACAGTGACAGATGGAGGAAGTGTATCAATGAAAATGTTTGGGGGGGGGAACAAAACACCTCAACTCAAATCTTTGGTTTCAGGCAAGGTTTTGGTTGGTGTAGGTACTCGATCGGGGCGAGAAACAATGAAAGCGACAGATGTATAGATAAGTGGCAGAAACCAGCACACAAATCCTGTCATTCCACGTATTCATAAAGCGAGCACACCCCATGCGCAACACACTTGGAGTCAAAACAAATGACAAGTACGAACAGGAGTGGGCGTCTATTTATGGTAGAGACCCCCTGATCTTAAAGAAAGAATAGTGGGAGGTCAGAAAGAAATGGTACTATTTCCAAAACAGGGGAAAAAAGTCAAGTTGTGTGTGCAAGCTTGCAGCATCTCAGCAGAGAAGGTGAGCAGCATCAGAGGAGGGCAGTGCGCAGGCACAAGCATAAGGAGAGGGATGCAGGCTGGCAAGGAGGTGTCCTCTCCTTCTCACCTGCCAGCCTGAAACAGTCTGATGACAGATCCTCCTCTGTCACCACACTTTTAAAATACTGTTGCTGAGTGAGGAGGAAAGCCCGCCAGCCAGCCATTCCTCCTTGCCAACCAGCAAGCAAGAAAGTGCACTGATAGAGAACAGATGCTGCTAGCAGTGCCCTTTGTCTGCCAGCGGACTCGAATGCTGAGCACTAGACTCAGGACCCCTCCACAACAGACAGCTTTTAGAACATGCACCAGAGCCACTGGAGGTGCTGAGTGGGTGAAAGAGTGGTAACTCAGAGCACATGTCTTGCAGGTAGAAGATCCCAGGTTCAATCCCTGGCATTTCCAGGAAAATCACCTGTCTGTTTGACTGCACAATCCAGTGCAAAGTTATGCCGGTGGAGCAACGGCTCTGCCAGCTCTGGGTGTTGCAAACGTGCCAAAAGGCACATTTTTCAACACCTGGCGAGTAAGCAACGCTGTTGGAGAGGGGCACTGCTCACTCAGGCCAGGGCGGGAGGCCATGCTGCCAGATGCAGACCAAGTCCTGCACCAATTGGCAGGAGGGCATGGGGAGGAAGGGCTGGGGTGGCAGGGGAGGGGGGGCATTGGCCGGCCAGGGACGGGGGCAGGAATATCGGCAGTGTGCTGCATGCTGGCGTGGAGGCTGGCTAGGATTGCACTGTGAGTCTACTGTCAAAGCTTTTAGTTGAGCTCTGAAGGATGTTTCAATAGCCAGAACACTTGAGCAAGCAAGTGGTGGACATTATCTTCTCTCTTGCTATGATGCAGCTCCCCTCTCTTCTCTCTTGCTATGATGCAGCTCCCCTCTAACACTTTGGTCCTAACCCAATGCCAAACATATTTTTTTGTGTGTGTTGTTAGTGAGACCTAAGCTCTACTGAGTTCAGTCAGACCTGGTATCCATTAAGTATATCTAGTATGGCAACCCCTGTTATGCATAAAAAGGTAAAGGTGACCCCTGACAATTAAGTCCAGTCGTGTCCGACTCTAGGGTGTGATGCTCATCCCCATTTCAAAGCCGAAGAGCCAGCGTTGTCTGAAGACGCCTCCGTGGTCATGTGGCCGGCATGACTCTCCTTGCCGCAGCGCGTAGCATGCGGCTGGAACACGGAGCGCTGTTTACCTTCCCGCAAGCGGTACCTATTTATCTACTCACATTAACATGCTTTGGAACTGCTAGGTTGGCAGGAGCTGGCCAAGCAACGAGAGCTCACCCCATTACGGATTTGAACTGCCGACATTTCGATCCTCATGGTTCAGCGGTTTAACCCACTGCGCCACCCACTGGCCATCTGGTATGCATAAGAAAGCATTAAATTGGCATGCACAGAAAATGGTGAAGCCTTTTTTGTTAATCTGGTGCATCTTAACACTGTGGGTCCCCAACCCCATTGAGCTGTGGCCATTATCATAAAACAAGCCATAACTAAACGGAATTGAAGAACTGTGAATGCTATTTTTCTTCAGAAAGAAAGCATCAGCCTACTTTAGGATTTCTCCCCTCATTTCAAACTATCGTCTCTGTGGGATATCTGATGTTTATTTCATGCCACTAAAACATCCCATTCATCCTTGATTACTTTAATAGCACATTCCAGGCCTGGTGAAAAGATCAACTCTAGAGTCTCTTGCGCTGAGCAAATAGATTGCTCCCCACTACAGCAGGAGTTCCTGTAGGGTTAATATGCTTCATTTCTTGGTTCAGAGGCTCTGATAGTAACTGACGACTTTGATAATTTGCTTGGAAATGTGACTGAGCCAGTCACCAAAAGAAAAGGAGAAAAAGAAGAAGAAAGAGTTAAATGAAAGTCAGCTCTGCTTCCTTAAAAAGGAGAATAGATTGCTGCATTATGAAAGCAAATAGTGTCAGTGCACCATCAAAGGCTCTTTTGTTGTGCTAGCATAGTGAGCCAATTTTGGTGTTCATGCTGGGATAACACCATGGGGGATGCTCCTATAATGAGAGTAGCCACTCTTGCCAGATGTGATGTAGTGGAGCTTCGGTACATAATTGGGTGGAGATGGCACATGGTGTGCAGATAGGATGATTAAAAAAAAGAAAAGAAGCTGCAAACAGCTCACCTACATGCTGACATAGAGGAATATGTGTGACCATGGAAACATCGGTGCTGGTGCAAAGCAACGTAGTTGATGTACCATTTCATATTTGGACTTGCTTTATGCTGAAGCAGTCCATTAGGCCACGTAGCTCAGTGCTGGAGGTTGAAGTCCAGGGTTTGAACTGGGGGACTTTCACTACCCAACCTGGAGATGCTGAGATCAGACCTTAGATCTTCTACAGGCAGTACATATGTTCTACCACAGATCTGTGACCCCTTCCCAAATTAGTAAAACCTTAGTAAATACTGCTGCTGCTACTTCTCCTATTCCATACTGCGTCCTAACCAATCTTCGTCACTGCCGCTGCTCCCTCCGCCAAAACGGCACGGTTGTTGTTGCCACTGGCTGCTTTGTTACCCCCTGGGGGCCTGGGGGTGGACCGCACCCCCGCACCCCCTGGCAACGCTTCTGCACTATTGATTATAATGGACCGATTAGCCCTCTTGCCTCTCATATGGTGCTATTGCTGGGGTAAGCCACACTGCATACCCTATGCACCATTGCAGCAATGTCCCCTACCAGGATAAGAGATGCCCAACTTCCGCCCCCCCCCCACCATTATGACATTCCATCTGCAGTGGCCCATTACCAAAAATGGCACACTGTGCATCCAGGTCCCAGCAAGTTGGAGCAGGAGCTCTTCTTTGACAGATCTGCTGTGCTGCCTCCATTGATGACATGAGCCATTATGCATGTCTCAAATGCAATTTCATTTTGATTAGGGAGCATAAGAACATCCCTCTCCAATACAGCGTTCCACGTTGCTTTTGTTGAAGTAATATGTTTGACTGTATTGTCATCAGAAATGTTGAGTTAGATGAGGCTTTTCCTTGACAAAAACATCCAAGCCTGTGCATTGCAGTAACACTCACATAATAAAGACTTATTTAATCTGCCAGCGAGGAACTAGTTACTATGCCAACAAGTTACCTCAAAGCTCTTCTATTACCTGAGGTGTATTAACACAAGCTCAGCTTGTCATTTACTTTTCACACCAGTGAAGTGACTTGACCTTATTTATAAAAATTGACTTGTACAATTGTGCAACTGCACAAACCAACCTCATCCTGTGTCTCTTGTCACTGATTTTTCTTTTTTTAAAAAAACCAAACACTTGCTGTTAACAAGAGACACATTTTCAACATGACATTGTTTGTTACAAATCAGTAGCAAACAAATCAGTCCTGTTCCTTATTAATAGCAAATTGGTGTCATGTAATAAATGACAAGCGAGGGAGAGAAGCTGGTTTTAATGTTTGCAATTATCCATATACAAACAGCTTCATGCTCATACAAATCTCACATCATTGTAATTCGAACTTAGACCCAAAGGAAGTTTTCCTGCTGCTATTAGTCATGTTCACTAGAACTTCCTCGTAATAAGTCCTGGAAACATTTTTTAAACGATATTGTTGGGCTCATCCCACTGCCCAATACCAAGGACAGGGGGAAAGACTAGAGTTTCTCTACTGTCACCACTGGGTAACTGGCTTCTGCCCACCAAGAGATCTCCTGCCCAACAAGCAGAGTCTTTCCTTTGAATCTGGACCAGGAGGGGGATGCTCAGGTGAGGTACCTCTGCTCTACAGGACTCTGCCAGCCCAAGACCCATCCCAGGTGCCTCAGTGCAGAAAGTTTAAGGAACAGGAAAGAGTTCTCCTTCCTAGCCACCACTGTAGCTGTAGCTAGGCTTTCCAGATTTCCCCTGATGCAAGGAGGTGTCAGCGATGTCACCGGGGGCGTCACTGGGATGTCACCGGGGGTGGGGTCCGGGGAGCGATGTCACTGGGGGCGGGATCCACTTCTCTTCATTCTGGCCGGCAGCCCAGGATTTGTGCTCCCGAATAGGGATTGTCCCGGTGAATACCAGGACTATGGTAAGCCTAGCTGTAGGTAGCAACATGGAGAAGGATTTGTATTTAGATTGTGAGCCCTTTTGGGACAGGGAGCCATTGAATCATTTGATTTTCTCTGTAAACCGCTTTGTGAACTTTTGGATGAAAAGCGGTATATAAATATTTTTATTTTTATTTTTTATTTTTCACATTTTTATACCACCCTTCCTCCAAGGAGCTCAGAGTGGTGTACATATTTCCTCCCCTCCTTTTGTCCTCACAACAACCCTGTGAGGTAGGTGGGCCTGAGAGATAGTGACTGGCCCAAGGTCACCCAGGAAGCTTCGTGGCTGAGCGGGGATTTGAACCTGGATCTTCCAGGTCTAAGTCCGCTAATATTCATCTGCTGCCCAGTTCTCAGGCACCAGGAGGGAGTTGACTAGCACATGCATGAGCTTTCCAAAGCATGGTGGTGCATGCAAAGGGAGAGCTTTCACAAAAAACTGGAGCTGCCACTGCTACAAGCCCAATTAATGTCCAAACTATCTGTCATCTTCAAACAGAAATCTAATCTCTTCATACTTCTTGAGTAATGGCAGCCAGTCTCAGAATCTTAAAAGGGTTAATAGCCTTAAAAGTCATTCTCTCACCCCAGGGAACTTGTAGTTCTGAGGGGGGTGGGTAGGCATCTCCAATAGACAATTATGATTCCTATGATTCTTTGGACAATCATAACCTATGTTCCCTGTAAGGAGTCTGTGCCACTCCATGGACCACTTCTATGGTTGCGTGGCATGTTTACTGCATCATGATGCCATCTCTGGATGCTCACAATGACCTCACACATCAATTATCACCAGGTCGCCAAGCTCCGAGCTGGGTGGAGCTTGGCTTTGAGCTGCACAGCCACATGACTGCACAGCTTAGCAGAGGGGTAGCCAGGCGCCCCTGCTACTGGGGCGGAAAACCCCGATGCCCCCAAGCTAATTAGCATAATTAATTTGCATAATTATGCTGTTTTACAAATTGCTGTTTTTAAAGGGGATTTTTAGCGCTAGCAGGGCTTCTAATAGTTTATAATACATAATAATTAATACATAATACATAATACTTCTAATACATAAACTATTAGAAGCCCCGCTAGCGCTAAAAATCCCCTAAAAATCTTTTTTAAAAAGCGGGAAAAAACCCGAAACTTAAGGAGGCTCCCACCCCCCCCAGAGCCTTTCCGCCCCTACGCCCTGGGGCCCACCGCCCCACCGCCCCATATCAGGCGACGCCTCTGCAGCTTAGCCAGAACACTAGCTTTCCGGGCTCCAATACGGCTGCCATATTGACCATGCGCCACCACATTGGAGCCCGAAAAGTGGCGCCTCGAGCTCTGAAAAGGTGGCAGAGCTCGAGCACATGGGCTCCAGGTGCTGGGGATGACCCTCTCTCCCTTGTGCCTTACCTGCCTTTTCAAAGTTCTGGCATGACTGCGAACCCGGAAGAAGGGTGGTATGCAGCTTCCTTCCGGTGGTATGCAGCTGGCCAGAAGCCTGCGTAGGTGGTATGTGGGATGAAAAGGTTGAGGGCTACTCTAGCCCACCCACATTCTACTCTTCCACACTTCCTTCTCAGCCCTCTGTCTTTTGAAAGGGTAGAGCAGGAGGAGGAGGACAGATTGATGGGGGTAATGTAAGGGGATGGAACCAAGAAGTATAAAGGGAGCATGCATGAGACTGCTGGTGGTGAGGGGAGACTGCAGGGTTGTGTTATGAGCACCCTCTCTTTCCTAACACATGTGCAGTCCAAACTACCTCCATCTTGGTTCCTCTTTGGCATTATGGGCCATTAAGAGGGATGCTTTGGCTGTGATGCTGAGGAAATCTGTATTTCTCCTTCCTCTAAGGTAGTGTTTCCCAAACGTTTTTGACTCAAACGTTCAGACACAAAGATGGGAGGCTGCAATTCACCTTATTGCCTCAGGTGCTGGTGGGACGTGGGCCTGGCCTTCCTAAACAGAACCTTTGATTTCTCACAAGCAATTCTCCCCCTGTGCTGATGAACTGGTGATACACTTTTGCCTTTGTGAGTTTTCCATCTTATCAATTTTCATTTTTTTAAAGAAAACAATTGAAGCAAGTCACCAGCTTAGAAAAGAAATTCAGAAAATTCATTTCACATTTACAGGAGTATGAAATCCACAGGGGAATTAGTAATGTATTGTAGTCTAACTTAAAAGAAAGAAAAATGTGTATTGTAACCATTTAAATAGCATACAGCTCTATGTCAAAATGCTGATTTTTTCCAATAAGCTGTAAAGAGCGGATAACATTTACTACTTACACCTACATATTTATTGTAGCTTATTAGAGGGAAGTAAATATATAGCTGTTGAGGAGGGGGAAAAAGCCTCCTTTATTCCCAGAGCATTTATAACACAGAAAGGAATTGCTTGGGACTCATCTTACAGTAATATATTTTGCATTTCGTTCACTCTGCTCTGCTGAAGTAATTGAATGGAGCTCAGGGGTGCCATTTAGGAAAGGAAAGGGGAGTTGCCGCCTTGTGGCTCAGACCACATGCGAGTATTCAAGGCCTCTAGATCAACTCACGGCCCGGGGTTCTATGTAAGAAGCGATTATTACAAAACAACAGTTATTCTGGGCCTATATGTTAACTCTGCATGCCAAAAGGCAAAAATCGCTTGGCTTCAAAATAAAAAGTGGGCTGACCTAAGTTGATGTTGGGGGAGTATGAATATCTTGGCCCCCATTATGATCCAAATCACTTTACAAGCTCATCATAGGTTTGCAATCAGCTTCCCACAATTCTCTCTCCCTCACATATTTACACTTATGAAGGGAAGCAGGTGTGGGGGGTGGGTGGCGGCGGCAGCTCAGGAGTGTTCCTTGTGATGAGCACATGTGAATTTTAATTTCCAATGTCTCCTGGTTCAATTTATAGAAATGGGAGGCATCACAAACTCTGGCTCAAATGCATCTAAAGGCGGTGACAGACCAAGCACGTCTTCCGTCCGACATGGAGGTGTGTCCGTGCCGTGCGCGCATTTTGTTAGTCTGACATGCCTTCGTTTCTGCTTCTGGCATCCGCTGGCAGACATCGTCAGCCACGGGCACGTTGACACCTCAGCTGCCCAAATCCCAGCTCTGGCAACGTTCGTCGCGTTCGGTCCGTGTCCCAGCCCCCTGGGGGCAGGACACAGAGCAGCCAGGGCCAATCAAAGGGAAGGAAGCCAAAGTCAATCAAAGGGAAAGAGGGGCAGAATGTTGTGGAAAAGCAGCCATTTTTCTCCTCGCTTGGAGCGCGCTGTTTTCAAACCTTTGTCACTTGGAAGGGTTTTTGACAAATGACAATCCAGAGATACAGTGTTGAAACATGTGCCTGGGGCAGCCAGCAAGCTCCATCCTTTTCTCCAATGCGTCTAGCGGTGTTTCCTGTCATTTACTGATTCGGTGATCCCTCCCCCCCTCTGCTGGTTTTATTTTGTAGTTATGGCCGTTTAATATTGTGGCTTAGTAGTGAACAAACACACATGAGTACAGATCGTTTCTCTTCTGTGCAGGTCCCCTCACTAGTCCAAAGCCTCTTCTCTCCCCTCCCCCCCTCGCTTGCTTGTTCCTCCGGCGCCTCAGCGCCTCCTGCAACAAACGGCACGGCTTGCGATAGTTGCTGCTGCCATTTATATGGTAGCTTTTAAACACACACACACACACACACACACACACACACACACACACACACGAAACAGATGTGTTTCTCTTCTGTGCAGGTCCCCACTAGTCCTGGCCTCTTCTCTCCCCCCTCTCCCTCGCTCGATCCTCGGCTGCTTCCCTCACGGCACGCTCCGATCTGGTGTGACATGCAAACGTCCCATCCAGCCCCCTAGCGTGCGTCCGGTGCGGCAACGCAGCCGGAGCGACGTGCGCACCAGACGGAAGCCGTGCTTGGTCTGTCACCGCCTTCACTGTAATGGCTACTCCTGACCAGCATACTGCCTACCCCAAACTTCCCCTGAACTATCCACAACCTGTGCCCCCCACAACCTTACCTGGTCTGGCACAGGACAGGTCCATAGGTGGCAGGTGCTCAAAGTTGCTAGCCATTTGCGCTGGTGGATCTGACACATTCAGCAGTAGCACACCATTTATAGCACCGCTGCAACCTTTGCAATTTTCATAAAAAAAAAACCTTAGGATTGAGCCGTAGATAACTTACAGTGCAACCCTAACTAAATGCTGCCCCCAGGGTGCAGTGATGCTGGCACGGTCTCCACTGAATCCTGCGAGCATCCAGAGACCAGGTGGGGGTGGAAAGGGATGTAAAAGAATGTTTTACTTACCCTCCTCTGCTCCTGCATGGTCCCCAATCGATCTACTCAAACCTGTGCCAGCTGTTTAGCTGGTGCAAGTTCAAGTAGAGTGAAGTGGGCATATCAGGGACAAAATGGGGGTTAGGGTATCAACGGAGCTCTCACCGCCAATACCTACCCCCACCCACTCCTGACATGCCCCCAACTATCTCACCCTGTCCCATTCCACCCACCCCTGGTGGCTTACCAGTACTGGGGTCTGTTGATCTTCTCCCAGTGCTGCCACCACTTGTGGCAGCATGCAGAAAATGGCTGCCGGTGTTTTCGCTGTCATAAATGGTTCCGTACACCAGCCCAATCCTAGGTAAGATCGGGGCATTAATGATACTAATCCCCTCTCCACTGACTGCCTCATATCTCTTTGTACCATTGGCAGATCATCACCCAATTATTTCAGCGAGATTGAAGTATACCTAATTTCTCTGGGATGCACCCAGTTTTTCTGTTTCCTCAGTTCTACAGAAGCAGCTGTTACATTAATTCAGCATAAAGAGATATGCAGTTTTTGTGACAATATTATTTTGCATGCTGATATTATATGGTATCCTTGGATTTGTAAAAAGGGAGGGGCCAAGAGAAGAATTCATTACTTTCCAAATTTACAATGGTTTCGTTACCAATGCTAGTGTCGGGCATAAATGATTAGGTTTCAGTAAATATTGCATCCAGAAATCTTAACCAAGAACAAGTTGAATGATGTTGTGCACCCTTGAGGACAATGTTCACACATTTTCAGAGGAGAAATTGTATTTCCTATCTTACAAACAGCAGGAAATAATACTGGCAGAGAAAAAAGGCTCTTATATGATGATTTGGTACCCCGTCCTGCTGGCTAGTCAGAGTTAATGGATTGGAGAAGGGATTACATTGTTTCTTCTGGGCAGAATGGAAAGCTGCCTTGTGTCCATGTGGATGTAAAATATGAGGATGTTGCTGCTAGAGGGAAGGATCTGCTTGCTCTAGCAGGATTGACCTACCATATGTGATAGTTAAGTGGGGATTACAAATGGCTTCCAGAACCCCCCCCCCCACAAAGAAGCAAATAAGCATCTTCAATCTAACCTGGCTTGTATTAAATAGAATTTTTTGCCACAACCATGAATGAAGTCAATATGTTTGATATGGCAGTGTTTTCATCTGAATACCCCACCCGAGGCCTTTCAGCTTGCAATTACATAACATAGGGACTGTCAAATGTGTGTACAGTGTTCTCACAAGATTGTTTAAAAACAACGGAGGCAATGTTGTGGCTGGGGATATAAATAGCAGCTCAAGAACATTAGAGGCTGCCAAACATTTAGCGGTGAATTTTCTTTGGTGGTGCTAGCTCATGCTTGTGATATGTCAGAGGCAAAGTTTAAGCACAGAGCCAACTACTTTATGTGAATGCATTATTGTTTTATTAATGATGTGTATCACTGAGCATCGCTTCAGATCTGTGTTTTCTACTGGTTCCTTCCTTTTCATTGCATTTGCTGGTATGAATTATTTCATTTACTTATCTAAAATTTCTAACCCATTCTTTGGCCCGGGCAAGCCCTCAAGATGATTTATAGCAGTGAAAACAAATGTGCAAAAACAGCACTTCAACAAGCTGAAACGTATGTGTTTCGGGGTCGCCAGCTTCCCCAACACAACCCTGGTGGGGGAGCAGGAATCGGCACCATGGTGCTGAAGTGTGGATGCAAGTCCGGTCTTCCTACCACAGGGACATGCGATGTGAGCACTGCAGGTGAGGCAAACCTGCCCCCTCGTAGTTCACATAAAGATTGTGTGAGATTGTATGTACACACTACCCACTTACTTGGGTGCAAGCGGGTAGCATGCGCGCACAGTCTCATGGTTAGGCTGCGGTACTTTTCTGTGAACTACAAAGGGGCGGGGTTGCCTCAACTGCCATGCCCGCACCGCATGTCCCTGTCCCACTGTTCTCTGGGCCATTGGGGCACAGGGTTGGCTGCTCCTTGCAGGATGAGGTTCCAGTTGCTGGAAGCATGCTGAGGGTGGGATGGGGTGGATAGCAGCAGCAGGGCCACCAATATCCTATGCCCCCATTCAGGCCTTCACACACACCCTTGGACACGCTCAGATTTATGCCAGCCAAACCCTACCCAGAAGAAGAGGATTGGTTCTCTCTCTTGCTCTCTCTCCCCCCCCCCCAAGCCTCCATTGAATTGCCTTCTTCTGCTGGCTGACTGAGAAAGAAACCCACATTAGCCCAGCCTCTTTCAGTCACCTTCTCCAACTAACTCCTGCTGTCCACAGGATCAAGACTCCAGGATCTGCAGACCCAGGCAAGGTTTGGATTCAGCAGCCGCTGCTGCCACTGAACCTGCCCCCTTCCCGGATCTGCTCTGCTCTTCTCCCCGCTTCCATCATTGCCCCGTTCCACTGCCCCCTGCCCCACCCCCACCCAGAACTCTCATTCTGCTCACAGCAGTGCCTAATAGGATCGGTCTGTAAGGCTACAGTCCTATGCACGCTGTCCTGGATGTTAGCCCCATTTAACATAATGGGACTTACTTATGAGTTGACATGCACAGGATTGTGCTGTAAACTGGCAGCTATTACTACAATCTTACAGTAATAATTGTCAACATGTTAATTATACATTGCTTGCAGAACTGATACTGTGAAAAATATTTGTCCTTCCAAGTAAGCGTAAGCATAGAAGGGGTAATGATCTTTTGTTTCATGGCTCACAGGCTTATCAATTAGATAAGTGACCTCAAAAGGTATCTGTTTGGTAATGACAGATGCATAGTATTTGGTATCTGATTCTCCCACTGACACACAGCTACTACTGGGCCTAATGGCCATACTTACAATCCCTCCTCAACCTTCAAATTGCCTCTCCTTCTAAATTCGGCAAGTATCCAATGATCGTGAAGGGTACTGTCGCTTACAATAGCACAGCTTTGACTCTCAATTTTGGCAGGTCACTATAGTTAAGCTGCAGCATTAGACATGGTAAGTTAAATTTGTCGACACAAAATCACCAGCCTTTATCTTTCCAAAAACGCAAGAAGGAATTGTGATTCAGAGCTACAACAGTCAGCTGTCCCTTGGGATTTTGCATTCATAGATTCAGCTTAACCAATAACCCAAGGCTATGCCTGAAGTTACAATTGCGCTCAAAAGGGGGGGGGGGAAAGTAGGGATGACGACAAATTTCTTACATCTCCAGTTCTGTGTCAGGAGGAAAAAAACACCCGCCTCACTGAATTTAGACTAAGCGAACAGACAGAATTTAGACTAAGTGAACAGACCTGCAGTGTTTATTTTCATTACTTAGAAACACTGCAATGACTGCCCCCTTTTTCTCTTAAACTAGTGCAGGCAGCATTGGGCAGCAAGCTCTTACCTTGCTCTTCATTGTCTCTTATCAGCTCTCACCTTGATCCCCACAGCAGTAAGTGGACTATGGAAGAGACGATCTGAAAGAAGAGATGAGAGTGATGGATCTCTTGTAATTTCCTTTTTCCCCATCTAGCCTCTGCAATTAAAAATATTGAAATAATTAACAATAGGGAAAACCTCAAAGTGTATCAATTGCTTAGGAATTCAGCTTTGTGGGTCACTGTAATCAAAGCAGATGATACATGCCTCTCTCTTCTCAGTGTAATCCAGTGAGACAGGGGCAGCCCAGTGTTCATAATGACAGCCTCAGTCCTAGATTCTTACAGTACTAGCTTAAGGACTGACATGGGATGGAAGCCCTTTTTCTGAACATGACCTGTTTGCCCAAAATGACTCCTCCTCCTCCTTCTCCTTCTCCTTCTGGTCAAGCTGATGGGTGGCAAAGGCTAAGTTGCTTTCCATCCCTTTATCAATGGTTTTGTCCCAGTACCAGATCCCCATCCCCCATTTTTCAAAGGTCATCAGTCTTGTTACATATGAATCTCTGGGATTATCTGAGGAGGCCCTGCTACACATACCACCTTTGGTAGAAGTCAGATTGGCAGCAACCAGGGGCAGTGTTGCCTGACAACTTTTTTTTTTTTAAAGTGATCAGGATAACACATGTGTGTGCACCGTGCTGGGTGCCTGCCAGGAGAGCATGACCCAGGCCAGTGACGTGATTCAGGAACAGGACTGATGGCAAGAGGCTTCCGTTCCACAGTCCAATAAGAAAAAGGCCACACTTTTTTGTCAGTACAGTCAACCTGCCCCCGCCCACTCTATCAGGCCAGCTTTGATTGATTGAATTCCATGGGTGACCATAAACAAAAGCCACCTCCTAGGAGCTTCCTGATTTAGGGTATAAACAAGTTGCTAGCAAAGGAAAAGAAGGGTCCCCAGCCCTAGTTGACCTCACCAACTCCATGGCAAATTCAACAAAGAAGCCATGTTAAAGGAGGAACTGGCCTCCTGAACTTGCTACCACACCCTCAGGCAGGTATCAAAACAATAGGAGGACACATTTTGAACTGGAGATAAGCCATCCAGTCACCAAAGAAGGTCCCTCCTTGATGAGCTCAGCCCACAAAAGACCCCACAGAAGCCTTTGGGATAATAAAAAGCTGGGTCACAAACTCTATGTATCTTCATCCTGCATTCCTCCTGTTGCTGCCTTGGTGTCAGTTTTGTCATGTGTTGACCTGTTGATGTTGCCATCTCCATTGCCTGTGCACTCCCCAATAAATACGAGAGTCAGAAATATGTGTGGGAACACGCAGAATGGCCACGAGGGCTGCAGTTAGACCAGGTAAGGCCCTGGATGCCCCGCCCCCTCACTTGGCCACCAATCTGGATGAGGGGGCTTGAATGGCCACCCCCTCACCTCGCGCCACCAGGAAGGCCAGTCAAAGCCCAAACCCTGTGCTTGTGGCACGGGTTCGGAATTCTAGCTGCAATTCAAGGACCGCCAAGCCCAGCTGGAACCCAGGATCAGTAACTCCCACTACCTTTCTCTTTCCATTCCTTCTCCCTTCTATATTGAATTGCTTTAGTTTGATTCCCCTTCCTTATTCTTGTTAACGTATTCCCACAATAAAGTTTGTTTCTAGCACCATTCACTCTTGCCTCCCTCTTCATTCCCTGCCAGACCACTAAGCTTTGCCATTGGCCACTATATAGGATCCCAGCACACAAGATAGTTTTCCCCTATGTGCACATGATAACACATATTTAAAGGCACACCTGATAGTAGCAGGACTGTCTCTGTAGTGGCATTCATCCTGAGAGAGAACGATGCCCTCTCTACTAGACTTCCAGTGAGCACTAAACAGGGATGTGGATCACGTCTCTGACTCCAAGTCTCGAGTCAAGTCCCACGTCTCTGGGTCCAAGTCTCAAGTCCCAAGTCTTTGCCCCCAAGTCTCGAGTCTTTGGTTGCGAGTCCCTATCTATTTAATGGAGAAAACGGGTTTAAACCTGAATAAAATTGGACTTGTCGTAAAAGACTCCAAGTCTTGAGTCGAGTCCTTCAAGTCTTTTACAATCGCTGAGTTGAGTCCGAGTCAAGTCATTGATGTGACTTGAGTCCGACTCGAGTCCAAGTCAACGTCACTGGTGCTAAAACCGTTTCTTTTTCATCTAGCTTTCCCACCCTAGTTTATTTATTTGTTTTATTATTTATACCCCGTCTTATCCAAAGCCAAAGCAAATACCCAAGGCTAATATTGTTGGTTGTCTTTATTGTGCTTCTTTAGCTAAATTTATGGGGTTGCACTGTTGGCTGCTTTTCACGCATATAAAACATACACACTATACACAGCATCCTTATGAGTAAATACTTCTATATAGTAAAGGGATCTTATGGTATATTTGTAAATACCGTATTTATTGGCGTATAAGACACACTTTTTGTCTAAATTTGTGACCCAAAATAGTAGGGTGTGTCTTATACGCTGATACTAAAAAATCCCTCCCCCCGAGCCGTTTTAAAGCATTTTCGGGCCACTTGGCCGCTTACCATGTTGTTGTTTACCACCTCCAATCTTCATCCCACATTGCCAGCTGCATTGCGGCCCCGCCGGGACTGCCCCCAGTCAGCAGCTCCAAGACACGAGGCTCCCAGGCGCTGGACGTGACCAGGGAGCCCTGCGCAAACATCGCAGCAACTGTGATGTTTGCGCAGAGCTCCCAGTCGCGTTCAGCGCCTGCAGTAAGTTCCCTGACGCTGGACGCGACTTCAAAGCCCTCCGGAAACATCGGAGGAACTCGGATGTTTCCGGAGGGCTTTGAAGTCGCGTCCAGGATCAGGGAAATTCGCGCAGGCGCTGAACGTGACTGCAGGCTCTGTGCAAACATCACAGTTGCTGCGATGTTTGCACAGGGCTCCCTGGTTGCGTCCAGCGCCTGGGAGCCTCGCGTCTTGGAGCTGCTGACTGGGGGCAGTCCCGGCGGGGCCGCAATGCAGCTGGCAATGTGGGATGAAGATTGGAGGTGGTAAACAACAACATGGTAAGCGGCCAAGTGGCCCGAAAATGCTTTAAAACCTTTTTTTTCTTGGAACAGCAGGGCCAAAAGGAAGGTGCATCTTATACGCCGGTGTGTCTTATACGCCGATAAATACGGTAATTCCTGTAAGTTTCCAGCTGCCCGTGGAAATTTTCCTGAGCCATACAATTTCAGAGGTAGTCACAAGAAATGTGAAGCTCCTAAACCATTAGAATAAAATCCTAATATTTGGTCTATGCTAATACTGCATGTCATCTCTTTTTGAATCATTTCAGAGAAAACAGCTTCAGAGGACATCTTGTCAAACACAGTAAAGCACTGATGATACTTATACACAAAGACATTGCTGAAATATTCTTTGGATATGATTAGATCATAACATAGAGGTCAACTGAATGCTCCTGGGCAGAGGTGTCACTTGAGTTTGGCCCACCCGGTGTGAGAACTCATGGTGCCTCCCATGGCCTCTGAGAGGAATTTTATCAAGGGGTACAAATTTCTTTTGGGTCCCCTTCCCAAAGGAGGAGGAGAGGGGTGAAACGGGGTGGGGGAGGGTGGCGGGCTGGGTGGATCGGGCCCTGAGGGGTGTGGGATTGGCAGTCTTTAAATAAATAAATTGATAAAAGAGGATCAGAAATAAGAAAGCACATTTAATTTCAACATCTGGTTTATGCTAAGAATTCACAATACAGATCAACCTACTATTTTAGTAAGTCCAGGGACAGAGCTTGCACCCTTCCCTCACAACTCAGCAGTAGGCTCGCCTTGTGTACCGGGCCACTAATGCTTCCAGAAACTCCAGCAGCCACCGGGACAGAGCTCATGCCCCTCCCAAGGCCCCTCCCACTCGCCGCTGGAGCCATTCCGGCAGTGAAGGCAATGCACAAAGCCTTCACTGCCAGAATAGCTCCAGCGGTGAGTGGGAGAGGCTGCGTTACACCAGTTTGCAAGGCGCCTTACACGACGGTAACACACCCCCTCCAGGGACGCCACTGATGGCAGAGGCAAAATTCACACTGGGGAAGCCCGGATTTGCAGCTCTATCTCTTCGCCACTATGCTACACTCACTCTCAAAAAACCAAACTCAAATAAAAATTTACTCGTGGAAAGTAAAAGAGGGGCTTTGTTTGAAATCTAAGCCAATTGTTTTCATTCAGATAGGTCTGTCTTTTGCATATCCTGGAAGCCATTACTCTCACAAGAGAGTTTTCAGCTAATTATTGTATCTGCCACTTGCTAAATTTGTTTGCTAAATTACAAAGTCACGATGGGTGTACTGCCAGCCACTCCTTTCACAAACGATCTTTACTCTAATTGTTTTATCTGCTGCTTGCTAAATCTGTTTGCTAAATTATACCTTTCATTGAACTTACACCAAAACCTTCTCAGGAAGCAATTAGTAGCTACTGACATATTTTATAGTGCAGCATATACACATAGACTGCATGGGAGTGTCTGAAGGAGAGATACACAAATAATACAGCTGTCAAAAAACCCATAGTAAACCATTGCCCAAGGCTTTCATAAGAACATTCCTGTTATCGGACAAACATTATTTCAGAGACATGAACTTGAAAGCTGTTCTTCCACATGTTTGGTATTTTTTTATGACTGGCACAATATAGTTACTATAATTCGAAATGTTATCTTAGGGCCATATTCTCTGTCTCTACATGTGCTATCCAGAAACTCACGCCAACTGTTGACACATTGCAATCAATCCCATTGCTCATACTCCAAAGAATAGGTAAACAAGTCACCTTACTTTTATGGTTTTCTTCCATATGGAGTTCTTCACTAATGTTCTCATGGAAAGTCTTCAAAATTTCTTTAATCTCTATCATTTTAACTGTTGTGAGCCACTTACACCGGGTAAAGCCCCAGCCCCCACTACAGGTCTCCTTGGATCTGCGCCAGCTATTTTGCTGGTGCAAATC
This sequence comes from Plestiodon gilberti rubricaudatus, assembly GCA_026170595.1. NCBI lineage: Eukaryota > Metazoa > Chordata > Lepidosauria > Squamata > Scincidae > Plestiodon > Plestiodon gilberti. The sequence continues at coordinate 178,829,939 of JANXHW010000003.1, read as the reverse complement.
TGGGAGCCCCATGTAAGGGAAACCGGCTAGGGAAGGGGGATAAAATTAAGGGGATCTGGAGTGACACCGGCACAGAGGTGTCCCCCGGACTTCACACTGCCTGACCCAGTTAAGCCCTGTGCCGGGCAGTGGGAGGGTGGGCTGGGGTGGCGGGGAGGGGGCAATTGGCCGGCCCGGCCTGGGAGGGGCGGGTATATTGGCAGCACACTCTGCCATATCCCTGTCCCCTTCCCAGGCCAGGCCGGCTTTAGTCCATTGGGGCCTCCGCCGCTTATACTGGGGAAAGGGGCTGAACGTTCCCCTCCCCCCGAGGTGAGCCCTGGCCATGCTGGTATGGGCCACATCCTGACTAGAATGTAGTGGCTGGCAATTTCAGCCAGCCGCCGCATCTTATGCAGGATCGGGCTGCTCTTTATGCAACAAAAAGTGAATTTCCTTATATCAAAAATGACCAATAAGACTGATTGTTCTGTGAGCCAATGAAGAGTTACTATGACACAGCATGGGACCAATAAGGTGTTAATAATACTCACAGCCCGATCCTGCCTAAGATGCAGCAGCCTGCCGAACTCCGGCCTAGTCCCGATGCAGCATGCACCAGCTCACCTTCGGGGAAGGGAAAATTCATCCCTTTCCCCCGGTGTAAGCACCGGAGTCCCCAATGGGTCTCTTCAGATATGCACCAGCTCTTTAGCTGGTGCACATTCGGAGAGGCCATATAAGGCTGGCCTGGAGAGGGGACGGGGATATTGGTGTAGCCTGGTGCTGATATCCCGCCCTCTTCTAGGCCGGACCAGGTAATGGCCCCCTCCCCTGCCACCCCAGCCTGCCCTCCCCACGCCCGGCACAGTGCTTACCTGGGGGATAGCCGAGTGAGCGACACTGGCCTCCACACCAGTGTTGCTTACCCCGGCAGGTGCTGCAGAAGTGCCTTACAACACTTTCGCGACACCTTAGGCTGTGGAGCTCACGCTCCGCTAGCCTATATTTAGGGTGGATTGCGCCCTCACCTCTCATTTTTATGCATCAGAGCTAATAGTATAACTCTTAATCAGTTGTGTGATTGTCATCAAGTTGGCCTTGTGGGTGACCTGGACTGTTATGTACATTAAGGGTGTCCCTCCCTTAATGACGGATCACTTAATGACGATCCGCATATATGACAGAGGTTCCCAAAGTGTAAACAAAGAAATAAAGCTACGGTACTGTATTTTAAATGCAAAAAATATATATTGTCTTTAACTCTCTGTGTTTGTGTGTGTGTTTCTACCTTCATTGACAGATAGAAATCTTGTTGTGCTTTGTGTTACACTCATAATGTACACTATGTTTACCATTCATTCCCTATTACAACTCCACTGTGTTACATTGAGGACTCACTTAATGACGGTTTCACTATATGACAGGTTTTCCAGAACGTATCCCCGTTGTTAAGCGGGGGATACCTGTATTGAAATAAAATTAATGTGGGTTACCATGAGTTACCGCACTGGGTGATATGAACACCAGTGACACCACCGGGGTGACATGATGAGCTCTCGCACTGGGTGACATAAACTCTAGTGACGCCTCTGGGGGGAGGCATTCATCAAAGCAATACCCCACCTACAGTCTGAAGTGGTACAGTCCAGGAATGACTTTTCCATTTGATTTAGCCCAACGTGCAGTTCAGCTGTAAGTCACTGCTCATGCCTCATTTCTATGAAAATATTCTGTATTAATGGTGAGAGAATAATTTGGGAAACTACTGTGTAAAGTTTAAGATTTGCATCAGTACCTTCAATTACGTTATCTTAGAAATGTGGTGGCTGCATGGTAATTATCAAGGGCAGACACTTGGGGAACATTTTTAATCAAAGAATTTTGATTAGTCTAATCATTGCTCGACAATGACTGTGCAAATGCGAGGTCTTGCCAGGGTCTAATTTGAAATTGTAGGTTTCTTTGCAAAGGAATACAGAAAATATTGCTTGAAAATAATGATACTGTTGTGGCTGCGGGATAAAATTTGCAAGAAGAGAAGTGAGAGGAATATCAACGAGCAAACTACCTTAAACATAAAAACAATAACTCAGACATTTGACCTAGGCCACTCAGTGCTTTCCAAGGCTAACCGTTGTGAGCACAGCATAAAACTGCCTCAAGGTTGATTTTATGGTTTTAGCCATGGCGAGCCTTTCTGGAGGGCCATTATTTATTGTTCTATTTTGCTGTATGCATCAATTCAAAGAAACTCCTCCTAAAGACAGAAACTAGTGAGACCCAAACTACAATTGCCAAGAGAGTAGCAATGCTCAATTCCATAGCAAGAGGAAAAAATGAATTGCAATATCTCAGAGCAGGGGTGCATGATTCCAATCACACTGAGGACCACTTTTCCATTGCTATTAAGTTGAAGAGGGTCCTATCAGACCCCTACTAACTGGGAAAACTCTTAGCAATTGGCTAATGGAGCATGTTTAAAAGCCGTGGCTCTTTTATACGTAGTGGGTAGGGGAGAAAGCAATTCTATTCTTCCCAGCACGGGGTCCCTCCCAGTGGCTGTTGTCTGATGTTACCCTTAAGTCTTCTTTATTATTATTTAGCTTGTGAGTAGCTTTGGGGCAAGGAAAAAAGATCTTATTTCTTGCTATGTAAACTGCTTAGAGAACTTGTTTTGCTGAAAAGCTGTATAAAAATATTGTTATTAACAATATTCAATAAGAATAAATCAGGATACTATTGCAGTCATCAGGACAAGCATTTATGTTGAATTTTGAATTCATCTCCCTGACCGCCGTTACTCACCGGCACGAGGCGGCCCCGTCCCCTCGCCTTCGGAGCCATTCAGTGGGCCGAATGCAACGCTCAGGGAGTCTCCTGCATGTTGCCTTCGCCCCACTGAATGGCTCCGAAGGTGAGGGGGTGGGGCCGCCTCGTGCCGGTGAGTAACGGAGGTCAGGGCGATGCGGAACAACGTTCTGCCCCACCTCCAGTGATGCTACTGGTTCTGTCGCTGGAAGCCATCGCGAACGTAAAGCAAGTTCGCGATGACTCGGGAAGCCGACGCAAGGCCGGCCTCCCTCACTCTGGCGCCGGATTTCCATGCGAACGGCGACGGAAGGAAAGTGCTCCATCACCGGCATGGGCAGTCTGACCAGGTGAGGGAGGGGGCCCTTTGGCCTAGCAGGCCCAGGAGGGGGCAGGGGATGGCGTCGGCCATATCCACTTCCCGCCAGGCCGGCTATGCCATTACACGCCGTCCTCTACTTAATAGCTGGCGGAAATCTGAGGAAGCCGATAGGGGATGAGCATCCCCTTCCCCGAGTAGACCTCCGACCCGGTGGTCAACAGGCAGCCTGTGAACAGGATCCAGCGGGTGGCCCTGGGCCGCCGGCCGGATCCTTAGTCAAAATTGTGCTGCCCGTCTCCATAGGTCTCTTTGCACCAGTGATGTAGTCTTTACTATTGAATTGGTCTTGAGTTGGACTGAAGTCGTGTCAATGACTCAACTCGGATTTGACTCGGCGATTGTACAAGACTCGAAAGACTCAGCTCGAGACTTGGAGCCTTTTACGACAAGTCAAATTTTATTCAGGTTTAACCCCGTTTTCCTCTTTAAATAGATAGGGACTTGTAACTCGCAACCAAAGACTCGAGACTTGGGGGCAAAGACTTGGGACTTGACTTGACACTTGGACCCAGAGATTTGGAACTTGACTTGAGACTTGGAGTCAGAAACTTGATCCACATCCCTGCTTTGCACCCTCATTTTCTCTTTTCAGGATATTCTTAGTGCTTAAACAAAGAAACCATATCTCATAAAAGCTCTCTGATTTACCACCATTTTTTTTACCTGTACTTTGTGATGGCTTTACGCATAATGTCATCACAAGAAAAAAAAATGGCAGGAGCTGGCTGCTGGGAAGGCTTCTGGGAATTCTAGCACTGCTGTAAGACACAGGTGTGGCATTAAAGAAAAATTAAAAACAAGACCTACACTGCTGCTGCCTCCACCGCTGGTAACCCCCCTCGAACAGATGAACAAAAAGACTGTTTTGTCCCAGTTACTTCTTGTTGGCAGGGCCCATGAGAGGGGGGTAAAGGGGGTAAATTGTACCTGGGCCCAGGGTCAAAAAGTGGCCCAGGAGCTAAAGGAGGGGGCCCAGAAATGTCCTGGGATCTCAGCTGGCCTCATGGAGAGGGAAAGACGGTGGCCAGGCCAGGTCCACCATGTGGGTAGACCTGGGCACCGCATCAGGAAACCTGGTAGACCTGGGCTCCTGAGACTTTTCTGGCTATTGCTGCCTTCCCTCCACACACTTTGTTTTACCCTCTTCCCCTTTGAGAAGGGGCCCGAAAGAAACTTTGTGCCCCCTGATAAAATCAATCTCACAGGTCCTGCTTGTTGGTGTGGATAAATGCAGAAAGAAAGAAAGAAAGAAAGAAAGAAAGAAAGAAAGAAAGAAAGAAAGAAAGAAAGAAAGAAAGAAAGAAAGAAAGAAAGACTTTGTGGACTATACTCAAAGCTGAATATAAACAAGGAGATCATCATAACATCCAAACATTCAAACAGAATATGCATGGAATGGTGGACAAATGCATAGAGAGAGGAACATATGGACAAAGTGCTAAAAGAAAATGGAGTTTCACTCCCAGAGGACAAGTAAGACTTTTTTATTGCTGTTTCTTGATCAAAAAATCATTCCTGTGTATTAAATGGCAGAAGGTGAACTTTTGAAACTCTATTCAAACAAAGATGCTATGGGCATTTTTAGAGAAATGAAAATTATCTGTGAAAGCTGGTAGACTGCATCCTTACGCTTTATGAAATATGTATGCTTGGCAGGTTTAATATAACCTGCACATTTTTCCAAAGGGACTGGACTTCCAATGTGCCCTGGTATCTAGTTTTTCAAAATAATATTCATTGTCATAAAAGTTATTTTTATCTCAAATAAAAGTTAACTGTGCACAGGGCCTCGGAGGGGGGGGTTAAGGGGGTAAATTGTACCTGGGCCCAGGGCCAAAAATGGGTTAAAAGGGGGGCCCAGGAGCAAAAAAAGCAGGGCGCAGGATACAAATTTACATGAAGGGAAGGAGTCCAAAATAAAATTTGTACCCCCTTATAAAATTCCTCTGAGTGGCCCTGACTGTGCATAATGGGACACAAGATTGCAACTGGGCATCCAGATTCTTATATAACTGACAGCCCAATCCTAGGTAGGCTGCCAAACCGAGGCAGGTTCCGCTGCATCCAGCATGGGGCTGGAGGTTTCCTCAACGGAAAGCGGACAATTATCCTCCTGTGTCGAGCCCCAGCAGCCCCTATGGGGCTACTGGGAGGTGCACTAACAAAATGGCTTGCGCAGCTCCGAGATACCCTGTGTTGGGCTTTCAAGCCCAGAATGGGGGTTACGATTTGGCAGAGGCCTCCTCCACTGAGCCTGCCCCCCTCCCGGGTGTGATCCGCCCTCTTCCCCACCTTCTCCCCATCCCGAAATGCCTTCTCCCCATTGGCCAGTGGAGAGCTTATCTGCCTCTGGTGGGCTTTAAGGCATATTTGCGACAGAGCAGAGCCCCGTTCCGCTGGTGAAGGCTGGTATAGGATTGGACTCCCACTAATGGCCCAAACCATTGCAAAACAGTTTCTGGGGTGCACACAGCGCACTGCTAGTGGCCATTTTGAGTGCACTGCCACAACAGGGGTAGATCCAAGGTGTCCCATGGTGGTGGTGGAGACCTTCTCCGGGGTAAGTGAACAAAAGTTAACTTACCTGAGGAGACCTTTCTCCATTCTGATGGAGACATTGGTAGGGGGGGATTTGGGTAGGATTGGGCTAACCCCCCCCCCACACTGTGCAAGAGCCATTGCTCTATGAGTCAATACCACATCACTGGAGATCAGGTGTGTCCATTTCAACCACATGAATGCTGCTTACTGTATGCATCTTTCCCACCTGATCAGCACCATACTGCAAGTAAGGGTGTCAGTCAAGTTGGGAATGCCTAAATCACCAGCATGGCATTTTTATGAGAGTGTGTGAAGGTCGTCCAAAACGCTTCACTTCTCTCTTGCAATCTTCCTTAAATTCTGTGCATATGCCCCCTTCCTGATAGATGAGCAACATTTATATATTTATTCATCTACGTTTAATTTGAAAATGCCACGTCCTTTTATTTTCCATTTTAAAAGAATTACATCCTGTTCCTTTAAGATGATTTAAATTCATGGCCTGCTGAGCATATAGGTTCTGCTTTTTAATCCAGAAAATTACAGACTATTACAGTAATATTATTCACCTTTTTCTCTTAAAATGTCAAATAACTCGCCTGAAATCTGGTAATGGGAGATAAATTTGTATCTCAGGGAAGATTTAATGACATTTTTCAACTCTTTGCGCTACTGTGCTGAACAAAGATTTCAATACATATTTTTGAATAATTTATTGTCTAATAACCACAAAGTGGTTTATACTAATGATTTTATTTAATTGTGTTTACACCAGATATCTACATCCATATTTCATGGTATTTTCAGGTGTTTCATTGAGACAAAATGATGTACAGCACAGCTTCATAAAAGGACCAAATAGCTGTTCAGAGATGGACTCTGTGAGCGTAACACTCTTCACTTGAACCCGTACCACCTGACTCTGACCCAAGAAAATATGTACTTATTATCACATCTATCACATCAAGTTTTCTTTGAGCTAGGTCAAGAACATAACCAGTGGATCTCCACTGAAGGGAAGGAAATGTGACTCTATATGAATAGAGGCATTCTCTATGAATGGATGTCCTGGATCATTACCACAAACAAAAGGTTCACTCAGTGTCATAGACAGCTCTGATATTGTATGGAGACCCTCAGTGGGTCTAGCGTGTGTGTTTCTGTATGCCTAGAGACATGTGTAAGGCTCAACTAGACATTTTCATCACTTTATTATGCCTAGCTTGTTTATTGTTATTACAGCACAATCCTATGAATGTCTACTCAGAAGTAAGTCCCATTGGACTTACACCACTTATCTGGGAGTGTGCATAGCTGTTGCAGCCACGCGGCCCAAACCTATCCCCTGCCAGTCTGTAGCATGCAGCGCCAATGATAGAGCTCATACTACATTCTATGATGGGAGGGGGAGTACAGATGATATTTTATACTTTCCACTCTGTAAGCCACCTGGCCATCAATGGGTCACCTCGGACCCATGCCAGCTCTTTTGCTGGCACAAGTCTGAGGAGAAACAGGGGACAGACCTGGGCCAGGAAAGGGGGATAGGATCTGGCGTGATCAAGCTGGGTTTCGAAGGCAGAGGAACTAGAGATCAAATTGCCAACATGCGCTGGATCATGGAGAAGGCACGAGAGTTCCAAAAAAACACCTACTTCTGCTTCATTGACTACGCAAAAGCCTTTGATTGTGTGGATCACAACAAACTGTGGCAAATTCTTAAAGAGATGGGGGTACCAGACCACCTTACCTGTCTCCTGAGAAACCTGTATGCGGGTCAAGAAGCAACAGTTCGGACCGGCCATGGAACAACCGACTGGTTCAAAATTGGGAAGGGAGTACGGCAAGGCTGTATATTGTCACCCTGCCTATTTAACTTATATGCAGAGTACATTATGAGAAATGCAGGGCTGAATGAATCACAAGCCGGAATCAAGATTGCCGGGAGAAACATCAACAACCTCAGATATGCAGACGATACCACCCTAATGGCAGAAAGTGAAGAAGAACTAAAGAGCCTCTTGATGAGAGTGAAAGAGGAGAGTGCAAAAGTTGGCTTGAAACTCAACATTAATAAGACTAAGATCATGACATCTGGTCCCATCAATTCCTGGCAAATAGAAGGGGTAGAAATGGAAGCAGTAACAGATTTTACTTTTTTGGGTTCCAAGATCACTGCAGACGGAGACAGCAGCCATGAAATTAAAAGACGCTTACTCCTTGGAAGGAAAGCTATGGCAAATTTAGACAGCATAATAAAAAGTAGAGATATCACCATGCCAACAAAAGTTCGTATAGTCAGGGCCATGGTGTTCCCAGTAGCAATGTATGGTTGCGAGAGTTGGACCATAAGGAAGGCTGAGCGCCGAAGAATAGATGCTTTTGAACTGTGGTGCTGGAGAAGACTCCTGAGAGTCCCTTGGACTGCTAGGAGATCAAATCAGTCAATCCTAAATGAAATCAACCCTGACTGTTCCCTGGAAGGACAGATACTAAGGCTGAAACTCAAATATTTTGGCCACCTAATGCGAAGAGAGGACTCTCTGGAGAAGACTCGGATGCTGGGAAAAATTGAAGGCAAAAGGAGAAGGGGAAGGCAAAGGATGAGATGGTTAGACAGCATCACCGATGCAACGAACATGAAAATGAGCGAACTCAGGAAGATTGTGGAGGATAGGAAGGCCTGGCGGGATATGGTTCATGGGATCACGAAGGGTCGGACACGACTTAACGACTGAACAACAACAAGGCTTTATCCTTCTTTTTTTTACAGTTTTATCTTCAATTGTATCTTGAGCTACTTTCCCCATTTCTTAGAAAGTGCTTGATCATACTGAATTGCCTCTTTTGCAATTTGCATTAATTTTTGTCCCCAGCTCTTTCCAATGCAGATACTGTACATACATAATTCTGAGCACTATACATAATATTTCCCATATTTTATGAAAATAGTCACACCTTGCAATTGCTTCCTTCCTAGAAAACCTAGGTGGAGAGCATTGCTTGGATATATCAACTTGGATCCAGTCCATATAACCAAATGCATCTGAATGCCAGCAGTATTCCAGAACAGCCTAGAACACTTGTTTCATATAGTGGGCTGAATAGCATTCATGATGCCTGCTGAACGCCAAAAGTAACATCATTATGGAGGAAGTGATATCATCATTAAGCAGATGATAGGCAGAAATAAGCACTTTGTTCTCACATAGAAACTCATTAACTGCTAATGACAGAAGAGAAAACGTCCAAACCTTGATTGTATTTTCATGATATGCGAGAGCCCAGTTATCATGTGGACCGTCCTTTCAGCAGTGCCACTTCTGCTGCAGAGTCACATCGCAGCTCGGCAGCTAAGAAGTGGTATGCGAAGTGACATCTCAGCAAAAGTGGTGCTGCTGAAAGGGCAGCCCACCTGATCATCGGGCTCTCCCAGCAGCATGGCAGTGTCTCCCTCTCTCACTTGGTTTTCACCTTACCCCATAGCGTTCCTTGCCTTCTGAGGCCTCCTTTCATCTCTCCCTCCGGGAGAAGCAGCACTGCTTAAAGGGCAGAGCTGGGAGAGCCTAATTATCATGGGGTCTGGAAAAGGGTCTGGGGGCCGCATCTGGCCAACGGGTCTTATGTTTGACACCCCTGGCCTAGAACTTATTTACTTCCAACCCTGGCCAGGAAAAAATAATCAGCAGCAGACTATATCACACTCTCACTTGAAAATAATATTTATTGCTTATGGCAGAAGCATAACCCTGATGGGTCATATAAACAGCATAAGAAATGCTGAAAGACATCCAAGGGTGGATTGCAATCCATAGGAATCTGTTTATAATGTAATGGCATTGTAAAATTTAACTATAAATGCTTAAGATTCTCACTTTTCTTGTTTTTTTTTTTCCCTTTTTTATTAGAATGTTTTGTTCATGGGCTATGTAGCTAATGTCTAAGGGAAAGATGGATGGCTCACCTTCACTGAAGTGTTCTTATTTCGAAAATCTTTCCTTTGGAGCTTAGAGGTTATACAGCACTTGTAGTTCGGCAGGCATGAATTGCCCCACAGAGTGCGTGTGTTTGGCCCTGTTTCAATGCCAGAACCTCTGTCTCCTGTAGTCATCAAAATGCAGTTACTATTAGGGAACATAGGAAAACAAAGCTAAACAAAACACTTGTTTATTTCATGGACACCAGGGCCGGTGCCAGGCAAGGCTAACTACTTGTGCGCACGCGCGCACGCACGCACACACACACACACACACACACACACACAATTTTTTTCACAAGACTAATTAATCATAATATAATTAATCATATTCCATAGCACTGTCCTGGTATTTATCTTAAAATAAAAATTTATAAATTGTCAGTTGCATCTTACATGGGTTAAAAAATAAATCCAATCTGTATAAAACTGTGCCCCTCAAAGGTCAGTACTGCACCCCTCTGAGGCCTCCGCCCTAGGCGGCTGCCTAGTTGGCCTAATGATAGCACCGGCCCTGATGAATAGGCTTACCAGATCTCCAACTGGGAAAGAGTAACTGGCGTCTCTCCAGGGGGGGCGGAGCTCTAAGTTCCACCGAGGCTCCGGCCCTCTGTTACACCGGAGCATGAAGCGGCCCCGCCCCCTCGCCTTCGGAACCATTCAAGGCGGTGAAAGCGCTGCTTTCACTGCCTTGAATGGTTCCGAAGGCGAGGGGGCGGGGCCGCTTCGTGCTCCGGTGTAACAGAGGGTCGGAGCCTCGGCAGAACTTAGAGCTCCGCCCCCCTGCAGTAATGCTAGTGGACAGAGTGCTAGACCTTTAGGAGAAGGAATGTGGGCATTGTGTTCAGTGGGGCTTGCTTCTGAGTAGACATGCCTAGGATTGTGCTCTAAGGTTTAACAAGCTACACCTGCCCACGTTCCTTCTCCTAAAGGTCTAGCACTCTGTCCTGGTTGGAGATCTGGTAAGCCTAGACATGAAGAACAGCTTAATCACCCAGTTTCTCTCAACCAAAGCTCTTGGTTCCCATGCTATTCCGGACACGAAGCCCTTTTCAAGCAACAAAGAAATCCTCTAACCGAGCAATCTAGAAAGTCTTTTTCATAAAACATGGGTGCAAAACTGATATCCTTAGGCAACTCTTATATGAAATAATATTTTATTACAGAGAATAAGGAGACGGAAAAGAGCACTGCATAAATAAATGACTACTTAGCTAAATGCCTTTCTTTACTGCTTAGCTAAAACGAGTTACCAAACTCCACAACTTGCCTGTTCCAAAATGTTCAGGCTATTTCAGAACGCCCAAGGTGGCTCTGGCTACACGGCTTCTCCACCCTTGCAACTTGGAGCAGCTCTGGCCAAGTCATGCGTGCCAAATACATGAGTTGGATAGGATGAAAGAGCAGGAAAAGAGGGGAAGCCGCCTGTTCTGACTCTTCTGCCTGTTCTGACTGTTCTGACTCAAATCATCCCAGTTTGGTAATAGAACACTTCTAGATCCTCTGGCCAACTAATGCTGAGCAAGTGATCGATGACATCATGCTTTCCCCCACAGAACATTGTGCATTTCTTTGTCTTTCATCTTGGTAACAACTGAAAGGAATGGATTAGAAGACTACGTTTGAAAAATGTCAGGTAGAAATACTTTTTTTTAGTTGAAATGCCTATCAGCTTGTTACATATTCAAGGTGTGGTTACTAAACTTCAGGGCATGATGATTCACAGGGCAATCCTGTGTAACCTTGCCACCGGTGTAACAGTAGATGCACTGGTGTAAGTGCACTTACACCAGTGCATCTGCTCTTACACTGGTGCACGTTCAGCCAGTGCTAATTGACACTGGGTTATGCAGTTGTCGAGATATGAGTTTGTTACCACCTGTCAGGGAAGGTACCAGGAAAAGGCAGGCTGAGGATAGTGATGCCTAGTGGTTAGCATACACACAATCCTTCCTGTTCCCCACTTTCCCTTTATTGGACCAGCAGCTGAAAGGGGGAGAACTTTGATATTCACTGCCAACATCCCAGACTACAGAGACCAGGAAGATGGGGTCGCCTCGTGGGGACAACTTTGAGAAACACTGCAGGAGGGGAAAACTGGGATAGAAATCTTTTAATAAACAAATGTGCATTATGGCTCTCTATATAAATTCCATTCCTCAGCGTGTCCCTTAGGTTAAAATGGTTACCCACCCCTGCTCTTGGGGAAAAAAACACAACCTGTTTTGGAAATCCAGCCTTTGGTTTGGCTATCAAGACATTAAACAAAACTACTATATGAATGTTGGGATTCAGTTAATACATCTTTAATGCATCTCATTTGCCATGGTAGTCATAGCTGAAGTAAATTTCAGTTCTTAGTGCAATTGAGTAGAAAGTTTTCTTTTCTTAAAAAGTGATTAAGTACCAGTCACAAAACAGCAGCAGAATCCCAAAAACAGGAGTTTATAAATGGAGTTTTCAAGCAGAGCTGTCAAAAATATATCTTGCTGCTTTTCATTTATATGCAAATAGTTTGGAATATGCCTTGCATTTAGCTCAAATAAAATGCAGATATACGGAATATGTAAATAACTATCGATTTTGGGATGGAAAACTGCCCGTCTGCTGGCCTTGGATCAAGAAAATGTAATATGTTGCCTTTTGATTGTAACAGTCAGGTCCTGTGATGTTTACTCAGCTTGCTTATTGACAAGAAAATGTGTAAGGGACTGCAACCTAAGTCACAGTTACCACAATGTCACTACACTTCTTTCCAATTATTCCACCATTGATGAGTTTGTGATTCAAAAATCTATTGTTGAGATTAGGAAGCTGATTTTATCACCTTCAGGAACCTCTTATTTTTCTTTCAAATGTATACTGTACGTTTGATGCTTACCCAAAAAAAGCAGTGCCTCATAATACTGTTATAACCTGGGAACTCAATGTTGTGAAAGTCAGACCCTAATGCAATGCTCCCGCAGTATGCCTGGGATTTGACAAAAAAGTTACGGTAATTGTTAATGGTCCAGGATGTTTCTTCAATGGAAGATCTCCCTGGAAGATAGGAAAGCCATTTTGGACTGGGAAGTGATCAAAAGTGACATGAGCACATCTTTCCTCCCACCTGCCCCCCCTCCCTAGAACAAAAAGAAGTAGTTTTGCAGTAACCTCTGTGTAAGAACCAACAGGCAAAGTAGATCTGAAACAAACTGGAATGAAAACGGTGGGAGACAGTGAGCTATGAGTTGAAATATCTTGCGGTGTAGAGCTGTTCTCTGGAGAACTGGAAAATCTGTTGTTGCTTGTAGGAGTGCTTTGCTATCCACCTTAGTCTAATGCAGTGTTTCTCAAAGTGTGCTCCTAGGAGCCCTGGAGCTCCCTGAGGCCTCTTCAGGGACTCTCTAACTACATCATAAGTGGCCACCATCTGCCCCCTGCCTGGTTTAGTCATCCGTCCCTCCTGCCTCCCCTGTTCATGGCTCTCCTTCCTCATCCCCCTCCACGCATGTGCCAGCGCTCTGGGGCTCCCTGAGATTCCTTTAAGGAGTATAAAGGGCTCCGGAGACCGAAACGTTTGAGAACCACTGGTCTAATGCATCAATGACCCAGATCTTGGTAAATAAAACAAATATTATCAAGACCCCATAAGTCCTCCACAGGAACCCAGAATATGCCCATGGAACTTCACACCACTTGGGGACATGGAAAGTGCATGAAATAACATACTACAAAAATCCTACAATAAAAGGACTATATTTTAGATTTGAGTTACTCAATACGGGGATACTAGTCATATGAACTCCTCAAGGTTCTAACATGGGTCTGTGGTGCAACATCAATCAAGGTGATTGACCAAAGGTAGAAGCCACCCAAAATTAAGAAAATGGCTATGCGATTTGGCTCAAGTCCAGACAAATCCTAAAAGAACCACTGACTTATTCATTGGTGTCAAAGGAAAAAGGACTAATCAAGTACTGAAGTTGCAAATGAGAACCCATTGTCGAATGACCTAGATGCCTAATCAAGTGGTTATGAATTATTATATCCCATATGCTGTCTTTTACCTGGTTTACATGATGACATTGAAAAGCACTCTTTTTCCAGTTAAGCAGTTCACATGCTTAGCAGAATAATCAAGGCTCGTTAGCAGTGGTGTCTGAAAAGGAAACTCATAGGATAACTGACAGGAAAATAGGCTGCAAATGATATACCATTATGGGCCATTGGTATTACTTATGATAAATACAAGGGGCAGGAGAAAAATCACCATTCAATATGTATAAAGCTAGCAGAGTTTGTGATCAGCCCTGAACCAGAGAGAACTTGAAAGCAGAATGATTTCTAAAATTATTCCTAAAAATAAAAAAATAAAAAATCAACCCAAGATAAAACACAAGGACTCCCCGTTTTTATTTTATGACTAGCTAAAGTGACATCAAGTTGCAAGTGAGTGGAATGGAATATTTCAGTCTTATTTTATTACCCTTTGCCCTCCTGCTCCACACTAAGTCGAGTGCCTCACAGAGAGGAATATTTGACCCCATAGCAGACACTGGGAATTATCAGCACCTACCTGTATAGCCCCTCCATAGGAACTATTTCTTGATCTCTTTCAAGCAACATTTCTCAAACTGTGGGTCGGGACCCACTTGGTAGGTCGCGACCCGATTTCTGGTGGGACCCACAGAGCCTCCAAAAGACAGGTGATGAAAAGATCAGATAACTAATTGCCTCAAGCCCTGAGGCTATTCAAAAATCTAATTGCCCTATAAACAGCTGAGCTCTTGCAGTTTGCAAGCTTGTGTAAATATAGGAAGATAAATGTTGGAGCATTTTTTCCCAGTGCGTTTTTTTCCAAGTCCATCAATGAGATGGGGGCAGATGAAGACTGGGTCACATAACTAAGCTCCTCAAGTCTTGAGGCTATTCATTAGGGCTGACTCATTACGAGAAATGGGTTGAGGGGTTTTTTTTTTTTTGCTAACAAATAAATAAAATACCGTATTGTCCCGAGTATAAGACTCACCTGTTTATAAGACGCACCCTTAAAGTTTGGCGCCATTAAATTTTTTTAATTAAATCACTGGCATTAAATTGCAACAGCCTGATTATAAGACGCACCCCTAGTTTAAAAACTTAAATTAGGAGAAAAAAGTGAGTCTTATACTCAGACCAATACGGTATTACTTGTACATAAATATTTCTTTCTAGATCACCTCTTTTTTTATTAAAGTCCAAGTGTGGGTCCAAGTGTGACATTATAAAAAGTGAGTCCCGATTATAACAAGTTTGGGAACCACTGCTCTAGAGCGTAAAAAAGAACAATTGAGAGAGTTGGAAAATTGCTAGAATGGGCTTTTATAAACAGAAATGTTAAAACCAGCAAGTACAGTTGGTCCTTAGTATTCATGGGGGTTCCGTTCCAACTTCACAGAACCCACACGGATACTGAAATATTTGGACCAACATTAAAGCATGCAAGAAAGGAAAAACACAGTTTAAAAGCAGTTTGCTTACCTTTTAGAGGCAAACCGCTGCGTGTTCTTGCTTTTACTAGCTTAAACGGTGCTCCGGAAGCCTCTTCAAGGCCTCTTCCCTTCTCCCAAGATTGCCCCAGAATGCATTCAGGGGCGATCTTGGGAGAGGGAGGGGGAGTCACGCGAACCAGAAGAGGCTTCCGGAGCACCGTTTAAGCTAGTAAAAGCAAGAGCATGCAGTGGTTTGCCAATTCCCTCTAAAAGGTAAGCAATCTGCTTTTAAATATTTTTTTCCCTTTCTTGCATGGTTTAGAGTGGACCCCCGGTATCTGCGTTGAGACAAATCCACGGATGCCGGATCCACGGATAGCAGGGGTCCACTGTATTGGACAAGATGATGATAAAAATACTGGAGTCTATTAACCAAGGTGTCCACAACATAGAGTGGCATCATACTCTATATGCACTGAACTTATACAGCAAAGATGGATCCCTTGAACCTTCCTGAGGGCCCAAATCAAGGTCGATTCACCATTTGTGAGATGGGAGCACAGCTACATTCTGCAGACTGCCCAGGAGTGTCTGTCTGATGACAGTAATGAATAGCACTATTGAGGGAAAGGCAGGCACATGGTTCATAGCTTGTTCCCAGAACTGATAAATTATTATTTGACTGATAGGAAACGAGTTTATTATTGGCCTCCAGAAAAATACCCTGCAGCAAGCTCATTTACTGCACATATGGCTGCAATAGATACTGTAAATCCATTTTCTAAATATGTTTTCCTCCAGGACAATCTTGACAATAGGCCCATATCCCCTTCCTGAAGAAGTAATTCCCTTAATCCATTTTGCCACTGAAACTCAACTACAGTACACTTCAATGGACCTATTGTGGATGACACTTTTCTTCAGGCTAAGGGAATAAGTGGTCTCTTACTTTGAAACAAAAACATTATTGCTTGCTTTTGACTTGGTGAAGATCCAGAAACACCATGCAATACGCTCTCTCTCTCTCTCTCTCTCTCTCTCTCTCTCTCTCTCTCTCTCTCTCTCTCACTCACTCACTCACTCACTCACTCGCCATTCATATATTATGAACGTTGAATATGTGTAGAACAACTTTTATCTTAGAATGACTTCGGATATCCTATCATGCAGTAATAAGCAGATGTACCTAACAGCATCCCACAGGGGAATTTAGCAGGCTGGAGGTCTCTTTGGGGTAAGGAAAAATTTGTTCGCTTGCCCCAGGTTAAGCCCCAGCCAGCACAATGGGTTAACTTGGACTTCTGCAAACTATATACTGTAGCTGGTGCAAGTGCATTGATTCGTGTCGGTGGATCAGGCCTGGGAAGGGGGATAGGACATGGTGTGCACCAGAACTGCTGATCCCACCCCCCTCCCAGGGCTGAGTGGGCTGTGATTGGCATTTTGTGGATCTACTGTACATATCCAGAAGTGGAAGAAACCAGTGGAAACCAACAACCCTTCCTGAACTTGTGAAAACGGCCACTAGTTGTCTTGGACAATGGCAGGCTATATACATATAATTGTCTGCACAGCATATATTTGTCACACCAGAACTTTCCCAATTCATCACAATGGATTTAAATTGAATAAACTGACCGCAGTGCGTCAGTTATCCTCATGCAAAGCTTTGGGTATAAACATGATATGGGAAACTGTTGCCTGCAGTTCGGAGACCAGAATTATTACCCTTACAATTCTACATCCTGTGTGAAAGCAGAACAGTAGAAGCACAACGTGGAGAAATGGAACGCCATGTAATTTGCCGTGCAAATGGTTCTGCAAAGGTGGAGGACCACCCAATAAAAATATAATTAGAGTTCCCTGCAAACAATCCAGTTAAACGATATTAGAAGCAATTTCAATGCCATTTCAGAAGCAGCAGTGCATTTTGGGAGCATTGCTATTGGCAAGGGAACAACTGTGCGCTTCCAATAGATGTGGGCGTGCAAAAATCAATTGAATAATAGTAACTCACAACCATTGTGTGTTTTTTTTAATTTACTAACCTTGAGAAACATGATCAAAGGGGGGGGGGCAACGTCAACAGAAATCAGGAAGTGTGAGCAGCAAGATAAATGTTCAGCTGCCTGAAGTGAGCAGAGGGTGGTAACTACCTTCTCTGTTATTACCAAACACCTGACTAATCCTGTTACAGAAAATAGAATAATATCAGTCAACATGTTATTTTGCTGATCAAATAAGTGGTTGTAAAGGCTTTTTTCCCCTCCAGGTGCAGCTGCACAAACTGCTTTCGGTCCGTTCCTTTTTAAAGGGATGTTTTCCATTCGATACATACTCCTACCAACCGCAGTCTTATTTGCTTGATCCAGCAGAGTGAGCTGTACCGGCCTCCGTGCCGGCGCTGCTTACTCCAGAGGAGCTTTACGGCACTTTTGCAAGTACAAGTACTCCTTAGCCTGGCGGAGCACATGCTCCGCCGGCCTGAAGTTAGGCAGGATTGTGCCGTTAATTAGGCCACTAGCTGATGAAAGCACGTTAAATGTACTTCTAATATTCTGAAACGGCTTATCTGAATATGTGTACGCTTATCCCGGAGGTATAGGAATGGAGTTTATGTCTGTTGAAGACACACATGAATAGTTTTTGGCCTAATGTTAAGAACATAAGCTGCCAAAGAAGTTGGCAATCAAACAACTGCAAAGCCTATGGACCTGTCACTTACTTACAGTTATCACTTTAGAAAGTGTGAGAATCCTGGTGTTACTACTAAATGCTACAACAACTCTGTTGACAGTAAGAACAGTGAGCTACTTTGCATCAAGTTTCAAATACAAAGAGATCAAACAGTAAGCTTTGAAAGTTTAATGTGACAGGGATATGGCATTTTATTCCCACTAATTTTTTAAAAAATATTGCACCTCCAGTTTGCTTTGCTTCCAGTTATTAAAGCCAATAGAAAAATGGGCAAAATTTTCAGCTGGACAAGGATCAAATCTTCTGGGAACAATTCCACACAGACCCATTATATAAAGTCAGCCTGCATGAGGGGGTGCAATCAGACCCACTGCATACAATGCAAAAACAAATGAGGCGCATTGTTCCGTGTCAGAACATGTTACCACAGCAATTTCTCCTTTTGTTTGAAAGGTATTTACTCTCAGACTCCAACCTTTTATTTGCTCATTGTTTCCCTTATCACACTTGCCATGTCATTTTAGAACTGAAGCGTCTGTAAAAATGTTCTATTACAACTCAGGTTTACAGGACACAAAGGTAATTTTCCTGTCAGAATGACAGCAATCATGTCAGCTACCAAAAAAAAAAAAAAAAACCCTGCAGATAATAAGTCTGCAGAAGGCCTCTTGGGCCAGCTAGTAAATGTTCTAAAGGTTTCTTTGAGGGCACACAAGGCAGTGCCCTTAACAAAACTGGTGGTGTGTTCTCTTTATTTGCCTCGCGGAAGGCGAAGCATATATGTTCTGCATGGTCTAACCATTCTTCGTATTTTTCTAGACAAGTTTTGGATTTATTACTTTGGCAAAGAAAAGTTTAAATGACAACACGAAAACACAGGAGGAAGTCAGAAATGGATACATGTTAATTTAACCTGTTCTCCATGTGAATGTTAGCAAGAGTATCTAAACACCACTGGCAATGTCATCTACATTAACCTCTTAACCAAGGCCTACATCAGAAATTTGTTCAGATCTAAAGCTGGTGTAGCATAGTGGCTGGACATTTAAGTTGTGAATCAGGACTTCCTTGCTTTGAATCTCACTTCTGCCATGGTGGCACATAAGAACATAAGAAGAGCCCTGCTGGATCAGGACAAAGGCCCATCTAGTCCAGCTTCCTGTATCTCACAGTGGCCCCACCAGATGCCTCAGGGAGCGCACACAACAACAAGATACCTGTATCCTGTTGCCACTCCCTTGCACCTGGCATATAGAGAAAACCTACTTCTAAAACCAGGAGGTGTTGCTTATGGCTTGTAACTTGACGGACTTTTCCTCCATGAATCTATCCAATCCCTTTTTAAAGGCATCTAGGCCAGGTGACATCACCACATCCTGTGGCAAGGAGTTCCACAGCTTAATTACACTCTGGTTAAATAATTTTTTTCTTTTGTCTGTTCTTTTGTCTGTGGCCTTAAGCAAACTACTCTTTCTCAGCCCCAGACTGGGCCCCCCAGTTGCACTATGGAGATCATAATACTTATCCCACAGGGCTGGTACAGATCCTTTCCATGCTCAGAAAGCTCAATGCAAATTTTCTGTGGATGAGATTGAATATCGCTTATTCTAGATTCTAATATGTGACGAAGGGTGTGGCAGCCGGCGTGGGCAACTTGCACCAGATGCTATGCCCTCTGATAGCAGCTGGCATGTCCCCTTTGTCTCTGCGGACTTGAGCCAGCTAAAGAGCAGAGGGGATCCATTGGCAATCAGAAGGGGTAAGGGAGAATATGGAGGGGTAAGGGAGAATATTTTCCCTTTCCCCTCCCAAGCCTCCTGATCTGTCCCTTCACCATAGCATACAGCACAGCCTGTTTTGGCACAGCTGCATGCTATGGCAAAGGAAAGGGTAGGATTGGGCTGTTACCATTTACGGTGAAGCAGGCATACATTGCTTAGGGGCAGAATTTAACAATTGCCAGAGTTACTGACAAAGTGCATATTAAAGGGCAATGCATGTGTCATGTTTAGTACATGTTTTGACCTGGTAGTTTTTTTCTATAACAACAACAACTCCAGGGTGAGTGTAGTGAAACTGTAGTAGGGGCCTTTAATTCTTTGCTCTGCCATAGTTCCAATTCAGGTCACATCCCACATACTATTTACAGTAGGAAAAAAGATTCAACTGAAAGCCGATTATTGTTTTCTTGCTACTGAAAACAACAATAAGGGGGCTGATGGAGATGGAGAGGCAGAGGCCTAAATCCCCCTGCTACCCCCATTTCCTTTACAGGCTTCCCATTGTGTGGGTGCTGAGTGTGCAGCCCTGTTGCCCTTGAGAACCAGCCCACCATAATCAGTCTGAAATGGCCCACTTCACCCCGCTCCATGAGAGGGCCAGCCCTGCACCTGGTTTGCAAAGAGAAAGTGCATTGTGTTGCAAGCACATGCCATCAGCCCCCAGGAAGCTCAGAAATGTGAGGTAGAGAGAGTTACACACTCTCCTCCATCCTGCTCTATTGCTTCAATCTTCTTGGCTGCTTCTCCAGTCTGGAGCAAAACCATCAACGGACATCCTCCTTGACATCTTCAATCCTCTGCCTAAAAAACAGCGGTGTAGCAGCACCCGCAAGCGGGGTGGTGGTGGCATACAAACTGCCACCCCTCATGGTCTTACCGCTGGAAGTGATGTTGCCCCCACCGCCGTTGCATTGCACCTCAGAGACACAGGGCAGGCGCGAGGGCCCAAGATTTCCAACGCCGCCCACCCGCTTTTCCTCTGATGCCGCCACAGTTACGGCGGTGTTGTCGTGCCCTCCCCACCCACTTTGTTGCCTTGCCCCCGCCCCCCACGTGCCTCCCGGGGGCCCCCACCCCCACCTGATGCTTCTGATAAAGAACGTCTGACATCCCACACATGCTCCGTAAAGCTCCTGCCGATCTCACAAGAGTTGGCACTTGGGTGCCGTCAAGCCATTATTGCGGTCAAGTCAGCCAAGCGGCATTGTCAGCTCTGCCTCCTCCTGTGAAAATTGGGATGTTGTTGCACCCTGGCCTGTAACAGTTGGAGATCAGATGCCAGGGCAAGTCCAGGACCTCCAATCGCCAAAAACAGTATCAGACACACAGTACCAGCACATCTGAGCTCCAGTAAAAGACATGTCAATAGCCTGTAGATACTTCAAACCTGAGTAGAAAAATAATCATTACATGAAACTCTCAAATCCTGACTAAAACACTTCTGATTGCAGAAAATAACTACTAATTCTTTAAAGGCCCATCAAATATGCATATTTAACTAACAAGAGGTAAATGAATAATTTATCCAAGATAGGATGGAAAGGGAAGAAGACATTAAAATGTTCTACATAGATCCTTTTTTCCCCCCTTTTTGGTTCAGAAAAGCTATTACAAATTCTCTGGCGTGTTGCTCTGTGCTACATATCTTTAGTGCTCTGAAGTCATTACAAATGTGTTCCAAATTTAAGGAAGGTGCACTTCTGACATGCAGCAATAGCTGAACAAATATTCTATTAAGAGTCTTTTGGAAAGAGATTGCTTTTAAGTGTTCTTTTTAAATTGCTGTTCTACACGAGTAATTCATGCTGGAGGAAGAGCTTGCTACAGTTTAATGAAATTAGCACGGCCTCTAAAGCATCATTGTATTTCTACTGAAATTTACAGAATGCATATTTTTTTCAATCTGTATTTTCCTGTGCGTTTAGGTTACCGTTACATATTTTGTCGATTTGCCATCAACTCTTCTGCCAGTAAGCATAAAGACTTGCAAGAACAGGGTTTTTTTAGAAAGCACAGAACAGTATGCGACTAAAATGCCAGTATACTAAATTTCATTGATTGCAAAAGGATAATGAAATCCCATAAGACGAAACTAATGAGGACCAGGCTAGCAAAACCTAAACTGAAAGATCCTTAACAGAATTGCACTTCGTTTTGCTTCTCCCTGCTGCCTAAAGCCAATGTGAATGTGCTTCAGCGGCTGAAGCATAATTCTCTTTCTTTAAAGAATATAGCTGGGTAACTGCCCTCTTATAAAGATGACCCACTTTTTCAAGATGGCCCTGGTTGCTTTGTCCAACAAAGGGTTAAACACGTCATCTTGGGAGGTGGGTAGTTAATTATAGCAACACGTCATTGGTCTGACTCTCTTCAGGCTTTATGCTGTTGACATTAGAGCAGTAGTGTAGCTAGAGGGGGGGCACGCACTAAGTGATGCAAGACGCTGCAACTCACCGTGTAAGCAGCCCCTCCCACTCGCCATCGGAGTCATTCCAGGCAGCGACAGCAACACGCAGGTGCTCACCGAATCAAACGGAGTCTCCAGCGTGCTGTCATCACTGCCCAGAATGGCTCCGATGGCGAGTGGGAGGGGCTGCTTACACAGTGAGTTGCAGCTTCTTGCATCACTTAGCGCGTGCCCCCCTCTAGCTACGCTACTGCATTAGATTTGCTAAAGGTAAAGGTAAAAGTATCCCCTGACAATTAAGTCCAGTCGTGTCCGACTCTAGGGTGTGGTGCTCATCTCCATTTCAAAGCCGAAGAGCCAGCGTTGTCCAAAGACGCCTCCGTGGTCATGTGGCCGGCATGACTCTCCTTGCCGCAGCGCGTAGCATGCGGCTGGAACACGGAGCGCTGTTTACCTTCCCGCAAGCGGTACCTATTTATCTACTCGCATTGACATGCTTTGGAACTGCTAGGTTGGCAGGAGATTAGATTTGCTAGGTTGCCCCAAATGACAGTTTTTCCAGCTTTCTTCTTTTCTCAGGTGGATGAGTAGCAAAAGTTAATCTCAGACTATTTTTGAGCTGCCATAGTTACTACAACTCTCCCCCCATTTTTCAAGACTTAGTGGTCTTGTGACCCTACCAAGCCCTGCTGTGTGACATCACCAGGTTCCAAAATCAGGTCACATCAGAAATCTCAGATGTTTGGATGCACCTGACTTGCTAACCCTGATAGCACACGAGATAGTCCCCGCCCCCCCAGTGCACATGCCAACACATGTTTAAAAGCACACCTGGTAACA
Source organism: Plestiodon gilberti rubricaudatus (assembly GCA_026170595.1). Classification (NCBI taxonomy): domain Eukaryota; kingdom Metazoa; phylum Chordata; class Lepidosauria; order Squamata; family Scincidae; genus Plestiodon; species Plestiodon gilberti. The sequence goes on along the minus strand of JANXHW010000003.1, from coordinate 178,807,072 downwards.
CTTGCACTGAGATCCCATATAGCGGCCAATTGTACAGCTCAGTGGCTTGGTGAGGAGTAAAGAGGAGACAAAGATGAAAGGTGCCACAAAGAAACCTTTACTGTGAGGTCAGATAATTTTACAATAATAGTAAAGGGGAATCAAAATAACGCCATTCAGTGTTTCTTAGCCATTCACACAGTTAAGTCCTAAGTTATACAGAGGTTAGGTCCTATAGAGAGAGAGAGAGAGGAGGAGAGGAGGGGAAAGGAACTCCTTAAAAGAGAAAGGGGTATGTAATAACGCAAACATAGAGGGGGGGGGAAGGAGACATAGGGAAATTATGCTGGTTACCAGGGAGACCTGGGGTGGAAAATTGGGGGGGGGGGTTAGGGTAATGGACTATCCACACTTTCCAGAACACTGATGCCACTGGCTGATGAAACCTTGCTCACGCCTCACCCCCTCCCAACTGGAAAATCACAGCTATTGCCAATCCTCTAATTAAATCTAACTGTTCTCAACCTTGAAGAAGAGATGCCAAGAGATACCCAGGTGCCCATTCTGGGAACGGTGATAAGCCCTTCCTCCCTTATACAGCAAGGCACAGCATTTCATTGCCTCTCAAAATGGCTCCTGGCCGAACAAGATGGGAGTTTAAGCCAAGATGGATTTTTCACTTCCTTCACACCATGCATAACTGTATAAGTCTCCATCATGTCCCTTTATTAATTGCCTTTTCTCCCAAGCTAAAAAGCCCCAAACTCTGTAGCCTTACCTTGTAAGGAAGATGCTCCCAACGCTTTGATAATTTGGCTTGCCCTCTGTTACAACATTTCCTGCTTCTACAATACTCTTCTTGAGGTGTGGCATTATCTTTGCATTTATGGGGTGTCCAGAGAGCCAATCAAAAGGCACCCTATTAGAACAGCTCAAGCAACATTCATCTGAACAGTGGACTGTTGGCCTATACCCGCCTCCAGAACAGTACCTTGATCACAGGACTGGCAGCTGGAACCTGCTACTATTTCTCACTAGGAATAAATACAGAGATCTTTCTATGCCTCCTGCTGACTAGCAGGGGTTTCTAGTGTCCTCTATTTTCCATCTATTAAAAAAATCAGTAAATTTAAAATCTGATGGGGGCAAGCTCAAGTACCTCTTTTGCTCCTGACTGCTGGCATCCATCACTAAATGATGTTACATAAGCTTGTGTCAGACACTGCTGGCCCAACCAGAAGGTAAGCTGAAGTGGGTTGCATTGGCAGCAATTTTAAGGGCTCCAAGGGGGCAGTGGATTTGGGGTAAACCTCACCCCAGGTCTGCCACCACTGCCTCCCTCCCTCCAGCCCACTGCCGATGCAAGGCTCAATGATCCATTTCCCACTCTCATGCGCAAGAAGTGGATCATCTCCCTCCTTACCTTGTTCCTCATGCCTTAAATCCAGAAGTACAGGACACCCAGTTTTATTTACAGGTACAGTGTGACTGAAGGAGCTCCTTCGTTCCTGCCACCCCTTTAAAGAATTACCCGAGTACGTCCCAGAAAGCACATGAGACAGGAATATGGGTACAAAGGGTCACTTTATTGAAATACAGGAAAACAAGATCATAGGTAAAGAGGATATCTACAGGCTGGGGTCAGGGGGTGACACGCGCACGTAAGAAGCACTGAACACGGGCATACATCCTAATGACTGCCCAGGGCGGAGTTACAACCCGGACTCCAAGCCGTCGCCCCTCACCTGAGGAAGCCGACTTATCCACGCCGACCCCTAGCGGGTCAGGGCAGCAGGAACCGTTGCACCTCCCCCGGCCGGGGAGCCAAAGGGAAGCTCACGTGATCCCAGTCAAGGGCCCCCCCCCACCGGTCCCCATGCCGGAGAGCAAAGGGGAGATGGATGGTGGGGGGGGCGCGTCCCTCGACCTTACTGCCCTCGGGTTCACTCCCTCAACCCAGCTTCAGCCTTCTTACCCCTGACCCCCAGCCAATTAGTGACCGGTTAGCAGAGGGATCAACATTCCCCTTATAGTCTGAGGTAGGCGAAAAAACTACATAACCCTTGGCCAATCAGGTATGCAGAAAAATTCCTACCCGGCCCCCAAACGGGCGACCAGCGCAGCCCAGACTGTAAACTAGGGAGGGAGGGTGGGTTAACCGTTGCTGCGCTCAGGTGGAATGGGGAAGAATGTGGCGAGGAGCACTTGCCAGGTGACGCTCCTCCCACACCCCACCCCTGTAATACTACCTGGGGGCGTTGCCACCCCCACCCTGCTCAGGTGCCTTCCTTCCGACCGTGTAAAGACGAGCATCGCTGTAGGGGATGCTCGGCCTTACCCGAGTACGTCCCAGAAAGCACATGAGACAGGAATATGGGTACAAAGGGTCACTTTATTGAAATACAGGAAAACAAGATCATAGGTAAAGAGGATATCTACAGGCTGGGGTCAGGGGGTGACACGCGCACGTGAGAAGCACTGAACACGGGCATACATCCTAATGACTGCCCCGGGCGGAGTTACAACCCGGACTCCAAGCCGTCGCCCCTCACCTGAGGAAGCCGACTTATCCACGCCGACCCCTAGCGGGTCAGGGCAGCAGGAACCGTTGCACCTCCCCCGGCCGGGGAGCCAAAGGGAAGCTCACGTGATCCCAGTCAAGGGCCCCCCCCACCGGTCCCCATGCCGGAGAGCAAAGGGGAGATGGATGGTGGGGGGGCGCGTCCCTCGACCTTACTGCCCTCGGGTTCACTCCCTCAACCCAGCTTCAGCCTTCTTACCCCTGACCCCCAGCCACCAGGGAGGGTCAGCCTAGCGCTTGGCCCTCACCGCCCAGATGGAGCCAAAAGGCACCGGAGGCCAGCCTGTAGATCTCCCAAAAGGATATCATTGCCCTGATCTGTAAGGTGAACCCCATCCCCCCTAAAAAGAGGCACCGCGGAATAGGTGATGGCGGGGTGTTTAATCACCCGGCCACCGCACTGACGGACATAACCACCCACCATGTTGTTAATCTTCCTGCGAGCCTTGTCGACACCAGCTAAGCTACGTGCCCCCCTCCAGGCCCGCCGCTGTAAGAGCTCGGACCAAATAATGACCAAGCCTGGGACTCGATACCGGAGCACCTCGAGGTCCTCGCACATCCGCTGACGGAGCGCCAGGCCCCTCGACTCCGGCAAATCGTTCTCTCCGAGGTGTATAACCAAGGCTTCAGGGGGCCCGTGGCGCGCGACGAACTCCTCCACCAGAGGGAGCAGTTGCCCCCACCGCATCCCACGCTTGCCGGCCCAGGAGATCCGAACTTGTCCGCCCAAGCCGAGCTGGGTCCCAAAAGCGCAGGAAGCCGCCCTTTTTCGTGCCCAAAACACGATTGAGTGGCCGCAGATGAGCACCTGACTACCTGTAACATGAATGAAAGCAGGTGAAAAAGGAAGGGATATGGACCTCCCAGAGCGCAGCAACAGGCAGCACATGGAATTACAGACAACAAGCATGCAAGGTACATAACATATGCAGATGGTGGGCATTAGTACGGGAAGCCCCCCCCCACCCGGGGGGGCGTAGGGCACACCGGCCCTTGCAGCGGCAACCCGCATATCCATATACATCACTGCCTTATATACCTCTTATAAGCAGTTGATCGCCACCGCCCGATCCTCTGAATGACCTGCCCGGCCAGACCCCACGATGCAGCGGCAGTAGCAGCGCCAATGCGCAAGGAATGCAGGCTGTAGCTAGAGGGCGCGAGCCCAAGGGCCTGAAGCGCCTTCAAAAACAGGGCCCGAAACTGAAACTGGGTCAGCGGAAGTCCATCTTGGTGCTGGAAAAGCGCCCCATCAATGGCCAATGAGCTTTGCAGATAGTGCTCGAGGGCATGCACCGGGCAAATGGGTAGGCCCGGGACCTTCTTCAGATGTACCTGGTTCCCCAAGGCCCGTTGGTCGGTTTTGGAAACTCGTAAACACAACACCACCCCCTCCACCGTTGCTGCGCTCAGGTGGAATGGGGAAGAATGTGGCGAGGAGCACTTGCCAGGTGACGCTCCTCCCACACCCCACCCCTGTAATACTACCTGGGGGCGTTGCCGCCCCCACCCTGCTCAGGTGCCTTCCTTCCGACCGTGTAAAGACGAGCATCGCTGTAGGGGATGCTCGGCCAACTAGAAGTCTTGCACTTCTGGGTTTGATGAAACTTTGCAAGAAGCCAGGTGAAGAGCTTTTTGTCTTTCTTTTCTATCAGAGTACTCTGCATTGGCACAAGGCTGCCAAATGCAGCTGCTATAAGGTTTACATAAGCCAAATGATTATGCCAAAAAGAAAATGCAAGATGAAATGGAGGATGGGGGGGAGCAAAATGCTCTCAACCCCCCCCCCAACATACCTTTCAGAGCAATCCAATCCAACTTACACCACCGGTTAACCAGTGGGGGTGGACAGGGCGGGAGGCTTTGGAGGGAATGGGAAGGGGAGATTTAAATCCCCTTCGAATCCCCCTTTGGAGGCGATTTGAATCCCCTTTTTGTTCTGGGGCCTCCCGTTCTCGCTGCACCGCTGGTTACACCGTTGGTGTAAGTTGGATAGAACTGTGCTCTTTGTGAATTACCATAGTACATTTTAATAAGGATAATCCTGGATATACATTAGCAAGAAAAAAAAAATACTTGGCATGTGTGATTATGCAAGGTTATCCTTTTTGGGAGGTCATACCTTATTTCCCTATAAAGAATGATCATCATGGTCTTCTGCGGTAAAGTATTGGTTAAACAGCCATTGATGGCAGTGGCCATTACTCCAGAATGACAATGCATTGTATTATGGACATCAATTTTCTTCATTAAAAACCATGCATTTTATTATTTATTTTATTTACAGTATTTTTACCCCGCCTTTCTCCCCGAAGGGACCCAAGGCGGCTTACAACATAAAAAATACAATACAATACAAAACATAATCACATTTTAAAACAGTAAAAAATAATTAACAAAACTAATAAAAACATCTAAAAATTAATTTAAAAAAAGATTACATTTAAAACAAGATCATAAAAACATTTATGCATTCGTATTTCACATCTATTGTCTATGATGGCATGTGCCTTTCATTTTTTCTTTCTTTCTTTTAAGGTAGCCACAGATCAATCAACAGGAAACACACTGATTCAGGTCAATTGAGTAGTATCACCAGGTTATTCAAACAACACTTTTAACCGCTTCACCTTTAATCTCTTTGTATGCAGGTCTATAACAGCGACTGCACCTTCACTATGCCATTTACCCTTGCGTGAATTGCTTTATTGCGGAGAAATATTTTAGAATTAGCTTGACTCTAGAAACATTTCTGAACCGAACACATGGAAAACCATCTCTTACCATTCTAAATATACTTATTTTTCCTAGTATTGGATGCATTAAATATTGTAAATATACTGTAATCTTGGGGAAGGTATCTTTAAAAAAGGGGTGGGATGCAGTTTATGCATTAGGGAAAGTTACAGCATAGATGGGGAAAATGTTTTACTACAAAGGGGTATGCCATTTCTTCAGCTTTTCATGACTTGTTGAACAATGGCAATGTATCTAGCAAGGTGAATTCATAGCAATTCAGAATAGACAGCACAGACCTATACTGATCCACTCAGAAGTGAGCCCTACTGACTTCAAAGGGACTTACTCCCAAAAACGATTTAAGGTTTTCATAGCCAGCAATGATTTTTGAATGTCCAGAAGTTAACGGGTAAAAGGCCATGACAGATGCAAAAAACAAAACAAAACAAAAACCTGAAGTAAAATAATAAAATAGGGACGTAATAGATAGGGACCTAAAATACCCGAACCACACACAGAATCGCAGGAACGCTGGTCCGACCCCATCAAACCCACAAACTGGATGAAGACAGTTTGCGCAGACAGGGCAAAGACAGTTTGGAAGACAAGGACATCACGTTTGCAAAAAATCCCAGACCAACAGTGGCACATAAGCAGATCTATCTCTAAATGCCAATTCAGCAAAAAGGGGAGATGAGAAAACGGAAGACAACACTCTGAATGCGGCAGCGGGAGAGAGGTGTGGACAAATGAATGGGAGCCTTATCACATCATTACGTACACAACATGACACAAGGACCAGGTCCCCGCTCATATCCATAGCCAAAAATATCCAGACCTATCCGAAACATTCAGATAAGGGGGGGGGGCAGAGGATGGGACAAGGTCAGCGTCTATCAAACCACAATCCCACAAACCCAGTACAGTGCAGCACATCCCCAGCTCCACAAGCTGGAGCTATAACCAAATTAACTCCCGGCATAGTGGAAGGAAACCCCAAACTAAACACCAATGCACCTCATACCTAGGCAAAAACACCTTCCTAATACCTTACTCCCAATGGAACTTACTCCCATTTGTTTCTAGGATTGCAGCCTCACAGCACAATCCTAACCAACTTTCCAGCACCGGTTAGGATTGTAGCCAATAGTGTAACTAGGGTGGAGCGCGTGGTTCAGCTGAACCAGGCGCCCACCGCTGCAGGGGCGCTGCGGCGACTTGCGTCCGACTCGCAAACTCGAGTCCGACTCGAGTCCAAGAGACTCGAGTCGGGAAATTGAAGGAGGGGTCAGGGCAGTGGGCACACGGCCTCACTGTCACTCACTCACTGTGTGAAGGCGGAAGGCTGAAGATCTTCTGGCTCGCCTGCGCACGCGGGGAAAAGGAGTCCAAGAGGCGCCGTGGGGAATTGAAGGTCGGACACACACCAGCCACGTCACTTCCGATGCGCCGCGCTGCCGGCTGCCAGCGCTTGAATGCATGGAATGGAGGTAAGCTGGTGTGTCCGCGCTGGGGGGGGTGCCCGGTGCAGGGTCCCGCCGGGTCGCCCACCCCCTGGAGGTCGCCCCCACCCCCTGGAGGTCGCCCCCACCCCCGGAGCGCGACGCAGCCTACCGGCTGCGCCAATATATATATAAAAAAGTTCCCTAGGGGCGCAAAATTCTCCCCTGAACCGGGCGCCAAATAAGGTCGCTACGCCGCTGATTGCAGCCCAAAGGATTGCAGTGCAATGCAGCCAAAAGGTAAGGGAACGAATGTTCCCTCACCTTGAGGAGGCCTCCATGACTGCCCCTGCACTGCAAAATGCAGTGTGTGCCCTGCTGGCACGGCTACACCAGCGCAGGAAAGTTGGTTAGGATTGTGCTGTCAGAGACTGAAAAAAGACATCTCACGTTACTTTTGAAAGACACAATTCCCAGGAACCGCCGTCAGAAAATAACTGCTCTTGTAAGCAGTCATCTCAAGTGAGCAATGGAACATTATTGATGCAGAGATCATGATTGCTCTATGAACGGGAAAACTTGCAACTTGCAATTTTCCGGTTCATGAAAGGCAACCTGCAATCTCATGTGAGTTGGCTGTTTCTGGGTTATGCTACTCAGAGCAGGCTGCTCAGCTGAGCAACTGGTTTGCAGAGGTGTTTAGCTTCTTGACCAACCTACTGATACCCCTGAAGGGATAAACTATAAGGTGGTGTATGGGCCTCTTTAGCTGGTGCGTGTCCAGGGAGGCCAAGTAAGGCCTGCCTGGCCTGGGAAGGGCCGTTGGATACTGGCCCAACCTAGTGCCAATATCCCTGCCCCCTCCAAGGCTAGGCCGGCCAATGGCCCCCTCCCTCATCACCCCTGCCCATCCTCTCCTCGCCCCTGTGCCAACCCGCGCAATACTCCCCTGGGTTGGCCAGCGCAGATCTGGTTAGGTGGCAGTGTGAGCGGTGCCGGCCTCCTCGTCGCCTCCCCTTACACATGAGGAGCTGCAAAAGTGCTTCACGGCACTTTTGTGACTCCTTAGCCAGTGGAGCGCATGCTCCGTTGGCCTATTTCTGCACAGGATTGCACTGCAAGAGCAGAGTTTCTGGATCTCATCAAAAGATTCCTCTTTTCCAAATAATTCTTGCCCCTGTGGTCCTACCTCTGGCACTGCCCAGGCATTTATGGGTATCTTCTGAGGACTGTGGCTGAGCTGGGGTCACTAGGTTCAGATGCAATTTGGGGGGGAATGGGCAAACAAGCAGAGGCGTTCCTACTGTGGGGGCGGTACTGTAAGTTGTGCCCCGTCCTAGTCCCCATTTACAAGTCGGCACAAGGCGGCCCCGCCCCCTTGCCGTCGGAGCCATTCCGTGCGGAGAAAGCAACGGGCAGCTGCCCGTTGCCTTCTCCGCATGGAATGACTCTGACGGCGAGGGGGCAGGGCCGCCTCGTGCCGGCTTGTAAACGGGGACTAGGATGGGGCACAATTTACAGTACTGTCCCCAGCATAGGAACGCCTCTGCAAACAAGGTAGAAAAACTCCTACCCTTCTAAGTTGTAGCTGTTCATCCTTGACAACAACACCAGACCAGGTTCATAGTATAGAGAAACTGGTATTATAAAACAATATATTTATTTCTGTTTCCATTTATATAATATCTTTTTTTTTAGTCCTGGTACAATTCTTTACAAATTTTCTTAGGAGGAAGTAAATACCACTAAACGTAGCGGAGCTTGTATCCAAGTAAGCATGCAAAGGAAAAGGCTATAAGGCAAGTTTACAAATGTATCTTAAAAGAAATGTTGTAGCAGAATGCAACTACTTTAAAGGGGGACGGAATCTCATTTCATCAAATGCTAATGATTGGGTATGTATTACGCTTACTTGGCAAAAGGATTACTCCCTCACTCCAAAATGAAGGAGGGAACAGCTGGCATTGCCTGGCACCAGAAAATGGATGCCTGGGACAGAGCACATAGAGGAGAGAGCTATTTTGTAACAACCAATTTCTTTTAATTAACACATTTAAAATTATATCATAGGAAGAGGGGAAGAAACGCCAGGAAAACAGAACAATTATGCATAGGGTTCTCTATAGAATGGTGACTTTGGTTCAATAAACATTAAAAAAATGAGAGCACATTTTAATTGCTTCCTTTCATAGATGAAATTGACAATTTGCCTACATTGGGAAAGTTCCTCCTGTAAACCCAGAAACAGTATCGCAAAATCTATCACCATTTATCATCCGAAAGGGTGCAAGTGACTTTTGTGCTCAGTTCTATGCAATTGACAACCCAATCCTATTCAGGGCCTACGACAGCCGATCTTCCAATCTGCTGCCATAAGTCCCGGTCTGGAGCTGCAAATGCCGTGCTGCAGTCATGCGCTTTGGAGCCACCACAGCAAACAGCCAGAGGCCCTGCATGTGTGCCACCCATTCATCCAGCCCATTCCAGAACAGGTAAGGTGAAGCCAGAGGCAGTTCAGAGGTGGTTCAGGGGAAGAGTGGGGTGGGAGGGGGAAGATTGCAGTGGTACATGCCAGGATCCTGTCCTGCTTTTCCCAGTCTGACACACCTCATGAGGCTCCTTGGACTTGTGACAGCTAAATAGCTGGCATGGGTCCAAGGAGACCAATTGGTGACCAGGCGACTTACAGGGTGGTAAGTAAAAAGGATTTTTACTTACACTTCTGGGCCATCTGGTTGTCCCCCCGCACCATAGAATGCAGTACTTTTCCCCATGAATTCAGGAGTGGGAGTGGGGTCACACCTGCTGGATCCACCCCCCTGATTATGACATGCCATACTCATGTATACCACACCAATGAAAACCCTGATCATCTAGGGCAGGGGCCCCCAACCTAATGAGCCTGTGGACACCACACATGCTTTGAGGAGGGATGGTGGGTACCACTGCAAACTGGCTATCAAAGGGAGCAGTGCCAGGCACAAAATGGCTACAAGAGGGGTAGGATCAGGCACAAAATGAGATCTCAACCACATGCACACACCTTTCATCCATTTGCATATATGCACTTTTTACCCACCCACATACATGCACCTGCACCCACTTAACGATCCAGGCACATGCGCATCCTTTCATTCCATCTATCATGCCACACTCCTTGATTTCCCACTCACCTCCACCAGTCGCGTCGCTAGGACGTGCGACACCCCAGAGCGGGGGCGCACGTCACCTTTAAGGGAGAGGCTCCGCCCCCGCACGTGACGTCACGCGCAGGAGCAGAGCACCCTCCTCGCTCCGTTTTTGGCTCATTTTGGAGCCAAACGGACACAGGGGAGGGCGGGCCCAGCTCCACCACCAAACTGTAAGTGGGGGGGTCGCGCGTCACCCCTATACGCGCAATGCCCCCCGGTGGCCCGGCCCCCGCGCTTCCCCCTGTCGACGCCCATGACCTCCACCACTACCTCCTGGCCTCTTTCTCCTTGCTAATGCCTTTTGTGACCTGGTTCATCTAGTACATGCTTTTGTTTCGACGGGTTGGGAGGGTTGGGAGTGGAGGGATCTCTGCCTTCCACTTTTTCTGCTCTCTACACTTCCTTTGTCATGAGCCCATGGAATGAAGGCTAGGTGCTGATTGTAGCAGCAGATGGGTAGACAGGTGCTTTAATACCCCACATTGCACACCTATGGTGGATCCCTGATCTTGGATACTCACTAACATGGGTTACATGGATACAGCCCCTTTTTCATGAATTAAGTGCATCAGTGGGTGTGTCAGCTTCAAAGGTGTACCCTGAATGGATAAGGACCTCCTCCCATACTACTTGGGAAATGGGGGGAAATTACTTGATAAGAGAAAAGAATGTACTATACTGACAAGACAATGTGACATTACCTCCATGCTATAGTTCTTTCTAACTGCACTCAGCTGTGGTCCTCAGTTGCACTGGATCTCAACTTTGGGAAAACTTCCCAAACATTTGCATGCCAGCCAAAAGAGGTATTGGTTGCTGGAGGAACTGCAGAGAAACCGAATCAAATCCTAAATTCCTCCCGAACACTTCAGAGGAAAATGTTTCAAATATGAGAAAATCATACTATGCATTGAAGAGGATGGGGAATGGGGAGGGGCAAGGCAGGGGGCAGCTCGGGGGCTGAAGGGGGTGGATCCCAGTGGCAGAAGCAAGCGCTGGAATGCTATCCCCTTTTTTGCGGCCCGACATGCCCCCTTCCTCTCCTCAGACTTACGCCAGCAAAAACAGGTACCGTAAGTATAAAAGTGTTTTACTTACCTGTCACTAGTTGTCTGGTCACCCACTCAAAGCATGCCGCACACATGCTCTATGGGCACAGCTGCATGCTATAGGCTGACGTAGGATAGGATTGGGCCATAAATCCGGCAATGGCAATGCTCATAACAAAGCTAACTTATGTGCCAGAATAGATAAGTGCTTTTTGTCTGAAAGTGGGATGATCAGGTCATATAATTAGACAACATGTGAAAAATTATGGTTTGCTGCTGGCCACAGGATCAATTCAAACAAATATTACTTCAACCTGTCTGTAGAATCCTAACACAACGGAGGTTTTGTACAATAGAAGAGCTGCCCACAGTGAAGATGATTATAGAACTTAAAAGGTATTTTCATTTTGTTGGCTCAGCACTGTTCATAATTATCAACACAGGCTATCATTTACTAAATGTTTAGTTGTGCGTATGGGACCTTTATCTTGCACTGTAATTACAATGTGCAGCAAAAGTGTAATTGTTTGGGGTGATTGCATAGGAGTGCATATTTAATTATATCATTAAAATCTTCTGCAACGTATTAATTTGCTAATACATATTTGTCACATCGTTTTGTAGATAAGCTTTACAAAATGGTCTTCAAAACCTGACAGCAAATGCAACATTAGTGGCATGCTTATCTCTGAAATTTCAGGGATCATCATCATGGGACATGTCGAGTGGCATTGGACCTGCTGATTCAGTTCCCAGCCTCCATGCCTTGATAGGGTCTTCTGCATAGAGACTATGGTGACCTGAACTCAGCAAATACAGAGTATGGATTATGAGGAGAGGACCTGTGCACGAACACATCATACATACCTATATTCTGTGCAGAAAATTCAGTCAACACGTTGATACTGAAGCAGAGCCAGAGAGCACTGTCCTGTTTGTCGTGCATTGATGATCTTTAGCCACCCCACAAGTTTTTAATGTGCAGCTTGTGACATTTCTAGACAACTTCCTTTCAGCTACTGCAAATTCCCTCCCTGCTTCCCAAGTGTGCAAAGGAAGAATTCCCACAGATCAATATTTTGACCAGTCTGTATTTTTTTTTGTCCACTATCAGTCAAACTTGTACTGTGGGTTCAGGAATTTGGCCCAGCTGGTTATCCCTTTTGATGGGCATGGGCTCTCAGCCAATGGCTGTTCTTTGATGTCACCCCTGCCTAGCACTGTGCTGTTGGACAGGGTGGGTGCCTGCACTAAAGGGGAAAGGAGCTCCCTATTCAGAATCAGCTGCAGGATTTAAGTTGAATGAATTGTGTAATCAATAAAGTGGCCCAATTTATACCAACAGCAACCTTGCTGCATGTGATTTGCGGCAGGTGTTCGAGCAATGTGTGTTATCACCGGAGACTCTTTCAAGACTTTCAAGACTCTTAGAAAATAACATCTGGGTGAACATTTTAAATCCCTTTGAAAATTATAGATGGCTATGCAAGAGCATTCTCCCTACTTTTTATGTGGCTATAAATGCCTTCTTGTACTGATTCAAACTTTCATGAAGGGTTTTAGAGTTTCATTTCACACATAGGAAACTGAACTTCTCTAATGCTCAAAATCCCATTCCTTGACCAAACGAAAGAAAGCTGACTTGGAAACAGACAACAGTCTGATAGACAATGTTTCATCACCAGTGGTGAACACCTCCTCCCTTCTAAAAAAATCAATAAATTCACATGCATTATACCGAATAGGAAGTTACAACCATTCATAATAATTATAGGGACAAATTGTGATATCCTACAGTGGGTGGTGCAGTGGGTTAAACCGCTGAACCATGAGCTGTCAATCGAAAGGTCGGCAGTTCGAATCTGCGACGGGGTGAGCTCTCGTTGCTTGGCCAGCTCCTGCCAACCTAGCAGTTCCAAAGCATGTTAATGCAAGTAGATAAATAGGTACCGCTTGTGAGAAGGTAAGCAGCGCTCCGTGTTCCGGCTGCATGCTACGCGCTGCGGCAAGGAGAGTCACGCCGGCCACATGACCACGGAGGCGTCTTCGGACAACGCTGGCTCTTCGGCTTTGAAATGGGGATGAGCACCACACCCTAGAGTCGGACACGACTGGACTTAATTGTCAGGGGTCACCTTTACAGTCTTATAAGACCTTACCAGCCATATTGGTATTATAGTATTTATTTGGAGTTTTGTTTATTATTGGTTTCATAGTATTTGTGTAACCTTTGGCTCCTTTCACTGTTTGGGTAATCTTTCAAAAATGTGTCAGAAGATAGATTGCTCCCAGCCATGTAACTAGAAGGAACATTTCCTGAGGGAATGTAGCTTAAGACAGGTCAGCTAGGACCACATTTAAACTTTCATTTTGTACAGCATCTTATGAAATTGAACTCCTGAAGCCCACAAGTCTACCTGACAAATCTACAGTTTTATCTCTGTGAAACAAATGCCAAAGCTGTGAGGTAAGGACCAAAGTACATGTGACACATATTCACTTATTGTTTGTCCCCGATGCTTTTCTTTTTCTTTTCCGTTGACAAAATGCAGCTGTGGAGGCTGAAATTTAAAGCGGAAAACCAGCAAAGTGGGGGGGGGGAGGAGAGGGGGCTTGCAGGTTGAGTATTATGGGTTACTGCTTCACAATGTATTACTCAGAGATGTGAATCTCATCTGATGTTTAATAAGGAATAATTTAAAACCAAAAAGACAAATCAGCTGTGATGGTCTCATTTGCTTCCTCCTTTATATCCAAGTTTGTCAAGCTGCAATGTTAAGACAGGTAATTACATGAGAAAGTAGTTGAGAACGTGGTAAACACTGAAGTGCATAAATGTCACTTCAAATTAAGCATAGCTTCATTAGCATATTCCTTGTTTTTGTCAAGCACGGCTTGTAGCCAAGGATGAAATAATCATTTCTCTCATTTTCTTATGGTCATGTATTTCATGGAAAGACAATCTGCGACTGACCTGCATCAGCTCTGGTGTAGCCTGCTGTTACTTGTTTGCCATTCTGCCAGGCCATCGCATTTGCATTCATGATAATAACTGCAGACTGCAAAACATCTCACAGAAATGTGACAGTTTTCAGTATTTAAAAAAACAATTCTAGTGAGAGAAAAAGAAGAATCGCATTTATATTCTGTTCCGGTTATAATACTGACATAGAACTCAAGCTATCTAAAAAATGTTCATATGTTAATGACAGAAATTCAGTGAGACTGGAACGACACACGATGTGAGCCCCAAGACGTCTCCCGGAATGGGGCATCCATGTCTGTTTCTGTCCCTCTTCCCTGGAATGTGTTAGAACATTCAACCTCTGACATTTTGTCATCACACAGTAAGGTTTCCTAAGCTGCCAGAAGCAGCCAGTGATGTGAAGCAGTGACAGAGAAACTCACAACAGAGATGACGTTTTCGACGGCATCCCTTTGGGGCGCACAACATGTCACTCCTGCTGCCTAAAAGTAGATCTTAGCAGTCACTTCTTAAGATGTTAGGAAGCTAAAATCAGCAAACAACAGTCACTTCTTAAGATGTTAGGAAGCCAATATCAGCAAATTCAGATATCTACTGAAAAATGTCATGTCTGAATGAGTGCCTTTCATTCAGCAACCAAATTTCAATCCAACTACTATCATTTACTCTTTCTGAGACAATTCCAATTTTTTGAAAACTATTAGCACATATGATGGGAATAAGCAACCTCCTAGTTTTAGTAATAGGCTCTCTCTTAATGCCAGATGCAAGAGAGTGGCGACAGGATACAGGAATCTTGTTGTCTTGTGTGTTCCCTGAGGCATCTGGTGGTCCACTGTGAGATACAGGAAGCTGGACTAGATGGGCCTTTGGGCCTGATCCAGCAGGGCTCTTCTTATATATCTCCCCCTCACTTAAGATTCTTTTCCCTTTCTTTTTCCTGAAGATTATTTTCCCTTGGTTTCAATCTATATACTATAGAGTTTCTTCTCAAGATTTATTTCTTAGACTGTCATGGCTGTAGCTAAAATATTGCCCTCAGATTAAGATGGAATGTAACCCTTGTAAGTTTCTAGTGGATGTCCCATTTTTGAACAAAGTATTCCACAAATGCTATAACATGGTTCATCCATTTGGTATGCCCCCTAATATAATTATTCATTATTGTATGATAAAGACCATTGGAATTACATTATTCCTTTCTCTTCCTACATGCTTCATCAAAAACAAATGAGTTCTACACATTTTAATACCTCTTTAATTATACCAAGGAAGAAAATAGTTCTGAATACTTTTGACCTTTTCTGTTTGATCTTTTACATTTGGGGCCTTCTTTGCTGGACTCCCCTACTCTGCCTACTCTCCTGTGAGGCAGTAAACTAAACGTAGAGTGGAAGAACAGGGCAATCAAAATATAGAATACTGAAAAGGTTGAAGCCATAAAGCACCTAACACTGAACACGAGACAATTTTGATTTTTTAATATAGCAGACAAGGCTTATAAGGCAAAAGAAAATTGGACCAGGGAAAACCATACCTTTGGAAATGATGTGTTAATTATTAGAAACTGGTGGAAAATCCAACTTACTCCCACTATATTTCCATAAGGTTTTCATAGTTAGTTTTTGCACCATGTAAGTTTCAGGAATTCAACATTTGCATGGGTTTTACTCCAGAAAACCTTTCACAGATCAGACTGCCCTGCCACATGTATCTAATAAGGGTCGAATGCTGACATGGAAGTACTGAAGACAAGGAGTGATGGAGGAAGCCAGAAAAGACAGGAAATGTTGGCTGCTCCTTATATGTCATTTAATTATAAAACAAAGCTTCCAAAATAACTTTTAGTGCTTTGCAAAGCATCCTGAAAATGCATCTAGTTTGAGCTTGTATTTACTTTGTTTTTAATCCTGACCTTCTTCAAAGGAGCACAATGCAAGGTTATCTCCAGTTTATCCACACAATAACCCTGTGAGGTAGGTTTGACTGAGAGATAGTGATTAGTGAAAGGTTGCTCAGTGAAATTCATGGTGAGGGAGGATCTGAGGCTGACAGCCCAATCTTATTG
Source organism: Plestiodon gilberti rubricaudatus (assembly GCA_026170595.1). Classification (NCBI taxonomy): domain Eukaryota; kingdom Metazoa; phylum Chordata; class Lepidosauria; order Squamata; family Scincidae; genus Plestiodon; species Plestiodon gilberti. The sequence continues at coordinate 178,791,034 of JANXHW010000003.1, read as the reverse complement.
AGCACTAGCACTAGAGGAACGAGCATTCTGCCAGCGGCAACTGCCTTATAGTAGTCGCAAAAGGGCCTTCAGCAGCACACGAAGCTGCACACTGCCAGAGTGCTGGCAGTGGCCTTATGTATGTCGACGGCACTGGACTGGCCTGCGGACCCAGGCAAGTCAGCGGGGGAGGAGGGATGGGTGGGGAAGGGTGGAACGGGGTTGGGGGAGGGCAGAATGGGGTGGTGACAGGGGCAGGGAGGAGGGCAGATCCGGTCTAGGAAGGGGGTAGGTTCAGCAGCAATGGCGGCCGCTGAATCCTAACCCCCTCCCGGACCCGATCCCTCGGCCCTGGTCCAAGTAGACCCTCCATACCGTGGAGGCTAACCCCTGGGATTCCCCCCCCCCCGCGCGCAGGATGCAGCATGAGCCATTATGGTGCAACTGCATGGCAGGGTGGGGAAGATAGGATTGGGTTGTGAGCCCCCCAAATCCAACACTGGTTACTACCACTACCATCTTCCGTAGCATGTTTGTTTGAATATTGTAAACCCCCTTGTGTGCCTTTGCCAATGCAGAAAGGCAGTATATAAATGCAGCAAGGAAATAAATAAATTTAATACTGCACCACACTTGCTCTCAGCCTCTGGTGATAATTAGAGGTCTTAAATCATGCCTGAGTCGAGTCCCATGGCTGGTGCAACGTTGCACTAATTCCTACTGCTGCTCCATTGGCTACCCTGCCATTAATAAAGCATCTCTTAGGAGTACTGTTAGCCTCATGCCCTTGATGTTGCAAACCTGTGCTGCATAGGGCCACTTCCATCACCCTACTGTGTGCATTGTGAAATAAATCCTGTTTGGGCCTTAAGTTTAACTATTTTGTGGAGAATTTCTACACCAGTGGGTGGAGTCAGGCAGCACTGCCCTATGGCACAAGCTATTGTGCCTCAATAGGATGGGATTCTAATCTGGAGACAACAGGAGAAGGTTGTTACTTCTATGCCTGGCTCTTACGCTTTCTGGAGGTATTTAGTGAGACACAAAGGAAAACAGGATGCGAAACCAGATGAACTCTTATTCTGACACGGTAGGACTTTCCTTCTTACATTCAGAATGCATCAATAGGTGATGGTAATGCAGGTCATTGTTGCCTATCCTCCCAAAGAGCAGTAACTTCTACAATGGAGTATTTCAGTTGTAATTTTTCTTCCTTACTGTGCGCACTGTTGACATGAGGGGGAGTAAATGACTCCTAGATCTATAAGGTAAAGTACTTAAGTGTTGAAGCTACTGCTGGAGTGAATTACTACCATTTCTGAAGGTGGAGACACTCATGCTTTTGAACTCAGTAAATGACTTCAACTGACCCCAAGAAGCATGACCAAAGCAAAAAGGAATAAGGATGGAAACAGATTCATTCAAGTTATAATTTGCGGAAGGAAGAAGTGAAACAACAAGAAGAAAAGTATTGCTTCATAATTCCTTAGTTCCATAATTCCTGACCCCTGCTAACTGGGCAAGAGGCACTTTTTCATTTGGTGCTCCTCTTATATTTAGCAGGGGGAGAGTAACTGCCCCCCTTTCACCCCAGCACAGTGTCTTTTCTGGTGGCTGTTTGCTGGTGGTGTTCTGCATCTTTTTTAGACTGTGAACCCTTTTGGGACAGAGAGCCATTTAATCATTTGATTTTGTCTGTAAACTGCTTTGTGAACTTTTTGTTGAAAAGCGGTATATAAATACTGTTAATAATAATAATAATAATAATAATAATAATAATAATGATGATGATGATGATGATGATGATGATGATAATAATAATAATAATAATAATAGTTTGAACTAGTAATAGTGGTAGTAGTATTAAAATATTTGTATTGTCCCATGTGCCCCAATCATGTCTGTATGATTCAGATGATTCTCACCCCCCCCCGGACGTACCTTACAGCGGCTGCCTAGACAGTCCCGCCGCTCCAGCCGCCACCAGAGGCTTCGAAGCCCCAGCCTCCGAGGGGAGCTGCCCCCCTGATGCAGCTGCCATGGCCAAGCCTACCAAGTCTTTGCCCTCAAGTCCTGAGTCTTTGGTTGCGAGTTGCGAGTCCCTATCTTTTTAATGGGGAAAATGGGTTAAACCTGAATAAAATTTGACTTGTTGTAAAAGGCTCCAAGTCTCAAGTCGAGTCTTTCAAGACTTTTAAAATCGCTGAGTCAAGTCCGAGTCAAGTCATTGACGCGACTTGAGTCCAACTCAAGTCCAAGTCAATAGACTCAAGTCTACATCATTGTCTGTAAGGCATGTGTGATGCTCTGAACATCTTCAGGAAAGACAAGGCTATAAAACAATAACCTTCATTGAGGGAAGAAGATCTGAGGTTTGTTTTAACTCTTTCCTTTGTCATTTCTGTGAGCCTTGCATAACTGTTATCCTCTCTTCTGCATTTTTCCTGTTTTATAACATCTGAGCTAGATTTTCTTTTCCAAAGCCAAGGTACTGCTGCCTGTTTCCTTATCAGTTGCCATCAGCTGGGCTTTTTCCTTCAGCCTCATTTGAGATTTCAGCATGAACTGTCATTTGATGGTTTTCCTTTCCCCCCTTCTGCTCTGCTCTGTTCGTCTCTTTTTTACTGGCTTAGAACAAGCCCCCATTGTATTGAATTTTCCTTGCAGACCAAAGTGTTGCCAACGCCAGAGAAGAAAATTCTCCCTTACTAATTTCCCCCCTTCCCTTGGGGAGAGTAAATGGCTAGTATTTGACCAGCACAGCTGTATTTTACACGGTATTATTGTTGTCATAGTGTTATTTTTAGTGCAGCGCTACTCACATTTTAAAGCATTTATTCCGATTTCTTTGGCCTTTGCTTGTCTCTTAGGATGCTGTGTAAGCATCTCTGGAATCATTAACTGCTGAATAGCTGACAATGGCTGAAGCTGGTTTTGTATAAATAACTGCTCAGGTTCCCCCCCCCCCCTTTCTCTTTCGAGCAGATTCCTCAAGGCCACATGTTAGTATATCATTGATCTAACCTGCGTATATTGTTGAATGTTACAGAATCGGGATCTTTACGCTTAGGACTTAAACCAGATGTAATCGGCATAACAGAATTATTATAGCTCTTCTTCAAAATCAGATCCTTGGAGCAGTATTGGCTTTCAGAGAGTTCTGAACATCTGGGACGGTTTCCAATTCCCCTCCCCCACCAGTTGAAAACAAGCACAGATACACGAAGCCTGTGAATATTGGAGAGTTTCAAATGAAATCTTGGCATTTCCTGATGACGGAAAAAGTTCCATTCGATTCTTAGGGCTGCAGTTAACAGTAGCCCAGATGCAGCGCTTGACACTTGTGCAGATGAACATTTTAAAAGTAGTTCTGTGTGAGGGAGGGGATTGGGGTTGTGTTGGCTTGCACTAGCCCTGTTCCAATGCCCCTGATGTCTTTGTCTTGTTCGCATAGGGACCTATGTTCACAGAGACCAGAGCACGTGGGCAAAAACTACTTGCAAGTTGCTCTATACATCACACTACGGTTTTGTGAAATACAAATTGAACAGTTTCTGCCCTATACAGACATTCACAAAGTGTGCTGAAAAACTCATAGGTGGGGCGGGGGGGGGGGAGCAAATGCACACCTGTAAGCTCTGCACCTGTAAGCCCTGCACCAATCATGCGTATAACATTCATCTGCAGCCACAGACACCGAATTTGCAGAGAGACCCTCCCTGTGATTAGGGATGATTCAAGGCTGGGGGAGCTCACCCGTCATCCCTAAAGATAACCCACTGACCTTTCATTCATTTTTGCAATTGCTTTCATACGTATCCAAATGCTATTTACTTCTGATGCCATCCCCTTTCTCTTCTGCTTTTTTCACGTTATGTGGAAAGACAGGTTGTTTTTGCACAGTTCTATTCTGATTTTGCCATATTATTACAATAAATGAGGACAATAATAATAATGTAAGTATCAATATTTATAAGCATATAACAATATTCTATAGTTAATAATAATACTTTGATTTGCAGAGAGTAATTATAATTAAATTATAGGGTGTCTGGTGCACATTGATTTCTGGGAACACATTGATTAGCTTTGCTTCACTGTCTTCTCGCTACCCATAATGAATCTAATACAACCTATAATTTAATGACAAGGAATTATCTAACATAAACATGGAACTCAGATGGTAATTCTTTTCAATCAAAACGGTTATTTTCATGTGAATGTTTGACTTTCTTTAGATAAGCTATAATTTTTGCCACCTGCCCCAAATCAGCAAATATTGCATGCTGTCCAGAAACATGTGTTAATTTTGATTAAAAGAAAAGCGTAGCCCATTCTTAGATCTGTATTCAAGTAATAATAACTACATTCAAACACAAGCAAGCTTTTTTTTTGTACAGATGTTACTGTACACATTTAAAGAAATATTCTGAGTTACTGATAACTTTAAAACTTGGAGAAACACTTTCTTAGCTTTCCAAAGGGATAGTGTGGGGGCTCTCCCCCTTAACCTCCCCCCATGGAGGAAGATCTATATCATGGTGGTCCAACGCATGGCCCGCGGACCGCATGTGGCCCCCAAAGGCCTCTGCTGCGACCCCCGGCTGCTCTTGGAGCTCCCCTCCCCCGCAGTCACCCACGCTCCCCTGATGATCGGAAAGGCGGTCGGGAGCCAACCACCTTTTCGATCTTCAGGGGAGCGTGGGCGGGGCATGCTAGACAGCGGGCTGGGGCATGCATCGGTCATTATTATTAATTAATTAATAATTTAATTTATTGTGCGGCCCCCGGGTTTCATGTCGAAGTTCGCATGCGGCCCTCGAGGTACGAAACGTTGGACCACCCTGATATATATCATCATTCCTAACAGTAGGGAAGGAAAAGAAAACAGAGGGGACCAGTTCTTGCTGCTTCCAGTGTGTGTGTTATTTTGTGGGGGTTCACAAAGTGATGCAAGCCATAGGGTACAAGGGACCACCTTTCCCAGCATCTGGAGCCTACAGCGTTTGGGGCTGTAGGGTCTTTAAAAGGTGCCTTTAAAGGGGGTTTGAATAGATTCATGGAGGAAAAGACTATCACAGGTTACAAGGCATAAGCAACCTCCTGGCTTTAGAAGAAGGGAGTGACAACAGGAAACAGGTTATCTTGTTGGCTGTGTGCTTTCGGAGGCATCTGGTGGGGCCACTGTGAGATACAGGAAGCTGGACTAGATGACCCAGCAAGGCTCTTCTTATGTTCTTATGACCCTCTGGCTTTGGCTCTCCTTCTCATCTGAGGACTGGCTGCTGGACCTGTACTCCATCTCTGGGTCCTTGCTTGCCTTGTGCGAGTACGATCTTTCCCCTCCCCCCCCCCTGTCCTGCCAGCTTTGTGGGGCTCCTGCTCCTCTCATGCCCTGTCCTCTCAGTTTCTTTTCCTCCTCTCTGCCACTCTTGCTCCCCTTTCCTTCACTCTTCGTTCTTTTTGCTCCCCTTTCCTTCACTCTTCATTCTTTTTGTCCCTTCTCTGATCTCCAATGCAGATTCAGACATCTCTCTGAATTTTTGTCACCTTTTGTTATTGTGAAAAAAGCAACTCTTGACTTTCCAATACAGGATTCTTCACACCTTATATGTCGAGATGTTGTAAGTCTTGGTGTTTTCAGGATACACCTAAAATATAAAATTGAATGTGACAAATATGTACAAAAATGCATATTGTATATAGGTATATTGTAAGAGAGCTCCCTGAAGCTCCCTGTAGATTGTGTGGGAAACACACAGTTGTTGGTTTGTAATGTATGGGATGGCCTATACAGAGGGTTACATTCATACATGGCTATAAAACTTGTCATCATCTTCTTTCATTGTTAACACTGGTGCCTATTTTATTTATTGGGGGAATTCATTAATTGACTCAAGACTTAGGAAGTGTGGGGCGATCAAACCCTCTTCAACCTGAACCTCTCCCTGTAGATACACCAAATGGAACAAGGGATCTTAGGCTAAGTGCAAAACCAGCATCAGTGAAAACCAATCCACTCATGAGGGTGAGAAGGGAGCAACTTCAATTATACAGTCATTTATTAAAAGAGAGCTTTAGTAAAAAGGTTCAATAAAACAATCAATAACCAGTACCTAGCAAAATGTGTTACAGCCCATTCCAACCCAACTCCTCTCCAAGTCAGGCATAAGTGTGGCCTAAGTGCAGCCTAAGTTAGGCAGAAGTTATGCCTGAGGTAGGTCAGAGTTATGCCTGAGTTAGGCAGGCTTCAGTTTCTGTGACCCAGCACCACCCCAGGATCCAGGCAACACTTACCTCCCAGGCAGGCAGGCTCTTCTCCAGGCTCCGTGTCTGGCTCGGGCATATAAAGGCCTCTGTCTGCATTTGTCAGCGTCCATCCATGGCAGCTGCCATAGGGTCTGCTGCAGCCCAGTCGCAAAGGGGCTGACCGCAGGCATGGGGGTTGCGCCAGTCATGTGGTGGGCGCAGGCCAGGTGACAGGTGAGCGAGGTGCCTGAGCCCAGCCGCCACAGGGCACCCTGTGCATCAGCCACCTGCTGCAGGGGAGAGTGGCCGTCCCCTCCCTCCTGCAGAAGGCAATGCCACCCCCAAGCCACGTTGAGGCTGCACGTGGGGGTCATGGGGGGTGAGCGGGGGAGGGAAGGGAAGGGAAGGGAAGGAGGGGGGTGGGAACATCACACACAAGGTGGGTCTCATGAGGTCTGGAACTGCCTCTGACATGACTTGCCCGTGCGCTGCCTGAAGCCCTTGGCCTCCAGGGCCGGGGCAATGCCCACAAAGAAGGCATCCCGGCGTGCCGTCTGCTCTGTGCCCTGGCCAAGACCGAGAGATGCCTCGGGCTTGTCTGCTGCGAGCGGGAAGGGCTCACGCAGCTCATCACACCCCCAGATGGGGCGACGATGGCGCCTCATGGCAGGCGCTCTAGCAGGGTGGGTGGTTGCCAGCAGCCATCATCAGGGAGCGGGAGGGGAGGCAGACACACAGGCAGGCAGACAGTGGGTGCTGGGGAGGGGCACGGGTGGGTCAGAGACAGACAGACAACAAGGCTGGTGGGAAACAGATTCCGAGAGAGGGGTCTGCAGAGACCGATAGGGACACAGGGGGCGCTCCGCAGATGAAGGCGATGCATAAACAGGTGCCTCTTATGCAGACAGAATTTGGGCGGAAGCGGCTGCATTATGGGTGGACCTTCGACGGAGGCGCCAGCATTACGGGCGGACCTTCGATGGAGGCACCTGCATTATGGGCGGAACTTCGACGGAGGCGCCTGCATTACGGGCCGACGCCCTGGCTGTCTCTGCTTGCCTGCCTGAGAGGCCCCCGCAACTCCCCCCTCCCCTCTGTGCCATGGGGGTCTCACAGCACCCCTGCTGGGTTCTCCCAGGGAAGGCCGTGGCAGTCCCTGGATGGGACTCATGTAGGGGCTTCAGTGCTGGGGACTGTGTGTGTGTGTGTGTGGCAATGCTTGTGTAAACACTGGGCACATATGTTTCACTGGGGCTCTGCCCAAGGGGCGTCTTTATTGTTCTGGAACGTTAGCAGAGATGGCCAGGCGAGGCTGCCAGGGGTAGTCACAGCAACCACTCTGAAAGCAGCAGCAGCACACCTGCCCCATGGACCTAGAGATGCAGGCTCTTCCCCTGTGGAACCACAGCCTGCTCCATAGAAAGGGGAGGGACAGCAAGAACGACAGACAGGGAGGTGGAGCAGCTGCAGCAGCGCCGGCAGCTGTGGAGGGTTGCAGGGCAGGCTCCCAGACCTCTGGCAGCATCGAGGCAGACTACAGTGGGGCAACCAGACTGCAGCCCCAGGGGTGCTCCCAGGAAGGTAGGTGGTAGTGGACGTTCCTGGGGAGACAAAAAACAAGGGGGAGTTACATGTCAGCTGGTGTGTGGAAGCAGTCGCCATTGAAGAAATGCCACTGTGTCGGTTGCAAAAGCCTGCAGGGAGAGAAATAAAACACAGCTGATAGGTGTTACACACATAGCATGGTCTGAGCTGCTTACCCGGGTGTAAGGCGAGCATGATCCTGTAAGGGAAAAGGGTCAAAGAGAGAGAAGACAACACATATATTGGGTCACAACCATGGCAATCCTAGCAATACTGACCTGTCAGTTGACCCTGTGGAGAAAAGGGGGGGGGACAGCTGGTGTCTACAGAAGGTTAACAGCACCACACTCCTGGTGTTGTATGCTCACATGACAACAGGCGGCAATCCGACACAACAGTGGTAAAGCAGCATGTATCCTATATATCATAGCAGGCATTGCAGGCAGGCATCTGACTACTCATTGGTAAAGAGGCATTTCAGAGAAGGCATTGCAGGCAGACATGAGACAAGACATTGGGAAAGAGGCATATCATGGCAGGCTATGCAGGCAGCTATGAGACAACATATTGGTATAGAGGCATGTATCCTACCTATATTTCTATATGCAAAGAGGCAGATGTCAGAACACATGTCAGCACAACCCCTGCTCTTACATGCACTTACCTGCTGGTGTTGTTGCCTGTGTGTGTGTGTGGGGGGGAGAGGCTGGGAGAAAGACATGGGTTAGCAAATGCTTGCAAGGAGACAGCTGCCCAGGCACAGCTGTAAACAGTTTGGCCAAAGCCAGAACAGCCCTCTCTGCCCTTGAGGGGGGCAGAGAGGAGAGCAGAGAAGAGAAGAGAGAAGTGGGGTGTTTGTGAATTTTGCCCTCCACCGACAAAGTCCCACTTTGTGGCTGTGGGGGACAGAACCCCACGCCACGTGCACAGAGAGAGAGAGAGAGAGAGAGAGAGAGAGACTGGGGGCCTGGGGCTGGGCTTTTGTGGGAAAGAGGCTGGGTGGGGCTGGGTGCTGATAGGCTCCCTATCTTAGGCATAACTCTGTCGGTTTCCAGACCTAGCAGGCCCAACTCCGTCCTAACTCTGACCTAACTCAGGAGTAGGGTGTTAGAAATTTTCAGGAGAGGGCTGGCTTGGGTAAGGTAAAATGGCTCCTATGGGTCTCCTCGAATTTGGGTCGACCTTTTTGGTCGACCTAAATTTTGTGTCAGCATTTGTGTTGGAGGGGGCGTGTCTGTGCTCGCCAGGGTCTGGAATCCGACTTTAATTGGTCTCCGCCCGTGTTACGCCCACGGTCTGCCCATGGTCCGCCCACTTTTAGGTCGACTTTAGGTCCGAGTTGTGCCGGCGTCGGTGGTGCGCATGTGGGCCGTTTTTAGTCCATTCTTAGTCCGTCGGTTGTAAGTTTGACCTAACTTCGCCCTAACTTCGCCCTAAATGGTCGCATTCCAGACCTAAAGTCGACCTAAACGACTTAGGCTGACTTTATGTCTGACTTGGGCTGCTTAGCACTTGGGTTGGAATGGGCTGTTTGTGTTCCTATATGAGAATGAATGTATGTAGAGTGTATTACGTAATTACACTGAGGAAATGAGGAAAAAGGGATAATAACAAAGGAAGCAGGCTGAAGGAAACCCTATTCTTTTACTCTGGTCTCTGTAGCTATCTGTATCTAATGTAGTTGGGATGACTTCCAGGAGCACAATGGTTTTACAGTTTTTACAGTCAAGCTCTGACTGGACACATCAACTCACAAAAAGGTGTCTCTGCATCAGGTAGAGTACATAAACACAACCTGAGACTTCCCAGTGTTTGTGGGGTTAGAGGAAAATGTGTACATGAGATCCTAGGTGTCTTCCTTGGGAAGGGGCTTTTAAATAGGTAATCAAATTATTCACTGTGTTACCAGAGTGCTAATTCTTCCTGTTGGGCAGTCCAATCCACTGGAACTTTCCGGCGCCGGAAGGAGTGTTCCGGCGCCGGAAGGAGTCGCAAACGTGCCATAAGGCATGTTTGCGCCTCCTCAAGAGCCAGGAAGGCTGACTCCGGCACCGGGTGGACCCCGCCGTCGCTGGACCCAGGTAAGACAGGATCCAGCGGGCGGGGGGGGGTGGATCGCCAGAGCCAGGAGGTTGACCATTGGCCCCAGCAGCCTGGGAGGGTGAGGGTGATGGCCTTTGGCCGAATCCTGACCCCCGCCGGGTGCTGGAGCCTTTACATGGCCTCCTCTACTTCCGCCAGCAGAATAGCTGGCAGAAATCCGAGGAGGACGATAGGGCTTAGCCCCAGTTACACTCGGGGAAGGAGACGACCGTCTCCTTCCCCGAGTAGACCTCCCACCTGGCAGCCACGCTGGCTGCTGGTGCACAGGATCCGCTGGCTCAATCTTAGTTAGGATTGGGCTGTGAATGTGTTAATGTGTCATCCTGTGTGTGTACATGCAATCTATTTGCACATTGATATTGTTCATCCAGGTGCCATCACCAGATGTTGAACACAAGGTGTTCATCAGAGAAGATCCAAAGATACATGTTTGAATATATTTGGCTCCAGGTTAGCTTATCACAGTTGCAAAATGGCATGGCAAAATGACATCCTGGTCACGCCCAGGATCTTTGACAACCCGTCCCGGGTTCATGACAAGGTCTAATGGCATGTTGAAGGCTGAGTTCAATATGGAGTTTTCAGTTTGACCTGGATCTTAGAGAAAGCAGTATCTGGGGTTCATATTTTTGTCCACTGATGTATACAGGTTCACAAAAAATAGTTATAAAAATGTGTTAGTGGTAACATCACATATGGTGGGAAAAGGGATACAACCCACCCACAAATCATCCACATTCAATTTTCCTGGAAGAGTTCTAACTCCATGATATTATTATTATTATTATTATTATTATTATTATTATTATTATTATTATTATTATTTATGCTCTTAAAAATCCCCTACAAGTCAAGATATCAATTACATCACCCACAATTCAGTACGCAGTTAAGCCTTGTAAATGCCACTGAAAATCAATGAGCTTTAGTGTACCTAGTATGTTGGATTTTTTGATAGTGTTGTGGGCTGTCTAATGTACAGTTGATTTTTTAAATGGTGTGTCATCACAGAGTGCCTGACATGAGCTTGAAAATCTCTCAATGCATTCTAATCCAAACTGGTAATTTGCAATAAAAGGTTGTTTTAGCTATTCTGATTAGCAATAATTCCTCTCTAGTTAAAATGATGCTCACCATCCCTTTTAAGTTCCTCGACGTCCCGTATCCATTTAGCTTGTGACATTCTAACATTAGTTTCTTTGCCAACAGCACTATAACTCCTTTTCATTGCCTATTAGAGAAGAGAATTACGCCAAGCTATGGCCAAAGATCACATAAGAAACAAGAAAGTACTCTCTCTACATGATTAGCTCTGTGTGCCTTAGGAGAGGGAGACAAATGAAGAAGGTATCATTTAGGGGAAGCCTTTGCTAATGCTTATAATGTTCCCGATTCAGCTGTAATCAGTCCAAGGGGGAGTGTAAGGAAGAACATTCTTTGATACAGAAAATATTGGTTGGAGGAAATCTTCAGGATAACATTTGACCTGCTGCATGGGCCTTCACTTGGCCACCAAAATTGCACTAGTTGCATATGGTTGAACAGGGCCAACAGCGCAATCCTATGTAACCTTGCACCGGTGTAACAGTAGATGCACTGTAAGTGCACCTATGCCAGTGTAAGTGCACTTACACCGGTGCATCTGCTGTTACACCGGTGCATCTGCTGTTACACCAGTGCAAGCTTACACAGGATTGCGCTGCTAACACTGGTTGTGCTTTCGGAAGCTTCCAATGTCAGCTAGATCCCAAGATATGACCGATGAAATCATGCCCTTACTGACAATGTAAACGTATGCAACTGTATGTTCTGTATCTTTTTAAGATTGTGAGTCCTTTTGGGACAGGGAGCCATTTAATCATTTGATTTTGTCTGTAAACCGCTTTGTGAACTTTTTGTTGAAACGCAGTATATAAATACAGTTGTTGTTGTTGTTGTTGTTGTTGTATGTCCAGATAACATAGGCAAATTTTCACATATTTTTCACAGGAAACATAAGAAAAGATACTAGATTGAAAATATGAGCCTTTTCCCAGTTTTCATGGCAATCCAATTCAATTGATTCACTATTTTTTATGCTCATTTAGTACAGTGATGCATCAAACTGAACATTTCAGAACAATGTTTTCTTATATTGCTAATAGCTTCAATAAAACCCCATCAGGACACGGCTCTTCAAGTCAAATTTGGCTATCTTCAGCTTTTTCTCATGTATAAATTCAGAGGTTTTGTGACAAGGCCACTAGTATTGATCTCGTTAGTTCCCTTTACTGCTTCTCCATTTGTTTTCCTCTGCAGGAAAATCTGAAAACATCATGGCTTCATACGGCAGGGATTCAAAACATGGGAGTCCCATTTCTTTGCATTTATCTGTACCTTTGTATGATATATAATGTATCTTGGCATATGTTTATTTTTGCACATTTTAGCTGGGATTCACAGCACAATCCTGTGTAACCTTGCACCGGTGTAACAGTAGATGCACCAGTGTATCTGCTGTTACACTGGTACATCTACTGTTACACCGGTGCAAGGTTACATAGGATTGCGCTGTTAGTGAGTGAAGAGAAGTGATCACAAAATTGCACTGCAGCAGTCCTAAACTATGTGAATGAATACTTTATTATATCATTTGTGACTTTTAAGGAAGGTCTGAATCGAAAGCCTTGAAGGAGCAAAGCTCCAGTCAGCCGCCATATTTATAGAGCTAATCCTGGGTGTGACAACACCCATCAACTCATATATATATGAGCAGAAAAAAATTATGAAATGAGGCATGTGTCGATAATCATGCTACCCCTCCCATCCACCCCCCAAAAATGGATTAGATGACATAATGATATATAGCTGCACATTCAACATTGGGGGAAAATGTATCAGTAGATCAGAAAGTGCCTGTGGGATGTCTGTGATGGATCAAGAGAGAGATCTTGGGGTACTGGTGGACAGGTCGATGAAAGTGTCGACCCAGTGTGCGGCGGCTGTGAAGAAGGCCAATTCCATGCTCGGGACCATTAAAAAAGGGATTGAGAATAAAACGGCCAATATCATTCTGCCTTTGTACAAATTGATGGTAAGGCCACATCTGGAGTATTGTGTCCAGTTCTGGTCACCACACCTCAAAAAGGATATAGTTGAATTGGAAAAGGTGCAGAAAAGAGCGACCAGAATGATTCGTGGGCTGGAGCACCTCCCTTATGAGGAAAGGATACAGCGTCTGGGGCTTTTCAGTCTAGAAAAAAGGCGCCTGAGGGGGGACATGATTGAGACTTATAAAATTATGCATGGGATGGAGAGAGTGGATAGAGGGAAATTCTTCTCCCTCTCACACAACACCAGAACCAGGGGACATGCACTAAAATTGAGTGGAGGGAGAGTTAGAACAGACAAAAGAAAATATTTCTTTACCCAGCGTGTAATTCATCTGTGGAACTCCTTGCCACAGGATGTGGTGATGGCATCTGGCCTAGATGCCTTTAAAAGGGGTTTGGACAGATTCATGGAGGAAAAGACCATCACAAGTTACAAGCCATAAGCAACCTCCTGGTTTTAGAAGTGGGTTTTCTCTGTGCCAGGTGCAAGGGAGTGGCGACTGGACACAGGTATCTTGTTGTCTTGTGTGCTCCCTGAGGCATCTGGTGGGGCCACTGTGTGACACAGGAAGCTGGACTAGATGGGCTTTTGGCCTGATCCAGCAGGGCTCTTCTTATGTTCTTATGTTCTTATGATGCTGTAAAAATCTCTCTCTCTCTCCATTCACAACATAACCATGAATCTGGACTCCAAACATGAGCCACATTAACATTTCTCATAATAAACAGAAGATTAGAAAGGAATAGCGAAGTGCATTCTTGATTTCTCCCATGCCATACAGTATGATACTGTTTTAGGTAATTCCATGTTGTCTATGAAAAGGAACATTTGAGAGCCAATAAATATGGAAGGGCAACTTTTTCACTAGTGAAGATGCTTGGAAAATGTGACAAATTCTAAATTTATATCAGTTGAGGAAATAGTAATATCGTGTAGAGCAGCGGTTCCCAAACTGGGAGGTGTGGCTCCCAAGGGAGCTGCGGAAACCACCCAGGGGAGCCGTGGAAACCACCCAGGGGAGCTGTGGAGTGCCACGGAATCCTCTCGGAAAACAGTGTAATGCCAATTGTCAGGCATCAACATAATGTAATGGGGAGCTACGGCCAGTGGTTGCAAATCGTCAAAAACATTTGGGAAACACTGGTGTAGAGTGATAATCAAGGTCAGCCCATGACCTCTGAGGTGGCATTCCAAATGAGGCAACAACCTCTGAGCCTCTGACTCTCCAATGTTCTAGCTCAGCACTCTCCTCCTCTCCACATTTCCTCTTCCTCTCTGTCCCCCTTTCTTTTTCCAATCTAAAGAGCAAAAGATGGAAAGGGAGCAATGGCCGAGAGAGATGGGTGCCCCGCACCAATCTGTGCCCAAGGCGACCATTTCAGTTGGCCTCATGTATGGGTCAGTCCTGGTGATAAGGAATTATGGTTTGACCACAAATGGTGGAAATTGAGGAACAGTGATGTAAAGTATGCAACAAGAGGAAAGTTTAAAAGGGTGGGGTATGGCACAATCATTTCCCTCAGGCTAGCTTATCCAAGCTTGTTCTATGAAGCTTGTTCTATGAAGCTTGTTCTATGAAGACCTACAACACCTTCTAGAACTAGCAACCAGAAAAGATGTCCTTTACATCATAGGAGACTGGAATGCTAAAGTAGGAAATCAAGAAATAAATGGAACAACAGGCAAGTTTGGCCTTGGAGCGCAAAATGAAGCAGGGCAAAGGCTAACAGAGTTCTGTCAAGAGAACACGCTGGTCATAGCAAACACTCTTTTCCAACAACATAAGAGGCGACTCTACACATGGACATCACCAGATGGTTAATACCAAAACCAGATAGATTATGTGCTTTGCAGCCAAAGATGGAGAAGCTCTATACAGTCAGTAAAAACAAGACCTGGAGCTGACTGTGGATCAGATCATGAGCTTCTTATTACAAAAATCAGGCTTAAACTGAAGAATGTAGGGAACACCTCTAGACCAGTCAGATATGACCTAAACCATATCCCTTATGAGTATACAGTGGAGGTGAAGAATAGATTTAGGGCATTAGACCTGGTAGACAGAGTGCCTGAAGAACTATGGACGGAAGTTCGTAACATTGTACAGGAGGCAGCAACTAAAACCATCCCAAAGAAAAAGAAATGCAAGAAAGCAAAGTGGCTGTCAGATGAGGCTTTACAAATAGCTGTGGAAAGAAGGAATGCGAAAAGCAAAGGTGAAAGGGAAAGATATAAACAACTGAATGCAGATTTCCAGAGAATAGCAAGGAGAGATAAGAAGGCCTTCTTAAATGAACAATGCAAGGAAATCGAGGAAAACAACAGAATGGGGAGAACTAGAGATCTCTCCAAGAAAATTGGAGATATCAAGGGAATGTTTTGTGCAAAGATGGGCATGATAAAGGACAAAAAAGGCAGAGACCTAACAGAAGCAGAAGAGATTAAGAAGAGATGGCAAGAATACACAGAAGAACTATACAAGAAAGATCTGAATGTTCCTGATGACCACGCTGGTGTGGTCACTGACCCAGAGCCGGACATCCTAGAGAGTGAAGTCAAGTGGGCCTTAGATAGCATTACTAACAACAAAGCTGTTGGAGATGATAATATCCCAGCTGAGCTACTAACAGCCCATTCCAACCCAAGTGCTAAGCAGCCCAAGTCAGACCTAAAGTCAGCCTAAGTCGTTTAGGTCGAAGTTAGGTCTGGAATGCAACCATTTAGGGCAAAGTTAGGTCGAAGTTACGACCAACGGACTAAGAACAGCCCATTCCAACACAAGGGCTAAGCAGCACAAGTCAGACCTAAAGTTGACCTAAACGTGGGCGGAACATGGGCGGACCGTGGGTTTAACGGGGGCGGCAACCAATTAACGTTGGATTCCAGACCCTGGCAAGCACAGACACGCCCCCTCCAACACAAATGCTGACACAAAATTTAGGTCGACCAAAAAGGTGGACCCAAATTCGAGGAGACCCATAGGAGCCATTTTACCTTACCCAAGCCAGCCCTCTCCTGAAAATTTCTAACACCCTACTCCTGAGTTAGGTCAGAGTTAGGACGGAGTTGGGCCTGCTAGGTCTGGAAACCGACAGAGTTATGCCTAAGATAGGGAGCCTATCAGCACCCAGCCCCACCCAGCCTCATTCCCACAAAAGCCCAGCCCCAGACCTCCAGTCACTCTCTCTCTCTCTCTGAGCACGTGGCGTGGGGTTCTGTCCCTCACAGCCACAAAGTGGGACTTTGTTGGTGGAGGGCAAAATTCACAAACACCCCACTTCTCTCTTCTCCTCTCTGCCTCCCTCTAGGGCAGAGAGGGCTGTTCTGGCTGTGGCCAACCTGTTTACAGCTGTGCTTGGGCAGCTGCCTCCATGCAAGTGTTTGCTAACCCATGTCTTTCTCCCAGCCCCTCTTCCCCCCCCCCACAAGCAACAACACCAGCAGGTAAGAGCAGGGTTTGTGCTGACATGTGGTCTGACTGCTGCCTCTTTGCATTTAGAAATATAGGAAGGATACATGCCTCTTTACCAATGTGTTGTCTCATAGCTGTCTGCATAGCCTGCCATGACATGCCTCTCTACCAATGTGTTGTCTCATAGCTGTCTGCATAGCCTGCCATGCCTCTCTACCAATGTGTTGTCTCATAGCTGCCTGCATAGCCTGCCATGACATGCCTCTCTACCAATGTGTTGTCTCATAGCTGCCTGCTTTGCCTGCTATGATATATAGGATACATGCCTCTTTACCACTGTTGTGTCTGATTGCTGCCTGTAGTCATGTGAGCAGACTTATGTAGACACCAGCGGTCCCCCCCCCTTTTCTCCACAGAGTCTACTGACAGGTCAGTATTTCTAGGTTTGCCATGGTTGTGACCCCCAAGTTGTGTTGTTGTCTCTCTCTTTGACCCTTTCCCCTTACAGGATCATGCTCACCTAACACCCAGGTAAGCAGCTCAGACCATGCTATGTGTGTCACACCTATCAGCTGTGTTTTATTTCTCTCCATGCAGGCTTTTGTAACCGACACACTGGCTTGTCGTCAATGGTGACTGCTTCCACATACCAGCTGACATGTAACTCCCCCTTGTTTTTTGTCTCCCCAGGAACGTTCACTATCACCTACCTTCCTGGGAGCACCCCTGGGCCTGCAGTCTGGTTGCCCCACTGTCGTCTGCCTCGATGCTGCCAGAGGTCTGGGAGCCAGCCCTGCAACCCTCCTTAGCTGCCAGCGCTGCTGCTGCTCCACCTCCCTGGCTGTCACTCTTGCTGCCCCTCCCCTTTCTATGGAGCAGGCTGTGGTTCCACAGGGGAAGAGCCTGCATGTCCAGGTCCATGGGGCAGGTGTGCTGCTGCTGCTTTCAGATTGGCTGCTGTGACTACCCCTGGCAGCCTCGCCTGGCCATCTCTGCTAACGTTCCAGAACAATAAAGATGCCCCTCGGGCAGAGCCCCAGTGAAACATCTGTGCCCAGTGTTTACACAAGCATTGCCCCACACACACAGACAGCCCCCAGCACTGAAGCCCCTACATGAGTCCCATCCAGGGACTGCCACGGCCTTCCCTGGGAGAACCCAGCAGGGGTGCTGTGAGACCCCCATGGCACAGAGGGGAGGGGGGAGTCAGGGGGGCCTCTCAGGCAGGCAAACAGTGACAGCCAGGGCGTCCGCCCGTAATGCAGGTGCCTCCGTCGAAGGTCCGCCCGTAATGCAGGTGCCTCCGTCGAAGGTCCGCCCGTAATGAAGGTGCTTCCGTCGAAGGTCCGCCCGTAATGAAGGCGCTTCCATCGAAGGTCCGCCCGTAATGCAGGCGCCTCCGTCGAAGGTCCGCCCGTAATGCAGCCACTTCCGCCCAAAGTCTGTCTGCATAAGAGGCGCCTGTTTATGCATCACCTTCATCTGCGGAGCGCCCCCTGTGTCCCTATCGGTCTCTGCAGACCCCTCTCTCGGAATCTGTCTCCCACCAGCCTTGTTGTCTGTCTGTCTGTCTCTGACCCACCCATGCCCCTCCCCAGCACCCCCTGTCTGCCTGCCTGTGTGTCTGCCTCTCCTCCCACTCCCTGATGATGGCTGCTGGCCACCCCCCACCCTGCTAGAGCGCCTGCCGTGAGGCGCTGTCGTCGCCCCATCTGGGGGTGTGATGAGCTGTGTGAGCCCTTCACGCTCGCAGCAGACAAGCCCAAGGCATCTCTTGGTCTTGGCCAGGGCACAGAGCAGCAGGCACGCCGGGATGCCTTCTTTGTGGGCATTGCCCCGGCCTTGGAGGCCCAGGGCTTCAGGCAGCGCACGGGCGAGTCATGTCAGAGGCAGTTCCAGTCCTCATGAGACCCCCCTTGTGTGTGACGTTCCCACCCCCCTCCCCTTCCCTCCCCCACTCACCCCCCAGTGCAGCCTCAACGTGGCTTGGGGGTGGCATCGCCTTCTGCAGGAGGGAGGGGACAGCCACTCTCCCCTGCAGCAGGTGGCTGATGCACAGGGTGCCCTGTGGCGGCTGGGCTCAGGCACCTCGCTCACCTGTCTCCTGCCCTGCGCCCACCACATGACTGGCGCAACCCCCCTGCCTGCGGTCAGCCCCTTTGCGACCGGGCTGCGACAGACCCTGTGGCAGCTGCCATGGATGGACGCTGACACATGCAGACAGAGGCCTGCACATGCCTGAGCCAGACATGGAGCCTGGAGAAGAGCCTGCCTGCCTGGGAGGTAAGTGCTGCCTGGATCCTGGGGTGGTGCTGGGCCACAGAAACTGCAGCCTGCCTAACTCAGGCATAACTCTGACCTACCTCAGGCATAACTTCTGCATAACTTAGGCTGCACTTAGGCCACACTTATGCCTGACTTGGAGAGGAGTTGGATTGGAATGGGCTGTTAAAATCCTAAATGATGATGCTGTGAAAGTGCTGCACTCAATATGCCAACAAATTTGGAAAACTCAGCAGTGGCCAAAGGATTGGAAAAGGTCAGTTTACGTTCCAATTCCAAAGAAGGGCAGTGCCAAAGAGTGTTCAAACTATCGCACAATTGCACTCATTTCACATGCTAGCAAGGTTATGCTCAAAATCCTACAAGCTAGGCTTCAGCAGTACGTGGACCGAGAACTACCGGACGTACAAGCTGGGTTTCGAAGAGGCAGAGGAACTAGAGATCAAATTGCCAACATGCGCTGGATCATGGAGAAAGCCCGAGAGTTCCAAAAAACCACCTACTTCTGCTTCATTGACTATGCAAAAGCCTTTGATTGTGTGGATCACAACAAACTGTGGCAAATTCTTAAAGAGATGGGGGTACCAGACCACCTTACCTGTCTCCTGAGAAACCTGTATGCGGATCAAGAAGCAACAGTTTGGACCGGCCATGGAACAACCGACTGGTTCAAAATTGGGAAGGGAGTACGGCAAGGCTGTATATTGTCACCCTGCCTATTTAACTTATATGCAGAGTACATTATGAGAAATGCAGGGCTGAATGAATCGCAAGCCGGAATCAAGATTGCCGGGAGAAATATCAACAACCTCAGATATGCAGACGATACCACCCTAATGGCAGAAAGTGAAGAAGAACTAAAGAGCCTCTTGATGAGGGTGAAAGAGGAGAGTGCAAAAGTTGGCTTGAAACTCAACATTAATAAAACTAAGATCATGGCATCTGGGCCCATCAATTCCTAGCAAATAGAAGGGGCAGAAATGGAAGCAGTAACAGATTTTACTTTTCTGGGCTCCAAGATCACTGCAGACGGAGACAGCAGCCATGAAATTTAAAGACGCTTACTCCTTGGAAGGAAAGCTATGGCAAACTTAGACAGCATAATAAAAAGCAGAGATATCACCATGCCAACAAAAGTTCGCATAGTCAGGGCGATGGTGTTCCCAGTAGCAATGTATGGTTGCGAGAGTTGGACCATAAGGAAGGCTGAGTGCCGAAGAATAGATGCTTTTGAACTGTGGTGCTGGAGAAGACTCCTGAGAGTCCCTTGGACTGCTAGGAGATCAAATCAGTCAATCCTAAATGAAATCAACCCTGACTGTTCCCTGGAAGGACAGATACTAAGGCTGAAACTCAAATATTTTGGCCACCTAATGCGAAGAGAGGACTCTCTGGAGAAGACTCTGTTGCTAGGAAAAATTGAAGGCAAAAGGACAAGGGGAAGGCCAAGGATGAGATGGTTAGACAGCATCACCGATGCAACGAACATGAAAATGAGCGAACTCAGGAAGATAGTGGAGGACAGGAAGGCCTGGCGGGATATGGTTCATGGGATCACGAAGGGTCAGACACAACTTAACGACTGAACAACAAAAGCTTATCCAAAACCTGCTATTATTATGATACTTCAACATAGCCTAAGCAAGTATGCTAGACTGGTTATATTCTGCAATTCAGGATGTAGCCAAGATCCTGGAAATCACAGAGGTATTGCCATAGGACTCTTGCTATTCCAAGCAATGGTATTTTCTGGAGATGAACTGGTGTAATTTGCTCAAGGCCAAGTATGTCAAGATGTTTCTTCAGACATCTAAGCACCTCGAATGTTGTTGTTGTCATTGTTTCCTTCCTCAAATGGCCTCAGGGAGGTTTGCATCGTTCTTCATCTCCATCCATATTTTATCCTTGCAACAACCCTGTAAGGCACATCAGGCTAAAAGACAGTGATTAGCACAAAGTCACCCAGGAAGTTTCATGTTTGTGGGGATTTTAATTTGGGTTCCCCTAGTCCTACCCTGAAACATTAAACTCTACACCACAAGGGCTAAAGATCAGCTTTTGACTGTGTGAATGGGTATACCAATGATGGGATGTATAGGTCATGCAGTCATTCATAATCTTGCCAGTAGTCTTGACTAACAGAGAACTATTTAGGTGCAAGTTCAGATTGGATTGATGGAAAAGCCAGCCAGGACATATCATTTTAACCATGAGCCCCAAGTAGATTTTGTGAATAAATCCTAAGAGACCAACTTGCCTTGCAATGTTTCCTTTTCACAGTCCTGTAAATTGAAGTAATCCACCACATTGTCCAAGGCTTATTGAATCCAACAATCAGTAACCATCCCCAGGCATCCATGTGGCTCAGACTAGGTTTCTGATGTGTGGAAACAGAGGTTTTGATCACTTTTTGAAATGAACTTATCAGGATTTCAGGCCAAATGTGATGAGTCACTCCCTGTCAACAAGCAGAACCATGGTAGAAAGAAATCAATGCCTGCCTAATAAAATTACAGTAGATTCCTGAATACTCTGTTAGCAATATAAAAGAAAATGTGATGGCAATTTGTGAACTTTCGTGTACACGAGCAAGCAGAGTCTCACTCTATTTCTCAAAATAAATGTCCCCCAAGCTCAGATGAAATCTTGCATGGCAGTTTAAGTGAATCGATGCAGTGATGCATATCGGTGGAAATTGCTCATTGTGGTAGCAAGACGTTCAGATGACTTTACCAGAATCAAGTGTGGGAGGCAGCCTCCCTCAGCCAAGGTAGGCAAGTTCCTGATTAAGACACTTGCCAGTCTCTCACATGTTAGATAGCAAGAGAATGCTGACATTCTCGAAGCTAACAAATAATAATAATTCCAGGCATTCAGAACTCTTCCTTATGCGAAGTACAATTGATTTTGTAAAAAAAAAAAAAAAGCCATATCTCTTACAAAAGATAATATGCAGCTAAATCCCCCTCAACCAAAGAAAGCTGTTATTGTGCTACTGGAATATCTCTTATCAGAATAGATGCTGCTATTGGAACAAGGCTTCATTGTTATAGATTAAGTACTTCCTCTTCAATCAGCCCAGGTTGTCTGAACTAATGGATGTTTGACTTTAATGCATTATGATAAAAACTTATTGGCAAGCATGCTTGCTTTCTTTGAAAGAAAATCTCTTAGCTGCTGCCACACAGCCCTAGAGAGAGAATATTCAATATGACAATACATTAATCAGTGATTGGGAGACCTTATATATGGTGATAAGTTCTGGAACTCATTATCATTTTTGATCCTTTTAAGTAATCAATATATTAGCTAGCTTACTCTGTAGCTTTTCCTGGTGTCAATATAGACATGTAATGACAAATGTGTTGGCATGCCCAGTTGAATCTTTAACTTCTTCCTTTTGCGTGACAGATCTTCATGACATATCACAAACTCAAAGATTCCACTGGGCATACCAAAGTACATCTTTAAAGGAGTCCTTGAGTCAAAAGTCTAGCACTCTGTCACCTCTGCACTGTCCCTCCCTGGGCATTCTGGTGACTGGGCTGTGTAGCGTCTGAAGTCTAAAGGCTGGGCTACACTATAGCCATGCGGCAAGCGTGCGTCCTGCGTGACGTCCTGTGTGCGGCACGCACGAGCACGCACGTCAAGTGCAGGCTGCCGACGGCAGCCGGCGCTGGCCCGTCGGCAGCCGACATCCCCGCACAGGCAAAGTCGGCCTCGCCTCGACTTTTGCCCCGTTTCTGGAACGTTGGGCCAATGGGGGCAGCCCTTGAACAGTAGGGGCGGGACACGTCTGTGGGGACCAGCTTCTGTCCAATCAGAAGCCACAACTGGAGAGCATGTGTGGCTTTGTTCCGGCTGCATTCCAGCAGCGCTCCGGCTGCCGCTCCGGCTGCGAGACGCAGCCGCGACGCAGCCGTCGACAATGTAGCTCGGGCTTTAGAGGTGAGAATGCTGACTCACAGTGGCATACGACTTGGGACTTTCAGTCTAGGGCTATTGGTTTGGGGATTTCTGGTTGCTGGGCTTGATGTCAGGGCCTTGGTCCAATACTGTACCCTGTAGGCTTCATGACGAACCCTTCTGGCTCAGCTGGCCCTTCTCCTTCTGTGTCAGGGTCCAGGTTCATGCTTGTAGCTGCGGGCATGATAGCTGGTATGCTCTGTTTCACCTGATGGGTGCCAAGATCCACTGTGCCAAAAAGATTCAATCAAGCAATTTGGGACAGAAAGTTGGGCCACAAAAGATGACGTGCCAACTGAGACAAAAAATAGTTTCTTCATCTTCACCAATGTCTGAGAGTAGGTTAATTTGCAAAATGATATATTTAAATGGCAAATGTTTCAAACTATGTACAAAGAGTGTAACATCTTCAGCAGGATTATGGTCATAAAACAAAAGAGTTTAAACAGTTAAAACATGTATCTAAAAACTGCTTTATAAGTCCATTAAAATGCACTGTGCAATAAAATCCTTCAAAATCTTCTCAAAGATACAATAAAAACAATTTAAAACAGCAGGTCAAATTATAGCAGGTCATAACAGCTTTCGATCTATTTTAACGTTTCAAACTATGTTTCTTGTATTCTTTCTAGTTGTACCAATGGTTTTACTAAGTATCCTTTATCTGTAAAAGAAGGTTTCTAATAAAGTTAGCATGCTGCGTAATCGGCAGGACCTAGTCTGTGATCTAGGCTCTCTTTTTCCAACAAATACAGCTATAAACCAAAGAAGAACATAGATAGCTAGCAAAGTGAAATGGATAATTAAAGGCTCCAGGGTTTAGACTATTATGTATCTGAATTGCAAGGAGATTTTGACTTTTTTTTCCCTAAGAACTGACTTGGTAATCTATCTTTTAAAAATATTGACAGGAAAGCATTATGTCAGAAATATGGAAAATTAAAAAATGTGCATACACACCAAATTACAGCCTTACAGTCTAACCGTAATTTTAAACTGCTAAATTTCAATGTGAAAAAGTTTTTAAATACTTGATTTGCAAATATAATTCTATGAGCTTTACGGAATTTAAGTGGTCTTGCTTCTCAAATGTTTAACCCCCAGGAAAATGTGTAAAGGAGCTTTAGTATGCTACAGTATATTATATTCAGTAATTCAGTGCATATGCTTTCTCTATTACTATATTTGCAAAACGTCATCTGAATTTTAGAGTAGATAGATAGCACGCTACACACATTTCTTAGAAAGCTACAGCTTTTTGCTTTAACTAATGGCTATATTTTATAGATCAAAGGAGCTTAACTGCACCCATGAAATTCCCATCCAGATAGCAATGACCTGGAGTATGTCCAGTATATGTGGATTACACAGCTTGCGCATAGGCTGCATTCCTATGCACGCATACAATGACAGTAATAGCACAATCCTGACTAAGTATCTGGTGGCAGCCCTATGGCCGCCTGCTGGATCGTATCCCTGTTCCGGGCCAATCTTGATTGGCCCATAGGTCTACTCGGGTGAAGGGGACGTTAGTCCCCTTCCCCCAGTGTAGCGCGAGTAGGCTCCAATGGGGTTCCTTGGATTTCCGGTAGCTATTTAGCTGGTGTAAGTCCACGGAGGCCGTGTAAAGGCTGCGCCAGCATGGGTACAGGACGGGGAAATAGCGGCTACCATCCCTGCCCCCCCAGGCCGGCTTGGCCAACCCCCGGCCTCCCTGGCCCCCGGACTGCCCCCACGCCTGCCGGGGGATTCATTACCTGTATCTGGCGGCTGCATGGACAATACAGCAGCGGAGTAAGGCCTCTGAGCCAGCTGCTCTTACTCTAAAGTCGTCACAATTGTGGTTTACGGCATGTTTATGACACTTTAGAATGGCGGAGCACACACTCCGCCCTTCTAAAGTTAGTGTGGATTGCGCTCTCAATCTCATTGACCTCAGTGGGATTTACTTTTAAGGCCCAGGACAGCCAGCCGGGGAAGATGTCCCCGAGCCGGCTGCAACGATTGAGTAGTAAAGGGTGTGTGTCGGGGGAGGGGTCACTAGGGTGATGCGCGCACCCGGCCCTGGGGCAGCGCGCGCCCTAGTGACGTCTCTGACCTCTAACACAGATATGAAGGGAGAAACAATCTCTGTGTGATGGCTTGTGTGTGATAGCTGTTCATAAAGTCCATTTACTTGGTAGGGAGAGGATGTATACAAATTCTTGACCATGGTCAGGAATTTGTAGAAGTACTATACATCCTCTCTCTACCAAGTGGATGATTGGCTTCATGATCAGCTACAGAGCAGGTTCTGTGGAAATTCTTTCCAGCAGGTGGATGAGTCATGTGATCAGGAGCGCAACACATTAAACTGGAGAATGGATGAGGCCTATTTCAGCTTTTTCAGAATGCTAGAAGTAGCATATAGACTGGCATTCTGCCATCTAAGAGACAAATATGGAAGTTGTTCATTTTCCACTCAGAGCAGCATAGTAATGTTAAGTATATTAGCAGATTACATAAGCATAGTGCATTAGCATACAAACTCATTGCTCTGTTTTAACCTTGGTTTTGTTTTCTCGTAATGGCGTGTTCCAAAGGTCATGGAGAGGCAATGCATACACAGAGTTAAATGCAAACAGGGACTGCTCTAGTACCCTCACACATCCTGTCTAAATGCATACATGCACAAAAGCACGCTGTCACCCAGCCACGTTGATCGGTGCACCGGGGTGGGGCAGCTTGCCGTGGCTTGGCCTGCCGCGAGAGATGGGAGTGGTTGGCCAGCTCGCAGTCACTATCAGCGGCCCACCAGGAGGCCATGGGAGCAATCCCTGCCCACGAGGAATGGATTCCCCTAGTTCACTTTCCCTGCCAGACCCATCTGTTGCTTTCTCCTGCCTCCCAAGTGCAGCACTTTACTTTCTCCCATATGTATTCATGGAAACTCTATCTAGGAGAAATAGAAGAACATTATTATTTGGTTGGGGCTTCCTGAACTAGTTCCCTACTCCTGGTGACTCCCACCGTTAAGAATCAAGCTGGTCTCCAGGGCTGGTCCATCCATGAGGCCAACTGAAGTGGTCACTTCAGGCAGCAGGTTGGCAGGGGGCGTCAACTTCATCCACTTGCCTCCAATGCTCCTCCTCCTCTTTCCTAAGTGCTGAGCTAGAGCATTGGAGAGAGGGAGGAGCAGAGCTGGCACATCATCAGGTAAGGGGAGGCAGAATTGGCAGGGGGCGTCAACTTCTGTCCATCCACTTGTCTCCACTCTTCCTCAGCCTTCTCTTCCTCTTGCTCCCTGGACTGGAAAAGGAAGCAGGGGACAGAGCAGAACTGCGGAGTGGGCTAGAGTGTGAACGGAGCAGAAAGTGGCACATTGCCAAGTAAAGGGGGGCAGCATTTGGCATGCTGCCTCCACCACCAGGAAGTCTTGGGCCAGCCCTCTGTCTATACAACTTCACACTGGGTTCTGTCTCAGTCAAAATAAGTGTGACAAAATGTTTGCAACTGGATTTTATGTGTTTAGACTGTAGCCTCTAACGATTTAAGGTTTTCATGGCCCGCAATAATTCTTGAATTTACTGGAAAAAACGGGTGTACAGCCATGGCAAAAAAGTTTAAAATGGTACTAATAAAAAATGGGGAAACTAAGTGCAACAAAAAATGTAAGTTTAAAATAATTCATATTTTAAACTTACAATTTTTGTTGCACTTAGTTTCCTCGTTTTTAAATTAGTATCATTTAAACTTTTTTTGCCATGGCTGTACACCCATTTTTTCCAGTAAAATCAATAATTGTAGCCTCTCATTGCTTAGTCCTCTATGCATATTGGGTTCCGTGCGGACAGTGAATTAGGGTGGCATTTATTTTGACATAAAATATTTACTGTTATTTCCACTTTTAAAAAATGTCACATACATATTGCTAAGAGGATAATTATATTCCCTAGTAATCTCTAAAAAAATGGGGCTGTCTTGCATTTCATTTCCATTAACGTATACCCTGCAAGAGGAGGTGGTTGATGTGTCTGACTTGTGATGAACTGGAGGCAATGAAGAGCTCACTGTTTCTCAATTTATCTGTAAAATGGCTTTCCTTTTTAAGCAGATATAGCAGTAGTCATTGGAGAATTTCTTATCTTACACATAATTGTGTCAGTTTTAATACCAACCCAGAAAGCCTGCACGAGGGTAATTTGTGACATTTATCCACACTCATGAACAGCAATCAGCATTGGTCTATCAACAGCTATTAGTCATGATGGCTAAATGGAACCAACATACATTGAGAGAGAGTACTACTCAGCCGAATGCTTAGATACTGGTGACATGCAACAGGGCAGTGCCTTTGCCCTCATGAACAGCTTGAAGGCATCCTGGAACCATCTGGCTGGCTGCTATCGGGAACGGAAGGGCAGATACTGTATTATGGTCCCTCAGTTTAATCCAGCAGGACTCTTCTTATGAACAAAGGAAACTGCCATACAAATGAAGTCACCATTGGCCCATCTAACCTCACATTTTGTCCACTGATGGCCAATGGCTATAGGCTGAAGCATTTCCCAGTCCCTGCTACCTAAAATCCTTTCTACAAAGCCCTGTGCAATCCTTACGAGCCATGGCTCCTCTTCCTATTCCAGTTGTATACTGCTGAAAAACTCCCTCCCTCATGACTCCAGTGGCTACTGTCTTCTCAATGGATACATGATGCTGCCTTTTTGGTACGTCTCCTGCTACAGAGAGATTGACTTCCTTCAGGTTGCTTCTGGGGGAGGGGAGAGAGGAGCATCCCAAGCTTTTTCTTTCCTTCTTTCTCTGTGCACCTTTGGATGGGAGACTTCCCACTTCTTGGCTGCAGAACGTCTTGGAGAAGTCACGACCACCACGGGAGCCCAGTCTGAAGCTGCCATTTCTTCTGCCATCTGCCAATGCCACTTGCTCTTCCTCTGCCCAAACCAAGTCACCACTGGCTCTGCTGGTTTATTGGTAATAAAAAGAGGAGCAGGAGGGTGCCACCAAACACGTTTGTGGGTGCCTGGGACAGGTGGGTCAGGTGCCTGGAGGCACCACATTGAGGACATATTTCCAATATTTCAAGCAGAGATATTTACCAGGCCTGTTATATGAATTCCTTTATTAGAGGGTGTCAGAAATTGAACCGGAGACATCCTGCACATAAAGAATGAGATCTATTCCTAAGCTGAAACCCTTACCTTTACCTTGTGACTCTACCATAAGTGATATGCAGCCGTCACTATAGATCTTTTTTGTTCTAGTACTCCTGACCTCGTCTCAGGCATGTTTCTCTGCCTAGCAACTAACACATCACATTAAGGGCCAAACTACCGTACATACTACAATAATCATGAGTTTGACCTTTTTTCTTTCTTTTTTTGTGTGTGTATTAAATAGGTCATGGGGGAGAGGGCATGTGAAATGCCGTGAAAGTGCCAAAATGTTTTTAAAAATGTAAATAGCGCATGGAGCAATATTTACAAATAGCAATATAAACATACATGATCACGATAGAAATTGTGGCAGGGATTTTTCACATTGTTTCCATTAAAAGTAGTAGTGAATGGGGGGATGGAATCAAGTTCAGAGACATGACAGGGGCAGTCCTAAAACCCCTACCCACCACCAGTTTTACCCCTTTCTCACCCACCTACAAAACTTGGAAGACCATGTTATGCATTCATCATAACATGTACTTTGGCCCTAAAAGACTGATCTGCAAATTTCACCTATGGTGTGTGTGAACTCACTCGGTGGCCTTAGATAAGCTGCTCCCCAGTTGTAATATGGGAATGTAGCTACATTACAGGATTATTGTAAGAACTGCATCAAGTTAATGTGCATGAAATGCTTTGCAGGCTCAAAAAGCATTACATAAATGCTAAGTATTATTATTACTACATTGAACTATTATAAATAAAATAATTACACACACACACACACACACACACACACACACACACACTATTAGTAATTTGTAATTGCTAACTTTCCTTCTCTTCCTTACCAGGAACCAATTAAATATGCCACCCCAATTTTGGCAAACTAGGCAAAAGTGCTTAGGCAGCAATGTCCCTGTGTATATCAGAGTCCCTGGAGCCAGGGATTACAGTCATTTTCACTCATTATTTACAAAGCAACATTTTCACATTTGCTTGTGTAATTCAACCCGTTACAGATGGAATTTTTCAGGGTGCTTTGAAAACACTGGCTCCAATATTAGAAACCAACTAACATGTAAAATGGGGAGGGGGGAGACTGAAGGCCCCAAAAATATTATTTTTCCCTAAAACAAAATAACATTAAACAACGGAATTAATAATCAGAATCCACTGTGTGTCTCACTATAGGGCTGTTTGCCTAGTACGATAATTAGGGTTCCCTGTTACAATTAGCAAGTTACAGGATAACATGACTTGAAAACATTATTAATTATCTGCTGATAAGTTTGTGTTCTATTTCTGAACTGTACACTAGGACCTACAAGGGCTTTTTTTAAAATAGAGACTTATAAGTCAGCAATACTGTGTTTGGCACTATCAGAATATTATAAAACGGGAATATGGTAATTTTTGATAAGGCCTCTGTTGAGTTCAAAAGAGACTTTTTGTCTCCTTCTTCAATCGTTTCTTCAGAATGTTTAGAAAATGTTTTCCCTACCTATGTGTACATCTGTGGAGTGCTTTAACCCGGTGTTAAGTGTTTTGTTCTTTTCTTTCCCTGTTATTACACGTTTTGAGATTGTTTCAAGTGCTGTAGGCAATTACGTCTGAGGCACTTCAGCAGTAGGATAGTAAAGACGGGGAAATGTCACGTTGTGCGTTTTGTGCTAATTTTCTATCATACTGTTGGTATTTACATGCCCTAATGTGCTGGGAGATTTTGAGGTGTGTGCTCAGTGCAACTGCATATCTAGATATGCTTTTTAGGGTCACTTGCTTGAGACACCTGGGGACGCAGTAAGTACCTGTGAAGAAAGCAGATTTATGCTTCTTGTTTTATGAATATTTGTATGACTGTCCTTTTTGACCAGAGAGTAGCCATGTCTTTGTTACACTATCCACCAATGTGCAACTACAACTCTGTTTGGAAAAGCAATAATTAGTATAGACTGACTGGGCAACGTTACACTTAGCTGAAATTGATTGATTCTAGGGGTGATTTCCTCTTCAGATAAATAATGAAGTTTCAGAAGCCCTCCTAATTTCTTCCCGAGATCTCCTTCCTTTCCTCTCCCCATGTCAGTTTATGCCTAGCAACCTAATTTTGTAACCCATATGATCTGTCCCTGGAAAAGTTCCAAGTCACCTGGGTTTTAACAGAGAGTCTTGTGGCACCTTAAAGACTATTGACAGGCCAATCCTATGCTTTCCCCCGCCATAGCATGCAGCTGTGCCAAAACAGACTGTGCTGCATGCTATTGGGGGGGAGATCAGGAGGCTTGGGAGGGGCAATAGAAAGGGAAAACACTTTCCCTTGATTGCCAATGGGTCCTTAGACCTGCACCAGCTCTTTAGCTGGCACAAATCTGAGGAAACAGGGGGGGGGGTTGACTCACTCCAGAGGGGATAGCATCTGGTGCAAGTTGCCCACGCTGGGTGCCTCACCCTCCCACCTCCAACCTTGGCCCTCCCCCTCCTACCTTGGCTCTCCCCATTTCCCCCAATCCTCCCACCCCTACCCCATTCAGTCCACCCCACCAACTTACTAAAGTTGACTGGCCTTCTCCACACCACCGCCACATGCGAAGGCCTCCCCACCATCTGCAGCAGCAGCCCAGAAGCATGCAGCTCATCTCACTTCCAGATTGGCTTTTTGTGACGGCATAAAGCATCTACCGCTGCCAGGATGCTAGTTCTGGTGGCAGTAGGGCCCTGTCAGATTGTTCCATTATTGTAGCATAAGCTTCTGTGGACGAAAGTCAACCAAAATGTATGTGACAATGCGTTTGTTCTTCTTTAAGGTGCCACAAGGCTCTTTGCTGTTTTTGTTAATGCTCTGGATTAACATAGCTCTCCCTTTAGGTTTTAATGCCATCTGTTACTTCCTCCAGGGAAGTTTTACATAAAACCCAGAACTCAAAATATTTATTTTGACTTTAGTCTTCAGCTTTTGCACTGTATTACCATATGTGTATCTGTTTATACTGTAGGTAGAGGAACAACTTTGTTCTCTGATTGGATGGAACATTGTACCTTGACATATTCTGAAACAGTAACTTTACATGCAAGTACTATAAGCTTATATGGTACTTTACCTCTCAAAATTGGTGAAGGAGACTGATTTAGCTAGCTTAACATATTTGTGCGTTAACTTTCTTGTACGTTGTCCCAATTGTCTTTTGATTTATAATTGTCCCATTTTGCACCTGGAACTCTGGAGTTCACTAAGTTAAGCTTGTTAAAGCACTACCTGCTGCTAGTGTTGTTTCTTTGAGAAGTAGATTGGTGCCTCACAGGCGATAGAACCAAGGATTTCGTACTGTTCTAATTGTTTCCACTATTCGACTCTTTTTTGTGTGTGTTTATGATCAGGTATATAACCCACTTGGATAGCAGTGGCACTGAAAACTCTGATATCTCTTTAGATAGATAGATACCTTTATTGGCATAAACACATCAAACAGACAAACATAAACAAACAACCCAAAAAATCCCCCAACAGATCCAATGACAACAACCAATCTTGCAGAGAATTTCTCCCCAAACTGTCCCACAATTAATCTATACATCAAAACTCATTTCCCGAGTAGCCACCACCACAGAAGCAAAAGTTGCAACATCATCAAGTCTCCCATCATCTTCTGTTGACAGAAGGGCTCGGAGAATATCCGCCTCCATCCAGCCCTGAAAACACGTCAGTATCGATTTAAGGTGTTTCTGACGGAAAGACTCGTGCAGAGAGCATGATAAAAAGATATGCTCAGATGTCTCCACACACTTCATGCCACATGAACAGAGCCTTGCTGAAACAGGTATTCCTTTGTACCGCCCCCATAAAAGGGCAGAAGGGAGAGCGTTACACCTTGCCAGCATAAAAGCCCTTCTTAGCTGTGGGTTATGCAACTGATATAGATAAGTTGACAGCTTCCCAAACTTTATAGGCAGATGGAGATGCAATGGAGAACACGTTGTATCAGCTGCACTGATTAACTCTTGGTGCTCGATGTCGAGAGTTCTCTCCTTAATAGTTCTAAATGCTGCAGCTAACCCCATCATGCCTAGCATCTCACTGTCAAGCCCCATCGATTTTAGCTTTGTAAGCAGAGTAGAAACCCCACAAGGCAAAGATGTGTCTGATAGTAGGTGGTAAATCAGGCTATCACTTGTTGCTTTAAAAAGAATGCCCAGCCAGAATTTGGCAAATCTTAGCCACGCCAATGTATTCAGCCTTATAAGACCGGTTTCAAGGCACAGAGCTGAGTACGGAACACAACGTGGCATACCCAAAATTTTCCTGAGGAAATTAGATTGGATACGTTCCGTGGCAAGGTCTGAAGCCTTGAACCAAATCGGGACACCATATAAAGCTTGAGAGACAACTTTGGCCTTATAGGCTTCCAGAGCAGCCGGGACATATCTGTTGCCCAGAGTAAAATAAAATCTCGCAACTCCTGAAGATGAGAGTTTGGCCAAATTAGAAATGGAGCGGCGATGAAAAGCCCAAGAGTGCCTGTAATGGAATGTGATGCCCAAGTATTTAAACTGGCGGACTTGTTCAATACTGTTGCCCTTGCAGGTCCAGTTATAGATTTTGTATCTATTTGCAAAAATCATAATTTTAGATTTGGCATAGTTAATGTTCAGTTTGTTGGCTGTTAGGTATTCAGCACATCTATTAAGTAGCCTCAGGAGACCCACACGAGTACGTGAAAGGAGAATCATATCGTCCGCATACAAAAGCAGCGGTACCTGACAGTTGCCCAAACATGGACAGTGACTGTTTACATCCTCCAGGGCCAGGGCAAGATCATTCAAAAATAAATTGAACAATAGGGGGGCCAAAATGCATCCCTGCTTCACTCCTTTATTAACAGATATGGACTGGGATAGGGCCCCAGTTCGCGGGCACCGCACTTTGCAGGAGTTGTTGGTATAGAGGGATCTAATCAATAGCAGGAGTCTTTTTTCTATTCCTTGTGAACTAAGCTTGTTCCATAACAGTTCTCTGTCTACTGAATCAAAAGCCCCTTTTAAATCAATAAAAGCCACATATAATCTTGCTCTGGATACCCTGACTTGTTTGTCAATTATGTGGGAGAGAATAAGACAGTTGTCAACAGTAGATCTGCCTTGCCGGAATCCTGCTTGTTCTGGTCCAAGTATACTATTCAAGTCTACCCAGGCCAAAAGCTTGCTGTGCAGATACCTTGCATAGATCTTACCCACAACTGACAAAAGGCTGATAGGTCTGTAATTAGCTGGGGAGTCAGCATCACCCTTTTTGAAGATAGGAACAATAACCGAGGAGCGCCAGTCTTGGGGGACACATCCAATTTCATTGATCTTTGTGAAGAGAGGGGCTAACAACTGAGCCCACCATTCTGGCTCGCTCTTAAGAAATTCAGGGGGTATTGCATCCAGTCCAGGGGCCTTCCCAGATTTTAGATGACCAATTAGCTGTCTTATCTCTTCTGGGGCCACCCGTGGCCAGACAGGAGGCTCAGAAATTAGTGTGTCTAAACACACTTCAGGCTGGTAGGATTTATCCAAGAAGATCCCCTCAAAATGTTGAACCCAGGCAGAGGAGGGAATTACCACCCTATCACTTCCCTCAGAATTTGATGCACCTGAGACAATGTTCCAAAACATCCTACTATTCTTGGATGATATGGCCTGTAGTAGCTTCCCCCATTGCATTTGGTAGAATTTTTGTTTCTTATCGTGCAGTAATTGACCTAACCCTTTCTTAAGATCTGCGTATTTGTTTAAATGTCTGGGGTCATTAGAGTTTCTAAAGTCACCGTAGGCCTCGCGGATTTGGATCTTCAGATCCTTGCACTGTTGATCAAACCAGACCTTTTTAGGTTCCATGCCCCCATTGCCCAGCAAAACCATTTTACGTCCTAGCTCCTTTGAAAGCCGATCTACAAGAATTTCATAGGAGCTAATTACTGTAGCCTCCTCTCCCCATAATATGTCAGACAAAGGTTCTGTGCAGTGATCTTCCCTGATAAACTGGTGAAATTTTGCATTTGCCCCACTGTCCCATCGAATTTTATAACTATATTCCGCCGATGGCGGGGGCATCACTGGAAGACCCACTGTTGAAGCATGTAGGTCAAGAGTCAAAATCAGTGGGAGATGATCACTGCTTATATTATCCCCAATCTGGAAGTCCAACACATGGGACTTCATCATTATCGAAGTCAAGACATAATCCACAACACTCGCACCCAAGGCAGAGATATAAGTGAACTCCCCCGATTTTGGGAAATCATTTAAGCCATTCAGCCAAACCTTGTTAAGGCTGGCACAAAATCTGGCTAAATTTATTCCAGCTGCATTAGAATGGCGGTCCTTAGACTGTCGATTTAACAAACAGATTGGGGGAAGGGACGACTCTTCGTCAACTTCCAAAGCCTTGTAAAAAACATGCTTTGAATTAGCAACTCTGGCATTCATGTCACCCATAATAATAACTTCAGCCCCAGGATAAGAGATTTCCAAGGCCTCCACACAGGACTGGAGATTATCCCAATATAAAGTCCGCTGAGAAGTATTAAGGGAGGGTGGTATATAAACATTGACACAAATTAATTTCATGTCACACACAGACACTAAGGTGGCTTGTACTTTACAACAGCCCGATATTAGCTCCAGTTGCCTTGACTTAAAGCACTTTGCCACAAACGTGACTAAACCCGCAGATGGACGCCCCTTGGCATTGGTTTTCAAAGCTGGGCTACAGTACGCATGAAACCCCTGGAGGTATATTTGATCCCTCATCCAGGTTTCTTGGAGTGCTATAATATCAAAGGTCTTAAGATAATCCGTGAGTTCCTTATCATTTTTCTTTCGACCCCAGCCTGCTATGTTCCATGTGAGAATTCTCAGTGGCTGGACAGAGGAGGCATGATTCCGAGGCGGGTTACCAAGTCAATTATCTTCTTGTGCAAGATTTACAATTTCCAAAGGGGCAAAGGATGTACATGCCGAGATGATCTGCCCCTGAGGCACTTTAGGTGGTCCTGGGTCCGACGAGGTTGGCAATACCAAAGGAGATTCAGAACTGGGATGATGAATCATCGCCTGTACCGCATGAACGTGAAGGTCAGGCCCTTTCTCTTGAGGCTCCAGGTTAATTGTAGATTCTTCACAATCTTTAGACTGCGAGCTCACTGTATTTTGTTGTTCCAGATTCGGTTGATCTGTAGATGGGCTGATAGTTATCTCATCTACCAGAATTGCAGAGGGTTCACCATTATTACTAAGTATTTCTGCCCTGACTATATCCAGGTATTTAGCTATATTTAATTGTTCAGGCCTAGAAAGTTCTTTAAAGGCACTGATAGCTCCATGAATCATCTCATCTCCCTCCCACTGAAATTCCATAATCATGTCCTTGGCAGCAGACACCGAAGGATCAATCTTAGAGTGGTGTGCCTGTACATGGGGGCCGTTAGAGGATAAAATCATCCCACCAGTGGTTTCTACTATTTCTGGAGTATTGCTCCCATCATCATCCACAGAGATTGGAGAGGTGGTGGCTGATTGCTCGATGGAATAAACAGGAATCCCTTCCTGAAGCCTCTCAGGTGCAGTAGTTGAGTCCATCTCCTCTCCATGATCTAACATCAGCATTGTCCCAGCAGCCTCCCCTACAGAGGCTACAAACGGAGGATTCAAGGGATTCAAGTTATCCTGTAATTTGGCCAGATTTTCTTCTAGACGGAGAATATTCCCTTCCAGCTTGGCTATAGAAGCAGTTGTTGTATCGTCCCATCTGAAGCATTTAGCCAAGTCTCCTAAAGAATTTGAGGCACAATTCTTTGGCGATTTGAGTGCAGGCTGAGCAGAAACAGTTGGACAGGTGCCAAGTTGTTCTGTCCTTGAAGCGAGGTTGGAAGAGCTTGGGGAAGTTAATCTCTGCTTCACAGCTAACAGCGGCACTGAGCCTGAGTCCACAAAAACTCTCCTTGCTGAGATACAAAAAGAGCCCAGGAAACTTCTCATTTTAAGCAGCATCGAGGGAATGGTCGGGCTTGCAAATTCCATTAGTAGTCTAACCATATAAGGGGGGCCAGGTAGTCTCTCAGTGGTCTGTAGGTCTACCTGCCTCTCTTCAACTCTTAAAAGCTGGCTCAGAGAGTATCGTGAAGCTCTTTTGCTCCTCCAACGACCCCTGTTCATATTATTATCCAACACTTCAAGAGTTATCTGTTTTGCCGATAAACACCGTGAGAAGCCTGTTTTATGATCTTCATCATGCCCTCTCTCAGGATCAGCAATTAATCTTTTATCCCTCGTAGGTGCCAGACTCTGGGAGTTTGTAGCATTAGCAAAACACTTGCTGAACAGTTCATGAAGGGAGTTAATTTTGGCTGTTGTATATTTAAGTTCTTGAAAAATAGCTGAAAGTGTTTTCCCCGTTAAAACACATTGCTCCCCCATTAAACTCATTAGGGAATTATCAAAATATATCAAACCTTCTGTCTCTTTTCTCTGTCCATCCATATCGTGTGGGGGCGAGGATTTTCTGCATTTCTTAGTTCCAGAAGGTTTCCCAACTCTTTTAGAAGGAGAGTCCGCAGAAACACCAGAGTTATTTCTTTTGGCCGAAGTTTCATGAGCAGAGATAGCAGGCAGCTCCTGCGGCATATCACTACCTCCCACACCTGAGACAGACTCTAAGTTCAGGGCAGAAAACTTATTTGAAGACACTAATTTGGTAATCTCACCTACAGATTCAGTCCAGGCCGATAAATCTTCCAAGCATAGCTGTTTAGCTGCTTTAGTTGTATGAGAGATCTGACCCGATGGGGCCCTCTGTCGCTTTTTCTTCTTTCCCATTCCTAAAAGCCAGGCCAAAACAATCCGTTGGAATCCTCAATTAACAGCGTACAAAAATATAATAAAAAACAGCAGGTCCCTATCAGGAATCCTTGTCGATAACAGATATAAAAATTAATTGAGTGCCAAGCGGTTTTAAGGCCAGCTAGAATGAGGTCGTCCAAGAGAGCTCTGTCAGCAGGACTACTAACAAGCAGCCATCTTCATCTTTCCTGATATCTCTTTAGACAGAAGGTTCACTTATCTGACTCCCTTCTGACATTCCAAAAGCTTGTGAAGACCTTTATGTTGAAAAAGTCCTCAGAAATACCATAAAGATGCCAAAGCTGTTTTGTTACCAATACAACCCCCCCATGTTTCATTCTTTGTTATACTATTATGGACTCTGATATCAAGCAGCATGATGTTTCATATGCCAACATCCAGGAATAATATTGTGTAAAATGAACTGTTTTTTCCAGAACCTCTATGCACCAAATGAACAGAACTCTCACAGGCCATGTTTCTCTCTCAAGAACTTTAGTTCAGGCCTCAAAACGAACTCTCGCTCTCTCACCCCACAGACACTCATCCTGGAAGAAGAAAAGATAATCCCATCATGTGTCTCGTTTTTAAGTGACTGTTGCCTATGTGAATTATTAGTTGTAGGCAGAGGCGCAACTACGGCAGAGTGTGTGGAGCAGCTACTCCGGGCGGGGGCGCGCACTGTGCGCCCGCCGTGTCTCGCGCCCACCACCTTTACCATGACCCGCTTCTTTGGCCGTCTTCTGGTCGGCCCTCCCGCCCTCCCTGGAGCCGATCGGCTCCAAAATGGCTAGGAAACTGGCGGGGGGCTTGTTTGGAGCCGCATTGCGCACGCAGCTGCCTCCCTCCGCCCTCCCATTGGCTACACAGGGTGCCCATCGCCCGTCACCAAGGCCCCGTCCTTGCTCCGGGTGCCGGGAGGGCTAGTAGCATTGCTGGTTGGAGGAAGCACTGAGTGTGCACTTAATGTCTTTATTGTGTTACTGAGGGTGCAATCCAAACCTACTTAGGCTGCTGTTGTAACCAGTGCCCCAGTGAAAACGGGAGGTCCCAGAATGGAAAGGGGATTCAAATCCCCTCCAAAAGGGGAATTCAAAGGGGATTTGAATCCCCTTTCCGTTCTGGGGCCTCCCGTTTTCGCTGGGCCGCTGGTTACAACGGTGGCATAAGTAGGTTTGGATTCCGCCCTGATTGTTGTAAGCTGCTTAGCCTAATTATGCTAGTTGAACCTCTGCTTACTGGGCAGAGGCATTTTTTCCGAATGTTGCTCCTCCTATATTTAGCAAGGAGCCATCGCCCCGCCCCCGCGTCATCACCCCCAAGTGGGTGGGCGTGTGATGTCATGCCCCGCCTCCGAACACCCCCTCCGGTATTTTCACTTCCTTTTGGGGCCTTTCGGATGCATGGGCGGGCGGGCAGGCCGAAACGCGGCTGTCCCGGCTGCGAGGAAGGTAATTTTCCACCCTCCAGCCCACGATTCCGCCCCTTCAGGGGTTCGCGCCCAGGGGCCCTGGGCACCACTTGGGGCCCTGGGCACCAAGGCAACCCCCGTTCGACGCTTCTGAAGGGGAGGGCAACAGTTCCTATTTTTTGCCACATCCACTTAGGAACATGAGTATATGCACCCATATGTGTACCTCAACATGTGTTCTTCAAGGATCTTTGATGGTTGGCACATGGCACACTCCAAAGAAAAGTTGGCATTTAAGAGATGGGCAGCCCAATCCTGCCTAACATTATGACCTGTGATGCAGTGAGGCTGCATCCAGGGTGCAAAGAATTGGGCTGGAGGTCACCTTGGGGGAAGGGAACATTTGTTCCCTTGTCCCAGGTAAAGCCCCAGCCTCCCAAATGGGTCTCCTCAGATCCACGTCAGCTATTTAGATGGCATAAGTCCAGGAGGTCCGTGTTGGAGAAACAGGCCTGGGAGGGGGATAGAATATGATGCGAGCTGCTGCCGCTGATCCCACTTCCTTGCCTGATCCGCCCACCCCGCTGCCCTCCCCTGCCCTGAAACAACCTCGGAATGCCCTCCCCCATCCCTGCACTGCTCAGCCCTGCTGCAGTTTACCTGCGCCACACACAATCCAGATCCAGCCCACAGGGTCTGGTACAGGCCTCTGCACCAGCCTAGGGCCGGTAAAACTGCCTTACAGCAGCTTTTGCAATGGTCCTGGGCCGGTGCAGTCATCCTACACCAGCCAGCACAGGGACAGGGTAGGATTATGCCCTAAAAAGACAGGAGTCAGAAGCACCATGTTTAGTGGCATCAGACCAGGACTTTCATCAGCGAATCGCGAGATCTGCTACCATATGCTCCAGATTGTTGGGCTGCCATTTTGCTACACTTTAGAAATCATATTCTTTCACTTAGCTTCAATATTAGGTACACATTGGATACCCACCAGCATCCTGTGTGCATAATAGGACACTAACTAGATTACCTATTTAACAGAGACCTATTTAATAGGGTCTGTTGTTGGTGAGCATGAATGCTATCTCAGAAGACTTGAGCCTTGTCTTCTCTGCATGTTTTAATTCAGATAAAAGGGGGGAGGTGAAGGAAATTTCAACACATGTGGCATTTGAATTGTATTCATAATGGCTGGTTCTTTTGTATAAGCCGTAAGACAGTAGGACTGCTTTTTAGTCAGAGAGAGAGAGAGAGAGAGAGAGAGAAGTAAGAATAGGTTTTGCTTGTCACATGCTGTGAACTACAACACAGCTGGTGTTCTGTCATTTTCAAAGATTTAACCTCTCTGTACAATTTTCGAACAGAAGCTTTCATGGCCAGCAACAATTTGTAGAGAAGTAAAAGTCACGGGAGTAGAAGTTCTTTTAAAGTTCTTTTTACATGGCTTCTACTCCTGTGACTTTTACTTCTCTACAAATCTCTGTACAATGTTGTACAAAATACATACAGACAGCACAGGTCTGTGCTAGAGAAGTTAACTTACTCTGGAATGTTGAATTAATTGTTTGGAAAAAGGAACAACTGCATTATTTTTACACTCAAGATGCAGAATTGCTCATTCTGAATGCCTCCATGGATATACAAAAGGTTCCTGCAGTGCAACCCTATATCTGTTTTTTTTTTCAGAAGTATATCCCACTGTGTTCAATGGGACTTACTCTCAGGTAAATGTGTATAGCCTCAGTTGTGTTACCCTTGGTACACTCATGGGCAGCGACAGGGGGAAGCGCTGGGGGTGGGCCGCCGGAGGGTGTCGCGCGCATAGGGGTGACGCGCGACCCACCCACCCCCACTTACAGTTTGTCGGTGGAGCTGGGCCCGCCTGCCCGCCCTTGCGTCCGTTTGGCTCTGAAATGAGCCGAAAACGGCGGGGGGGGGGGGTTCCGGGCATGCGCGTGATGTCACGCACAGGGGCGGGGCCGCGTCATTAAGGGTGACGCGCACGCCCCGCTCCCCGGTGAGGCGCGTCCTGGTGACGCGCCTGGGTACACTCCTGGAAATGGCGGCCTTACTGGGGCTGCAATTTGGTGCAGTACTGGTAGGCCTCAAGGCCTATAAGAGGAAAATGTGATTTTGTTTCGCTAACAGTTTGTGACCACAAAAATTAAGGTTACATATTTAGCCAATGTTGCTGTAATGCATTTCTGGGGAATGGCTGAGCTTCCATTTACAGGTGCTAAAAAGTGATCAACAAAAGCATGAGGGAAACTTCATCCTGAGGAAAGAAGAATCACAAATGAACACACAAATGAAGAAACAAATAGCAGATGCCAGGAAGCAGACACAAAACAGTTGGTACTGCAAATTGTTTCATCTAGGCATAGCTACATGGCATATGACTTACGTTATTATGCTGCATAAGTAAGCCATTTGAGTCATAAAACATCATAAAACTTGAAAAAAAATTCTTTTTTTCATATATATTTATATTTTATTGATATATGAAAACATAAAAACAATACATATTTCATAAAGTTATAGCAAGCGCGAAGCAATACATCCTACTAGCATACTATTCACTATTTTCTACATATAATTTCCAACTAAGCCAAAATAACAGCCACATTCTATTCATTAAATCCGCATATCATCACATCATTCCTCTCTCTCTCTCTTAAAAAGTCAATAAGTGGTTTCCAATTATTCACGAAAAAGTTAACTGACTTTTCCTTAATTAAAATTGTAAGTTTATCCATTTCAGCATAGTCCAAAACTTTCAGCCACCAATCTTCCAGCGAAGGTATCTCCTAATTCTTCCAATATTGTGTGCATATAAAATTCTTGCCGCAGCTATCATATATAAAAACAAAGTTTGAAATTTTTCGCCTACATGATCCTCCCACATACCCAACAAAAATGTTTCCGGTTTCATTTGAACCTTAATCTTTAAAATCAACTCAATCTGTTTATGAATCTGAGTCCAGTACTTCTTTGCTTGGGGGCATGTCCACCACATATGGTAAAAAGTTCCTTCTTGCTTTTTACATTTCCAACATCTATTCATCACCTTCTCATACATTTTTGCTAATTTGCTTGGGGTTATATACCATCTATATATCATTTTATACATATTTTCTTTAATATTAACATTTAACGTAAATTTCAACTGTTTTAACCATAGTTGTTCCCATTGGTCCATTACAATAACATGACCTACATTTTTCGCCCAATGAATCGTACATTCTTTAGCCTGTTCTTCTTCTGTCTCAAACTTCAAAAGCAATTTATACATTTTTGAAATTATCTGGTCTTCAGATTTTAATTGAACCTCCAATATTGATTCTTCTTCTACAAATCCATATGCCTTCTTGTCCAATTTAAATCTCTCCAAAATTTGAGCATATACAAACCATTGGCAATTAAAGTCTTCTTCCATTAGTTTTTCTCTTGACTTCATTGTACAGTCTCCTTGTGAAAAAATTAATAAATTTCTGTATAGTAGTCCTTTCTCTTTTGGCACGCTACTTCCACCAAAGTGTGCTTCATATGGTGCAACCCATAATGGTACTTTCTCATAAAACCTCATTTTATATCTATTCCAAATTCTCCATAATGCATGTCTAACATAATGATTTTTAAATTCTAAATTTGCTTTCATTTTATCATACCACAAATACCCATGCCAACCAAATCTCAAGTCAGAGCCTTCTAACTCCAATAATCTTCTATTTTGTAAATACACCCACTCTTTCAACCACACAAAACAACATGCTGCATAATATACTTTCAGATCCGGTAGTCCTAATCCTCCTCTCTCTTTTGCATCTTGAAGAATCTTATATTTCACCCTTGGTTTTTTCCCTTGCCAAATAAATTTAGAGATGTCTTTCTGCCATTCTTTAAATGGTGCATCAGATATAATCACTGGTATCGTTTGAAATAAGAACATCATTTTTGGCAATACATTCATCTTAACCACCAATATCCTTCCTAGTAAAGACAATTTCAATCTTTCCCATCTTAACAGATCTTTCTTAATTTCATTCCATACTTTAACATAATTATTTTGAAATAATGTACAATTCATACTCGTCAATACAATTCCGAGATATTTAACTTTTTTTTCCACCTTAAATCCTGTTTTATTCATCAGTTTCAGTTGATCTTGAATCTTCATAAAAAAAAAAATCTTTATAGTTAGGTAATATCCATATATGGAAGGCTTACAGCCCATTCCAACCCAACTCCTCTCCAAGTCAGGCATAAGTGTGGCCTAAGTGCAGCCTAAGTTAGGCAGAAGTTATGCCTGAGGTAGGTCAGAGTTATGCCTGAGTTAGGCAGGCTGCAGTTTCTGTGGCCCAGCACCACCCCAGGATCCAGGCAACACTTACTTCCCAGGCAGGCAGGCTCTTCTCCAGGCTCCGTGTCTGGCTCAAGCATGTGCAGGCCTCTGTCTGCATGTGTCAGCGTCCATCCATGGCAGCTGCCACAGGGTCTGTCACAGCCCGGTCGCAAAGGGGCTGACCGCAGGCAGGGGGG
Organism: Plestiodon gilberti rubricaudatus; assembly: GCA_026170595.1. NCBI lineage: Eukaryota > Metazoa > Chordata > Lepidosauria > Squamata > Scincidae > Plestiodon > Plestiodon gilberti. The sequence continues at coordinate 178,748,376 of JANXHW010000003.1, read as the reverse complement.
TTGTGCCAGTCATGTGGTGGGTGCAGGGCAGGTGACAGGTGAGCGAGGTGCCTGAGCCCAGCCGCCACAGGGCACCCTGTGCATCAGCCACCTGCTGCAGGGGAGAGTGGCCGTCCCCTCCCTCCTGCAGAAGGCGATGCCACCCCCAAGCCACGTTGAGGCTGCACTGGGGGGTGAGCGGGGGAGGGAAGGGAAGGGGAGGGGGGTGGGAACGTCACACACAAGGGGGGTCTCATGAGGACTGGAACTGCCTCTGACATGACTCGCCCGTGCGCTGCCTGAAGCCCTGGGCCTCCAAGCCCGGGGCAATGCCCACAAAGAAGGCATCCCGGCGTGCCTGCTGCTCTGTGCCCCGGCCGAGACCAAGAGATGCCTTGGGCTTGTCTGCTGCGAGCGTGAAGGGCTCACACAGCTCATCACACCCCCAGATAGGGCGACGACGGCACCCCACGGCAGGCATTGCCCCCCATCATCAGGGAGTGGGAGGAGAGGCAGACACACAGGCAGGCAGACAGGGGGTGCTGGGGAGGGGCATGGGTGGGTCAGAGACAGACAGACAGACAACAAGGCTGGTGGGAGACAGATTCCGAGAGAGGGGTCTGCAGAGACTGATAGGGACACAGGGGGCGCTCCGCCGATGAAGGTGATGCATAAACAGGCGCCTCTTATGCAGACAGACTTTGGGCGGAAGTGGCTGCATTACGGGCGGACCTTCGACGGAGGTGCCTGCATTACGGGCGGACCTTCGACGGAGGCGCCTGCATTACGGGCGGATGCCCTGGTTGTCACTGTTTGCCTGCCTGAGAGGCCCCCCAACTCCCCCCTCCCCTCTGTGCCATGGGGGTCTGGCAGCGCCCCTGCTGTGTTCTCCCAGGGAAGGCCATGGCAGTCCCTGGATGGGACTCATGTAGGGGCTTCAGTGCTGGGGGCTGTCTGTGTCTGTGGGGCAATGCTTGTGTAAACACTGGGCACATATATTTCACTGGGGCTCTGCCCAAGGGGCGTCTTTATTGTTCTGGAACGTTAGCAGAGATGGCCAGGCGAGGCTGCCAGGGGTAGTCACAGCAGCCAATCTGAAAGCAGCAGCAGCAGCACACCTGCCCCATGGACCTGGAGATGCAGGCTCTTCTCCTGTGGAACCACAGCCTGCTCCATGGAAAGGGGAGGGACAGCAAGTAGGACAGCCAGGGAGGTGGAGCAGCAGCAGCGCCGGCAGCTGAGGAGGGTTGCAGGGCTGGCTCCCTGACCTCTGGCAGTATCGAGGCAGACGACAGTGGGGCAACCAGACTACAGCCCCAGGGGTGCTCCCAGGAAGGTAGGTGGTAGTGGACGTTCCTGGGGAGACAAAAAACAAGGGGGAGTTACATGTCAGCTGGTGTTTGGAAGCAATCGCCAGTGAAGAAATGCCAGTGTGTCGGTTGCAAAAGCCTGCAGGGAAAGAAATAAAACACAGCTGATAGGTGTGACACACATAGCATGGTCTGAGCTGCTTACCTGGGTGTAAGGAGAGCATGATCCTGTAAGGGGAAAGGGTCAAAGAGAGAGACAACAACACAACTTGGGGGTCACAACCATGGCAAACCTAGCAATACTGACCTGTCAGTAGACCCTGTGGAGAAAAGGGGGGGGAACAGCTGGTGTCTACATAAGGCTAACAGTTCCACACTTGTGGCAGTGTCTGCTCACATGACTACAGGCAGCTATCAGACACAACAGTGCTAAAGAGGCATGTATCCTATATATCATGGCAGGCTATGCAGGCAGCTATGAGACAAGACATTGGTAAAGAGGCATATCATGGCAGGCTATGCAGGCAGCTATGAGACAACACATTGGTAGAGAGGCATGTCATGGCAGGCTATGCAGGCAGCTATGAGACAACACATTGGTAGAGAGGCATGTATCCTTCCTATATTTCTAAATGCAAAGAGGCAGCAATCAGACCACATGTTAGCACAAACCCTGCTCTTACCTGCTCTTACCTGCTGGTGTTGTTGCCTGTGGGGGGGGGGAAGAGGGGCTGGGAGAAAGACATGGGTTAGCAAACACTTGCATGGAGGCAGCTGCCCAGGCACAGCTGTAAACAGGTTGGCCACAGCCAGAACAGCCCTCTCTGCCCTAGAGGGAGGCAGAGAGGAGAAGAGAGAAGTGGGGTGTTTGTGAATTTTGCCCTCCACCGACAAGGTCCCAGTTTGTGGCTGTGGGGGACAGAACCCCACGCCACATGCTCAGAGAGAGAGAGAGAGAGAGAGAGAGAGAGAGAGAGAGTGACTGGAGGTCTGGGGCTGGGCTTTTGTGGGAATGAGGCTGAGTGGGGCTGGGTGCTGATAGGCTCCCTATCTGAGGCATAACTCTGTCGGTTTCCAGACCTACCAGGCCCAACTCCGTCCTAACTCTGACCTAACTCAGGAGTAGGGTGTTAGAAATTTTCAGGAGAGGGCTGGCTTGGGTAAGGTAAAATGGCTCCTATGGGTCTCCTCGAATTTGGGTCCACCTTTTTGGTCGACCTAAATTTTGTGTCAGCATTTGTGTTGGAGGGGGCGTGTCTGTGCTCGCCAGAGTCTGGAATCCGACATTAATTGGTCTCCGCCCCCATTACGCCCACGTTCCGCCCATGGTCCGCCCACTTTTAGGTCGACTTTAGGTCCGAGTTGTGCCGGCGTCGGTGGTGTGCATTTGCGCCATTTTTAGTCCATTCTTAGTCCGTCGGTCGTAAGTTTGACCTAACTTCGCCCTAACTTCGGCCTAAATGGTCGTGATCCAGACCTAAATTCGACCTAAATGACTTAGGCTGACTTTAGGTCTGACTTGGGCTGCTTAGCACTTGGGTTGGAATGGGCTGTCAATGTTCCAAACGAGAGGGGCTGGGACTCTAACAGTACGATCCTATAGGGCTGCTGTGCCGGCGGAATATGTGTTCCGCAGGTACTGGATGCTGAAAAGCAGCTGTAAATGCTGGATGCCACCGTAAGCTGCCAGGGCACCGGCAGGAAGGTCAGAGCCTTCCAGCATGTGCCAGCAGACCTAGGAAGGCCCGCCAGAGCAGGTGAGCCTGGTGAGCAGGGGATGGAGCAGGTCAGAACAGGGCGATGATTGGTGCAGGGGATACACGAACCTTCTGGGTCTGGCGGTGGCACATACCACATCCAAACCCCCTTCCTGGGCCTCATCTCCCTGCATGGATCAACTTGGACTTGCACCAGCTCTATAGCTGGCACAGATCCAAGTTGACCTCTAATAGCTGCTGAGGCTTACCCTGGAGCAAGGGGGCAAATGTCCCCTTATCTTGAGGAGACCTGCAGCAGCCAAAGCTCCCCTGCGGGATACAGCGAAGGAGGCTCTGCCACCACCACTGCATCGCCACGTGGGGAGTTAGGTAGGATTAGGCCATAAGGATAGTCTCTTCCAAAGCCAGCCTCTGGAGACCACCTTCCTCAGCAAAGACCCATCTGCTGGCAAACCCCTTTCAGCAAGGACCACCTTTATATTGTTAGTCCAAAGCCCATTTCAACAGTAGGCATAGCAGGACAGGACCAAGAGGCAGAGTGTGCACACCACCACTTCTGGATTATGCCTCTGTCCAAACCCATTTAAGTCAGGATGATCACTTCCTTATTGCATTCTGTTTGGAAAACATTCACAGGAATCTTAAGTGGATTTGTTTGTATCCCTTTCCAAATACATGCCATTGTACTATAATTACATATAATAGTAATATATAATAATATATAATATATTATATATTACTAATATAATATAATATAATATAATATAATATAATATAATATAATATAGTAATATATAATAATATATAATATATATATTATAATATATAATATATAATAATATATAATATAGTACTATAATGTACTTATAATTGTATAAGAGCCAGGATGGTGTAGTGGTTTGGGAGTTGGACTTAGACCTGGAAGATCCAGGTTCAAATCCCCGCTCAGCCACGAAGCTTCCTGGGTGACCTTGGGCCAGTCACTATTTCTCAGCCCCACCTACCTCACAGGGTTGTTGTGAGGACAAAAAGGAGGGGAGGAAATATGTACACCACTCTGAGCTCCTTGGAGGAAGGGCAGTATAAAAATGTGAAAAATAAATAAATAAATAAATAATTGCAGCACACAACTAATTCTGTAATTTGGACATAAAAATCCTGTTCATATTTTCTTCTTCTCAACCTGAGTGAAATAGAAATTGTCTTTTGTCAGTTACCTTGTAGGTTAGATGGTTCTGAATCCTCACATAATGCACAATGGTTAGAGTCTAGGACTATAAACTGGGAGGGCAGGGTTCAATAGATGACCCGGGGCTTGTCACCATCTTTTAGCCTGGCCTACCTTACAGGATTGGTGTGAGGATAAAATTGGGGCCACGTACTCTGCCCTGAGCACCTAAGAGAAACAACAGGATAAAATGAAATAAATACATTCAGGAATAAATCTGCTTGTCCTATTTGGTAAAAACACCAATATTCAACTACTCATTTATGGATAAAGGTATCTGATTTTCTCTTTAGAGCCTTCAACACACCTTTTTTTTTTTTCATCTAGTGCTGCAGCCATATTCCTTTCCTTGGTATTATGCCTCATTGTAGTCGGGGGGGGGGGGGGATGGATGGATGGATTGCAGACTCAGAGTGAGAACTGGGCTGCACACGTTTCATAGACTTCTACAGTGGATTGCTAAATCCTGGGCTCTGTCGCCATTCCATTCCCCTTTGAATGTTTTTATACATATTTTTTTACACTTTGGAAATCTGATTTATGGCTAAAGAGCAAATAAAAATGTTTTACAGTTCCTACCATCTGGTGTCTCCAATTTATTGTGCGTGAGGCTTAAAAATAATCCTTTAGTGGCCATGAATGAAAATTGTTACTCCACCACAATGCAGGTACAAATGGCAAATAAAGTTGCCAAGTTCCCTGTCCTACAGGACTCTCTGGTTTATTGTGATTGTATCTACCACAATGACTACTCACCCCTTATCGGCCTGACCTTAGCTGACCAGCAGCATAGTTGTGTGCTGCACCAGAGTCACTACCTCCTTCATCTCTTCCTCCTAAGGGAAGAAAGTAGGGTGGGCCTAGAGCAGTGGTTCTCAAAATTCTCCCCACGAGATGGGGAGAACCTTGAGTGCTTGCAGGCAGAGACGAATCTGCGCCCCCCCGGGGGGGCAGACTTCGCCGCCCCCCAATAAAAAATAAAAAATTGAACCCCCCCCCCGGGTTTTTTGGGGGGGGTTATGGGCTTTTTTACTGGAATCTACATGTGTGTATGCTTTCTCCCACTTAGCTTATATAGCGGAACTTCCCGGAGCCTTCATCCTTTCGTTCTGCCTGCGACCGGCAGAGCTCCAGAGGAGCGCCCAGCAGGCGTTCTGCACTTGCACATGTCTTCACAGTTTGCGCAGGCGCAGAACGACGAAAATTCCAATCGTTCTGCGCATGCGCGAACTGTGAAGACTTGCGCAAGCGCAAAACGATTGGAATTTTCGTCATTCTGCGCCTGCGCAAACTGTGAAGACATGCGCAAGCGCAGAATGACGGAGCGCCCTGCTGGGCGCTTTTCCGGAGTTCTGCCGGTCGCAGGCAGAACGAAAGGATGAAGGCTCCGGGAAGTTCCGATATATAAGCTAAGTGGGAGAAAGCATACACACGTGTAGATTCCAGTAAAAAAAAAACCTGGAAAAACCCCGTAAACAGTAAAAAAGCCGAAAAACAAACCGAAACCTAAGTAGGCCCGCGCCCCCCCAGGAGCCTCAGCACCCTCCGCCTGGGGGCCCTGGGCCCCCCTGCCCCCCCTTGACGACGTTTCTGCTTGCAGGGGCAGGAACGGCGGCGGCGGCGAGCCCTGGGTTTGCTGCTGGCTCCAGGAAACAAAGGTGATTTGTGCACTTACTGGGGGTCCTGGAGCCCTCCAGAGGGTTTGGGAAGGACTGCGCTACCCTCCGCAGCCCCCCTGAACTTCAGGTCACTACTCCAAGGTTCTTCAGGGAGGGTTTGGGGAGGCCTGCGCTACCCTCTGCAGCCCCCCCCCCCCGAGCTTCAGGTTGCCACTCTGCAGTGTTTTATGACCACCTGGTTTTCATGGAAACCGGATGTTGCAGTGATCTGAAGCTTGGGGGGGGGGCTGCGGAGGGTAGAGCAGGCCTCCCCAAACCCTCCAGAGGGCTCCAGGCCCCCCAGTAAGTGCACAAATCTCCCTTTATTTTTTTTCTTGGCACCGACGGCAATCCCCAAGATCACTGCCACTGCCACCGTGCTTTCCCTGCCCCTTAAGGGGGCAGGGGACAGCTTTTGGTTCCAGTGGTGGGTCGCGACCCACCACTTTGAGAAACACTGGTCTAGAGACTCTCTAGAGCTTCTGCCAGGAAACACTCTAGGTCACCCCACTCTACTCACCTTCACATGCTTTCACTTACTTCTGGGGCCCTGCCAGTCTTTTCAAAATCAGTGAGCAGGAAGAGGTTGTGGACGGTGGGCTGCATGTCTGTTCAGATACACAAAAGTGAAAGTGGAGGCAGCAGGTTGTACCAGGTTTTTACTTGCAAGCAATCAATATACCGTATCAGGTTTTTACTTGCAAGCAATTTACTATGTGGGTGACCACATGTGCCACCTATAATTGGAAGTGATACAGTACCTTCCAGAACCTCTTTCTTCCGTTTGTGTAGAAGTCCCCTGCTCTCGTTCTTGCGCTTTGGCCTTTAACGTGCTTGAGGTTCTTGGTCTGTGGTGCCTCTTGGTTTGTGATTTATATTACCAGTCAACTGTCCTGAGCTCTCTCTGACCTGTCATATGGTGCAAGTCATTTTGAGATCCTCCAATTTCGTACTTTGTCTGCAACATCCCACTTTCATCTTTTGAATTCATCCAGAATAACTACCAACCCTTTCTGCATTCAGAACCAGTAAAGCACTCCACGTGCCTCCGCAAATAATGGAGAATATTTACAATTTAAGCCTGATTGTGTGCACAAAAATCGGTAATCGTCTGGTTCAGTAATCTAAGACAAACAGAAAAATAAAGTGATTTAAGTATTGTGTTGCTATAGTAATGGACCATGTTTAAAGACTGTTTGTCTAAATAAGGAGAGACATCATGAATTTCTTGTTAACATTCCAGTTACTACATGGCGTGAGTCTTCTATGCATCTGTGTTTGCTTAAGATAGTGCAAAGTTTACGAAACTCTTGAAATCGAACAGTTCATTGCGGATGAAAACATTTTGAAATCATCAGCTTTTACAGTGGTGATTTACATATGTCACTATGTTGTAATTGGAGCTCTGTTTGTATTTTTTTTTTCACTTATGGAACTGTGTTGGTTACAGCCTGACAAAGTATAGCAAATCCTTTTAGACTGTAACATGTTTTAATGGAAAGCAGAGAATGTGATGAGATGTGCTATAGCTGAGGAAAATTCCAAGTACTATATAAATGGTCCTGTTTGCCTATTGCTAAAGTGTCCGTTCAAGAATGGCCTGATTTATTCTGCAATTTATCTCAAATAGCAGATAATATTCTTAGACTTACCATTTATTCCTGGTGTTAAACCGGGACACCCCCCCACCAAAAAAAAAAAAAAACTAACTAACTAACTAACTAACTAAATAAATAAATAAATATATTTTTTTAGTTTATTCTAGAGTAGCTGTCACCTGTAAACCCCCCCCCCCCCCCACACACACACTGAGTTATCATCTAGCAACTACAGGGATGGCAAGAAGTCTCCAGTACACACTAAGCAGGCCACAACTTATACAATATATCTTGATAATTCAGTGCTTTGCACGCAGTCACAATGCATCATTGGAACTGTAGTCTCCATACAAGATAGCATCCACACTGCAGAGATTAGGCCCTCCAGGCTACTCCTGCTGGTTGATGCTTCAGCAGTAGCAAGAAGCACCTGGGAAGGCTTGCTGCTGCGACATGACCATATGCCTGATAGTGAGCCAGGCCATTGATCCATCCAGCTCAGTATTGTCTAGACACTCTTCAGAGTTTCAGGCAGGGGTCTTTCCCAGGTCTACCAGGAGATGCCAGGACCTGGGAACTTCTGCATATATAACTCATGTGCTCTACCACTGAGCTCTGGTTCTTTCAGTCCTAGACACTCAGTGTAGAAATACATAGCTAGCCTGTTGCTAGTGTGGGGGCATAGCATGGGTAGAGGGGTGGTGCCATGGCATACAGTATTTGATTTGTTTCTTAGCAACTTCAACCTAAAATATGGGGTGAGGGCTGTACATTTGCAATGGAATTATAGAGAAAATTAAGGAGCAACCTTAAGCAGATTATAATATGGCAGCAAGAAATCCTACCTTTGCACCATGACAGAAGTATCTGTTGTCAAGGAAGAGTTTGGGGTGGGTGGGATACACGTCCAGGCTCCAGATAGTTTAAAGCAACCAAATGCTATCCAAACATTTGCAGGCATGCTGGAGTGATTTTGCGCTATAACTGGCCTCCGCCAAAGCATCCATTTTGTACTTAAACTACAAATCAGTCTTGATTGTGCAAACAAGCACATGCCTCATCATTTAAATTGTTAAGGTACATAGTCAAGTGAGCACCAGAATAAGGGAATGTAATTTGCATAATTCACAAGGTAAACAAGAGCCAAAATTAAGCGCAGTGTTATGTTGTTTTGGAAGTATGTTTTCATGAGCAAATATATGCAGGCTCACATCTCAATGCACAGAGCAGAGGAGAGATTTTGCTTAAGAAGGTACCCCCAAAGTCCTGTTTCTTCTCCAGCAGCACATCTGTGCATACTTGTGAGATTCCTTTGGACAATTCACTTCGTAGCTTGTGCCTACTGTAATGGCAGAACTTTAATGTAAGCTAACAGGTCTGTTCACTAAGAAAATGCAAGTTCTCAAGCCCATATTTGCTGAGATAAGATGAACGTGGAGGTACGCATTTTCAGGAGAGAACTGGTGGGTGAAGCAGGGTGCTCAACCGGTCCTGTCCCTTCTGATCTTTTGCCTTGATCAGGGTATGACATGCATTTGCCTTGGCATAGGAAAAGGAGGGGTATAATTTTTTAATAAATAAATAAATAAATAAATCTTCATTGAGGATTCTGGACCTCACTGCCCAGGTCATTTTCTTGCAGTTGAACTTATTTCCAGTTTTAAAGAACTGGCTGGGGGAACAAAAATTGAATGGCGTGGTCATCCTCAGTTGTCTTTTGCAGCAGAAGGAAGGGAAGGTAGCGCAGGCCTCTCTGAACCCTCCGGAGGGCTCCAGGACTCCCGGTAAGTCCGAAAATGGCACTTTAAAACTTTATCGTGGTGGCGGCAATCCCTGGGATTGCTGCCACTGCAATGTTGACCCTGCCCCTTAAGGCACCCACCACTTTGAGAACCACTGTTTTAGATGTTATTCGTGTGTGTGTGTGTGTGTGTGTGTGTGTGTGTGACACAGCCACATTTCAGAAGGCAGGAACAAAGAGAACAGCATAAGTGTGCAAACAAATATATGCATTGTGTACAAACAACCATGTTGAGTTATGTGAAAGTACAAGGTTTACAGAATAAATCTGCATCTAGTTATCACTTAACACAAGGAGTGATCATCTACTGAATGTTTCCCAGAGTAGCCTAACCCATGGCTTGTGGTGAATGTTAACCTTGAAAATGACCTTTAAAGGCATTTTTGTGGTCAGTATCGACTCACATCTTTTCACTTTATGTGCTGTAGATTTGAAATTTAGAACACACAAATGCTAATAATAATAATAATAATAATAATAATAAATAAATAAATAAATAAATAAATTAAATAAAATGACACTGTGGCTGACGTATGGTACCAGAGTAGAAAACTCGATTTCTTTCAGGAGAGATCCTTACCCCAGGAAATTACTGAGGAAAATTGGGAGAACCACATACAGTACTATGATCTTCATAGGAAAAGAGTGGTCGAAGGCACTTTCAACCATATTGGCTTGTGATCATCTAGGGCCACAGCCAGGCATGACTCACGGATGTGACATTTGTGTGAAGCAGTGTTTCTATGTCAGCCATCCCAGCTCCCATAATTGCAGCAGCATGAAAAAGTGCCACCTCCGTCATGTGCATTAGCTTGGTCATGATAGACTATTCAAGTCCAGCTGCAGATTCACGTGAATATTTGGAATATCTTCACTGGCAACCTAGCTGTTTCCTGAGGTTATTTTCTGGCCGCGATCTCCAAACGCAAATCTTCTTGATCAAGAATTGGGGTCCATGATGGCCATGTACAGGATTAATTCAATTGTTTGTTTCCAGTTATTTGGGACTTTTAACCATGCAAACACAATTTCGAAGGGCAGTCCACCAGACATTTATAAGACATGTTGGATGTAAGCTGCAGGTGGAGACAACTTCATTGTAGAAGGGTTATAGAAGTGTCTATAAGAAAGAAAGAGACATTGTTTCCCATAAGAAATCCAGTTTTGACTTTTTCTCCCTTTTATGAATATGTGGACAGGACTATTAACATTTAGGTGGGGAATGCTTTAAGCGGCTCTGAGCTAATGAGGTAGAGCAAAATATAAATCAAATCAATGAAATCAATCAATATTTTCCTTTTGGACCCTTTGGACTGATAATTTGCATTGAAATCCAGTGGAGCACCGGCAAGATTGGTGATATTACCAGCCACTAAAAGAACTGCAAAAAAAGCAAACATGATTGGGAAAAGGTAGGAGATGCTGAAAAATATTTAATAATTGACAAAATGAGAGTAGATGAGCAAAATATGAGGACTATGGCAATATAGCAATTAGGCACCTAATGACAAAAAAGATAATGTGGGCACTTTGGCAAGTAATGAGTAATTAATCAGACATGTAATTAAGCAAAAATGAGCAAGTCTTATGGTTCTATAATATTCCTTCTAACTTTAGACTAGGAAAAAAAAAGATTTTTTCCTGTAAATTATGATGTGCTCATCTAACTACAAGTGGATCATTCAGTAATGTGGAGGGCTGAAAGTATTAACCAAGGACTATTTCAAGTTAAAACTTAGTTGAAGCTTCAAATAAAAGAACATTTTCATGTACAGTAGTTGGATTCCAGCAGGTTCCTCACCTCAGGTTTGCCTTAATGTTCAGTCAAGATGGAGAAAAGCTAGTCTAGAAAGGGCAAAAGGTAAACCGGGACAGTTGAAACCTTTTAAGATAGGGAGTAACTGTGCCCCTCCGGCAACTGCAGAAATCTTAACAGGTGGTGCTAGCAAACCCATGTGTCGTGTATCTTAAAGTGAGTTTAGCAATAATGTTAAGTCCTAGCCGCCCCAATGGGGCTACACAGATGTGCGCCAGCTATTTTGCTGCCTGTGTAATGGCGGCCAGGCCTGGGAAGGGGGATAGGATTTCAGCATAGCCACCACTGCCAATCCCACTTCCTGGACCTGGCCAACCAATCCCTCCTCCTGGAACACCACGTTCCACCCTCCCCACACCCCTCCACCACCTGGCAGGGAACTTACCTTCCGTGGTGGGTGCACAGTCAGATATGGCCCAGGTGGAGTGGCACCAGCGTTGGTGCCAGCACTGCCTACTCTCCAGGTTTTGCAAATGTGCTTTACGGCAGAGCGGCTCTCCACTGGTGTAAAATCTAGACAGGATTGTGCCAACAGTCAACCAACCAACCAAAACTTATACTTACATACAGCTTCCTTTATAACATACTCTCTTCATTCAGTTAGTTAGCATAGTTGGCTGACACAGCAGGATTTGGGAGATTTCTGTTAATGGGATCACTTCAAGACATGTGGTCATAAAGAAAGGGAATACTTTATTTCTAAGAACTCCATTCTTATCATTCTTGCAGCATCCAACATAGAGTTCAGTATGACACAGTGTCCTGCAGAAGCGTCACTAGAACGCGCGTCACCCCAAAGGGGGGGGCGCGTCCCCCTAGTGATGTTCTGAAATTCGCGATTTTGAGGGGGGTCAACCCGGCTGCACCCTTCCCCGGGTGCCCCCCGCCCCGCGTCGCCCTCCGGACGCTCCGAGGCCGGCCCGGGAGACGGCCTCGGAGCGTCTGGCCAGGCCGGCACTCCAGGGCCTTCTGAAAGAAGGCCCATGCACTGTGTCAATACGGGTATTTTTACAAATTTCGCGCGTGCGCAGAGACCGTATTGAGGGCAAGGGCTTGCCCTCTTGCCCTCAAAACGGTCTGCGCATGCGCGAAAATTGTAAAAATACCGGTATTAACGCGCTTGGCCTTCTTTCAGAAGGCCCTGGAGTGCCGGCGGGGATGGACGCTCCGAGGCCGGCTCCCGGGCTGGCCTCGGAGCGTCTGGAGGGTGACGCGCGTCACGGAGGTGACGAGCACGGGGGTGCGCGTGTCACTCCGTGACGCGCATCACCCCCTGGCGGCCCACCCCCCTGCCACGCTCCAGCGACGCCTCTGATGTCCTGAGTGCACTTGCCCTTGCAGATGCCCCAATAATATCCTTGCTGTGTTTCTTGGAAGCTCACATCCAATAATATTCTTTATACATTGTATAATATTAATTCAACCTGTCTTTTTGGTTTTTTAATGCTCAATTATGAGTGATTCCTTAAAGGTCAGGTTAGGGAGTGGTATGAGAATTCTCCAAAAGACCCCAGTTATAGGTCAAAGAGAGTTTCCTCAGAGCTGATTTTTATGTTATGTGTGTATCAAATAATCCAGCACCAAATGTGCCAATATGTCAGATGGAACAAGATAGGTGTAGGGTCTACAGATCCATATCTTGCAAAAATGAACGTTTTCTGTATATCAGCAACAACACTGGATAAACGTTGGGCTGTTTGGTCAGGAATACTTGAAGCCACTTAATTGGAAAGCTTCAAATAGCCAGATTTGTACTGTAGCTTCTCGCTTAACAACCCAGTTATGACAGAAGACCTGAATGTTAGCTTATTTAATTCTTTGGGTTTTAACAATTTGTGAATTAGGCAGTCCAATTTTTTTTTACAGTTATGCTAGAAACATTAAACAGACAGTGAACAATCCTGAATCTCATTTATCTTTGCATTTTCAGGACAGAAACATACAGCACAATCCTGTCTAAATTTTTAGACCGGCAGAACGATGGCTCGGCTGGTCTAAGGTGTCGCAAATGTGGAGTACCTGATGAGTAAGCAGCGCCAGCAAAGAGGTGGAGGGATCAGCAGTGGTGTGCTCCACCAAATCCTATCCCCCTTCCTGGGTCTGGCCAGTGTTACATGGCCAACTTAAATGTGTGTCAGCAAATTAGCTGGCACACATTCGAGTAGACCCATTGGGGCAGCTGAGGCTCTACTCGGGGTTAGGGGATGAATGTTTTTTACCCTGAGGAGGCCTCTGGGTGTGCCAATGCAGGCCCCATTCTGTGTAGGATGCGGCAGACGCCTTATTTGCGCCACTTCGTCCTGCTAGACAGAATTTGGCTGTTGTTGTCCATGATTCCCCCCCCCCGCCAATCTTTAAAGGTGTAGACAAACTGACTCTACACATACTGTTATTCCAATATGACAATAAGTTGTTTGCAAAAGAAATATGATAACCATGCCCATCTCAATGGATCTGATTTTACTGTCACTTCTTCTAAATGCACAAAACAATTCAGCAGACTTTATCTATTTTGTACAAGCTAAAGTATTTCTATGTTCTGATCTAGTTAACGAAGAGAAAATGTAATCCCGAATGCATTTAAAAACCTTCCTGACTACTGTGAATCATAATTCTAAGTTTTTCCCCTTGTAATCCCTTTATCAAATAGGCTGCTACTGCATATTAACTCTGAGTTTCAACCAATGGAACAGCATCTCCTGTATCAGAAACACACCAACATCTTGAATTCAGGCTCCCATTAAACTTTGCAATGATTCTTTACAATATTGTATTTGCAAAATGCTTTGTAAGGGCTTTCAGGGCAAAAAATGATTCACTTACTAAACAAAAGCAACAAAGAAGTATTCTGATTAGATGAAATCTTGAGGAGCCAAAGCTTTGTAAAGCCAAATGGTTGTCAGGAAAGAAAAGCAATAAAGAAAAGAAAAATAGAAGATGAAATAGTTAGGAGATCAAAAACGCAGTAGCAGTGTGATCAGTTAGAAATGTATTTTCCATCAAAAGATTTTAAGTTCTTTCAAATCTGTCATTTTTTTTTAGCAAAAACTTTGTCAGGGAAAATGGTGGTAGTGACACAGCCCATTCCAACCCAAGTGCTAAGCAGCCCAAGTCAGACCTAAAGTCAGCCTAAGTCGTTTAGGTCGAAGTTAGGTCTGGAATGCAACCATTTAGGGCGAAGTTAGGTCAAAGTTAGGTCGAAGTTATGACCAATGGACTAAGAACAGCCCATTCCAACCCAAGGGCTAAGCAGCACAAGTCAGACCTAAAGTTGACCTAAAAGTGGGCGGACCATGGGCGGACCATGGGTGTAACAGGGGCGGCAACCAATTAACGTTGGATTCCAGACCCTGGCAAGCACAGACACGCCCCCTCCAACACAAATGCTGACACAAAATTTAGGTCGACCAAAAAGGTGGACCCAAATTCGAGGAGACCCATAGGAGTCATTTTACCTTACCTAAGCCAGCCCTCTCCTGAAAATTTCTAACACCCTACTCCTGAGTTAGGTCAGAGTTAGGACGGAATTGGGCCTGCTAGGTCTGGAAACCAACAGAGTTATGCCTAAGATAGGGAGCCTATCAGCACCCAGCCCCACCCAGCCTCATTCCCACAAAAGCCCAGCCCCAGACCTCCAGTCACTCTCTCTCTCTCTCTGAGCACGTGGCGTGGGGTTCTGTCCCTCACAGCCACAAAGTGGGACTTTGTTGGTGGAGGGCAAAATTCACAAACACCCCACTTCTCTCTTCTCCTCTCTGCCTCCCACTAGGGCAGAGAGGGCTGTTCTGGCTGTGGCCAACCTGTTTACAGCTGTGCCTGGGCAGCTGCCTCCATGCAAGTGTTTGCTAACCCATGTCTTTCTCCCAGCCCCTCTTCCCCCCCACAGGCAACAACACCAGCAGGTAAGAGCAGGGTTTGTGCTGACATGTGGTCTGACTGCTGCCTCTTTGCATTTAGAAATATAGGAAGGATACATGCCTCTTTACCAATGTGTTGTCTCATAGCTGTCTGCATAGCCTGCCATGACATGCCTCTCTACCAATGTGTTGTCTCATAGTTGCCTGCATAGCCTGCCATGACATGCCTCTCTACCAATGTGTTGTCTCATAGCTGCCTGCATAGCCTGCTATGATATGCCTCTTTACCAATGTGTTGTCTCATAGCTGCCTGCTTTGCCTGCTATGATATATAGGATACATGCCTCTTTACCACTGTTGTGTCTGATTGCTGCCTGTAGTCATGTGAGCAGACAATGGCACAAGTGTGGAACTGTTAGCCTTACGTAGACACCAGCTGTTCCCCCCCCCTTTTCTCCACAGGGTCTACTGACAGGTCAGTATCGCTAGGTTTGCCATGGTTGTGCCCCAAGTTGTGCTGTTGTCTCTCTCTTTGACCCTTTCCCCTTACAGGATAATGCTCTCCTTACACCCAGGTAAGCAGCTCAGACCATGCTATGTGTGTCACACCTATCAGCTGTGTTTTATTTCTCTCCCTGCAGGCTTTTGCAACCGACACACTGGCTTGTCTTCAATGGCGACTGCTTCCACATACCAGCTGACATGTAACTCCCCCTTGTTTTTTGTCTCCCCAGGAACGTCCACTATCACCTACCTTCCTGGGAGCACCCCTGGGCCTGCAGTCTGGTTGCCCCACGGTCCTCTGCCTCAATGCTGCCAGAGGTCAGGGAGCCAGCCCTGCAACCCTCCTCAGCTGCCGGCGCTGCTGCTGCTCCACCTCCCTGGCTGTCCTTCTTGCTGCCCCTCCCCTTTCTATGGAGCAGGCTATGGTTCCACAGGGGAAGAGCCTGCATGTCCAGGTCCATGGGGCAGGTGTGCTGCTGCTGCTTTCTGATTGGCTGCTGTGACTACCCCTGGCAGCCTCGCCTGGCCATCTCTGCTAATGCTCCAGAACAATAAAGATGCCCCTTGGGCAGAGCCCCAGTGAAACATATGTGCCCAGTGTTTACACAAGCATTGCCCCACACACACACAGACAGCCCCCAGCACTGAAGCCCCTACATGAGTCCTAGCTAGGGACTGCCACGGCCTTCCCTGGGAGAACCCAGCAGGGGCACTGCGCGACCCCCATGGCACAGAGGGGAGGGGGGAGTCAGGGGGGCCTCTCAGGCAGGCAAACAGTGACAGCCAGGGCGTCTGCCCGTAATGCAGGTGCCTCCGTCGAAGGTCCCCCCATAATGAAGGCGCTTCCGTTGACGGTCCGCCCGTAATGCAGGCACCTCCATCGAAGGTCCCCCCATAATGAAGGCGCTTCCGTCGACGGTCTGCCCGTAATGCAGGCGCCTCCATCGAAGGTCCCCCCATAATGCAGGCGCCTCCGTCGAAGGTCCGCCCGTAATGCAGCCACTTCCGCCCAAAGTCTGTCTACATAAGAGGCGCCTGTTTATGCATCACCTTCATCTGCGGAGCACCCCCTGTGTCCCTATCGGTCTCTGCAGACCCCTCTCTTGGAATCTGTCTCCCACCAGCCTTGTTGTCTGTCTGTCTGTCTCTGACCCACCCATGCCCCTCCCCAGCACCCCCTGTCTGCCTGCCTGTGTGTCTGCCTCTCCTCCCACTCCCTGATGATGGCTGCTGGCCACCCCCCACCTTGCTAGAGCGCCTGCCGTGAGGCGCCGTCGTCGCCCCATCTGGGGGTGTGATGAGCTGTGTAAGCCCTTCACGCTCGCAGCAGACAAGCCCAAGGCATCTCTTGGTCTTGGCCGGGGCACAGAGCAGCAAGCACGCCGGGATGCCTTCTTTGTGGGCATTGCCCCGGCCTTGGAGGCCCAGGGCTTCAGGCAGCGCACGGGCGAGTCATGTCAGAGGCAGTTCCAGTCCTCATGAGACCCCCCCTTGTGTGTGATGTTCCCACCCCCTCCCCTTCCCTTCCCTCCCCCGCTCACCCCCCAGTGCAGCCTCAACGTGGCTTGGGGGTGGCATCGCCTTCTGCAGGAGGGAGGGGACGGCCACTCTCCCCTGCAGCAGGTGGCTGATGCACAGGGTGCCCTGTGGCGGCTGGGCTCAGGCACCTCGTTCACCTGTCACCTGCCCTGCGCCCACCACATGACTGGCGCAACCCCCCTGCCTGCGGTCAGCCCCTTTGCGACCGGGCTGCGACAGACCCTGCAGCAGCTGCCATGGATGGACGCTGACACATGCAGACAGAGGCCTGCACATGCCTGAGCCAGACACGGAGCCTAGAGAAGAGCCTGCCTGCCTGGGAGGTAAGTGTTGCCTGGATCCTGGGGTGGTGCTGGGCCACAGAAACTGCAGCCTGCCTAACTCAGGCATAACTCTGACCTACCTCAGGCATAACTTCTGCCTAACTTAGGCTGCACTTAGGCCACACTTATGCCTGACTTGGAGGGGAGTTGGGTTGGAATGGGCTGTAAGTCTCCCTTCTCTCCAGCCCACTTGATTCCCTCTTTTAGCAGTTCCTCCTTGTACCCTTCGGGACTAACATGGCTGTCCAGGTGGGGGGCTGTCCAGGCACATCCTTGGGGTGCAAACCCACACAAGTCTTGCAGAGTTTTTGCTTCAGGAGTCAGGACCCCTCAAAAAACTGGAGCCAGCGTTCTTTCTATTTCCATTATGATTACTTTAAAAAAAGCATGTTGTAGACATGATGCTACCGTCAAAAAGGGCAGCCTTTTGTCAAGTTCCCCACTCCACCTCCATAATATCTAGCTCCAATATTACCCAGGTCCTTATATCATATTGTGCTTTTTCTGAGCGTATGAAGAGGAGTGGGCGTGGGGAAATGTGACATAAGCGTGCAATGACATAGGAGCACAAAATAAGTTGAATTAGACATTAGGGACGAGCAGGAAAATTAATACAGTGCTGTGTTTGTGCTGTGTTTTTTTCAGTGGCAGATCCTTATTTTTCATAATATGTATTTCCATCCTTAGAAATTAAAAACAAAAATATGAAACCATATTAGATTATCTAGCTTTTCACCTATGGCCCAAAATCTATTGACGTATGTGAACTGAATAAAAGGAAAATAAATATCCACTTTGAAAATGCCTTCTATATTATCTGGGGGTCAGACTATAAATAATGAAAGAAGATCATTACTTCATCCATTGTGCCTGTGTGTTTTCCATCTTTCATGGAAATATCAAGGTTTCTTGCTAAGTGCAGTGACATGAGTTACTCATGTTAACCCCCTTGTGTATTAAATAGATCTTCACATCTTGATTTTGCCACTTTTGACTTGTTGAGCTTATGAAAGAATTGGGAGGGTTGGCAATTAATTGGATTAAACCAGAAAACGATGTATTCTCCATGACAGCCCTTTTGCATTCTGTAACCACCAACAGCCTTTGCATAAACAGAGGATGAAATATGGCCATGCAGACTTACATTGTGGATTATGGGAAATGTATGGAATGATACATTATTATACTACCTCAGATATGAACAAATAATGAGTATAAATCCCAAGTTGTACATTTCAAGATTTTTTTAAAGTACTTTGGAACCAGATAATCTAAGGATAAAGTATATCTAAGAGCTAGATATACGGTACTTTACAACAGGGGCCAAGTAGATAAGCCGCCTTGGGTCCCTTCGGGGAGAAAGGTGGGATATAAATATTGTAAATAAAATAAATAAATAAATAAATAAATAGGTACCACTGCAATAGGAAGGTAACAGCGTTCTGTTAAGCCTGGTTCACACTAGCCTATTCCCGGCGCGCATGCCCCTACCTTGCGTCTATACGTGCGTCAGCGGTTCTCTGAACGTTTGGAACTGGGGGCTGCTTGCCGCCTGTTGTCCCTCCTTCTGTCCCGCCTTCTTGAAGAAAGCGCAGCTGTGATTTGGTGAACAGAAGTGTGCTCCGATTGGCCAAAAAGCGACCCTTCTTTGTAAGACAATTGGGGCTTGACTGGAACTTCGAAGCAGATTGCTTAGAATTACAACCATATTTATTCATTTATTGCGATTTCTAAAATAGTTACGCGCCCTAGCCTTTCCCTAACCGCGAGAATAAACTGTAAATCGCTCTCCCAGCTGGAGTTTGATCTTTTTTCTTTGCCTCCCGCTCACAAACCTTGAAGTAGACCTTGCAAGAAACCCCCACACCGATTGGAGGTGGCTATGATTGGCATGCCGCCACTCTCCTCCCCCTCCCATCCGATTGGTGGGCTGCCGTAGCACTGCGAGCATAAACGCAAGCTTAAACGCAAGCGCAACAAAAAGATAAGGGGAAACCATCTCTCCTGGCTGCGACGCAAGCTGCGACGCAAGCATGAAAAACGCTCGTAAAGACCCAACGCAGAGCCACAACGCGCCGGGAAAAGGCTAGTGTGAACCAGGCTTTAGTCATGCTGGCCGCATGACCACAGAAGTGTCTTCGGACAGCGCTGACTCTTCAGCCTTAGACACGGAGATGAGCACCGCACTCTAGAGTTGGACAAGACTGGCATTCGAGCAGGGGATACCTTTACCTTAAGAGCTAGAAACAAAGGTAAAATACATTAGTTCAGAACTCCATTTAGTCAGAAATCAGTAGGAAACTTAAGGTGCATCCATAACTGCCCTGTGAGGAGGAGGAGGAGCCTGCAAGGCAAAGAATCAGCGTGTCCATCACCATTTACTGGTACCTCTTAGGATTGTTTGGATTGTCTCTCCCCACCTTACTATGGCCTGCCCTGTGAGGAGGAGGAGGAGGAGGAGGAGGAGGAGAAAGGAAACAAGTAGAAAAAATACTGTTAGCCACTCTGAGCCCATGGGATAGAGCAGGATATAAATAGAAATAGCTCTGGTAAGCTGCCTTGGTGGCCCCTGTGGGGGCAGAAGGGCAAGATAAAAAAATATTTAGTGAATAAATCTATAGATGTGGATAGAAATGGCAAGATAACATTTTTCAAAGGCCTCAAAGGCAAAAAGAAATGCATAATTCTTCACAATACTTTCTCTAGAGGCCAATATTTTTCAACACCAAAAATCAGGGATTATACTAAGACAATGCTCTCTTTCCAGAGGCGTCGCTCCGGTAGGGGTGGGGCTGTAAGTTTTGCTCAGTCGGAGTCCCGTTTACCGAACGAGCAGGAGGCGGCCCCACCCCCTCACTGTCAGAGCCATTCCCCTGCGGAGAAAGCAGCAGGCAGGGTCTCTTGCCTGCTTCTTTCTCCGCAGGGGAATGGCTCTGACAGTGAGGGGGCGGGGCCGCCTCCTGCTCGTTCGGTAAACGGGACTCCGACCGAGCAAAACTTACAGCCCCGCCCCTACCGGAGCGACGCCTCTGTCTCTTTCCCCTGCTTTTCTGTACTGTGTACCTAGGGCTACTGAACATTGAAAGATAATTGGTGCCATCATCTCGAGAAATTAACATCCACTGAAATATCTGGGTTTCTCAGCTTCGTCGTCACACTCAGTACCTTGTTGCAGCAACTAGACAATGACAGCTTTCCTGCATTTTAAGACCAAAAACCCAGATACCAAAATTTCACCAAAAAAAGGAAAAATAAAAAATTCTGGGTAAACTATATTGCCCCTTTACTGTTTGTTGCCAGAGTACTTGAAGGAATGCCTGGTCAGGTGGGTCCTCAGCTGGATATGGGTTTTCAGTCAATCCACACCTGGCCACTCTTGCCTGTCCATTAAGGCCATCAGCAGAGGCCTGCCTCCTTGTCCCACCATTCCTGGAGGTGCAGTTGCTTGGGTTGTGGGACAGAACCTTTCGAATGGTGGTGCCTAGGCTATGGTACTCCCTCTTCCACAACATTGCAATGCTAATGTAAAGGAAATGAGAAGAGAGACTCCTGCTATGGCATGCAGAAATAGAGTCAAGTCTTTTGACCAGAGGTGTACCTAGGCCTCCTGGCGCCTGGAGGAAGGGTGCGGGGCCTAGGTGACCGACCCCGTCCCCCCTGCCGGTTTCCTACCTATTTTGGAGCCATACGGGCTCCAGGGAGGGTGGGAGGGCCAAAACACCGCGCCCCGACGACACTGGTAAGTCCTCCTGCGCCTGGAGCCGCTGCTCCGCGGTCCGCCTGCGCCTCGAGCAGCTGCTCCACACGCTCCACGGACCGCCTGCGCCTGGAGCTGCTGCTCCACGCGCTCCACTCTCCTCCCACCACTGCTTTTGACCTTACCAAAGACATCAACTTCTTAGCTCAGGACAGACAACGTAACTGGAGTATAGAAGTGATATTGGAGACCACATTACAGATCTCTAAATGACTTGATAATGTCCTTGGACCTGTTTTAACACCACTGCAGTCTGTTTGCAACAGTAATTATATCACTGTGTGTTCTGCTTTCCTCTCTAAACGTGAGGCTATCAATGGTGAGATCATTTTACTTTATAGATAGTATGCTTCACTTTGTAACCAGATGTCAAGGAACTGATAACAACAGGCAGATCATCAAATGCCGGCCTTCTTAAAACATTATTGCTAGGAAACGTCATACAGCACATTGTTACAAGGTTTGGGGCCAGAAAGGGAGGAAAGAATAATTTCCAGAATGAATACTAGAAGTTGCTGTCTGTAATTAGCAGGTCACATTGTACATTTTGTCACATATTCATAGTTGACCTTATTTTCTGCTCAATGATGTTAATACATTAGTACTCCAAGTTAAGAAGTTCATTTGCATAAAATCTCATTTTTATGTACAGGAACAGAAATTGGCTGGCCTGATTATTTTGTGCATAAGAGCACATTATCATACTTGTTTGAGTACAGGCTGAGATTTGAGATGCAAAATGCTGTTTCTAGCTTTTCTTTCTGTGATGGTGCATTGCACATAATCTGTCTGATAAGGTTCACAATGCTGATATTAATCCCAAGCAAATGTTAATGACACTGAACAGCGTGGAACACACAGCTGGCACTATATACATATTGAATAGTGTAACAAGAAGTAGCAGGAGTAGTATGAAATCACAAATGCTTTATTGCTGGGTTAGACATAGTGATGCTTGAGAAGTAGAGAAAATGTAAGGGATAGAGTTTGATGAAATCCAGGCTGTGACGACTGGTATACAGAATGATAAATTAAAGTCATTGCAGAAGCTTCCTAAAAATATTACAAGGAAGCACACTGCCAGAGACATAGGATTGTTGTGCAAGTATCATGCGCTAGGCCTTGTGCAACATCCAAACCTGAAAAGCCCAGACTTCCAGGTGATTTTTGCATTGTCCTCCTTTTTGCTAACACTTTCACTTTCGCTGGCATTTCTCCTTCCACCAGCACTTCCGCAACTTTGTGGAGTACCACTGTGCCAGTAATGTCTTTGTTGTGCCATAGCAGAAGACTAGCCTGGATGTCACCCTTTGTTCTTTTTTATCCTAATGCAGAGATAAGTGCGGGCAACAGAAGATGCTTTCATGCTGCAGAGCACATCAATTTTACAGTCAGATGATCAAGGCTGGATGCATTCAGAAAGCTGAGATTTATGAGGGGAGCCTGGTGATCTCACAGGACTACCAACTCTTGAAAAAGGGCAAGGAGAGAATCTGATAGTAAGGCAGTGTCTAATGGTAAAGGCACAGAGCTCAGTAGTAAAGGGCAACCCAAAAGGGTCGGGGGGGGGGGGGAGGCTGTAGCGATGTCTTATACACAGAGTGTATGCACATATAAGTTGTACATGTGTAGGATCTCTCATCTCTGCACAGCCGAATCCTATTCCCCACAATCTTCTGCAATGCAGCCAGGCTGACAGAACATACTCTGCATGCGGCGGCTGCGGCGGTGGCGGTTAGGGTGGTGGTGGTGATGCTGATGGTGATGTTGATGGTGTGTGTGTGTGTGTGTGTGTGTGTGTGTGTGTGTGTGTGTGTGTGTGTGTGTGAGAGAGAGAGAGAGAGAGAGAGAGAGAGAGAGAGAGAGAGAGAGAGAGAGAGAGAACTGGCCTGTGAGAAGTAGTAAGTAAAAATATCCCCTGCCTCCTGGTAGGCTGCCTGATTGTCAATGAGTCTTTTCAGACATACACCAACTACCTTGCTGGCAGGGGACGTGTCGGCAGGGGACGTGTCAGTCTGGAAAAATGGGGATAAGCTCCCAGGGTATGCTGTTGCTGCTAAGATCTACCCCTCTGAAATTTGAATGACCTTCAGCCAATGAGAGGCCGTGTTCAGTGTTTTGGGGGCGGGACGCAGAGCAACGCTTTGGGCCGTTCCAGAATAGACTCCTGGATGCGATGCAGCAAGACGCATGCAGTCTGTTACAGCTTTTATGCTTCACTCTCCCAACATTTCTATTCTGAAGCATCCTCCTTGTACGTTGTTCTTTATTATTCCCTTTATTGTTTATTCTCAACCTGATTTCAGCCCCTCATGCATAATGCGATCACTGCTATAGTCAGAGAGAAATCTTTTGAGAGCGATAGCAGAAGAGGTCATGCACAAATAGTCTATGTTTCATTAAAAATTAACATGCCCACAAACTGTACATTTTTGGGATATTGACAAACAACTAGAATTTTAATGTTGTGCTATTCATATCTGAGTAGTTAATGGATACACTATATATGCACTTCATTATTCTACAGGCCAGTTAAAACAAAACAAACCCAAAACAACATTTCCTACGTGTTTGCTATTATTCCTTAGACTTCTTTTTTTTGGTCAAAGTTCAGAAAGAGCACACAATGCAAATTATTTCTTCCCTATGTCCCTTAACCATATATGAGAATACATTGGTTTCCATCAGGGCACAACAATTGTGTGTGTGTGTGTGTGTGTGTGTGTGTGTGTGTGTGTGTGTGAGAGAGAGAGAGAGAGAGAGAGAGAGAGAGAGAGAGAGAGAGAGAGAGAGAGAGAAGACAATGAAAAAGGTTGCTGATTTCTTAGCATCCCAAACAGTGTCTGAACGTTATACCTCTGTTTGTTAAAGAAAAGGTCTTGTCAGCCCAAGTGATGGATCTGTACATACTGCAGGAGTGAGGATAGATGTCTGTTAAGAAACTTGGATGATGCACATCACAAGGCTCCTTTCTTAATTCTGCTTTCAGTGCTCATGGAAATAGCTATAAGGATGCTGCAGGTGCATCGATTTGAACTGGGATCGCAACATGCTCATACAGTGGATGATTTTCATTACAGTAAGGAACTGTATATTTTGAAAGGAGGAATATCTACAAAGCATAGGGACAAAGATAAACCCTTCAAAATGCTGAGGAACGAAATCCACTAAGAGCCCAATCCTATCCTTTTCCCCATCATAGCATTCAGCCACAACAAAATGGACTGTGCTGAATGCTGGAGGGGGGGGGAGAGCAGATCAGGAGGCTTGGGAGAGGAAAGGGAAAATATTTTTATATGTAAGACTCCCAATTGCCAATGGGTCTCCTTGGACCTGTGCCAGCTCTTTAGTTGGTGCAAGTTTGAGGAAACAATGGGGAAATGTCGGGCGGGTAGGAAGGGGATAATATCCAGCGCAAGTCGACATACTGCCAATTTTAAGCACAAATGCAAGGAAGACCATAAAGGAAATAATATCATGTAAGGATGCAACTTGTTACTGCTGTTTCCTCCCTTTTGCTTATCACTTATGTTTTAAAACTCCAAAATAAAAACAATTAAATCCGACAAATCCTGTGGAGGTTTATTTATACCAATTACATAAATGCTGAAAGGGTCTTTAGAATTATAGCAATAAAACCTTCTCTTTGACAGCAAAGAAAGCTTTGGGAACTATGCATGTTTATTTAGACTGACCTTTTTAATGGTAAAGCAAATTAAATAAAGGACTCGTTTAAAATGATTTAGAAGCTAAAGTGGTTGAAAACAGCCAAAAGGGCAGTTCTGTCTCATTTCTGGAAAATTACCAAACAACATGAGAGCAAATACAGTAGTTGGGTAATGCAACAGGCAGGCATACATTCCTTTTCTCGTTTAAAGGAAGGAAGAGAAATTACCGGTATTCTTATACCTCAAATATAGGTGCCATAAATGGAAAACAGCTTCAGATACATACTCAGCCCCATTGCAAAGAATAACATTGTTATACAACTACATTAGGAAAGTAATCCTATGCACACTTCCTTGGGCAGGAATCCTGTTGAGCTCATTGGGGAGAGTCCGTGTGCATTGCTTTCTCTCCGCTGACGGGCTCCTACGACGAGGGGGCAGGGCGCCTCGTGCAGGAGAGTAACGGTGGGGCGGAAAGCTGCAGAACTTAGCTTTCCGCCCCGACGCCAGTGGGCTGAGGTAGCCCTGCTCCCACTTCCAAAGCTTGGGAGGGAGGCTCCCATTGATGACAATAAGAGCTTCACTGCAGAGGCTAAGAAGTTTCCAGAAAATTCTGGCCATGTTGGGGTGTGGGGTATTGGAGACCTCTAGAAAGAAGCAGATTAAAGTGTTGTATACAGTGCTGTATTTGTGACACTTTTAGCCTTCCAAATAATGTCCCAAATACTGTACACAGATAGAATTATAAACATAATTTCTAAGATACATTTTATTGAAACAACTACAGTATACAATACATGGCTTTCTGTAAATTCTGGTCTGAGTCTTCCAAATGGACGGGTGATTGTGTTTTTAAATGTCTCGTAGCATATTTACATAAATGATATATAAAATATATTTATCTTGCACGTCATTCTTCTATGTAGTTGTATAGCAAAAAAATTCCCTCTCAAAGACCCTGATGATATAATTAATAAGACTGGAAAATGTCCAGTTATATTAAGACTGTTTTGCAAAATTGTTCCAAGACCATGTTTTTAGCTTGGCTTCTGCATAATTAGATCATAATCAAATAATTGGATTGGAATTTTTTTTTTTAAATCTAGCTTCCAGTGTGTAGTACTACTAGGCTGGAAAAGGAGAATGCATGAAATTTATCATGTTGGTAAGAAAAGGTTCACAGCCTAGATAACAGAAAAGCAATAAGACAATTCCTGAAGAATGTGAGGTGAGAGCAGGGGGTTGCAGTTAAGAATAAGAGGACACATTCTGAGGATGTTGCTGTTGCATTCCTCTCTACCCTTTCAAAGAGACCTTTAAATATTTCCATAATGACCTCTGGTCATTCACTGTTCCTCATTTGGATTCACATACAAATTAGCTCCACTCAAATATGTGCAGCGCAACTAAGGGGCTTGTCCTTTCACTTTCTGTCATTTATATTTTAATGACCTGCACCTCACAGGAGGAGCATTTTATCATTTTCATAAACCAAAACCTCCTAAGTAAATCAGTAGGAGACGGGAGCATCCCAAACCCATAAGTCTGCATTTGCAGAGGAAGAAAACAACACACGACACTGGTTTGCAATACTGTCATTAAAGTGGTATCAAAAAAACCTGGGCAGTATGAAGAACAAAGTGGGTCTCTTGCCTTCAAGTAACAATCCGTAGATTATAGAGCCTGTTCTCAGTGTGTGCATGAACAATATCAGCTTCCCTGCCTTCTGTGAAGCTGAAAAGCTGTTGGCATGTTGTGTAACAAGACTGACAGTAGCCTTGCTGGCAGCTACTGCAGGGTCACCTATTGGCACGAGCATCCTGACATGTTGCTTGCTTCACTGGCAGATGGAGCATTTTGCCCAATTGTAGGTGCTCCAGGGGCAGAGAGCTGATGGATGCGGTCAAACTGTAAATATTACAGTTTCTATTACACTTACATAAGAGTTGAAATTTTGGTCTCCTGCTGCAAACATTGATTCCTGTTGACTTTAGAGGAATCACAATTCCACCAAAATATATTACCGTATTGGTCTGAGTATAAGACTCACTTTTTTATCCTAATTTAAGTTTTTAAACTAGGGGTGCATCCTATAATCAGGCTGTTGCAATTTAATGCCAGTGATTTAATTAATTTTTTTTTTAATAGCACCAAACTTTAAGGGTGCGTCTTATAATCAGGTGCGTCTTATACTTGGGACAATACGGTATTTCCTATCTATACATGATATACTTGTTTGTTTTTAAAAAAGATTTTTTTAAAAAAAATCAAGGTATCATGATAGGAAGAATATCAGGTACCAATGTTCAGGAAAATAGACTCCCTTCTAGTGAAATGTGTCCTAGATTAGAGAAATAAATTTATTTCTCAGAAATTATGGATGTTACTCTATTAAAACAACAGTAAAATGGCTCATCTTTCTGACTCTGACAGTCCAGTCCTATGTACATGCTGGAGCAGCCTGTTCCACTGCTCCAGGGTGTCGCAAACGTGCTGTAAGGCACGTTTGTCACCCAGCAAGTAGGCCGTGCTGGCGCCGAGGCCGGCACTGGCCTACCCGTCCCAGATCCCAACTTACCACCAACACAATCAGGTGGATCTCCACTGGTCAGGGGAGGGGCGTGGGGAGGGGGAGGGGCGCTCCGCTAGGGGGGGATTGGCGGGACAGACCCAGGAAGGGGGAGGGTTCTTATTCCCCTTCCTGGGCCTGTTTCACCTTACACAGGTCTCCCAAATGTCTGCTAGCAACATACCTGCTAGACATTCGAGTAGACCCATTGCCGTGGCTGGGGCTGTACCCAGGGGAGGGGGATGAACATCCTCTCTCCCGAGGTGTGCTCCAGCTGCGCTGGTCCTGGACCCTTTCTGCCTTGGATGTGGGGCAGCTGCACCACCCGTTCCACATCCAAGGTAGACAGAATTGCATTGTGAGTATTTAAATTGGCTGCCCCAATTTAAATTAAAGACAACAAGAACCTGTAACTGGTGCGTTCACTGGGGAAGAAACCTCTTCACAGATTGGGCAATCTGTGAAGAGGTTTCTTCCCCAGTGAACACACCAGTTACAGGTTCTTGTTGTCTTTAATTAGGCTTACCAGATCTCCAACCGGGACAGAGTGCTAGAACTTTAGGAGAAGGAATGTGGGCAGGTGTAGCTTGTTAAACCTTAGAGCATAATTCTAGGCATGTCTACTCAGAAGAAAGCGCCATTGTGTTCAGTGGGGCTTGCTTCTGAGTAGACATGCCTAGGATTGTGCTTTAAGGGTTTAACAAGCTACACCTGCCCGCATTCCTTCTCCAAAATCTCTAGCACTCTGTCCCGGTTGGAGATCTGGTAAGCCTATCTTTAATGGATGACTGAAGCACAATTGGTAGGAAAGTTCAATAATGATTGCATGATATGCTAGACCTTCTGGAAAAGATACTTTGCCCTCTTTATTGAACACTGTGAAAAGGGAATCCTGAAAGAAGGCTGATTTTGTGCAACTTTATAGAAATAACATTGTATTTTCATGGATCTTCCTGCTCTTAACCTGATGAAGAATTTATTTATTCTAAACAAACTAGACTTTATTGTGGATTGATTATTAAACCTATCAATCCTGAACCCACTCCATCCTGGAGTTGTATAAGGTCACTAGTCCTCGTTACCTCTTTCTCTATCGTCCTTATTTACGTATGAATCAACATTTCATAATATTTGAAACTTACTATGCAAGGCTACCATGAATGGGAAATGTAAAGACAGATTTCAGTTTGAGCATTGTTCCTTACATGCACCAGCCTTACAGTCAAATTACAGCCCATTCCAACCCAAGTGCTAAGCAGCCCAAGTCAGACCTAAAGTCAGCCTAAGTCGTTTAGGTCGAAGTTAGGTCTGGAATGCAACCATTTAGGGCGAAGTTAGGTCAAAGTTAGGGCGAAGTTACGACCAACGGACTAAGAACAGCCCATTCCAACCCAAGGGCTAAGCAGCACAAGTCAGACCTAAAGTTGACCTAAAAGTGGGCGGAACATGGGCGGACCGTGGGTGTAACGGTGGCGGCAACCAATTAATGTTGGATTCCAGACCCTGGCAAGCACAGACACGCCCCCTCCAACACAAATGCTGACACAAAATTTAGGTCGACCAAAAAGGTGGACCCAAATTTGAGGAGACCCATAGGAGCTATTTTACCTTACCTAAGCCAGCCCTCTCCTGAAAATTTCTAACACCCTACTCCTGAGTTAGGTCAGAGTTAGGACGGAGTTGGGCCTGCTAGGTCTGGAAACCGACAGAGTTATGCCTAAGATAGGGAGCCTATCAGCACCCAGCCCCACCCAGCCTCATTCCCACAAAAGCCCAGCCCCAGACCTCCAGTCACTCTCTCTCTGAGCACGTGGCGTGGGGTTCTGTCCCTCACAGCCACAAAGTGGGACTTTGTCGGTGGAGGGCAAAATTCACAAATACCCCACTTCTCTCTTCTCCTCTCTGCCTCCCTCTAGGGCAGAGAAGGCTGTTCTGGCTGTGGCCAACCTGTTTACAGCTGTGCCTGGGCAGCTGCCTCCATGCAAGTGTTTGCTAACCCATGTCTTTCTCCCAGCCCCTCTTCCCCCCCCCCACAGGCAACAACACCAGCAGGTAAGAGCAGGGTTTGTGCTGACATGTGGTCTGACTGCTGCCTCTTTGCATTTAGAAATATAGGAAGGATACATGCCTCTTTACCAATGTGTTGTCTCATAGCTGTCTGCATAGCCTGCCATGACATGCCTCTCTACCAATGTGTTGTCTCATAGCTGCCTGCATAGCCTGCTATGATATGCCTCTTTACCAATGTGTTGTCTCATAGCTGCCTGCTTTGCCTGCTATGATATATAGGATACATGCCTCTTTACCACTGTTGTGTCTGATTGCTGCCTGTAGTCATGTGAGCAGACAATGCCACAAGTGTGGAACTGTTAGCCTTATGTAGACACCAGCTGTTCCCCCCCCTTTTCTCCACAGGGTCTACTGACAGGTCAGTATTGCTAGGTTTGCCATGGTTGTGACCCCCAAGTTGTGTTGTTGTCTCTCTCTTTGACCCTTTCCCCTTACAGCATCATGCTCTCCTTACACCCAGGTAAGCAGCCCAGACCATGCTATGTGTGTCACACCTATCAGCTATGTTTTATTTCTCTCCCTGCAGGCTTTTGCAACCGACACACTGGCTGTCGTCAAGGGTGACTGCTTCCACATACCAGCTGACATGTAACTCCCCCTTGTTTTTTGTCTCCCCAGGAACGTCCACTAATCACCTACCTTCCTGGGAGCACCCCTGGGCCTGCAGTCTGGTTGCCCCACTGTCGTCTGCCTTGATGCTGCCAGAGGTCAGGGAGCCAGCCCTGCAACCCTCCTCAGCTGCTGCCGCTGCTGCTCCACCTCCCTGGCTGTCGTTCTTGCTGCCCCTCCCCTTTCTATGGAGCAGGCTGTGGTTCCACAGGGGAAGAGCCTGCATGTCCAGGTCCATGGGGCAGGTGTGCTGCTGCTGCTTTCTGATTGGCTGCTGTGACTACCCCTGGCAGCCTCGCCTGGCCATCTCTGCTAACGTTCCAGAGCAATAAAGATGCCCCTCGGGCAGAGCCTCAGTGAAACATATGTGCCGAGTGTTTACACAAGCATTGCCCCACACACACACAGACAGCCCCCAGCACTGAAGCCCCTACATGAGTCC
This sequence comes from Plestiodon gilberti rubricaudatus, assembly GCA_026170595.1. Lineage (NCBI taxonomy): Eukaryota > Metazoa > Chordata > Lepidosauria > Squamata > Scincidae > Plestiodon > Plestiodon gilberti. Next base: position 178,717,930 of record JANXHW010000003.1, on the reverse strand, counting down.
CATCCAGGGACTGCCACGGCCTTCCCTGGGAGAACCCAGCAGGGGCGCTGCGAGACCCCCATGGCACAGAGGGGAGGGGGGGACTCAGGGGGGCCTCTCAGGCAGGCAAACAGTGACAGCCAGGGCGTCCGCCCGTAATGCAGGTGCCTCCGTCGAAGGTCCGCCCGTAATGCAGGCGCCTCCGTCGAAGGTCTGCCCGTAATGCAGGCGCCTCCGTCGAAGGTCCGCCCGTAATGCAGGCACCTCCGTCGAAGGTCTGCCCGTAATGAAGGCGCTTCCGTCGAAGGTCCGCCCATAATGCAGGCGCCTCCGTCGAAGGTCCGCCCGTAATGCAGCCACTTCTGCCCAAAGTCTGTCTGCATAAGAGGCGCCTGTTTATGCATCACCTTCATCTGCAGAGCGCCCCCTGTGTCCCTATTGGTCTCTGCAGACCCCTCTCTCGGAATCTGTCTCCCACCAGCCTTGTTGTCTGTCTGTCACCCACCCCAGCCCCTCCCCAGCACCCCCTGTCTGCCTGCCTGTGTGTCTGCCTCTCCTCCCACTCCCTGATGATGGCTGCTGGCCACCCCCCACCCTGCTAGAGCGCCTGCCGTGAGGCGCCGTCGTCGCCCCATCTGGGGGTGTGATGAGCTGTGTGAGCCCTTCACGCTCGCAGCAGACAAGCCCAAGGCATCTCTTGGTCTTGGCCGGGGCACAGAGCAGCAGGCACGCCGGGATGCCTTCTTTGTGGGCATTGCCCCGGCCTTGGAGGCCCAGGGCTTCAGGCAGCGCACGGGCGAGTCATGTCAGAGGCAGCTCCAGTCCTCATGAGACCCCCCTTGTGTGTGACGTTCCCACCCCCTCCCCTTCCCTTCCCTCCCCCGCTCAACCCCCAGTGCAGCCTCAACGTGGCTTGGGGGTGGCATCGCCTTCTGCAGGAGGGAGGGGATGGCCATTCTCCCCTGCAGCAGGTGGCTGATGCACAGGGTGCCCTGTGGCGGCTGGGCTCAGGCACCTCGCTCACCTGCCCTGCGCCCACCACATGACTGGTGCAACCCCCCTGCCTGCGGTCAGCCCCTTTGCGACCGGGCTGCGACAGACCCTGTGGCAGCTGCCATGGATGGACGCTGACACATGCAGACAGAGGCCTGCACATGCCTGAGCTAGACACGGAGCCTGGAGAAGAGCCTGCCTGCCTGGGAGGTAAGTGTTGCCTGGATCCTGGGGTGATGCTGGGCCACAGAAACTGCAGCCTGCCTAACTCAGGCATAACTCTGACCTACCTCAGGCATAACTTCTGCCTAACTTAGGCTGCACTTAGGCCACACTTATGCCTGACTTGGAGAGGAGTTGGGTTGGAATGGGCTGTGAGATACTTGTTTGTTTACACAGAAAGAAACCCCAATGAGCTCAACAGGATTCCTGCCGAAGGAAGTGTGCATAGGATTACATTCCTAGTGTAGTTGTATAACAATGTTATTCTTTGCAATGGGGCTGAGTATGTATCTAAAGCTGTTTTCCATTTATGGCACCTATATTTGAGGTATAAGAATACCGGTAATTTCTCTTCCTTCCTTTAAATGAGAAAAGGAATGTATGCCTGCCTGTTGCATTACCCAACTACTGTATTTGCTCTCATGTTGTTTGGTAATTTTCCAGAACTGCCCTTTTGGCTGTTTTCAACCACTTTAGCTTCTAAATCATTTTAAACGAGTCCTTTATTTAATTTGCTTTACCATTAAAAAGGTCAGTCTAAATAAACATGCATAGTTCCCAAAGCTTTCTTTGCTGTCAAAGAGAAGGTTTTATTGCTATAATTCTAAAGACCCTTTCAGCATTTATGTAATTGGTATAAATAAACCTCCACAGGATTTGTCGGATTTAATTGTTTTTATTTTGGAGTTTTAAAACATAAGTGATAAGCAAAAGGGAGGAAACAGCAGTAATAAGTTGCATTCCTTACATGATATTATTTCCTTTATGGTCTTCCTTGCATTTGTGCTTAAAATTGGCAGTATTTAGCCAATGGTGAGACAATCCATGTGATATTTCTTCTGGGAGCCACATTGGCCTGAAGAAGTTGTGAAATTATTATTATTATTATTATTATTATTAACAACAACAAAATTTATATACCGCTTTTCAACAAAAAGTTCACAAAGTGGTTTACAGACAAAATCAAATGATTCAATGGCTCCCTGTCCCAAAAGGGCTCACAATCTAAAAAAAAAAGATGCAAAACACCACCAGCAAACAGCCACCAGAAAGACACTGTGCTGGGGTGTGCCCTGCTAAATAAAAGAGGAGCACCAATTGAAAAAAGTGCCTCTTGCCCAGTTTGCAGGGGAAATTGATCAAGCTTCCTTCCGAATCCTCAAACCACTTCTACAATGACCGTCTTGTTTTTCATGATACCTGAAGAAGCACAGAGGACTCCTCCAGGGCAAGTCCCATGCAGAGGAATGGAAATTGTGCAAGAACATGGCACAAGCAGAAGAACTTCTCTCCGTGCTGGGAAAAGGGAATGCTAAGACTATGGCTTGTGCAGCAGTACTTTATTTATTTATTTATTTTAAAAAAATATATCCCGCCTTTTCCTATGCCGAAGGCAAATGCCCAAGGCGGCTTACAACAGATTAAAGTACATAATTTAAAATACATAAAATAAGTTTAAACAATACATTACAATAATTACAAATAATTACAAAAAAACAATATTTTTATTATTAAATAATTGTTTTATTTATTGTTTTATTAAAAAACAATATTTTTATAATAAAAAGGTATAATTTACCTAGGTGGGTATAATCCCACCTAGAGGTGGGAGGGATAAAATGGAATTTTTTTGCAGATTTCAGTGTTTAATCAAAATGAAATAGCAGAAAGCGGTGTCGTGTTTTTATTCCAATTTTTATCAATTGTAACCACTTAAAAAGTGTACTAGGTAGGTGGTATAGGTTGTACAGAAAGTGGTGTTATGTGTTTTTATTTCATTATCACCATTTTCTTCTGCCCATACCTATAACACTGCTACTTGTAACACTGTTTCATTATAGCATATTTCATGATAATGTATAATCCATAAAACTATTCAATAGTTCAGTGTGGAAAGGTATAGATGCCTGTGCTGTATTTCAGCAAACAGAAAACACTCTTCCCATCATCTTCCACCACTGCTGCCGTGTGTGTGTGTGTGTGTGTGTGTGTGTGTGTGTGTGTGTGTGTGTGTGTGTGTGTGTGAGGGCCATTAGAGGTATTTTATCAGGGGGTACAAAGTTTCTTTTGGGCCCCTTCCCTACATATGAATTTGGCTCCTGGGCCACCCTTTTTTGCTCTAGGCAGAGGTGTCTCTGCCCCTGTTGGCGCCCGGAGCAAGGGGGTTGGTGCCCCGCCCCTCCGGAGCGCACCGCCCCGCCCCTCCAGCGCGCTCCGGAGGGGCGGGGCGGCGTGCTCCGGAGGGGCGACCCGGCACCCCCTCCTCCCCCTCAATCGGGAGAGCCGGCTCAGGGACGTCTTCCCCGGCCAGCTGCCCGGGGCCTTCTAAGGAAGGCCCGCGCGAGAACAGTATTTATACCGTTCTTTTTGCGCATGCTCAGACTGTTACTGAGGGAAAAGGGCAGCCTTTTTCCCTCAGTAACAGTCTGAGCACGCGCAAAAAGAACGGTATAAATACCGTTCTCGCGCGGGCCTTCCTTAGAAGGCCCCGGGCAGCCGGCCGGGGAAGACGTCCCCGAGCTGGCTCTCCCGATTGAGGGGGCGGAGACTCGAGTCTCCGAGTCGGACTCGGACTCGTCTCCAAGTCGGACTCGGAGACTCGAGTCCGAGTCCGACTCGCGGGCGGGGCGCCCTTCGGGCAATGGCGCTCGGAGCGGGTGCTCCGTTTGCTCCGCCCTAGATTCGCCTCTGGCTCCAGGGCCCCCCTTTTGACCCATTTTTTGCCCGGGTCCCAGGTACAAATTACCCCCTTAACCCCCCTCTCAGATGCCCTGGTGTGTGTGTGTGTGGGAGAGAGAGAGAGAGAGAGAGAGATATTCCCCTTGGTTATTCTCCTGTAAAGCTGAATTGAATCAGGATGCTGCACTTTCATTCACACTTCAACTATATAGTCTCTTTCATCAATGTTACTTCCCACCCAGTCAGCTTCAACGTTCTGCCAGAAGTTTTCATATAAGAAAAAGTTGAGTTTAAGCTTATTTTACCTGTTTTCTTGTCCTGGGTGTTAACTTGAAAGCACAGACGCTGGCAATTTCAAACTTTCTTACACGAATCTGCAGTGAACAGGCCTGCAGACTTAAATACCAATCCTCTATAGTTTGATTGTATGAATAGAAGTATTAACTGGAAAAAAAAGGAGCCAACTCAAGCCTCAGAGAGCTTAGCTCCTAAAAAAAGACAAGGAAGGTGATTATGTTAGAATGAATAGCTGGAGCATCTGCAGATTATGTTATCGTAAACATTATGCCCGACACATTTTGTGTTCTAAGCTCTGTCAACAGTAATGTTTTAAGTTCTGCAATGTCATTTTAGTTCATGCCATCAGTGTTTTTATTCAACAATACATTGAGGCAAAAGCATGTGTCGTGTCCCAAATGTTGCACCCCAAACTTTACTCCTGGGGGAGCAAACTACTATTCCCTTTAATTAACTCCCATGTCCACCTTAGGCAAAGTTAGCTCCTTTTCCCTAATTGCAATTGTGTGTCAAAGAAAACACTGAACTCCAAGGCAACTATTTACAAGATTTATTACTTTCCCAGCAATAAATGTCCATTAGCCCTTCCCGGGCAGATAAGATTCTACTTAGCTAACGAGGGTCTGTTTCCATAGAGAAGTCCAGCTCGTCGCTTCACGGCAGTAGAATCTCCTTGTTGCCTTTATCCCATCCAGCCAAGAGTCTTGTAGCACAAAGTCCAATCAATCCTGGTCTCTCCAACTTTCCAGTCAGGCAGAGTGACTCCCAATACCAGTCAATCCAGGTGGGTAGTCCATCCAGGTGAGCAGTCAGTCCGGCAGAGTATCCCCGTCTGGAGCAGAGTCGTCGTCGTCGTCGTCGTCGTCATCGTTGCTCGGCAGTCTGGCAGCATGTCCCTGTGGCGAGCTGGCGAGGCTCTTTCCTGCTCCAACTGCTGCTGCTTTTATACTGTTAGTCCCTATCAACTCTTTACTGGCTACAGCTGTGGGCTTCCAATCACTGCCCTCATTATTGCCCACAGCTGTGAGAGTTCCAATCAATGCTAATTGAGTGCAGCTGCGAGCCACACCCACTGCATTCAAAGTCCCAGCTTCATCTCAATTAACAGCAACACCTGTGGGCCACACCCAATTACTTGCAGCTGTGCTTCCACCCACGCAGTCCTGGGTGGTAACCCTTTGTGTCCCAGTCCTGTCAAACAGGCAATCCTTTAACCCCTTCCTTCCCGGACCTGTCAAAACAGGGGACCACTGCTAACACCACTAACTCCTCGCCAATCTTCCGCAATTTCCACTACAGCATGTGAGCCGTGCCACCCAGTGTATATGTTCAGAAAGTGTATTAATGTCAGACTCCACTGGTAGGGAGAGTTGGTCCCTTGTTTAAAGGCTTGTGGGTAAAGGGTTGTTGTCTCCTACTTTGGTTGGACTTCTGTTTAGCTGCTTCTTTTCCTGTCCTGTTGTTTCTGACTCTGTAACAATGGCTGCAGTTCTTCCTTTGTCCCAGTAAATTCTTAACAAAAGTCTGTTTGCTGGGGGACTGCATTTTCTAGTGAGGAGACCGCAGCTGTCACCTGGGCCATTCCCCCACCCCATTGTAGCTACGCAAGTGCCCACATCGAACATTTGTAATGTGCATGAGGAACTTGGACAGTTTTTCTGTCTTTTCATGTCATGACTGTTGTGGTATGTCAGTTCATCTATTACTTTTGCACCATCCTTTTTGAATAACCCTGTACTTCAGGGTAAACCATTTCATTATTGCAATCTAGTAAAGGCTGTTTTTAGATACGATGCAAATTACTTTTCTGTCTTCAGTGAAGGTGGAGTATGACTTACACTTTCAAGGTCTACAGGGTTCTGAGTATATATTTGGATGCAGTCGCAACTTCCATCCCCAACATGACAGAGCTGAATGTCACAAGCCCTGAATTATTTTTGTCTTAGATTAAAAACTGAGCCAGAGGATTATTTTTTATTTATTTCCTCCAACCCACCCTGCTCCCAATCCCTAGCATCAACAATCTCTATGCACTGAGGGATACAATCCCTATGCACCAGAACAAAAGGTTTTACGTGCACTTAGTACGTGCAATTGTGCTAGGTCTACCACAATATCAGTAGTCCTTGGGAAAACTACATTTACCAGGAGCGTCAAGATGGGGAGATTCTATGAATATCAAAGTTAGGGTATTAGAACATAAATTGTAAAGCTGTATATATTGATGTAAAAGTTTACTGAATAGGTACGGGCTATTTTAAAAACATTAAAAATTTTCAGTCACTCTGACTTTTGAGAACTTTCAAAAACTTTGCTTTAATTGACTTCTCATACCTGTGTGATCCAAGTCAAGGTTATATTTTTTCACATTGCTTTGAATTAACTGTTTGTCCAAAGAAGCCTCATTTACATCAAAGAAGATGGAGAAAGCTGACTTAAAACATGCATTAGAGAAAAGGAGTTTGCATGAGTACTAAAGAAATAAAAAAAATATTGTTTGTTTCATTGTCAGTTGCTCTTTATGCTATTATAATTTCTAGTACTATCAAACCAATAAATTTGGGGTTCTGTTTTCGATTCATTAAAAGTACAAAGAAGATAAATCTACGTTTAGGGGGGAGAAAAGATGAGAGAGATAGCTTTTTGAGGCAAATGAGTCTAAAGAATTATATTAGACAATTGCGTTATGCAGTGGAAACAAAATATCATAAATAATGCAAGGACGAAAATGAAGAGGCAAGGAAACAGTGATAAAATCTCCTTTCAATATATAAACATTAGCAGAATAAGAAGACAATGCATTCTCCGTTTGAACAGGGAAAAATAAATCTGACCCACATCGTGAGCTCTTGAATGAGTAAATGATCATTATCCTTTGCAGGACTAGAGAACCATTACCATATGTGACCCTATATTCAGGCTTCTCCCACAAGACTGGCCACTCAAACAGCAACACATGCATTTGGAAATTCAACTTACACCTTTGTTTTCCTGTTTCAAGATAGTGGCCAGGATCCCAAGAACCACGTGGAAAGTTCATGCACATGCAGTCACTGGAGGCAACCCTCTGACTATATCCAGGAACATGCAATCCAGTCCCCCAGGAAAGTTGCTACTCTTATGAAAAAAACTCGTTTCAAGTCCATCAACATCCAGGGATGTGCAGATCTATTATTTATATATTTGAAATATTTATAAACCACCGTTGTTCTCATGCAGATTCAGGACAGCATACGATCAGAACACTCAAACAACAGCAAACGCACAACAGACACAAAAAACATTTTATAAAGAGGACATAGAAAGCAGCACACAGATTTATAGCAGGTATACAAAGGATAGGGCCGGCCCATCCATGAGGCCAACTGAGTCTGTTGCCTCAGGCAGTAGATCGGTGGGAGGGGCCCATCTCTTTCTGCCTACTTGCTTCCAATGCTCCTCCTTCTCTTTCCACTCCCTGGATTCAAAAGTAAGGACAAAAGACAACGTTGTCAAAAGACAACGTTGTCAAAAGACAACGAGGAAATGGAAATGGGGGGAGGAGGAGTGTGCTGAGTGAGAACAATAGGCATTAACGTAATTCATTATGAAACAAGAAACCAAAGCCAAAAACAAGAAGCAAACAGGCCCCCTCCATTCTTAGATAGGGGCTGGAGAGGCCTCTTGGAGATGTCTCCTACACTCAGGTGTCCGGTTAGCTCATCCTCTTTATCTTATCTTGCTGCATTCTCCTCGAACCAGCTACCTAGCATCTTGAAAAAGTCAGGGCGGAAGGCTTCCAACTACAGGTCAAACTGCAGGCAAAGATGGAGGCAGACCCAGGCCTGCAGCTACACAGACACTGATTCAGAATGGCCACAGCCACCCTAGCTGGTGATGGCAAGAAGATGTAAAGCTGGGTGTCATCTGCATATTAATTCCTGAATAACCCCTCCCATCAGCAGGGCTGGCAACATGTCATGTCAAGCCCTGGCTGAGGGTCCAGACCTCCCTGAGGCTCCAGCTGACTAAACGCTACTACAGTGGTGACATGAAGAACTTGTATTCATTTCCTGCCTAGTTTCTGGGCAGTAGACACACGAGAGGTCTCCCTCCCACTGCCACTTACTGGGTGATGGGAGGAAGAAATAGCAGCCAAGGTGGACATAGTTCTCTTTCATGCCATTGCTGCAACAGTGGCATGAAGGATAACACTTTTCTCTCAGCTACCCAGTTTCTAGGCAGATGAGATGGGGGCCAGTGAGTGTTAAAAGGTTGTGGTGCCTTAGGGCTTGTACCCAAGAGCCCCCCTTCCCCAAACTGGCACAAAGCTGCCCAGGAGTTTCATGTCAGTGTTAAACAACATGAAGGACAAGTTGGAATCTAGGTAAACACCCCAGACCAAAAGATCGTGATGTTGAGCAAGAGTCCCTCAGCACCAACTTCTGGAACCTACTCTCCAGGAAGGACACACAGCACAACTGGTGTCCCTGAGACTTGTATAAACAGGAGGCCCAAGCAAACAGGATGGTTCAGAACAGAGCCTCTGAGAGGGGGGTTAAGGGGGTACAATCGTATCCAGGCCCAGGGTCAAAAATTGGTCAAAAGGAGGGGGACGAGGAGCAACAAGGGGGCCCAGGAGCCAAATTCACATGAAGGAAATGGGCCCAAAAGAAACATTGTAAACACCCCCCTCCCCAATAAAATTCCTCTGAGTGGCCCTGGTCCAGAAGGATACCGTGGTCGGTGCTACTGAATGCTGCTGAAAGTCCAGCAGAACCAAGAGGGATAAGTGGACAGAATATGTCCATTTATCTATTCTCTAAAACAGGTGTTCCAAACCTGTGGTAGGCATACCCCTAGGGGTACGCAGGCTGCAGGCCGGGGGTATGCGAGACGCTGTCCCTTATCAGCTGCTGCGATCAGCAGCTGATAAGGGACTGCTGATTTTTTCTGGGATGCGGAATGCCTCCTGCCTGTGCCGCAACCTGGAAAAGAAGGCTACAGCCCTGCTGATTCATGAGATCTCACGAGATCCAAGATAGCGGCGCCCAAATCTCTTGAGGGCACATGTAGGGAGTACGTGGGTCTCCGAACGTTGGGAACCCCTGATCTAAAACACAGAGGCAACCAAAGAGTTCGAATTGAGGACACATTTTTAGCTTGTCAAAAACAGCGTAACACTTTGGACTGGAAATCTGCAAGGTAGAGCAGCATGCCTTTTATTCACGTTCAGCACCTCGTATATTTTAAGCAATTTATAAATAATAAATGACAATGGTAATGAGATAACTTCTAAGAAGGTATTAAAGTACCTTAGGAAAATTACATCAGCAACCACCAATTAAACATAATGGTTCTCCAACACTGTGTTTGTTCCTTTTAGGTATACAATGCTGTACTGTTTAACATATTGTTTGCTACCTATTGATCTCTTAATCAAAGACGAACGAAGGAAAGCAAATGGAGAATCAATGTACTGTATAGTAGTTTTAGTAAGAAGTTTTAAAACAACAGCGAAGCTCTCTCAGGTAATGAAAGCACAGAATTATAAATGCAGCTCTTTGACACAGTGGTTCTAAAGGCCACTATCACAGTCCAAAGACTCATGTGCTCCAAATGAGCACACCCATCTCTTGGGATCTTCATTCATTGCAAGAGAGGAAGCTGATTTGCACATGCAATGGGGTTGTACTTACAAGGGAATCTTGTAGGTAGGCAGCAAAATTGTGTTCTGTTTTGAAACCAACCCATGACTGCCCCACCAACAAGCAGGGGCCTAGAGCTTTGCATGGTCCACTGGCGTCGCTTGAGGTGGGGTGGAAAGCTAAGTTCTGCAGCTTTCCGCCCCACCATTACTCTCCGGCACGCGGTGCCCCGCCCCCTCGTCGCCTGTCGGTGGATCAAAGGCAACGCACAGGAGAGTCCCTGCGTGTTGTTTTCTCTCCGCTGAAGGGCTCCTACGATGAGGGGGCGGGGCGCCTCGTACCGGAGAGTAACGGTGGGGCGGAAAGCTGCAGAACTTAGCTTTCCGCCCCAACTCAAGCAACACCAGTGGCATAGTCACTGACTTCATGCTCCCTGTGAATGTCATACCTTGACCTTTCTGAACTCATGCTCCTTGTAACACCTGAGCAAAAGATGCTTAAGCTCCATGGGCCTGCATCAGACCTTCAGCCCTTGGAGCCATCATGAAGGCTTGTTCTAGGAGGAAGGGGAGAGGAGATTCATCAATGTGCCTGTATAATTCCTTGGCCAGTTTGGGCTAGCCATTCAACTGCAACTAGGATGAGGAAAATGGGCCTTAAGGGATGTGCACTGTCAGATGTGCTTCCTCTGAGCCTAACCCTCCCACACAGTATCCTTTAAGAACTGTCCATTCATAGCTTAAAGGACAATCTCATTGGCTTTGGAAGACATATACTCTGAGGCATGCACTCCCCGAGGCAGAGGCGTAGCTAGACTGGAGCGGAGGCAAGTAGTTCTGCAAGACTCCATTACACCGGAGTCAGCGGCCCCTCCCCTTTGCTGTTGGAGCCATTCCGGCAGCGACAGGGGAGTGTCCTGCGTGTTGCCTTTGCCGCCAAAATGGCTCCAACCGCAAGGGGGAGGGGCTGCTGACTCCGGTGTAACGGAGTCTTGCAGAACTACTTGCCTCCGCTCCAGTCTAGCTACGCCTCTGCCCCGAGGCCAGTTGCCTATGCCCTCTTCAGCCTGGCACAAGCCTCTGTTATGGCTTCAGGAAGAAGGCAAGAAAGGAAACCAGCTCATGCCTCCTTCTGTCCTGATGTGATAGTGGAGCTCGAGCTCTTTCTACTCAGGAGAAAACACAGCCTGCCATTTTCAACAATCGCTTTGGGGTGAAAGGGTTGGAGGAGCAAGCTGACACCCCTCTCATCTCCCAAAATGTCGTGGAGGCAGGGCAGCTGCTGTAGTCGTGCTTGGGTTTAAACGGCCATGAGCAGAGGGGATCGTTTCCATCTGTCCTTCCTGGATTCAGCTGCAGAGGCAACTTCTAGATTAGAAGCTCTTTTTCAACTCAGTCACACCCTGGCAAAAGCGCAGAGACAGAAGCAGCAGTGGCTATCACTGGATCAAGTCTATGGAGTCCTCCATGAATACCAATCAGAGCTCCTCTGCTTGACCTCTACACTTCCAGACAGAGTAGAAAAGGAAGAAAATGTTCTTCTGGCCCTTCCTCTCTTTTCCCTTTCTGCAAAGCTTTTTGTGAACTCCCACCTCCTATAGGACTTCTTATTCCTAAAAACAAACAAAAAATGTAAAAAGTATTAATGCTGGTGTTCAACATCTTACAGTACAATTCATGCGCATCTACTTAGAAGTCAGTCCCACACTGAGTTCAGTGGGGCTTACTCCCAGGTTAGTGTATATAGGATTGCACGCTGAATTTTGTGGTCCATGATATGAACTTGTCAACTTGTCATACTCAGCTGATATTGAGCATTGAGCACTATCTCCTTCCAAAGCTGTTCCCAGACTGAAATGGCTAATGAGCTGCATGTGTGCAATCGGCATTTGGCTGATCAGGTGCCTGAAGCCAACTTCTCGGTGATACATGTGTGGAAGGGCTTCATGGCTAACTCCTTATTCTTGATTAATCTCTCCGTGATTGCATTGAAACTCATGCCATTTGCAAAGACCTATTTTGAGTGATTGCAATGAATTAATCATCTTTCGTGCCCTGATGCATTATAAAATTGATAATACAGAGACCCTGTTTCAAATGCATTGCATTGTTCTGCAGTCAGAATCATGTCTGGATCAGGTATTGCTATGCATGCAAGCCAAGAACTCTTCACTAGGCATTCTGCAAGCATCCTGTGAGCACTGGGCATTCTGCAAGCATCACTGGTACATGATGACCACTGACCAACCATGTTTGGGTATCTTGGGCTTGCTTTCCATGTGTGTCAATGACTTTTGATTTCATGTTCTGTTAAATTACCTCTAATTCTTACCTAATCCAGTCCCTGTCTGGGGAAGGGGGATGACATTTCCGAAGTGGCTTCCACGATGATGATGCCAGATTTCATTTATTGATGTCAGTGCTATGCAGGCTGCTCATTGGTACCACAAAATATGAAATATTGAAGCAAAAAACCCTTTCTAGAATGTATGTAGAAATTTTATTTACTAAAATTCATTGCCTTCAACAAAAAAGATTTACTTTATGTAAACTTCATGAGTTATAGTTTTATTTAACTCAAGTACCATTTTTTTAAGTTGAATGGCTTTATTATTTACATGACAATTCAAGGAAATTTATAAAGTATTTCTATTGGTAGTGAACTATGGACAGGTCAGAATTCAAAGTAATCCTTGAGTACGTTTCTGATCCAATATGGTATACGCACCGTACTGGCATCATGAAGAACAGGAGAGCCATGTTATGTTACCATGCAGTGCCAACAAAAGATTGCTGGGGCCACTGGCTCAACGCTGCTTTGGACTCCCCAGAATTGGTTTTTGGGTGCAACACTGCTACCACCACCCCCTGCCGCACTACCACACAGCTCCTCCAGTGTACTATCTAGATCAGCAGTACCATACTTGGGGAGAGGGGCACACCTCAAGATGATGGCAATTACAGAGAATGAGCATGGAACAGATCCTTGAAGAGGAGTCTTCTCAGACTCCTGTGTGTAGCAGAATTCCCATTCTGAGGAGAAGCAGAGGCTGCAGAGCTGATGGAAGATGTCTCCATCATAAAAAATAACAACCACAACACTCCACCACCAGCCTAGCCAGGCAAGCAGCCACACCACTTGCAAATTCAATATTCAGTAGAGGGTGTGGAGTTCGACCTGTGTGTTTTTGAGTGACATCCCCCAGCCGTAGTTCCTCTGGCTCTTGCCTTCATCTTAGCTGAAAAACACCCCTCACTACTCCATGGTATCTGGAGAGATGTGTCCACATTGAGTGCCATGATTCCTTATGGGGGGGGGGTTGTGGAAGCTTGATGGAAGTGATTTTCAGTGGGAAAATTGATCAAGGGAAAAGAGTTAGGAAGGCCCTCTCCTTGTGCCTTCTTGATCATCACCTTCAAATTATACAGCCTACAGCCACCTTGATCATCACCTTCAAATTATAGCTTCTGCAACTTCATTTTGCAAAACCAAAAACAATCCCTAATAAGAATCACAGGACTAGGCAGAACATGCCGTTCCAGCCTAATGCTAGATTGGTTTAAAAATTTCTATAATGGCACATTCATTAATATATTAGTTCAGGCAATAATACACTGAACCTGAATTTTCACTAATGTGTACAGCTTAGCTTGGGAATTTAGTCACTGGGAGTCCTTGTACAACCTAATAATTGAATAGATATGCACTGAGGCTGGAAAATAGGGCACAGGCAACATTGGCATAAAAATACTGACTCCCAAACTAAATCAACAAGCAAACATTCAAACAAGCTTTTGTGGCCTACTGATTAACTCCTAAAGACCAATAGTTCAAGGATGAGAGGTGGGTATTGGTGTGGGTCATTCCATAAAACAAAGTTCAATTGTTTTTATCCTGTAGGCTATGCTCTTGATAATTGCAGTAGCGTGGGCAGTGAAGTTCTATAGTAAACATTCATCGGCTAATTGCACATTTGTATTTTTTAAATTTGCTTCCCAGTGATGCACAATTCTGTGCAACTAGACATTGGGAGCGTTAGGTTCCAATGAGTCAAAGAAAATGAACTGCAAATTCATTCATTCAACTTAAATGAGTATTTGGTCACCTGGAACTTTACAGTGGCATTTTAACCAGTTAACACTGGACAAATGCCCTCAACTAAAACAAAGGTGATGTTATCTTTCAACACAGGTGAACTGATTATTAAATTTACGGCAATATATAGTGTATGCTAAGGAAGCTTTGCATTCAGAAAAACTCGTTGAAACGTAGAGTAGCATTATTATAAGTATTATTATTAATATCTGACTGCATACCATACTTCTATATATTGCAACCTAGCATGGTTCATCATTCAAGAAACTTATGGTACCATATATTTGAATGTTCCCCAGAAATCACTGCAGTGCTATGGTTCAGACACAATATTTTACATCCATGTGATTGTTCCTCAAATCATTTCTATTGACTCATGTCACTAGTCCTCAAGGCTTCTTCTCAGCTTCAATTAGCTTTCTCTCCATCAGCATATTCGCTGCTCTACAGATGATACAATTGCTTCTAGAGTGATTATATCATGTATTACATATTCTCCACTTTTTTCAAAGCATTGCCATATTTGTTGATGATAATCACTTCTGAAGAAACATGATTAGGATTAGGATGAATCTGTTGGTAAGTAGGTTCTGAATGACATTTTGACAGGGGCAGCTCAAGGTGAAAACCCACTTCTGAATTCTTCTGCCTCCCCTCCCCCCACAGCACATGGACAGTATGCCCCATGGACAGCATGCATTGGGATGGTGCACACCCATCCGGGGCTCAGCAGCCCATCCTCTTTGCATGTGCTCAAGAGCATGTGAGAGGAGAACTGGGAGGGCTTCTCTCCTCCTCTGCTGACTTTCAGCTCCACTACAACTACGTGTAAAGTGGCCAGTGGAGAGAATTCTGGGAGTGGAACCTCTCTGCCCCCAGCATTCTTTCCTCTGGCCACTGTACAAGAAGTCGTTATAGAGCGGAGGAGCTCTCTCCATCATCCTCTTGCATGCTCTCTGAGCATGTGAGATGACAATGGGGCTACTCGGCAGGAAAGTTGGCAGGCAGGCATGGGATATGGGACACCCCCTGCCAGCAGGCCACCTGGCCCAGTCTGCTGCCTGGGGTGAAGGTTTCAACAGGACTCATGGCTGGGCTGGCCCTGATTTAGGAACTACCATTACTGGCCACAAAAACAGCGGCATCTGTTATAGAGTCTACAACTAACATAACAGGAAGCCACAAACGTCTTAGGCGGTATTGATTACGCTTCTGTAGGAGTATGCAGCAGTGTGGTACTATTGCACCTGTACCAGTGTACTCAGTGTGGTACTATTTCCTGCTCCCCCCCCCCCAAAAAAAAAGAGATGAGGCATGCAGATAGACAATCTGGCTGCAGGTCCAGTTCCATCTACTCTGACAAAGATGCCTTTTCCTTAAATAATATTATATTTGACTTTTGAACACAAGACCCATGCATAGCTTCCTATCTGGGCTACCCTGCATAATGTGCTTTTTACGGCCTAATCCAACTCAAGTTACAGGCGGCGAACCTAGCGTTCCGCCACCCGGAGTAGTCGCAAACGTGCTGTAAATCACGTATGTGGACTCCTTTCGAGCCAGGAAGGTCAGCACAAGGCCAGCCTTCCCAGCTCCACCACTGGAGCCCTCAGCCCACCGCCGGACCCAGGTAGGTCTGGATCCAGCGGGTGGGGGCAGTGCACAGGGGGGAGGGACAGTGGAAGTGGGGGAGGGATGGTGGAGCTGGGAGGGTGGCCATAGGCCCAGTCACCCCGGGCAGGGGTGGGGGCATGGAGTCCACCATATCCCGGTCCCCGCCGGGCAGCTGGGCCGTTACATCCGACTTCCGCCATTAAAATAGCTGGCGGAAGTCTGAGGAGGCCTATTGGCCCCAGCCGCCATTACACTCGGGGAAGGGAACGAGAATTCCCTTCCCCGAGTAGACTTTCCGCCACAGGCTGCCTGCTGCAGGCTGCCCACGGTGGAGATCAGGATTGGGCGGATGGTCTCGGTCACCCGCCTGATCTTTACGAACGATTGGGCTGCCTGTGCTTTATCTCTGCCAACATCTTGCAGCATCTAATCATGTGATTTGACACACATTTTGCTAGTGACCCTCTGGGACCTGGTCTTAAAATATCTCTATGATTGGACATGACAATATTTGCCCATTTTTATGTGGGTGTGGGAGGTGATTCTCTTCTGTTACAACGTGCATCTAAGTTAATTTTCTTCATTGTAAATGGTAGGCACATTTGTGTGATGCACATTTGTTTCCTTTTGTTCTCTAACGATGGCATGCTGTGGGTTAATTTGCAAAGGGACTCATGTGCGGGTGATCATATGTTGCAAGAGAGAGTTGAATAGAATACATTTCCATCTCTTCCAGTCCTGTGGCTCTCTGAGTCTGTGCTGTAGCTATTGCCGACTGCTTACTCCCACCAGAATGCTCAGTTGCAAACCAGCCTTCTGCTGCTTGCTGCTCTGTCTTTCCTGTAAGAAATAAATTGCATATTTAAAAAAGCAAATGTAGCTGCCTAATCAGTTGCACATTGTGCCACAGCATGAATTATAGATAAACACTGGTACAAAACAATTTAATGGGTTCTGTGATTTTATAGAGCCTGCAAAGGAAAACATCATGCCGTATATCAGTGCATATAAGTGTGTTGATGCCTTCAAAAAGGAGCAGATGTAAAGCTAGGGCAGTATAGATTTTAGCATACAATTTAACTGCAATAGCACTAGCAAATTATGTAAAGAGAGAGAGAGAGAAAAAAAACCCTGCACAAACTGTAGGCACGCAGAGTATTTTGCAGAAGGCTGGCGTTGACTCAAGGGTCTTCAAGCAGACAACAGCCTTAGAAAGGGCAAACCTGACACACACAAAACTCATATGAATTATTATGGCTGCTACATGAGCCTGTCTCTCTTCCTCAACCAAAAACATACACAAACATACAGGCAATGTTTGCTTGAGGGAAATGCTTAGAAGGAAATATACTCAAAAGTAGGTCTGGTGACAGAAGTCGTAGGGGTGAAGTCCTGGCTGGTACGTCACAGAGTCACCTGTGGTTAAATTATGTGTCCCTTTGGGACCAAGAACCATCCTTTCATTCTTTTTCTATGTAAACCACTTTAAACTTTCCTGTTACAAGGTAGTATATGAATAGTCTTAATAAATAAATAATAATGGATCTATTTCTTTTTCTGAATAAATTATGATCATAAAATATGTCCTTTAATACTAGGTAGTTGTGTTTTGTTTTTTGCTTGTTTGTTATTCAGACATCATATTCTATTTTTTAACTCCAAAACTCCATTTTATATCCAAAACTCAGTAAAGCTGATACATTGAAATGTAATATGCTTTCTACTTCTATCCTATACGCATTTCCCTAGGAGTAAGTTCTATTAAACTCAATCGGACTTAGTTCTGAGCAGACATGTATAGGATTGCACCGGTCGTATGCAATCAAGAAAAGAAGGTGGGGCTTGTTTCTTTGGGACTTGTTCATGGGAATATTTTGACACTGCTATTGCTCCACACTGTCGGCCCAATCCTAAAGACCGTTTATGCCACGGGAACGAGCATTCCGGTGGCGTAAATAGTTTTATGGCTGTCGCAAATGCAACAGCACCAGTGAGTGCAGCCTGGCTGCTGCTGCAAGAGGTGAGCGGCGGGGTCCAAGCGATGATGGAGAGCAGACACCTGCCACCACCTGTAAGTTCGCACAGAGGTCAGGAAGGAGGCGGGGAGGGGTGGAATGGGGCGAGGTGGACAGGAGAGGCGAAGGGTGGGGAGGAGGGTCGATTGGGCCTGGGAAGGGGGTGGGTTCGGTGGTAGTGGTGGCTGTCAAACCCTAACCCCCATCCTGGGCCTGATCCATCTTCATGGGTCAATGCTGACATGCGCCAGCTATAGAGCAGGTACAGGTTCGTGTTGACCCATGGCATCTGCTGGAGCTTACCCTGGGGCAAGGGAAAAAATGTTCTCTTACCCCAAGGAGGTCTCAACATGCCAAAACTTCCCACAGGACACAGTGGAAACTCTGTTGGCGCTGCTGTATCACTGCACGTGGAGTTACATAGGATTAGGCTGTGTGGCTAACATTTTGCCCCAAGCTATGGAATAATCAGAGCTTTGACCAGGAAGTTGCAGGGAGAGATAAATGCATATGTGAAGGAAGCAAATATGTAAATAAATATGTGAGGAGGCTTCATGTCAGGGGGAAGGTCATGTTTCTACTCTGAAATGGTGAATTGGCTTTCTTCTTAGTGCGTTGTGTCAGAAGTGGCTGGAGTGTGGAGGTATAGCTCAGACCCAGGAGACAAAAGCCCAGGCTACCGGTGACTTCCACTACCTTTTAGTGGAAAAAAATGCAGGATAATTCATCAGAGATGGTCTTCAGGGAACAGCTCATATTTCTAAACTAAAATTGCTGCTGCCCTTTTTGTCCCTTCCATTACATGTGTTTTCAAAAAAAGTCAAGCTGGAAATAGCTCAGACGCCTCCAAAATGTTGCTTTATGCCTAGCTGTTCTAGAGTCAGCATGGCTTCTGCAAGGGGAAGTCTTGCCTCACAAACCTGTTAGAATTTTTTGAAAAGGTCAACAGGCATGTGGATGCGAGCGAACCCGTGGATATTATATATCTGGATTTAGTAGGCGTTTGACACGGTCCCTCATGAAAGGCTCCTGAGAAAACTCCACAGTCAGGGAATAAGAGGGCAGGTCCTCTTGTGGATTAGGAACTGGTTGAAGACCAGGAAACAGCGAGTGGGAGTCAATGGGCAATTTTCACAATGGTGAGAGGTGAAAAGCAGTGTGCCCCAAGGATCGGTCTTGGGACCGGTGCTTTTCAACTTATTCATAAATGACCTGGAGTCGGGGATAGGCAGTGAGGTGGCCAAGTTTGCAGATGACACTAAACTTTTCCGGGTGGTGAAGACCAGCAGGGATTGTGAAGAACTCCAGAAGGATCTCTCCAAACTGGGAGAATGGGCAGCAAAATGGCAGATGCGCTTCAATGTAAGTAAGTGCAAAGTGATGCACATTGGGGCAAGAAACCAAAATTTCACATATACGCTAATGGGTTCTGAGTTCTCTGTGACGGATCAAGAGAGAGATCTTGGGGTGCTGGTGGACAGGTCGATGAAAGTGTCGACCCAGTGTGCGGCGGCTGTGAAGAAGGCCAATTCCATGCTCGGGATCATTAAAAAAGGGATTGAGAATAAAACGGCCAATATCATTATGCCTTTGTACAAATTGATGGAAAGGCCACATCTGGAGTATTGTGTCCAGTTCTGGTCACCACACCTCAAAAAGGATATAGTTGAATTGGAAAAGGTGCAGAAAAGAGCGACCAGAATGATTCGTGGGCTGGAGCACCTCCCTTATGAGGAAAGGCTACAGCGTCTGGGGCTTTTCAGCCTAGAAAAAAGGCGCATGAGGGGGGGCATGATTGAGACTTATAAAATTATGCATGGGATGGAGAGAGTGGATAGAGGGAAATTCTTCTCCCTCTCGCACAACACCAGAACCAGGGGACATGCACTAAAATTGAGTGGAGGGAGAGTTAGAACAGACAAAAGAAAATATTTCTTTACCCAGCATGTAATTCATCTGTGGAACTCCTTGCCACAGGATGTGGTGATGGCACCTGGCCTAGATGCCTTTAAAAGGGGTTTGGACAGATTCATGGAGGAAAAGACCATCCATCACAGGATACAAGCCATAAGCAACCTCCTGGTTTTAGAAGTGGGTTTTCTCTGTGCCAGGTGCAAGGGAGTGTCAACGGGAAGCAGGTTATCTTGTTGTCTTGTTCTCCCTGAGGCATCTGGTGGGGCCACTGTGTGATACAGGAAGCTGGACTAGATGGGCTTTTGGCCTGATCCAGCAGGGCTCTTCTTATGTTCTTATGTTCTTATGTTCTGGAAACATGGATGCATCCGAACTTTCCTAGCCATGAAGAAGTTAACAATTAATTTGTCTTTCTTCAGGAATCCTTTTAACCAGCTAACATTCAACACAGACCAGCATGTCAGCAGAGTTGCTGAAAGCATGAGTACTACAGCAGTTGCTTACAGTACATACCTAGTTCAGATTCTTCCACAAGTAGATATGTATGAATCGGGCAGCCCAAACCTATCCTACGCTCTGCTCAGCGATCCAACTATGCCGGTAGCGGCTTAGCTGTATGCTGAGCAGAGTTGGCAAGATTGGAAGTCTCCACAAGGTAAGGGAACTTTTGTTCCCTTAGGCATGCATTGGGAACTTTTGTTTCCTTACCCCAGGTAAAGCCCTTGTCCCCACAACGGACCTCCTTGGAACTGCACATGCCATTTTGGTGGCGCAAATCAAGGCTGCCCGTGTCAGATGAAATGAGCCTGAGAGGGGGATAGGATATGGCATATGCCGCTGCCGCCAATCCCGCCCCCTCCCAGGTCCTCCCCCCTCCCCCCTCTCACCCCTGCCCCCAAATGACCCTGGAACACCCTTCTCTGCCCCTGCACCATGTGGCCAAGCCGCAGCTGGGCCACATGCCATCGGGATCTGGCCTGCAGAGCCCGGCACAACTACCTTAGAGCAGCTTTTGTGATGGTCCTGGGCTGACGCAGAGGTCCTATGCCAGCCTAGCAGCTGGATAGGATTGCACATTAAATCCACAATCCAATGGTAGATAGTTCTGTATTTCAGTTCCAAGTTGACCCAGAGGACTCCAGCTTTACAGATTCTTCTCCATCACTTCATAAATGCTTAATTATACTATAACATGATTTGCAATGGCTTAAATAGGGCTTAGGTTCACCTCTGGATTGTGCGTCTTATATTTGGTGACTATTAAAGGTTGGCATTGTCCTAATTTGCACTCAGAGACTGTAATAGGTTTCCTCAGTGTAACACAATAGACCTATTAATATCCTTCATGGTTTTCAATAGAATCTGTGGTCTGAGGGCAACATATGAAGACTTTAGCTGATTGCACTGACTAATATTGTGTGTACAGATTTAGGTCTTAGAATGGATCACTTCTAACGAGGGTGACAGGACCTCGTTACAAAGATCAAGTTTCATAAATTGTACAAAGTACCTCTCATTTTATGTGGGTTTGATTTACACGTTTTTTAAATAATGCGCTTTCAAAATTAATACTGAAACCTTTATGCGTGCTAATTTTTGACATAATGTGATAAAACTTCCCAGCGCTCCTGAATGTTTGGCTGGCTTTGAGTGTGTTCCTTTTTATTTTTAATGTATGTGTTTTTGGAATACATGTTGATTTTCACAAATATAATCCCTGTGTAAAACGAGAGGTGTCTGTCTTCTGTGATTGCAGGTACATATTGGACCCTATTCATTCTAACCCAATCACATTTGTAATGTATGTAATGCTATTGATTTCAAGAAAACCTATTTCCAAGTAATGCATTTTGGACTGGGTGTTGACCTCAGTGAGACCACTGGCCTCAATACACAGTACAATATAACCTGACATGTTCGTGTTGTGACAAATTTCAATCCGCTGATTCCAAAGGCATTATTTCGAAGAAAGCAGCAGTAAACTCAGCAGAAGAGCAGCTGCATATATTTATGAATCATGGCTCAGTAGGACCAAACGGTCTTGTAACCAAGTGCTTTGGCTGAATTGGGGTATGTGTCAAACTGTTACGTATACGTCTCTTCTATGTCCCTTCTGGATTTAGCAGTTTATGAAGAGCAGTTGTAACAAGTGATTCAAGACTGTAGTTACATGAAGGAATGTGAACGAGTCTATGAATCAGTAAGTTGTCAAAAGCCTGCATTCTTAGGTGTGCATATTTGGAGAAGAAGAAAGCAGTCCCCTAGCCTGTTAATACTCTAGCAATGTGTTGCCATTCAAAATGACAGACCGACAAAAACATAATGCAGTGACTCTGTAGATACCTTTGAATGAAAGCATGAATTGTCAATAGACTTCTCATTGTTATGCACTTCCCTTCGCTTTGGCTTTTCACAATAGCAACACATGGTGTTTCTGTACGAAACCAGTCCTCCAGAAATAATATCAAAGCACACTGTTTTCTTTATAAATCACCTGGTAAGTCCCTCAGAAACTCTCTACTCTGAGGGGAGAATAAATGAGTACCACCCAAATAATCATAGGAGCCATTATCAGACACACATTATGTACAATGTTGGGCTGCTTTGGAAAGGAGATATTTCTTTCTATGCACTCTGGTAATGGTTCCCTTTTTTTTGCCATGATTGAAAAATTGATTTATGGGGGGAACTGCTACACGGCTGATCCTGCAGCTAAGATACCTGCCTGCAGCCAGGCTAGCTGTGCAACAAATTCAATTCTACACAGCATTCACAATCTATTGGTTATTGGCTGCTGCTTTTACTGGCGCAAAGCATGATTTATGTGTGCAGTTTTGTACCTTCACACCACATACCCCCCTCCAAAAACTCTCTCCCGCTCCAACAAACCTCTATTAAACTGTGTTTGTTCACAGGCAATTGGTGTACTCAGCCAGTAGGGAAGAAGAATAACTTCTTTGCCCAGACGAAAGTGTATCTTTGCTAGCCCTTAAACAGAGTAGCAATCAATGCTGCTTGGCCAGAACCATAGTGACTGTATCAGGTAGACATTAGCATGGCTATTGTAACGCATGGGGAAAAAAAAATCAAACGCTTTTAAAATCTTTGTGTGCCTGCCTGACTAGCATCACAAGATATGCTGGTCCAGTAGACCCTTATATTGACAGATGCCAATGGAAAGAAGAATTTCATATTTGAAAATGAGGATGACTGCTTCAATTATCTATTGCCAGAACTGCATCCACCACAAACTGTAATCAGCCGCTGAAATCGTATCCACACTTACGTGAGAGTAAGACCAGTTGACTATAATTGGGCTTACTTATGAGTAGTGCATTGGATTGGGCTCAAAGTCATGTTTTGTCATTTCCCATAAGTTCTGAAGACTTTTCATGTCACCTATCAAGCACCACCTTAATTCTATCTGTCCTCTTTGCCCACTCTCTTTTTGCTTCTTCCTTCATTAATGTCTGCATTCACATATGACCCTAGGGGATAGGTTCTGGCATATGCCATCGCTGCCATATTCAACACCTCCTGCAGCCTCCCTGCCCCCATTCTTCCCCGTTACCACCCAGTTTCACCCCTCCCTGCCCCGTTCTGTCCTTTCCCCAACCACTCCACCTCCCTCGCTGGCTTACCTGCTTCGGCAGGTGGCCAGTGATCTAGTGACATGTGTGGGAAAACTCCAGCCTTCTCACTGGCATTCTAGTAGCACGTGCTGCCGGAGTGCACTTTACAGCTGCCAGCACTGGCGGACACTACTTCTACCAGTGGGGAAGCCCAATAGGATTGGGGTCTAAGCAGGTCAGCTGCTGTTATGAAGCTCACCTTGACTGAAGGGAAATTTCACTGACACTGCTCAGTTTGTACTTCTGGGTTTTATTTTTGATTTACTTTTCCTTTACTCTCAGGACTCGTTCACTCATAGCTATATACCAGCTGATCTCTCTACAACCACATACTGTGAACTTGATGTCTGTCAACTGGATGTAGAAACTGCCTACACTGAAAAGTATTGTGTTTGAGATTACATGAGATCTCTCTCTGACCCAAGCAAGATGTTACATTAGTGGTTTCTAAACTTATTAACCACTACATTAGTGGTTCTCCAGCGCTACTCAAACTTACCCCGGTCACAGCGTCCTCAGCGTCCCAGTACTTCCATGGTGCCCTGTCATGGTGGCACCACATCACGCCTTGATTGGCCCAAGATTTATCACAGTTCTTGCGTGGTTCTCATGAGATCTCACATGGTTCTCACAAGATCTCAGCCCGGCCAAGATGGCAGTGCCCAGGAGAGCCGGGATGATTTTTCAGAAGACTACAGCGGTGAAATGGCAAACAGTTTGCGAACCACTGCATTAACCACATGATCTGTAGTTAAAGATGTTCTTTTACTCACATGTAGCAGCTGTGCAGGGCCATTTGCAGGCTCTGCTGGTGCTGGTAAGTTGGTGGCAGGGGTGGGCCATGGGCAGAGAGGGGGAGTAATGGGGAATGTTGTGGGAGGATATAGGGGCATGACAGGGGAGGAAGGGGTGGATCTGGCAGCTGTCATGAACAGCGGATCTTATCCCCCATTTTTCTGCCTGCACCAGTCCCTGGCTCTCCTTGGAATGGGGAATGGCTTGGGCTGGGGGCGATTTGGGAATGGGAGGAGATGACTTGGGAGGGGGCAGTTCAGGAGCAGCCATGTATGCCAAGATCCTATCCCATCTTCATGGTCTGGACCTGCCCCCAAGTATCCTCAGACTTATACCAGATAAATAGGTTGCATAGGTCCGATGATACCCATTGGAGGCGAGGTGGCCTATGGGGAGGTAAGTTACTTATCTCCCCTGGGTC
Organism: Plestiodon gilberti rubricaudatus; assembly: GCA_026170595.1. NCBI lineage: Eukaryota > Metazoa > Chordata > Lepidosauria > Squamata > Scincidae > Plestiodon > Plestiodon gilberti. The sequence continues at coordinate 178,693,647 of JANXHW010000003.1, read as the reverse complement.
ATCTGGTCCCCCGTAGCATGCAGTGAATGCTCCATCAGCAGTGTTGCATGCTATGGACTGGCAGGGGGTAGGATTGGGCCATTAAAACCATTTTTACCCATAAGAACATAAGAAGAACCCTGCTGGATCAGGCCAAAGGCCCATCTAGTCCAGCTTCCTGTATCTCACAGTGGCCCCACCAGATGCCTCAGGGAACACACAAGACAACAAGATACCTGTATCCTGTCGCCACTCCCTTGCATCTGGCATTAAAATATAGCCTATTACTAAAACCAGGAGGTTACTTATCCCCATCATGGCTGTAACCTGTGATGGACCTTTCCTCCATAAATCTGTCCAATCCCCTTTTAAAGGCACCTAGGCCAGGTGCCATCATCACATCCTGTGGCAAGGAGTTCCACAAACCAATTACACGCTGGGTAAAAAAATATTTTCTTTTGTCTGTTTTAATACTCCCTCCACTCAATTTGAGTGGATGTCCCGTAGTTCTAGTGTTGTGTGAGAGGGAAAAGAACTTCTCTCTATCCACTCTCTCCATCCCGTGCATAATTTTATACGTCTCAATCATGTCCCCCCCTCAGGCACCTTTTTTTCTAGACTGAAGAGCCCCAAACGCTGTAGCCTTTCCTCATGAGGTAGATGGCCCAGCCCACTAATCATTTTGGTCGCTCTCTTCTGCACCTTTTCCAGTTCCACTATATCGTTTTTGAGATGCGGCGACCAGAATTGGACACAATACTCCAGATGTGGCTTTACCATCGATTTGTACAAGGGCATAATAATATTGGCCATTTTATTCTCAATCCCTTTTTTAATGATCCCAAGCATGGAATTGGCCTTCTTCACAGCTGTCGCACACTGGGTCGACAGTTTCATCAACTTGTCCACAAGTACCCCAAGATCTCTCTCCTGATCTGTCACAGGCAGCTCAGAACCCATTAGCGAGTATGTGAAGTTTTGATTTCTTGCCCCAATGTGCATCACTTTACACTTACATACATTGAAGCGCATCTGCCATTTTGCTGCCCATTCTCCCAGTTTGGAGAGATCCTTCTGGAGCTCTTCACAATCCTTGCTGGTCTTCACCACCCGGAAGAGTTTAGTGTCATCAGCAAACGTAGCCACCTTGCTGCTTATCCCCAACTCCAGGTCATTTATGAATAAGTTGAAAAGTACCGGTCCCAAGACCGATCCTTGGGACACACCGCTTTTCACCTCTCGCCATTGTGAAAATTGCCCATTGAATCCCACTCTCTGTTTCCTAGTCTTCAACCAGTTCCTAATCCATAGGAGGACCTGCCCCCTTATTCCCTGACTATGGAGTTTTTTCAGGAGCCTTTGATGAGGGACTGTGTCAAATGTTTTCTGAAAATCCAGATATATAATATTTATGGGTTCTCCCGCATCCACGTGCCTATTGATCTTTTCAAAAATTCTAAAACGTTTTAACTCCAGATGCGTATATACACCCAAGGGTGGATATATGCATCTGGAGTTATATTTATTTTATTTATTTATTTATTTATTTATTTATTTATTTTTCACATTTTTATACCACCCTTCCTCCAAGGAGCTCAGAGTGGTGTACATATTTTCTCCCCACCTTTTTGTCCTCACAACAACCCTGTGAGGTAGGTGGGGCTGAGAGATAGTGACTGGCCCAAGGTCACCCAGGAAGCTTCGTGGCTGAGCGGGGATTTGAACCTGGATCTTCCAGGTCTAAGTCCGACTCCCAAATCACTACACCATCCTATCTTACACCTGTGCATACACCTGTGGGCTGGGAGGAAATCAGTAACCTCCATCTCCACACCATGATCCTGATATGAACCTCAGCCCCAATGTGGCTGCTTCTCAAAAGTAATAGTATGCTTTTAACTACGCTGTAAACTACACTGTTAACTCATGCTTTTAACTACACGATGGACCAAGTGTTTCGATTCTTGAAAGCACAGATGGTACTTTCACCCCAATACTTCTAGGCCATTTTGGTAGTACTATATTCACCACAGAGCAATGTTCTTTATAGAAGTGACTGACTGCTGATGGAAAAATAGAAAAACTTATACCAGGAAAAAGACAGAATCAGGCTGCCTAGAAGGCCGGTCCAAGCATCACCCTGCTGATCGTTGTCTTTGTAAGCTAAAACCAATGATAAATTACATAGGCAGTCTATGAAAAGGCCAGCCAAAGATAAATGGCAATGGTACTGAGAGAACAACTCATCCATAGAGTAATCAGGGAACAGAGCTGTCAAACATACTGAAGCCTCTTGAGCCAATGGGAGTTTTGCCACAGATTGCACAGGAGCCAGCAGTTTATCCAAGTGACTTGCTATTCTGCTGCTCTCTCATTATTGAGTGGGCTGACTTCTGCAACTATGACTTGATTTGGAGATGAAGAGACAACAGGAGTGCAAGTCCCATTTAGCCATATTAAATTCAGTTCAAGTCTTTTGCACATGTATGAGAGCCTTTCCAGCATGAGTTTTTGTCTCTTTGACTCGGCAGTGCACAGATTTCACTGAGGAGTTTTGCCAGGTCTGCCTAATCTAGGAATGTTTCCAAAATTGACATCCAAATTTTCCTTGAATTTTAGAGTGCCAAATTTCCTGGTCTTGTTTCCGGAACTGATGAATTAACCAGTGCCAAAACCAATGCAATCGGATCCAATGCATTAGAAATGGCCTATTGTTCCATTTTTTATTTCCAGATTTTATTTCCAGAGCACTGTGGATATAGAGTTTTCAGAAGATGCATAGTTTGCCCAGATTTTTTCCGCAAACAGTGATCATTGGATTGGAGTTGGGAACACAAACACCATTACAGAATTCTCTTAGCATGCTTTGTCCACTAAACCTTTGTCCTTTAAAATCTGAATATATTAAGCTTTAGACATGAATATTTTACTGTATCAGCACACATGCTTCCAATGTTGAGCAGTGGTGGTATGGTAAAATATCCACTTGAACCAAAGAAGCAGATTCTGAGCATGCATTGAAACAAAAACATGACCAGTACATCTTGCACTCAGAGACAATATTAAAACATTGACAGCCCAATCCTGTGTAACTCTTGCATTGGTGTAACAGTAGATTCCCCGGAGTAAGAGCACTTATAACAGTGTAACTTGCTGTACGTTGATGGACGCAGGACCGACACCAGTGTAACCCCCCTTGGATGCCTCATATGCACAGTTTGGACATGAAACGGACACCAGCGCAACTCTGCCAGTACAGGGGGCATTCTGGGGGCATTCAGATGCCCTCAGAATGTCCCCTGTGCTAGCAGAGCTGCACCAGTGTCCGTTCCACATCTGAACTGCGCATGTGAGGCGTCCAAGGGGGGGGGTTTATGTCGGTGTCCGTACTGTGTCCATCGGCGTACAGCAAGTTACACTGTTATAAGTGCTCTTACACCAGGGGATCTACTGTTACACTGGTGCAAGAGTTACACAGGATTGCGCCCTCAACCTATATTTTGTTATACTTTCATAGGGTTATATGAATTAAACCTTATTGCGTGTGGTTTGTAATCAACAGCATCCAGTAATGCCCCAATAAGCCAGCCCAGGCACCCGTAAACACTTTTGCTTGGATACAAAGATTGCTTCATATTCATAAGTGGAAAACACTTGTACCTACCTATGGGAGGATTTCCCCCACCCTGACTGCATTGCATGCCATTCAGGAGGGCCACCCAACTTTCCGGAGCAGCTATTTTAAATAGCCTATATATAAGAAGCATGATGGGCTGTAATGGGAAGGAGTCTGGAAAGCCTAAGTTCATGAAATGACACAAGTGATTCTTTGGATGCAAATCAGTATATAAGGATGTCCCACTGAAATAATCAGGTTCTCAACCCCTTCCCAGCTGAGTACCACCTCTGGCATCAGTCTCCTACTGCGTACCACTGGATGTGACTGGTGATGACATTATTGCCAGCAATGTCCATGTTTTCAGGTTTTCGGAGGCCAGAAAACACAGGTGGGAGGGCCCTTCTCAGCATTCCTGAGAAGCTTGGTCAAAGGCAGGAGCCTCTTGGGAGTGAAAACGTGCTGCCAAAAGTGCCATGTCAGAGCAGAGTTTCGGCAGTACGAGTACCACCAGCAGTCAGCCGAAGTACCACTAGTGGTACTAGTACCACTGATTGAGAACCCCTGATCTAGACCATAAGCCCCTCAGGCAGGAATCTGTTTTTTCAATCTCTGCAAAGTCCCTTGCGCATGATAGTGCAATAACAATAATAAAAACAACAGCACGGTTTTCTAGTATGAAAGAGGGTGAAAAGTACTTTTTTTTCTAGGCAATGTACAGTATGTTAAGCTTCTTGTTGAAGTTGCTAGAGGATAAAAAAATGTTGTTTGCAGTAACCCACATTATGACACTGGCAGGAATGCTGAACTCAACTGTAAAGGTTCAGCTGTTCACAGGTGAGACTAATCAGTCAGCAGTGAGACAGCTGCAATACAGCAGGTCATTTGGCAGGCATTGCACCCCAATAACAAGGCCAGGCATTATTACAAAGACCCTTGAACTAAAAGCGAAAGACCAAAATGGCCATTTTAGATGTCGTCTTATGCCACTACATAGTGAAATCCTATCTTTACCTATGACAAGTGCACATCTATCTACCTATCAAGGATTTTAAATGCAATCTGAGACATTTTGATCATGAACATGATCTTTATTATTATTGCTCTTGATTTTTCTCAGGCTGTTAAAAATGGTTGGACAGTTTTGCGCGTGAAACTGCTGAACAGAAGAAGAAGTTGGGGGGGGGGGGGGGAGAGAGATAGGTCATGAATGTGAAGTGCAAATGTAAAGCAGCAATACTCTAACAGCATCCAAGAACCTGTTAAGAAAAGAATTGGCAATTAATTTTCCCCACCTTAGAAAATCAATTCCTAAAGCCTTTCTCGGTGCCACTCTTAAACACAGAACAAGTTCCATTGCCATTGCAGAAGGCAAATGAGGAAGAGATTCAGTTCCCGGGAAGGATGTCTCACTGACTGGAGACTGAGCTGTCATAACAAAAGTGGAGCTTACCATTCTTATCCTGGATCACCTGCTGAGTCCTCACTTAGAGCCGACTGGTTCCTTTTGCAGCTATGATTGTCAGAGTCATTTTAGAGGAAATGTGTCATGGGCTCTCAAACATGCTACCAGAAGTGAAAGTGAAAATGAGTCTCTGAGTAAATAGTCCATGCTCTTGTGAAACTCTGTTTGCCTTAGTCCATAGGTTCCCCTACCACTACATCTTTCAGTATGAAGTCACTGAGTAATAATAAAAATAACCAGTATTTATATACCGCTTTTTCTTGAGTCATCGGATTTCTCCTCTGACTATAATTCAGGCTTTCTAAACTCCAAGGGTAGGCATACCAGATTTTCCTGGTTTCAAACCGGGACACCCCCCCCCCAAATCAATCAATCAATCAATGAATGAATTATAAATAAATAAATAAATAAATAAAATCTGGGGGGTTTTTGGGTGGCTGAAATTTTTATTTATTTATTTATTTATGGCCATGGAAATGGCTGTTTTCCCGCCGATGCCACTTACCAGTCCAGCCACCATTGCCGCCGTCCTCTTGCCACTCTGTTATCCCTCATCGCCATTGCTGCCATTGCGGCCGTCTTCTTACCGCTGCTGTCCCTCGTCGCTGTCCATTGCCGCCACTTTGCCGCTATCCCTCTTGCTGCTGCGCTGCTCTTGCTGTCCCTCTCATCCTTCTTCTTGCCACTCCCTCTTGCTGCTGTGCGGTCCCGCCACCGTCCTCTTGCCACTGCCATCCTCTTGCCGTTGCATCGTTCCTCGTTGTCGCCGCTGCCCCCTCAGGACTCCAGCTGCCCCAGAGCCTCTGCTGCTGCTTGCAAAGTGCCAAAAGGCACTTTTTCCCCGGCGCTGCCATCTTGGATCTTGTGAAATCTTGTGAAATCCAAAATGGCGGTACTGGGAAAAGAAGTGCTTTTTGGCACTTTGCAAGTGGCAGTGGTTTTTCTCAGCCTGGAAAGCCAGGCCGAGAGGCTTCCCTCGGCCTGGAAAGCCCGGGACCGACCCAGGACCAGAGCCCGGAGACCGGGGTGGTCCCGGGCTTTCCGGGATGGATGGTATGCCTACCCAAGGAATTTTTACAATACAATAATATGTTCCAGTCTTTCATAGAACCCTTCATTCTAGATAGTTTATTTCACAGTCCAGCCTCTCTCTGGCATTCGCCTCACCATGCTTCAAGTGACAGGCAACCTTGTATCCCATTCAAGGTGCCAGCAGCAGCTTCTCTCCCTCACAGAGGCTCTGCAGCTTATTAGTGGTGTCCCGGCAGCTCTCCAACAGACTTCCGGCCATCCCGAACTGCCGTCCTTGAGAACTTCAGGCATATGAAACAGCCAACTGAGCCAGACCTCCTGCCCTTCCTTATGGTTCTCCTTAGTTCCTTGTGGTTCTCCCAAATCATGTAGTAACAACATATTTGCCAAGTATCCATGAAAATGCCAACTGAGTTGGGAGGTAAACTGAAGAGATCTCCCAGTAGCACAGAACATCCATCTGTCAGTGCATAACACAACGCAAATAAGGGTCATAGCTACTGATGCTGTCATATGCCACAGGACAATTCAGAGGTCTTTGCCGCTACAAGCCACTGTTTGACTTTCAGAGGTGTGCTAGCAACCCCACATGGTGGGGGCTGCCAACACGACGGTGCCCACGTGACGCGGGGGCGTGACATCAGCGCACGGCTGCAATCACCCCCCCCCCGCCATTTGGCTTCTGTTTTTGGAGCCAAACGGAGCAAGGGTGGGCAGGAGGGCCAAAACGCAGCCATCTCGGCTGCGAAGAACAACAAAAAAGGTAAGCGGCCTGTGAAATTCTGCCCCCCCTTAAGTGGCACCTGGTGCCCAGGGCACCAGACATTACGACACTTCTGTTGACTTTTACCTTACAATGATGAAGGCAAACAATACATATAGTGGGATATTGTTCATTTGGGTTCAATGTATGTTGCCATAGAGGACATTGTTAACTCACAATTTCACTACAGTATAGCCTTTGCTAGGACTTGGCAGTCATCATCCGTAGATGATGGAAACATCTTCCATTGCAAGAGTACTGCAGTGCATTCTTCATTGGAATCAGAAGACGCCCATAGGATTGGGCCCTAAAGCAGCAATTGAAATTGTGGGACAATAATCACCTATCAATAAAATCAGATAATAGTCAATGCCTGCAACCAATGAATAGTTAGGAAAATAAATGTTTAAAATATTATCTGCAAATGGAAGACTTGTGGGAATGCTGATGGTAAATATTCATCTACAGTTTCCAGAAATCTATCTGTTCTTCTAGAAATAAAAAATAAATAAAGTACAGTAGTTAAAATAGAAGCAGGTGTCTATTGTGCCCTTCTTCACAATATGTTACAGGATGAGTTTGCTCATTTAAAATTTGCATTGATTTCTTCTGTGAAGTGTATTATGTGTTATTTTTTATCAAACCTCTTACAATATGTGATGATAAAAATAACACAATTCAGCATATGCTTAAATTGCTTCAAATTACACGTTGTCATGCTCTGCTGGCTAATTGGCACATCGAAATATCTTGACCTCTCTCTCAGTGTACACATTTTGCTTATTGCAGCAATTGTTTGGAAAGTACAAGATTTACAGCTTGTTGAATACAGTTATTTTCTAACGCTTATGCAAATATTTCTAGAAATCAACAAACAAGTGAGAGTGGTTAATTACTCTTCTGCTGTGAGAATGTACTTGGTGAGAATATGAAAGCAAAGATGTACAGAATGACTCCCTGTAAGAAAAAGGAAGGGAAGAAAATACAGTATAAAAATATAGAATTGCGAACTAAAATGGTCCCTGATACAAATTGTCCCCCTGAATCATGTTCATCCATACACGGACAGCATCAGGGATGCACCAGGTTGGCCCTGGTTAAAGGCCCATATTCATCTGAGGGCCCACCCAGTTGGGCCAACCTGTGAATCCCCCATATTGGCGGTAGTGGTGGTTTGAGTGGTCCAGGAGACTCACACTGCCGCTGCACCCAGTGCCCCATCGACAGAAAGGAACTTCCCTCCAGAGGCCCCTGCATTATTAGAAGCCACTCCCATTGGCAAATGGAAAGGGTGGGAGGAGCTATTGCCACATTCCACCAGTAAGCTTTGACCCCCTCAAAGGCACAACATATCAACAGGGGGACCCAGTGCAGATGTTTCCGCAGGACCTCCAGCAACATGACACTGTCACCATACATGCATGCTCATTATTCCACAAATGCCACGTCATGTGATGGCTGGCATGCATAAAATAGCTAGACCCAATAAATGTATAAGTTATTACTATACCACACATCATTTTAAACCCAGTAATTTCAACTGACATAATTCACCTATTCAGCTGTGAAGTATCATCAACCAGCAAGTAATTAGATGCCAAGTGATGTACATGCATGTGGGGATCATTCTTTAATCTAATTGTTCAGCTTACCATTGCCAAGTCTGATTCTGGTTGAGACGCAAACTAGATCTGAAGGTGATTGGAGTGTACCAAATGTTCTATATAATGGAGACCAACCCAACAGGTATATTCGAATCAGTTCTAATTAATGTCATCATTGACTGTGGATCTGTTAATTAACCAACCTGGGCACACTGGACTAATTGAGGAGGTTTTTTCTTCCTCCAATATATCTCCAATACAATTTGAAGATTTGTTTTCATCAGCTGAATTTTACATGTACACAAACATTGCAAATTTGATTTTAACCTCTCACACTTGCTTAGTTTAATTGCATGCACCATGTAATTCAATTAGTATCCAACCCTCAGGTTTCTTTTAATGAAGAAATATAGACTGCATAGTATGGGAATAACCAACCAATCACTATTGACTTAAGTATTGAATTCTGACTTCATGCATTTACTGTTGTAACCTTTTCATTGTGTAAACAAAGGCTGCTATCCTGCAGTTAAATCCAGTTGATTTCAATGGGTTTTGAGTGACCCATCTTACTGCATGCCTACCTTGGCATCTAAGTGAGACATGTGGGGAAGATGCATATATGTTACATTGTGTGCATCTTTAGTAAATGCTGACAATCACCTGTGAGTGCTGGCAATCCCAAGGGAAACACAGATCAGGGTATCCTCATGCCCGCCACATTCCATATTTTGAAGCAATCTCTAAGCTGCTGGTTCCACAGGGATGGTAAACAACATTGGTGGCCAGATGGAAGCATTTGGGTGCCACAAGGTGGTTCTTAATGAGCAATGGTGTCAAAACTGTTAATGATAATATGCTCATGAATAAGAGCTGCTCCACTTACCACCTCTCATTGTTTGACCACATTTCTCACCCCAGATTCCTTATAAGACAGTTTTGGTCTCAAAATCTGGCTATATGTTCAACTGGAATGAATCCAAAAAGATTGCCGCATCTGTGAATGTGTGGAGCTGATTTGGAATGACCTAAGCCAATAATGAAAGATAGGAAAATGTCCTATAATGTATAATTTGGGTCATCTTTAAATGAGGGTATTTTGGAGGCATTCACCATATGCTTCACAAATGGTCTTGTTTCTGCTGGTAAGACTTAATTAGCCAAGGTGGGCCAGGATCCAGACATCCTGTGATTATTCCAACTTTTCTAAGCATACTCTGTCCATCTTCAGCTGGAGTCACAACACAAGCAGAAGCAGATCCAAAGAGATAAAAGCGACTCAAAATAATTGGCAATCATCTGGCTCTTGGGAATGACTTTTGATTATGCAAATGTTCGTCCAAATTTTTGAGGAATATTCATTTCCATCTTCTTACTGTAATCTAACAAATAAAGTGGAAATACCAATTATCTGACAGAACATAATATCCTGTGTCCTATATATAATAGTCTTTGGGTACAATTCAAAACCCATGTGCATAGCATAGTGGATTCCTATTCTCTTTTGAGAAGTAAAAAGCACTGCAAATGACTGACGAATGCAAGCACTATCAACCAGGAGATTCTTCTACTCAAGTGTCGCTGAAATGAATGAAAGCTGAAAAACAGCATGGTCATCTCTCACACAGCTTTCTCATCCCTGTCTGTAAGTGGTAGTTGAGCTCCCCCTGCCTCGTGTCAGAATTAGCTCAGTTTTTTTGAGCTCTCTCAGACAACTCTCCAAAACATTTATTTTATTTTCATGACAGTTCTTTGATAATTTGCAATGTTTGAGGCACCCTGGGAAGCTCTTTGCCAGCCCTTTGTAGTGTCTTCCCTTTCCCAAACTGTACCTTTGAGAAGGTGGGTTGTCAGCAAGGAAATCTGCAATGGAAGGGTGCAATTCTGACGATGCGCCCGGTGCCGGAGCAAGTGCTCTGGTGCCAGAAGCAGTTGCAAACATGCCGGAAAGCACATTTGAGACTACTCGGGAGTCAGGGAGGCTGGCGCAGAGGCCGGCCTCCCTCACTCCGTCGCCATAACGCCCAGGCGGCCGCCGGAGGAGGTAGGTCAAGATCTGGCGGGGCAGTTTGGTGGGCAAGGGAGGGGGGCCATTGGCCTAGCCGGCCCGGGAGCGGGATGGCTCCTGCCATATCCCCATCCTTGCTGGGCCGGCTAGGCGGAAATCCAAGGAGGCTGATAGGGCCGGCCCCAGATTACACCCAGGGAAGGGGACGAGCGCCCCTTCCCCAAGTAGACCTCCAGCTCGCCGGTCAATGGGCAGCCTGGACACAGGATCCGGTGGGCGGCCCTGGGCTGCTGGCCGGATCCTTACACAGGATTGTGCTGCCCGATTCTTTTCGGGATCATCCATTGCCAAAAGGAAGCTTCACGAATGATGTTTCCAGCGCTGTCTGGTTCAATCCTTGGAACTGTAAAAGACAATGGAACATTTCCCAGGCTTCCTGGTGGCAACAGATACTCCAAATGAACACCCAAGCCTTAAAGGTGAGGCCTCCACTGCTGCTACAAGCCTCCCTCTCTCAGAGGCGTTTCTACGGTAGGGGTCCTACCATAAATTGCGCCCCATCCTAGTACCATGTTTACGAACTGGAGCGAGGAGGCCCCGCCCCCTCGCTGGTGGAGCCATTCTGCACTGTGAAGGTGAATGGCCAGGAGACTCCTCGCTCCGGTTCGTAAACATGGTACTAGGATGGGGCGCGACTTACGGTAGGGCCCCTACCGTAGAAACGCCTCTGCCCTCTATTCACAAGTGTCAGGTTTTGGAGGAAAACCAGCTGTAGTGAAGGCTACCTTATGGCCCAATCCAATCATAAAGGTACAACAGCACAACTTTCATTCCACTGTCGTAAATGACACAGCTCTGCTGTACATGGTGTTCTGCTGCTGAGTGTGAGTGAGCTGCCAGGAGAAACAGCCGACAGTTCCCCATGCATGCCAACGGCCCACCCAGGCCATCCCGAAGCAGGTAAGGCAGTGGAGGAGGTGGGTCATAGGCAAGGAGGGGGAGGTTTGAAGGAGGTTTGAGGCAGGGAGGGGAGATGGCAGGGAGATGGCGGTTTGGGGGCTGGAGGGGTGGATTCCGGCTGCAGTGACTTGCACCGGGATCCTATCCCCGATTTTCTAGCCTTCCCCCATCCTCTCAGGCTTATGCCAGCGACAGGCAACCAGAAGGCCTACCGAGTTTTTTACTTACCTCTTATCAGCCTTCTGGTTCCCCCCCCCATAGTATGTGGCACATGCTCAATGGGTGCACCTGCATGCTATGAACTGGAAGGGGATAGGATTGGGCTGTTGGTGGTGTCTAAGGCGCTATCGTTTCTAAGCCGCATCTTAATTTCAGGAACACCGGAAGGGAAAAAAAAAAACCCATCGATTGCAAGACACACCTCCTTCCTGCTCAGCACCAACTCTCCCCAGCTTGCCTGCCACGGCGACCCGATTTTTACCTCACCATTTTGCCCCCTCTGCTCAGCGGCGAGCTCTCTCTTCCTGAACCTGAGAGCTCGCCCCAGCATGCCCTGTGTTGCAGCTGATGATCTCCTCACTGCGTTTTAGCAGTGCCTTTACGATCCGCCAGAAAATGCAATTTCCTTACTTACCGGGGCTTGGGGGAGCTTCAGGGAGGCCTGCGCGACCCTCTGCAGGCCTCCCCGATCTTCAGTTCGGTGAAAAACAGCTATTTTGGGGCATTTCCGGTTTTTGTGAAGCTCCCCCAAGTCCCGGTAAGTAAGTAAATTGTATTTTGGGGTGCTTTTTGGAGACCTTCGATTCTAAGACGCACCCCATTTTTGGAAACACTTAATTGGGAAAAAACATGCGTCTTAGAATTGAAGAAATACGGTATTAGCATTGACATACGATCTCAGGTTCTCACGACTGGTCCAGATTTCAGTGTTAAAAACATACATGTTCCCGGGATGCTCATAGCAACTGTTTCTACTGAGGATGCCATGAATAGCCGTGGTGAAATGTTAAGATTGTTTTAAATATTCTAAAGTAATTTTAAGCATTTTAAACCTTTAATAAATGACGGAATTCCCAGGAACATGTATGTTTTTAACTCTGATATTAGCGTTGAGCTCGTAATGTACTGAGGGGCAAACTCTTGAGCTCTCCATTAAAACTCCCCAATTATGAATGCTGTCAGGTACCATCATGAATGCCTATCACTGCACACCATTCTCCTTCATACAGAACAAAACCCAGTTTCTGCATTTTGTTTTCCAGCCAATTTCCTTAGGAATAACGTTGACCTTTTGTATTTCTTACAGAATGTACTCAATTTTTTAATGTGCTAATTTTCCCCCACACTTGCTATAGGATAGATAATTGTAGTCAAGGAAAATTAGCAAGCCAAGAAGTAAACTCTAACATGACAGAGTATATTTGTACACAAGTCTGCAAACTGCAGGACCAGCAATAATAATATAAAAAAGTGATGAAAATGCTAAAGGTTTGCCCTGCACATTTCCCAGTGTGGATGATCTTTTCTTTCAGTGAAGGAGCAGAAACCATCTGCTTCAAAACATGCCTTTTGTGCAGTGATCTGTAAAGACAGCTCCAGGGGACTGAATCAGGAAGTGCCTGTGGTTATTAATTGTCCCACAAAAATATGAAGCATGGGGTAATGAATGTGTTCACGTGAACAAGATATGCATGAACAGGGCCAGTGCTGCCTAAATTTGGGGTGACATTTAATGGTATTCATTATGACTATTTCTTTTGTTCTGGAGGAGAAAGAATACTGTTTCGCGAGTATATAAGGCCTTTGGATTGTTCAAAGTGACATAGATTATCTCAAGAATTCTTACAACAACCCTGTACAGAGTTCAGCATCAGTTTGTGGAACATAGGGAGACTGAGGAAAAAACATAGGGGCTCATGAATGAGTTCACAACGAAAGTAAAATTGGACTTGGAAACTTCCAGACTCATCGCTCATGCGCTGATAGGCTAAATTACAATAAATATAATAATATAATAATATACAGTATTTATATACCGCCTTTCTTGGTAATTGGATTTCTCCTACGACTTTAATTCAAGGCGGTGTACCTGGCAGTCGCGTCGCGACGACGCACGTCACCCCAGAGCGGGGGCGCGCGTCGCCCTTAAGGGGAGGCTCCGCCCCCGCGCGTGACGTCACGTCTCACCACACTTCAGCTGACAAACAACCTTGGCTGCTACTCAAGTACAGCTGCAGTTCCACTCCCCCACAGAGGCTCTGCATATATAAGAGATTATATAAGAGATTACCATCCATTAGCATGGCTATGACCAGGGGGTGATTTTGTAGGAGCTAAGGGAATGATTCACTTTTAGTGCTTCCATTAGTCTATGAAGGATTCAGCCACATGTGACGTCAACTGTTCAGACCAAATGGAAGAGCATAGAGGAACAGGCAGAACGTTGTGGGGAAAAAAAACGTCATTTTGACTACGAAACTACTTGGTTCTACATGAACACTACAAATCCTATAATGCAGTGCATCCTGATCCACCCCCCCAAAAAAAAATGAAAAATGCCCATGTGTATGTGTCGCTTCCTCCTCTCTTCCCAGGGGGTAACTCAATGTTAAGGGGGCTGCCGTTGGGGATACTTAGAATAGTGAGGCCTGTTATGTGGTTTCAAGGGTTCTTTTTATTTTTACTCTTTACTGTTCAATGATTTCAGAATGAAGGGGGGTCAACAAAAGGTCTTGTTCATTACTTCACCTGAGTTACCCCTTGCTTTCAGTGGGCCCCTTTGCCCAACCCTTTGACTGCTCCTACTTTTCCTGGTCTCAGGGTACACTCACCTCAGACAGAGGCCTTGCTGTGGTTCCTTGACCCAGGAAAGGGATAACGTGGTTACTGGAGCGCCCAAGCAACCTGTTGCTGCAGTTGCATCCCACAATCTAGTGGGTCTGGAAGGCTCCATCCCAGAAGCCTTCTTCTTCCTCTCCCCTTTCTGCAGGGCTGGATTTCTGTTGGCTATTCCCAGGTCCTGCTGTTCTCCTTCTCTTCCTTCTTCTTCCCCCTTCCTACTCAGTACTCTCCCCTGTCTGCCTGCATCCATGCTTTGCTGCTCTTTTTGCCCTCTCTCCCCTCGCCTCTCTATCCTCCTCCCTTTTTTGGCTCGTCCTAGTCCCTTTTTTGGGCTAGTGTCACCAAGACAGGTCTAGCTGGGACCAAGAGCCACCAGCTGCTGCTCCTCCTCCCTTGTTGGAAGGGGGTGTGTTCATTCTTGATTGGGCAATGCCATCCTCCAGCATCATCAAGCAGCACCATGCCCACCCAGTCCACTCTCAGCAGGGCCAGCTGCATTCAACCATGATGGCTCTATTCCTTGTCCTCCAGCTGCCTCTACTCTTAGCCTGGTAAATTGGATTCACAGCAAGTGGGTCAAGAAGGACCACAGCAAACTACTGTTTGACAGTAGCTTGACAAGCATGAAGATGGGCCCCTGTCTTTAAAATGAATACAACCTGACTTTCTACTCCAAAGAAGGCATTGAGAAGCCCAGTCTGCACTGCACCCAGCTCATACTTTCTGGTGTTCACCATCCAAAATGGGCCTGAATCCAGTGTTGTGAATTATACTGACTGAAATAAATCCAGACAACTGGACAAGACTAATCCTTTAATGCATCATTTTGTTTCATTTCATGCATGTGATAAAGTGGACTGTAGCCCAGTAAAGCTTTTGCTGAAATAAATGATTAGTTTGTGAGGTGCTACAAGACTCTCTGTTGTGTTTTCTAATACATCATGTTCTGGTTGAGCACAAGAATAATCTATTTCTAATCCCGTATCCTCTTTCCTCCAGTGGCCAACAGTGATGTAGACTTGAGTCTATTGACTCGGACTCGAGTCGGACTCAAGTCGCATCAATGACTCGACACGGACTCTGCGATTGTAAAAGACTCGAAAGACTCAACTCGAGACTTGGAGCCTTTTACGACAAGTTCAACTTTATTCAGGTTTAAACTCATTTTCCCCATCAAATAGAAAATAGATAGGCAGCGCAATCCTCCAGTTCCTTACCATGCTCCATCGTGCAGTTTTCAAAAGCCCCGTAAGTGCAGGACTTCTGGTTTTATTTACAGAGATTGTGCAAACAAAGGAACTCCTTTGTTCACACGGTTCTGTTAAATAAAACTAGAAATCCTGCACTTCCAGGTTTGCCAAACCCATACAAAGGAGCATGATAAGAGTTTTTTTCCCTCACTGTGCTGCAGCAGAGAAGGCAACAGTGGACATAGGGCAGCAGTGTTGGGTGGCGTCCCTATTGTGCCGTCCCTACCCACACAAATGCAGCAGCAAGCACAGAGCCACACACCCCTTCCAAGCAAAATGATATCACTAATTGATAATCCCATCAAAGTCAGCCTCCACACTGGTAACCACACAAAGTGACAATGCCTGTTGTCCCGATAACAATAATTTTCTAATTTTTACAGGTAATGAAAAGAAAACGTTTTTAAATTATCCAAGACCTGGTTCATCCATTTTCCTACCAACCAACTTATTAGCTAATCGCATCTTCATGCCTCAGAGAAAGAAGCTTTATAAAATCTCTAGATTACAGCCCTTTGCAATTTATTTTTAAATCTGCTTAAGGTTTATAAAAGGCAGAGTGTGTGAATTGGGATGGCATGGAACGTGATTGTGACGGACTAGCCATTCTGGGGGAAAAAACAATATGGAATAACATGTAAACTCAATCTCATTCTCCTTAGTAGATGAAACTGGGAAATAAATTCTGATACAATTTTGACATATCCTGCTGTCAACCCATATTAAAGTGTTTTTAGTGTGACCTTTTGGTTACAAAAGAACCATCTGAGAAAGATCTAAAATGGATCCAACAGATAACTCTGTTCTCAAAGCCTGTATTATTTTTCAAGTGATGGCTTGTTTTCTTATGTTGTCATATCACCATCAACTTTGATGTTCTTAATGCCATTTACTTTCTGCTGTGACACTTGTGGACCAAATTGCAGTTGGGGGCGTTGTGGAGATCTTTTGCCATGGCAGTAATGTCTGCTTTTCTCTAGCATATTAGTACTGGTTAGTGATATTTCCACAATACATTGTCCCATTGTTGGCTGATTCTTATGTCTTCAAAGACACACCACTGTCTATTGTTTTAAATGCTATTCCCTCACCTGCAAAACTACCTCAATCTGCCCATTTTCATCATCCGGGCATGGAGGGGAAGGAAGACTAGGGAGCTGATATGGTGGCTTCAGGTGGTTGGTGCTAGAGATGCCATCAAATTCTTCTCTTGCCAACATTTCGAGCCCCTCCCACTCCCCAGCAGGTCAGCTTTTGTATGAAAGTGAGTTGTCTATGGATTCGATGCACTCCATATACTTGCAAAAAAAATTCCCTCATTTGCACTTGTAAGTACGAAAAATGCATTTAAAGGCATATTTTGCAAAATATTATTGCACCAGAGGGGTAAGGGGATTTAAATCCCCTTTCCCCAACAAACCTTCCTGATCTGTCTCCCTCCCCCCTTGCTGGATACAGCATGCACCTTTTCGGTGTAGCTGCACCAGCAGGGATTGGAAACGCTAGTATTGGGCTGTAAGTTCTCACACTCCAATATCAGAAAAGTTCTTGTAGCAATACTTTGTTAATATGCAAATGTATTCAAATATAAGCTATTAATTAGTTGATTGACCAATTAAAATTATCTAATTAAGTAACAGCCCTAATTAGAGCCTGCTCCAAATTTCCTAACACCTGCTTACAATTAAAAGGGCAAGCAGGCAGAAAGTAGAGAGAGTTGTCTTTTAAAGTTTCTTTTGAAGTTGCTGTTGTAGTAATTTTTGTTCCTGCCATACTTGATTGGCTCCTGAGCAATGCAAATGTTGGAATTCTCATTCATCCCACAACAGTCAGCCAGTCAATGGACTGTGTAAGTTCCTTACTTCAAAATGAAAGTCCTTTCCCAGGATTGATTTACATTTCACAGCTTACCAGGTTTCGTTTTATTTTTATTTTTTTGAAGGGCAGCCAGTTTGCAAGATAAAAGCCCTATCTAGAACTCATCAGGTGCAAAGTGCTCTTGGGTCATTCCTTCATCCCCTCTTGAACATCTATCAGCTTGCCTAATAGACCACATAGTGGCAGAAAGCGTGGAGTCCTGTCGAGACTGTAATAGCAGGTAACATATAGTGCAGTGGGGTGAGGTCAAGACCCTGTCCTTCCATTCTGTAACACAACATACCAAAAGTGACACCATATGCTGAACCATTGATCTTAAATCAGTGTTTATTAAATGTTTTGAATCTGGACCCAGTTTCTGAACTTACTATATCTTATGGTCTCTTAATCTATCGTCAAGCAATATATGCAGCTGCCTTATAGTACTCTGTCAGACCATTGGCAGCAGTTCTTCAAGGTTTTTGACAATGGGTCATTCTGAGCACTACTACCCTGGAATCTGAATCATTCAAACTAGGGAGCTGATATTCTTGAGAATATTTGTGTGATGTCAATAAAGGCTTATTTGATTTGATTTGATTTGAATCTGAATCTTACATCACGGGAAGCCCAATCCAGCTTAAGAATCCGCAGGGCGGCCGACGCTGCCCGCTGGATCCTGTGCTCCGCCGCTGGCAGCCTGCAGCAGGCAGACTGCAGCGGAAAGTCTACTCAGGGAAGGGGATGCTCGTCCCTTTCCCTGAGTGTAACAGCAGCTGGGGTCGATAGGCCTCCTCAGAATTCCACCAGCTATTTTGCTGGCGGAAGTTGAAGGAGGCCGTGTAATGGACCAGCTGCCTGGCTGAATATGGCAGGAGCCATGCCCCCGTCTGAGGCGGCAGGCCTATGGCCGCCCTCCTGGTTCCGCCAACCCCCCCATCCGCCGGATCCTACCATGCTTGAATGCGCCGGCAGGCCAAGTCATCAGGCGGCGGAGGTGGGAAGGCTGGCCTTGCGGAGGTGGGAAGGCTGATCTGGCCCGGCTCTAAACTAGTCGCAAACGTGCTTTATGGCACGTTTGCGACTACTGCTGGAGGAACGCTCGTTCCACCGCCCGTATTTAGAGCAGAATTGCGCTCTTAAATTAATATGTACAGGCACAAAATTTTCAGTGGAATTAATCCCCTATGAGAATCGTTGATGAAAATGACAAATTCTCCAGATTTTAAGACTATACCGCCAGTTTTGGGTACATACAGAAGCTTGTACTGGTGTACTATAATGGCTAAGACTGCAATCTTATGTACACTTTCCTGGAAATAATGGCACAATCCTGCCTATGTTTAGGCCGGTGGAGCAAGCACTCCGCGAAAGTGCCGTAAAGCACTTTTGCAGCATAGAGTGAGTAAGCGGTACCGGTGTAGAGGGCGGGTCGGCTCACTCAGCCATAGCCTGACATCCGCACCGCTGGACACAGGTAAGTCCTGCATTGGGCAGCGGGATGGCATAGGGAGAGAGGGTTGGGTGGTGGGGGAGAGGGCCATTGGCCGACCAGGCCTGGGAGGGGGCAGGGATATCAACACCGCACTGCGCCAATATCCTAACTTGCTTCCTGGGCCTGGCTGGTCTTACACAGCCTCCCCGGTTGTGTGCCAGCTAAATAGCTGGCATGCATCTGAGGAGGCCCATTGGGGCCGCCGGAGCTTACAACAGGGGAAGGGGATGAATGTCCCCTTCCCCCAAGGTGAGTCCTAGCCCCACTGGCATGGGCCACATCCTGCACAGGATTGTGCTGTAAGCCTCATTAACAGAATATGACTTATTTCTGAGTAAACATACCTAGACTTGCACTATGAGAAACTGAACTGTGGAACAAGACTTCCCTGGTTTGAATCCCAACCCAGCCAGGAACTCACTAGGCAACATAGGCAAACCAGCCTCAAGTCCCAGCTGCAGTATGGGCATAATATTAGCTTACCTTACAGGGTTGCCCTAAGAATTACATCAAGATAATATGTGTGAAGATCTTTTCTCACTCAGAAAGACGATATAAATGTCAAATATGATTCTGCCTGATCTCTGTTGATCAAAATTGAATAGGAAGCCCCTTGATGAGTTCTGATTAAACATAAACACTCACTCACACACACACACACACACACACACACACACACACACACACACACACACAAGACACTCTGAAGAATGACCCTGCTGGGTATTTTCTTCTGCTGTGACTGAAAAGCTTTTGGGGGGCTGCATGTTTTTGCATCCAGAGGAATGTTTTGTCTTCTTAGCTGTATGAAAGAGCCTTCCAAGTCAGGAGTATTATCCTCGTCATTCCCCTCAACATATTAAGTAGCTATTTATATGTATTATCTTCTGTAAAAACTATGCATATTGTACTCAAGTGTGACTCTCGGGAGCTTTGAAAGGTCAAACAAACTGTGCATTTTAAAAGAAAATTTTAAATTACATGGCCACTTCTGAGCCTGCTGTTTTTTGATTAAGTAAATGGCTATGGGACCAATGCTGCCCACTGTGGAACCTGGAAACAAACACTAATTTGCTCCTTTGTAAATGGACAGGACTCATTGCTTGCAGTAATTTACACTATAGGAGCCTTGCATAAAGAAATCTAAAGCGATCTCCGACTGCTTTGTAAGCCATCAAAACAAATACTTTCATGTTTTAGATTAAAGTGAAATATACTTCAGGTTAACCATGCTGAAAAGCCTTCTTTACCTATCATCCAGCTTTCAATTTGCAGGGTCTAACAAACAAATGAAACATAATATTCCATTTTCCTTAGTGAAACAAATTTCGAAACTTTTCAGAAATCAAGTTTATTTTATTTATTTACAGTATTTATATCCCGCCTTTCTCCCCGAAGGGACCCAAAGTTGGAAGTCATTGAACAACAACCAGACCAACGCAAGAAATGTGGTAGTAAGACCCACTGCAGGAGTGGGTAATAAAGTGAAACGGTCATTTGAGCACTTCAATTCCTTATTCAGGGTCCTGCTGATAATGTTTCAAGAAGACTGAACACAATCCAGCCAAAGTTAAGCAATTTTTCTTCCCAGTGATTTCAATGGGAGAGATTAAGGGCGCAATCCAATCCTACTTATGCCGCCATTGTAACCAGTGTCCCAGCAAAAACAGGAGGCCACAGAACAGAGATGGGATTCAAATCCTCTTTGAATTCCCCTTTTGGAGGGGATTTGAATCCCCTTTCCGTTCTGGGGCCTCCCGTTTTTGCTGGGCTGCTGGTTACAACAGCGGCCTAAGTAGGTTTGGATTGCGCCCTTAAGCATATGCTCAACTGTCTATTTGAGATCAATAGTGTCAGGTTATTGTAACCTGGGAATTCACAAGCATGAACAGAAAAAACCACGCAGGGCAAAAATGCTGTGTCATAGTGATTAAACAAAAGATGAGATCATGCTTATAGTAAATGGTTAACAAGGTGGTAGAAAAAAAAGTGCTGTGTCATGCTGACTAGGATGCAATGTTTGAATCTGATTGGTTAGCAACTATATAAAGGAAAAGCACCCAGGACCAGTATCTGAGGCTTCAATTCTCTGTGCTGTTACTCTATACAAACTTGCTGATGAAAGACTGCTATGCTTATCTGCTGTATATACTTGTAAATAGACTTTGGTGGTGGAAACTACCGTGTCTGTGTCATTCTTCGCTGCGGACAAGGACTGGGGAGGCTGCACGCCATAAATTTCCTGCGTACTCTGACAGGTTATGGGCCCAGCCCAGCCATAAATCAGTGCCTGGTGATTTCCAGATCCTGCTGAAGGTCCGGCGAAGAGGTCAGCGTCCTTGAGCCCAGGAGGGGTAGTGGACGGCTTGAACAGCAGAATGCAGTCTGTCGTGGGAGCAGGTGGAGGATTTCCTCTCACCCGGCTTAATGAGACAAATTACCTGTCATGGAGCCTCAAGATGGAAATGTTTCTGCGCAGAGAGGATCTCTGGACAGTGGTGAGTGACCCTCCAGATGACCCAACAGCAGCTGAAAAGAGACTCATTGAAAAGGCTCTGGCTAGCATCATTTTGTGCTTAGAAGACAGTCAGCTATTTCATGTGCGTGGGCTGACGTCTGCTGCAGAGTGTTGGAATGCATTGCGAACTATTCATATAAGAGAAACTTCAAGCAGCAAAGTTTTTCTTACAAGAAAGTTGTACAAGGCACAGTTGAAGCCAGGAGTTAAAGTGTCAGATCATCTTCAATACATGAGAAAAATCTTTCTTGAACTGGAAGAAAGAGGGTTAAATTTTCCTCAAGCCCATCAGGTGTATATAGTTCTAAGTTCTCTTGATCAATCATGGGATTTGATAGTTGCAAGCCTTGAATCAATGAAAGAAGAGGAGCTTACGATGGCTTATTTGACTACAAGATTGCTACAGGAAGAGCAAAAAAGAGATGAAAGATCCCATGTCCGAGGGAGGAATGATAGTGATTTATTGCATAAGCAGAGAGTAACAGCATTCCAAGGAGACAGTCAAGAGCAAGAAAAAGTCTACACGGTGAGACGGTGTTTCCGATGTGGCTCTACTAATCATCTCCAGAGAGACTGTAAAGTGAGAAAAGCAAGAATCCCCTTCAAAGGAAATGCAACACGACAACAAAGAAGAGACAACACACATGTTTCTGTAGTGGAAGCAGCAGGAAGAAATACCAGAGACATTTGGCTGTTGGACAGTGGTGCTAGTGAGCACATTGTGAATGATCCAGAACTATTTTCTACCCTTGGACCAGCAGCCAGAGAACACGTATGTCTTGCAAATGGGCATTGTTCAAACATTAGAGGACAGGGATCTATTTATGTACCCTGTATTGATGAGACATTCTCTGGGGTGTTGTGTGTTCCTGACCTAGAGTATAATTTATTAAGTGTGTCATGTTTAGACAATGCTGGCTATACAACTGAATTTTCAGGGGGCAAATGTCAAATTATAAGAGGTGACAAAGTGTGTGCACAAGGTATACTACAGAACAAACTTTATGTTATGCAAACTCAAGTTGAGAGAATCACAGCTCAGACAGCATTTTCAAACAAGCCAGATCATGATGGGTGTGTGCACCTATTGCATAGAAGATTGGGGCATGCAAGTTTTAAAGTGCTAGAAAAAATGCCAGAACATGCAATAGGGCTGAATGTAAAAGCATGTAAAAACTTTCTGGACTGTGCAACTTGCAAAGTTGCAAAGTCAAAGGCTTTCCCTGTAAAAAAGAAAAGTGAAAGGATATCTGAGAGAGTTTTTCAGCTGGTGCATTCTGATTTAATTGGCCCTTTAGCGCCATCTGCTGGCGGTGCTAAATATGTGCTTTGTATCGTGGACGATTTTTCTAGATTTGGATTTTGTTTTTTACTAAAAAGCAAAACTGAAGTATTTGAACAATTCAAGAATTGGGTCTTTTGGGCACAAAAACGTTATGGGCAAAAGGTATCCCAGGTTCAGACTGACAGGGGTACAGGATACACCAATTCTAATTTCCAGCAGTGGCTGAAGAAAATGGGGATTACCCACAGAAAAACAAACCCATACACACCAGCAGAAAATGGCGTTGCAGAACGTAGAAATGGTGTATTACAGACCATGAAAGATTCTCTGCTGTCTGACTCAGGAATGAATCAGGCGTACTGGGGAGAGGCCATTTTGACTGCCAATTATTTAGTCAACAGGCTGTGGAGTTCAGCAATAAATGATACTCCCTATTTCAAACTTTATGGGAAAAAAACCATCTCTGTCACATTTAAGAGTTTTTGGTTGTAGTGCGTGGGTACACATTCCAAAGGCACTCAGAAGAAAGGGGCAAGCAAAAGCCAGGAAAATGAAATTCATAGGCTATGAAGCTGGTTCAAAGGCATATCGTTTTACTGATGGTAGTAAAAATGTTGTAATTTCTCGGTCAGCAAACTTTTCAGAGCATGAGAATTGGGGGAGGATACATGCCAACTCAGAAGTTTTTCTTCCTCTCAGTCAAGGTTCCTTGCAGAAGGAAAAGTCGTTGCCACAGCAACAAATTGCCCCAGGTGTTGATAAGTTAGAGAGCACATTAACTCATGAGGTCCCGGTAAAGGAAGAACCTGCTACTTTGCGTAGGTCAGAAAGAGTGACTAAAGGAATTCCCCCTGATAGATTTACAGCAGGGGAGGTGAGAGTGTGTCATGTTAATTACGAACCTCAAAGCTATCAAGAAGTCTTACAATTGCCTAAGGCAGAGCAGGAGAAGTGGAAAGAAGCAATGAATGAAGAAATGAGGGCCATGGACAAGCACAATGTATTTACCCCTGTAAAATTACCAGAAGGGCAAAAAGCTGTTGGTTGTAGATGGGTGTATAAAAAGAAAATGCTAGTAAATGGTGAAATGAAGTATAAAGCAAGACTAGTTGCCCAAGGGTTTGCTCAAAAGAAAAACATTCATTATGATGAAGTCTTTGCACCCACAGTGAGAGGAGAAACAGTGAGATTAGCATTAGCTTTAGCAGCTGCAAAAGAATATAAGGTGAATCATTTTGATATTACCACTGCATATCTGAATGCAAAGTTGGAAGAATGTGTTTTTATGAAGTTGCCTCCTGGATTTGAAGTAACTGGATCAGAGACAGTATATAAGCTTAACAAAGCCATATATGGATTAAAACAATCAGCTAGAAATTGGAACCAATGTTTAGATTTAGCCTTAAAGAAAATGGGTTTTAAAAACAGCCTAGCTGATCCATGTCTGTATGTACAGAATTATGAAAAGGAACAAATCATTCTTCTTATATTTGTCGACGATATCTGTTTTTTGGCAAAAAACCAGTCACAAATTGACAAATTTGCAAAACAACTGGGACAGGAGTTCCAATTGAAAGACTTAGGAGAAATCAAAAATTACTTAGGAGTTGAGATAAAGAAACTACAGGATAAGGGATATATCCTGAGTCAAAGTAAGAAAATAGAGCAACTTTTAAAGGAGTTTGAAATGGACAATTGCAAAAGCGTGCAGACTCCAATGATAACAGACTTTCAGAAAGTAGAAGAAGAAAATGAAAATCTATGTGACCAGGAATTATACCAGTCAGCTATTGGAAGCTTGTTATATCTAGCGCAATGGTCAAGGCCAGACATTGCAAATGCAGTAAATATTTTGAGCAGATACACTTCAAAACCCACTCAGAGGCATTGGTTGGGAGTAAAAAGAATCTTTCGTTATTTAAAGGGAACAATAGATCAATGTCTAATATTGCAACCTTGTGATTCACCAGAACTGAAATGGTATGATCTGAAATGTTATGTTGACAGTGACTGGGGTAATAATATGCAAGACAGACGGTCAATTTCTGGTCTAGTAATAATGTTTGGAGGTGCATTGATAGGTTGGAAAGCAAGAAAACAACCATCTATAGCAGTATCAACATCAGAGGCAGAATTCGCAGCTTTGTCTGAAATGTGTTTAGAGGCCACCTGGTATAAACAATTACTTGAAGATATTGGTTTTGAAATGAAACATCCCATCTCTGTATTTGAAGATAGCCAAACATGTATTCAAATGGCAACATGTGAAAGGGTAAAAAGTAGAAGTAAACATGTAGACATCAAGTACTGTCATGTAAGAGAAGCCATAAAAGAAAGGTTAATAGAATTAATTTATTGCCCATCAGAAGACAATTTGGCTGATCTCATGACAAAACCATTGTGTGCACAAAGACATGCAAAACTTACAAGAGAGCTTGGTTTGGTTCCTGTAAGTTCTGTTCAGCTGTAAATTGGAGGGGTGTCAGGTTATTGTAACCTGGGAATTCACAAGCATGAACAGAAAAAACCATGCAGGGCAAAAATGCTGTGTCATAGTGATTAAACAAAAGATGAGATCATGCTTATAGTAAATGGTTAACAAGGTGGTAGAAAAAAAAGTGCTGTGTCATGCTGACTAGGATGCAATGTTTGAATCTGATTGGTTAGCAACTATATAAAGGAAAAGCACCCAGGACCAGTATCTGAGGCTTCAATTCTCTGTGCTGTTACTCTATACAAACTTGCTGATGAAAGACTGCTATGCTTATCTGCTGTATATACTTGTAAATAGACTTTGGTGGTGGAAACTACCGTGTCTGTGTCATTCTTCGCTGCGGACAAGGACTGGGGAGGCTGCACGCCATAAATTTCCTGCGTACTCTGACAAATAGGGTTGAACGTCTTTCCTGTATCCAGGAGTGCTTTGGTAGTGGCATTGAGCTACATTCATTGGATACAGCAGAAGGCTTCTTCTGTTCTACTTGACTGTTATATGAACTACAGGTTGAGTATCCCTTATCCAGACTGCTTGAGATGGAAAAATGTCTGGATTTTGGATTTGTCTGGATTTCAGAATACTTGCATAAATATACTATGATATCTTGGGGATGGGACTCAAGTCTAAACACAAAATTCATTTATGTCTCATATACACCTTATACACATAGCCTGAAGGTAATTTTATACAATGTGTTTAAATAATGTTGTGCCCCAGCATGCCTTGCGCTAGGCCAGTCAGGTGCTGGGGAAAAGTTTTTTTTTTTTAAGTCATAGCGCCAAAAATGTCTGGATTTTGGAATAGTCCGGATTTCAGATGTCTGGATAACGGGTAACCAACCTGTATAATTTTTTATGTGCTCTGAAATGCTAATAATATCTACTCAATCAATCAAACCTTTATTGGCATCACAAACAAACATACAAGTTAAATATATCAATATACAGTCGCCATCCTTCCAGTGACACAAGCAAGCTACTGGCTAAAAGAAAAGAAAAAGAAGAGAAAAACAGTCTGTTTTATATCTCTATGTTGTTAGTAGGGCTAGCAGTCTAGAATAATATCTACTACACACTGTAGTAACATCAAACTTCAGATATTTTGAACTTTCACGTGACAACAAAAGTAGAGTTGTACAGCTTCCGCAGAAGCTTACACTCCAGTTTGACATTTTGAAAGGAGAGCAAGGCAGGGTTACATTTTTGGGCTATCTGCTTCCTTAACTAGATCATAAGAGAATAGCATCTCACTTTCATAGGCTAGTAATTGGCAATTAAGCAAATATCCAACAAGCCTCTGTATAATAGAATACATTTTGCTAGTAATTATCAGAGCAAAGATTAAATATTTCAAAACACACTATGATTATAGTTTACAAAAAGACCTGAAGACCTGCTTTTACTTTTAACCAAGGAAAAAAAAGTTTGCTTTACACTGAAGAATGGAGATGCTTTTTCCCCACTGAATCAATACATTGTATTTATTTGTTTATTTCTATAATTTCTATCTGTGAAATATACTCGGGGCAGCTTATAAAATTCAAGTACAACCAACAATAACATAAAACACTGCGGCATTTCCTTTCTGTTTATAATATTTCTAGGCTACTTTTACAGAGAGTACCAATTGTAGAGCAAGCAGCACAAGGATAGATTCCAATCAGAAGCAACATAACACCTGGTGCCCTGGTGCCCTGGGCAACAGGTGCCGCTTCAGGGGGAGGGCAGAATTTTGTGGGCTGCTTACCTTTTTGTTTGTTTGTTTGTTTCTTCACAGCCGAGACGGCTGCGTTTTGGCCCTCCCACCCGCCCTTGCTACATTTGGCTCCAAAAACGGAAGCCAAACGACAGGGGGGGTGATTGCAGCCGCGCGCTGATGTCACACCCCCACGTCACGTGGGCGCTGTCGCATCGGCA
This sequence comes from Plestiodon gilberti rubricaudatus, assembly GCA_026170595.1. Taxonomy (NCBI): domain Eukaryota; kingdom Metazoa; phylum Chordata; class Lepidosauria; order Squamata; family Scincidae; genus Plestiodon; species Plestiodon gilberti. Next base: position 178,666,561 of record JANXHW010000003.1, on the reverse strand, counting down.
GCCCCCACCATGTGGGGGTGCTAGGACACCTCTGATTCCAATGTTCCAGAAAACATACAGTAGGTGATTTTCAAATCAAATGCCATTAATTTTGAATTCCATCAACTGTCCAGCTTGATTTTTCAGATTACTGGAGTATGTTATTATTCATCTTTATTGTTAAGAATATGTATATAACACTCAGATGCATCGTTAGGGGGGGGCGGTGGGCACCAGAGCGCCGGGGTGCCACACGGTGGGGGGATGTAATTGCCTCTGGTTTCGCCGGCGGGTTGCCCCCTCCACCACACTTTCCTCCTGGAGATGTTTGGCTCCAGAAAGGCCCAAAAAGCGACTTGAGTGTGTGTGTGTTTCGCGCCATGCCCCCCAGGGGGCAGGGCATGTGGAGTCTCATGGGGGGTGTCACGTTGGCAGCCCCCCCTGGGGGTGTAGGAACACCACTGATAACACTTTTCAAGAAAAAAGTTCCACTAGCTACTTTATATGTCCTCAAGCACACTGGAAAAGCCACTGATATAATAAGCTATTATGCACTGAACAGCTACAGTTGCTCTCATTCTGATAAATATAACAGCCCAATCCTAACTAAAAAGAAAACAAACACTCCTATGCAGCTCTACCAACAGAGCACACACTGCTCCTGAGGGGGGGGCAGTCCTGGAGGCCTCCTCATTGTAAGGGAACTTTTGTTGCCTTATGTTGGGGTAAGCCTCTGCTGCCCCAATGGGTCTCCTCGCATCTGCACCAGCCATTTATTTGATGCAGAGGAAAGGGAGAGGGAAATGGGGATAGGATCCTGCCACATGCCAGTGCCACCAGGATCCACCCCTTCCACCTCCTGTCTGCCTCCCTCCCTGCCCAGAAACTCCCCCATTTCTCCCCTTTCCCACGCCGTTTCATCCCCCACCCCATTCTGCCCCCACCCTTCGCCTGTCTCCCACAATGGCTAACCTGCCTCAGTTCAGGTCGCCCTCCGCAGCAATTTCCCCAAAATGGCCATTGGTGTTGCGCTGTTTACAATGTCATACATGCCTTTACAATATTGCAAAGCCCAGATAGGATTCTGCCCTAAGAGAACCATCACTTAAAAGATGCCTCTTTGTGTAGATAGCGTGCCATAAGTACATGCAGTGTTCTCCGCCCACAAAGAAAAGCCATGCATTATGGAATGTGCATGTGCATGCTGTGTTCATTAACTGCAGAGACAGCCATATGCTGTGAATCTGAGTTATTTATAAAAAAATTAAAGTTAAGCACTTTGAAGTCCAATTAATTACAATGGGATAATTTTAAGCACATTCTCTCAATGAAACCAGACTGCTTGAAAATGCTTAACTTTCATTGGATTGTGTCCTAAATACACAAGCATCTTTTTTTTCCTTTTTTTGTGAATCTCATAAGAACTGTTTGAGAAAGTCAACATTTAGAAGAAAATACATTTCCCTTTTCCACTACTGGAATCTCAACATGATTCATTATGTCATTTTCCATGTCTTTCACAGTTTACAAATCTGCAACATTTAGACCCTACTTCCTGCTTCTAGACAGCATTTTGACTCAATAGAAATTTTTTGCACAGCTGCACAGCTAAAGGCCCTGTCACCTCTGACAAACATCTCTAGCTTCCAAATGGCCCATGACTGGCCCAGCAAACAGCAACGAATTGTAGAAATGTTGTGAGCATTCAATCAGTGGTACTTGAAAAATGAATGCCGCTGCCTGGATGCTTGCAAGCAGGATTGAGACGAACACAGGGCTGCTCACACTCTGCTTCCAGCAAGCAAGCAGACCTATGCTTGCCTTGATCTTGCAAGCCATTGCTGCCTCCTTTTCCCTTGCTCCCAAAGCAAAGTAAATGAGGTGTAGGTGGTGATGGGTGCTATAGGTCTCTAATGAAACACTCTTGACAGAAAACAGACAAAACCCTTCTCCCAAGTAAGAATGATTCAAATCATATCAGGTTCCCCTGTGGACTCTACCACTGGTGTCTGAGTCTCACAGCGCTGGTGTAACCAGCAGGAGAGGGCAGGGCAGGAGGCTTTGGAGGGGAGGGGAGATTTAAACCCCCTTTGAATCCCCCTTTGGAGGGGATTTGAATTCCCTTTCTGTTCTGGGGCCACCCATTCTCGCTGCACCGCTGGTTACACCGATGGTGTAAGTTGGATAGGATTGTGCTGCTAGTCTTTTACCTGGTAGGAAAAGACATTTCACTGGGGCTATTGGAACATGACACCATCACTGATGCCCTCTTCAGCCCCAAATGTAAGTACAGTATTGGATTTTTAGAGGGGGGAGGCAGTGGGGGCAGCAGGTACTTTGTTAGTGCCCTTGCGCCTTTTGCAGGTGTCCATTTGAAACAGAGGCGTAGCTGGGTCCGTTGGCGCCCGGTTCAAGGGGCCCACCCGCCCCTTCCTTAATTTCCCTCGTCTATGACTCGAGTCCCTGACTCGAGTCAGGGACTCGAGTCAAAGACGAGTCTTTGACTCGAGTCCCGCGCCCCTGCAGCGGTGAGCGCCTGGTTCAACTGAACCACACGCTCCACCGTAGTTACGCTGCTGATTTGAAATACACAAAAAAAGCTAGATCATTTTTGGGTAGAACATTGGGACTACCATCATCACACTAAGGCGTCCAGTTCTGGTCACCACACCTCAAAAAGGACATAGTTGAATTGGAAAAGGTGCAGAAAAGAGCGACCAGATTGATTCGTGGGCTGGAACACCTCCCTTATGAGGAACGGCTACAGCGTCTGCGGCTTTTCAGTCTAGAGAAAAGGCGCCTGAGGGGGGACATGATTGAGACGTATAACATTATGCATGGGATGGAGAAAGTGGATAGAAGGAAATTCTTCTCCCTCTCGCACAACACCAGAACCCGGGGACATGCACTAAAAATGAGTGGAGGGAGAGTTAGAACAGACAAAAGAAAATATTTCTTTACCCAGCGTGTAATTCATCTGTGGAACTCCTTGCCACAGGATGTGTTGATGGCATCTGGCCTAGATGCTTTTAAAAGGGGTTTGGACAGATTCATGGAGGAAAAGACCATCACAGGTTACAAGCCATAAGCAACCTCCTGGTTTTAGAAGTGGGTTTTCTTTGTGCCAGGTGCAAGGGAGTGGCGACAGGATACAAGTATCTTGTTGTCTTGTGCTCCCTGAGGCATCTGGTGGGGCCACTGTGTGATACAGGAAGCTGGACTAGATGGGCTTTTGGCCTGATCCAGCAGGGCTCTTCTTATGTTCTTATGTTCTTATGACAACATGCTAAAACTATTTTTTGTGGTAGAGGTAAGCTTTTTCTCTGAGGATGCTACCTATTTGAGTAGCGAAACGTCAGACATTTTACATCTTTTATGCTTTAGTTTTTATTACCTATTTATTAAACAACGGAATTCCTGGAAATCATGAATGTTTTTAATTCTGTTATACGGATGAGTCGTGAAAACCTTCAGATTGTTTCTATTCTTTGTGGGTTCTTGCTACAAAACGTTTCAATCAACTAGAGAAGGGGGATGAAATTTTGTTCTCTTTCCCAAAGGAATTGTGAGTCAGGATGTGTCCTTGGTTTTGTTATGGTTCTATTCAATAACACAGAATAATAATATGGTTCTATGCATATTGACAACAGAAAAAAGAGCTGAGCTAAAGGCTGAGATTTCAGTGAAACCACAGCACTGATTCTTGAACACTGTTGGGCAGGATAAGCATGAAATATTCAACTTAAGCTAAGATTTATTAACATTTAAATGGGGGTTCTGTGGTTCAGCCTGATAGCAGACTATACTCCATCAGATGAAAATTGTACATATACAATGTGTCCTCTCCCCCCCCCCCAATTATCAGTGGCAAAACCTTAACAATAAAATCAGATTCTTCCACCTGGTCTTATATTCCAATTAAATTCAACATCAAGACCTTTTGTATATATTTTATTATACCATAAGAATCTGAATGTTAGATTTCATTATAATAAGAAAGATAACCTGCTCCTTAAAGCTTTGAAGTGGGGGAAAAACATTCGTTAGAGAAAGATGACAGCATATGCACACATATATATCTACAAAGAGAAGGTTCATTTGACATTTGGAAATAAATATAAAGTTCAACTGCGTTGGCAGAAGTCAATCCAACTTCCGATGCAGCATTTTTTAAACCGCATTAGCAAGCGTGCTGCTTTTAACAAAATTGCATAAATAATGGGAGGAAATTCTAAAACCTTGTTGCATAACCTAAGCGTGCACTGATTGACAGCTTGGTTTAAGTATGTGCTTGTCAATCAGTGGACGTGCACAAACAATGACAGCAAAGGAAGGTGGTGGATGTTCCCTGCTTCCACCCACACTATCCCATGCTTCTATTCCAGTAGTCTTACAGCTGAAATTTGCATTTGAAGCTTATTCTAAATTTGGGGAATTAGCAATGCATCAATTTGCATTTCTTTTTTTCTCTTTTGTTTTGCCAGCTGTTTAATTTGTATTCACACAGCCTAAACCAATTCCAATTCAAGTCAATAATAGACCTTATATCAAATCTGGTTCAGTTCTAATGTTATGCTTTTATTTTCTTCTGGTTAGAATATAATAGCCAGAAGCATGTAGGCAGCCACTGTTCTCTATTGGATGGACATGTGACACTCTCTGAAGGATAAGAGGAGCCAAGGTTGCCCACCCAACCACATTCTATGCAAACTCAGGCTGGAAATAGAGATATCTTCTCCAAGAAATTTTGCTAGTCATTCAGCACAATCCTATGCATGTTTACTGAGAACTATGTCACTCTGATGTAAATGGAATTTACTTCCAAGTAGAGATGCAACCTTAGAAATGTTCCTCTAACTTTCTGCAAAATTCATTGAGCACATAGATGTGGTGTTGATCATACTGTTTGAGCTTATGCATGTCCTTTTTTTAAAAAAATGTAAACAGCATCTGAAAATTCACTAGCACTCAGACTTCCGGGTCCCCACACGTTGTCCTAAACAGCCTTGTCTCTTTCATGCAGCAAAAACTAAACAGTGATGAAGCTTAGTGAGCCCTCCTAGGGAGGGTGTCATGTTCAAGAAGAGATCTCACATACTCAACTTCTGAACTATAGATGATGGGGGGACATTGGATATGTGGAGGGAGTACATATGAGAGAAGATGGTCCCTAAGGACCTCCGATGATGACCTCTCGACCTTCTCCTCTGCATTTTCACTTCTGTTGCTGCATTGCGTCACTCAGTTCAGAACCAGACAAACTCGATCAGGGGATAGAGCTTGAATTTTGTAAGAAATCTGACCTCACATTTCTCGTATCTTATGCTAAATTGCACAATAAGCAGTATCGTAGTTCAGTATCAGATTTCTACGGTGAAATATCTTCTTAATTTTCCTATTGTTTGGCCAACTGTTTAAATTTATGCTCATGCAACCTCAACCAATACCAGGTTGGTACCATGGAAGAGCCAGCAAGGCTCTTGCCACCTCCTTGCCACCACCTTTTGCCTCTAACTGTGGATGTCTTTTTGTGCTTCTGTGTCCTTCCCCATTCCCTTCCCCTCCCAACTGTCCTGTGAGGAGGTAGAGAAGCCAGAGAGGTGTACCCATTCCCCTTTATTTTTTGTATTCTATGGGCAGTCCAATCCTGTGTTGGATACAGCGGCTGGCCTAAAGGGTCAGCCGCCCTATCGTATCAAGTTCCTGGGCTGCTCCAGGGCAGCCCAGGAACAACATGGGAGAAGGGGATGATCGTCCCCTTTCCCCCATGTAAGCAGTGGGAGGTGGCCTCCTCCATTACCGCCAGCACAGCCAGAGTATCTGGGGTCTGGAGGGAGCTCGGAATACCGGGATCTCGGCCCCTGGTATCCGCGCTCCCTCAAGGTAGGCCTCAATGGCTGGCCTACCTTGGTGCCCGGTCCACCCTCCCCCTGCCACTGCCCTGACCGGCATAGGTCTTACCTGCTCTGGCCGGTGCAGGGCCGAGGAGACAGTGGAGTGAGCAGTGCTGGCCTCAGCGCTGGCGCTGCTTGCACTCCGGGTGTCGCGCAACTGCTTTACGGCACTTGCGCGACACCCTGTGCCGGGGCAGCACATGCTGCCCTGGTGCAATATCTACATGGTATTGTGCCGTAATATGTAGACAAAATATTATAAGCCACCTGGGGCACCTCCTGATGGGAAGAGGATAGGCAAGGTATTCATATTTTGAATAAATATTGTTAATTGCTGTGGAACGTGCTGTGGAATGTGTGGAAAGTGTTGGGTTTTTTAATTTATTTCCTAGTGCTAGAACATCTACCCAGGATGGTTGATTCTGCTGAAGATTTTTACACTGCTGCCTTCTAATCACAACTGATATTGAAAATCCATTAGCGGGGGATTGAGGGTCTAATTTTCAAGGAATTCAAGCCTTCCTGTAGGCAGCAATCTGAAGTTTACCTCTTTTGACAGCTTTGCTTTACTATATTCAGTTCAGTCATTTCTAAGTTAATAATTTATTGCTTTGAAAGCAGCTTTTATTTTTATCATGGTCTTACAGACACTAGCTGAATTCTTAAGGCTAGTTATCACTTAAGCTTTCCTTACTTTAGCCTTCCTGTTCATGATATTACTGTTAGGGACTCCTGAGTGTTTCCATTATAAGCTCTTGTTATCAGAGCTTTTTAGTTTAGCATTGACGAATACCACTCTGAGCTGAAAGACAGTATGCAAGGATCCCTATTTCTAACATGAAAAAGTAATTTCTAGAAGGTGAAACTGCTGACACAGCATTGGCATCACATGAAGATCTGTACATGGCGAACGGACCCAGCATTGGGCTTTGGGTAGAAGTTCCTAATAAATGATACCAGGGATGTCACTGTTGTGTACTGCTTCCTTGAGGCAAGTCCAGAAGGCCTCAAGATGACAAGGGAGTAGGAATGTTTTGCAGCAGAAGCTTGTGTGAGTGGTTGGGTCTGTTACTGTACAATCTTCCCAAAGGCCTGGAGAGTCCTAGGCCAGATGGACTAGGAACAGCCCTCAGCTAACAAGTGCTTGGTCACCACCAGTACTGAAAATGAAATGTGCTTTCAAAATGATAGGCGACTTCAACAGTGACAGGATCAATGGGATTTCCACCTATCCGGGAGATTTCCACCTATCCGGGAGATTTCCACCTATTCCACCTATTCATTCAACATTGCTGTATCCGGGAGACGTTGGGAAAAAAAAAAACATAATTGGAGGGAAAGGGGGAAATCTTTCTGACTGAAGATATCCCCCAAGAACATAATGTAATATTAATACCAAGAGGCCCTGCTAAAATCTCCATGATTCCTTTCTGTAGTCACCTGGAAATCACTGCTGAGTTTGGGAGACTGGGGGGGTTGGCAATACTTAATCAGAGGATCCTGGAGAGCATGAGAGAGAGAGGGAGGAGGAAGATAGTAATTATTGTGACCTGTGGGCACAGTTCATTATTAACTTCGTTGAAAAAATCCTGAACTCCATAAGTGTTTTTATTTTAACTTTAAAAAGTCAGACATTATGTAGGAATACTGGATGTATGAGTCAGCAAAAATCTATTTAGAATATGGAAATGCCTGAAGAAGTCCAAAGTTTATTCTGGCACCCACCAAATAAGCACGGCAGACAAAGGCTTGGGTCAACGGGCCACTTTATTAAACTTAATCAACATGAATAAAAACATAGCATCTGCAGCAGGGATCTAAGCTATCATTCCCCCAGTGTGTGGGTTCTTAGGATGGGGAAAATGGCCCTAACCGTCTTTCTCCCCCCATGTCTAAACGGACATGACATCCTGGCTCAAGGTCTGCTCGATCCGCGACTGAGCCTGCCTATCATCGCCAACCCAGAAGGGTTGAGGCAGCTGAAGAGCACAGACCTCATCAGGAAAACCTTCAGACGGTCTGCGCTATTCCAGCCCGGGGATTTGCCAGCCAACCTCAGCAATCCAGCATCATCTGAGCGGTCCTGGCTCACCCCCTGGCCTTGCTTACCTCAGAATGTATGCCAAGGTCCCCTCCCTGGCTACCCTCCCTGCACGTTATCTGCCTAAAGTGACCAAGATGGGGACTATCCATATTAATACACCCTTCTGCCTCAGTCAGGGATAGGCAAAAAAACCTCAGCCAACTGCCAATCAGGCTGGAAGAAAAAAAAACCTATCCGACCCCCATAAAGGGCGACCAGCTAGTCTCTGACTAAAAACAGGGAAGGTGGGTGGGGCTCAGCAACCTTGGCGAGACTGAGGCGCGAAAGCTGAGAAAGCTGCTCGGCAAGCACCCAAATCCCACCCCCAAGCCACCTGGCAGCCAATCGGCTGCCAAGAAAGCTACTGAATGTTGCAAAGAGTAAAAAGGCAACATGCATATGTTAAATTAATGTAAGTCTAGTAGCAATGCTGCTTGTTTATTTAAATTATTTAAAAAATTTATATCCCGCCTTATCCTATGCCGAGGCAAATGCCCAAGGTGGCTGTTCAATAAAGATGTTTCAGTCATTCATTATTCTCTTAGTTCAATGTGTTTTTAGACTTCAGTGATTATGCTTATGTGTTAATTAATAAGAAATATGACTTTTCATCATATTATGACAGTTTATTACTTGACAGGCCAGGCAGACAACAGCAAAATGCTAGAATTTCAGCTTCTGGGATAGTGGAAAAATCCCATTTTTTAATATACAGTATATACAGTATATCCACTTCCTCCATTGCCCTTGTAGTCTCTACTATTTTTTTCATTTTAATGGGTGTAGATTCAGACTCCTGCAATCAGTCAATGCCAGCTTTTTCATTGCAAAGACAATCACGGCATTAAAGGTGCACAAGGTAAGGAATGGAAAAAAAACGACGTAAATTGAAAGCATGGGGAACATTTACACATTTATCTTCAGTGGCCACATATTCCTCATCTATTCCCAATAATATAATATAGCTGAATAAAAAAACAACTAAAGCTGCTGGGGGAAACTCCACTGTGGTTGTCTCTTGCCAATGCAGAGTGGGAGAACGTGTTTGAGAATACTTAGGGGAGGATAAATTAATCCAATTCCTGTTTGTATGTTGTACCACTTTGCACACTCATGAAGGTAATTGAACATTAGCTGCTTTTCTATTTAGCGGTTGCCCACTGCAACTAGAAATAAATTGTCTCCCCAAAAATGATGTGCATATTAAATCAACACAGGACTAGAATAGATAGAAGTTGAGGTCATTAGCCGTGGACAGGAGGCGTGCCAGAGAGAGGCTGAGTGAGATGACCTCCTTGGACAGTGGTTTGACCCACACGCACCATACGTTCAACCACTGCCTCATAAGCTACCTCAGCTGGATGATTTGAGCATTTTTTAAAAAAGGAGGAAGATGAAGTGTGTGGGTACTGTTGGCTTTGATTGACATCACTTCCTGCTCTTTTGAAATAGATCTATTGAGAAGAGAAAGGAAAGAGGTGGTAGTTGTGGCAGTAAGTGGAAGTAAGGGGTGTACAAATATGATAAGGGGGAGCTGACAATTCACCTTGTCTCACGGCTCAATCCTGAAGAACTGGCGGGCGACGGAACGAGCATTCCGCCACCTGAAGCCGTCACGAATATGCCATAAGGCACGTTCGCGACAACGCGAGAGCAGGGAAGGCCGGCTCTTCCTTCAAAGGATTCAGGGTGGCCAGCATTGATTTCCCCCATTTTGTCCTCTCAATAATCCTGTAATCTACGTTAGATTGACTGTGTTTTACCAGCACCAGTCAGTTACATTGACTGGGTACATGGGAATTTTAATCCCATCAGTCTAAGTCCACCACTCTCTTCACTTCACCATCCAGGAGCTAAATGACTATGGCCAATACTCTAGGATTTGTCCTGCTTCGGTTTAGTCAGACCATATTATGCCTATGCTAAATGTTTAGGACTGAAGCATTAAGAAGGATGTAGCAGGATTGATAATCTGTAGAGAGATACCAAATGTGCACTCAGGTCCCAATTTATTAAAACAGAATAACTGGATTCCAGTCTGTATGTTTAAAAGCCCCATGCAATCACCTATAGGAACGTGTGGCAGGATGATGTCCTAGTGGGAGTCATGCAGTGTGTTCACTGTGTGAACTACTGTAGTGCTTCCATGGGAGGGCTGTTGACAAGGCTGCTGCCATTTTTGATAATTACAATTGCTCATAAAGAAGGATGCTGGCATGAATGATGGGGCTGCATAGACAACCCATACAAAGAGAACCTGGTTTATACAGTTTGTTCCTCCACACAATTCCCTGCTGGGCTGTGATCCTAACAGCAGTTCACACAGTAGCACAACTGATCGTACAAGGGCTTTTAAACTTATGAAATGAAGCTACATGAACTAGGCTGAGCAGTAAGAAACAGTACTCAGCAGAAAATTCATGTACCTATCTCTTCAGTCACCTCAACATCATGTAGAAAACTCTTATGCTAATAGGAATGCTTGCCATATATTTACATGCTTAATGCATTCGTGTTATATTTTAATGCTTATTTGGGTAATTATCAGCCCATTCCAACCCAAGTGCTAAGCAGCCCAAGTCAGACCTAAAGTCAGCCTAAGTCGTTTAGGTCGAAGTTAGGTCTGGAACACAACTATTTAGGGCGAAGTTAGGTCGAAGTTAGGTCGAACTTAGGACCGACGGACTAAGAACGGACTAAGAACGGCGCACATGCGCACCACAGACACCGGCACAACTCGGACCTAAAATCGGCCTAAAAGTGGGCGGACCATGGGCGGACCATGGGCGTAACGGGGGTGGAAACCAATTAATGTCGGATTCCAGACCCTGGCGAGCACAGACACGCCCCCTTCAACACAGAAGCTGACACAAAAGTTAGGTCGACCAAAAAGGTGGTCCCAAATTCGAGGAGACCCATAGGACCCATTTTACCTTACCCAAGCCAGCCCTCTTCTGAAAATTTCTAACACCCTACTCCTGAGTTAGGTCAGAGTTAGGACGGAGTTGGGCCTGCTAGGTCTGGAAACCGACAGAGTTATGCCTAAGATAGGGAGCCTATCAGCACCCAGCCCCACCCAGCCTCTTTCCCACAAAAGCCCAGCCCCAGACCTCCAGTCTCTCTCTCTTTCTCTCTCTCTCTCTCTCTCTCTGAGCACGTGGCGTGGGGTTCTGTCCCCCACAGCCACAAAGTGGGACTTTGAAAAATTTTCAAACACCCCACTTCTCTCTTCTCTTCTCCTCTCTCCTCCCCTCTAGGGCAGAGAGGGCTATTCTGGCTGTGGCCAACCTGTTTACAGCTGTGCCTGGGCAGCTGCCTCCATGCAAGTGTTTGCTAACCCATGTCTTTCTCCCAGCCCCTCTTCCCCCCCCCCACAGGCAACAACACCAGCAGGTAAGAGCAGGTAAGAGCAGGGTTTGTGCTGACATGTGGTCTGACTGCTGCCTCTTTGCATTTAGAAATATAGGAAGGATACATGCCTCTTTACCAATGTGTTGTCTCATAGCTGCCTGCATAGCCTGCCATGATATGCCTCTTTACCAATGTCTTGTCTCATAGCTGCCTGCATAGCCTGCCATGACATGCCTCTTTACCAATGTCTTGTCTCATAGCTGCCTGCATAGCCTGCCATGATATGCCTCTTTACCAATGTCTTGTCTCATAGCTGCCTGCATAGCCTGCCATGACATGCCTCTCTACCAATGTGTTGTCTCATAGCTGCCTGCATAGCCTGCCATGACATGCCTCTTTACCAATGTCTTGTCTCATAGCTGTCTGCATAGCCTGCCATGATATGCCTCTTTACCAATGTCTTGTCTCATAGCTGCCTGCATAGCCTGCCATGACATGCCTCTTTATCAATGTCTTGTCTCATAGCTGCCTGCATAGCCTGCCATGACATGCCTCTCTACCAATGTGTTGTCTCATAGCTGCCTGCATAGCCTGCCATGACATGCCTCTTTATCAATGTCTTGTCTCATAGCTGCCTGCATAGCCTGCCATAATATATAGGATACATGCCTCTTTACCACTGTTGTGTCTGATTGCTGCCTGTAGTCATGTGAGCAGACAATGCCACAAGTGTGGAACTGTTAGCCTTATGTAGACACCAGCTGTTCCCCCCCCACCTTTTCTACACAGGGTCTACTGACAGGTCAGTATTGCTAGGTTTGCAATGGTAGTGACCCCCAAGTTGTGTTGTTGTCTCTCTCTTTGACCCTTTCCCCTTACAGGATCATGCTCTCCTTAAACCCAGGTAAGCAGCCCAGACCATGCTATGTGTGTCACGCCTATCAGCTGTGTTTTATTTCTCTCCCTGCAGGCTTTTGCAACTGACACACTGGCTTGTCTTCAATGGCGACTGCTTCCACACACCAGCTGCCATGTGACTCCCCCTTGTTTTTTGTCTCCCCAGGAACGTCCACTACCACCTACCTTCCTGGGAACACCCCTGGGGCTGCAGTCTGGTTGCCCCACTGTCGCCTCCCTCGATGCTGCCAGAGGTCAGGGAGCCAGCCCTGCAACCCTCCTCAGCTGCCGGCGCTGCTGCTGCTCCACCTCCCTGGCTGTCGTTCTTGCTGTCCCTCCCCTTTCTATGGAGCAGGCTGTGGTTCCACAGGGGAAGAGCCTGCATCTCCAGGTCCATGGGGCAGGTGTGCTGCTGCTGCTGCTGCTTTCAGATTGGCTGCTGTGACTACCCCTGGCAGCCTCGCCTGGCCATCTCTACTAACGTTCCAGAACAATAAAGACGCCCCTTGGGCAGAGCGCCAGTGAAACATATGTGCCCAGTGTTTACACAAGCATTGCCCCCCACACACAGACAGCCCCCAGCACTGAAGCCCCTACATGAGTCCCAGCTAGGGACTGCCACGGCCTTCCCTGGGAGAACACAGCAGGGGCACTGCCACACCCCCATGGCACAGAAGGGAGTGGGGAGTGGGGGGGGCCTCTCAGGCAGGCAAACAGTGACAGCCAGGGCGTCCACCCATAATGCAGCCGACCTCCATCGAAGGTCCACCCATAATGCAGGCGCCTCCGTCGAAGGTCCGCCCATAATGCAGCCGGCCTCCGTCGAAGGTCCACCCATAATGCAGGCGCCTCCGTCGGTCCACCCATAATGCAGCCGACCTCCATCGAAGGTCCACCCATAATGCAGCCGACCTCCATCGAAGGTCCACCCATAATGCAGGCGCCTCCGTCGAAGGTCCGCCCATAATGCAGCTGACCTCCGTCGAAGGTCCGCCCATAATGCAGCCGACCTCCATCGAAGGTCCACCCATAATGCAGGCGCCTCCGTCGGTCCACCCATAATGCAGCCGACCTCCATCGAAGGTCCACCCATAATGCAGCCGACCTCCATCGAAGGTCCACCCATAATGCAGGCGCCTCTGTCGGTCCATCCATAATGCAGGCGCCTCCATCGAAGGTCCGCCCATAATGCAGCCGACCTCCATCGAAGGTCCACCCATAATGCAGGCGCCTCCGTCGGTCCACCCATAATGCAGGCGCCTCCGTCGAAGGTCCGCCCATAATGCAGCCGACCTCCGTCGAAGGTCCGCCCATAATGCAGCCGACCTCCATCGAAGGTCCACCCATAATGCAGCCGACCTCCATCGAAGGTCCACCCATAATGCAGGCGCCTCCGTCGGTCCACCCATAATGCAGGCGCCTCCGTCGAAGGTCCGCCCATAATGCAGCCGACCTCCGTCGAAGGTCCGCCCATAATGCAGCCGACCTCCATCGAAGGTCCACCCATAATTCAGGCGCCTCCGTCGGTCCACCCATAATGCAGCCGACCTCCATCGAAGGTCCACCCATAATGCAGCCGACCTCCATCGAAGGTCCACCCATAATGCAGGCGCCTCCGTCGGTCCATCCATAATGCAGGCGCCTCCGTCGAAGGTCCGCCCATAATGCAGCCGACCTCCGTCGAAGGTCCGCCCATAATGCAGCCGACCTCCATCGAAGGTCCACCCATAATGCAGGCGCCTCCGTCGGTCCACCCATAATGCAGCCGACCTCCATCGAAGGTCCACCCATAATGCAGCCGACCTCCATCGAAGGTCCACCCATAATGCAGGCGCCTCCATCGAAGGTCCACCCATAATGCAGCCGCTTCTGCCCAAAGTCTGTCTGCGTAAGAGGCGCCTGTTTATGCATCACCTTCATATGCGGAGCGCCCCCTGTGTCCCTATCGGTCTCTGCAGACCCCTCTCTCGGAATCTGTCTCCCACCAGCCTTGTTGTCTGTCTGTCTGTTTCTGACCCACCCATGCCCCTCCCCAGCACCCCCTGCCTGCCTGCCTGCCTGCCTGCCTGTGTATCTGCCTCCCCTCCCACTCCCTGATGATGGCTGCTGGCCACCCCCCACCCTGCCAGAGCGCCTGCCGCGAGGCGCCGTCGTCGCCCCATCTGGGGGTGTGATGAGCTGTGTGAGCCCTTCACGCTCGCAGCAGACAAGCCCAAGGCATCTCTCGGTCTTGGCCGGGGCACAGAGCAGCAGGCATGCCGGGATGCCTTCTTTGTGGGCATTGCCCAGGCCCTGGAAGCCCTGGGCTTCAGGCAGCGCACGGGCAAGTCTTGTCAGAGGCAGTTCCAGACCTCATGAGACCCCCCTTGTGTGTGACGTTCCCACCCCCCTCCTTCCCTTCCCTCCCCCGCTCACCCCCCAGTGCAGCCTCAACGTGGCTTGGGGGTGGCATCGCCTTCTGCAGGAGGGAGGGGACGGCCACTCTCCCCTGCAGCAGGTGGCTGATGCACAGGGTGCCCTATGGCAGCTGGGCTCAGGCACCTCGCTCACCTGTCACCTGCCCTGCGCCCACCACATGACTGGCGCAACCCCCCTGCCTGCGGTCAGCCCCTTTGCGACCGGGCTGCGACAGACCCTGCGGCAGCTGCCATGGATGGACGCTGACACATGCAGACAGAGGCCTGCACATGCCCGAGCCAGACACGGAGCCTGGAGAAGAGCCTGCCTGCCTGGGAGGTAAGTGTTGCCTGGATCCTGGGGTGGTGCTGGGCCACAGAAACTGCAGCTTGCCTAACTCAGGCATAACTCTGACCTACCTCAGGCATAACTTCTGCCTAACTTAGGCTGCACTTAGGCCACACTTAGGCCTGACTTGGAGAGGAGTTGGGTTGGAATGGGCTGTATGTCATCTCTCCTTTGCAGCATCAGACAATTATAAGGGTCCCAAGTGGATCATGTTCTCTTTTCTGATGCTAATTGGACAAAGCTTGGATAGTTTGTTTGTTTTCTTGATCAGCTAAAAAGGTGGTTTAAAAGTATTCTGCTCTCAAATTATGGCTTTGTTGTTGTTGTTCAGTCGTTAAGTCATGTCCGACCCTTCGTGATCCCATGAACCATATCCCGCCAGGCCTTCCTGTCCTCCACTATCTTCCTGAGTTCGCTCATTATCATGTTCGTTGCATCGGTGATGCTGTCTAACCATCTCATCCTTTGCCTTCCCCTTCTCCTTTTGCCTTCAGTCTTTCCCAGCATCAGAGTCTTCTCCAGAGAGTCCTCTCTTCGCATTAGGTGGCCAAGATATTTGAGCTTCAGCCTCAGTACCTGTCGTTCCAGGGAATAGTCAGGTTTGATTTCATTTAGGATTGACTGATTTGATCTCCTAGCAGTCCAAGGGACTCTCAGGAGTCTTCTCCAGCACCACAGTTCGAAAGCATCTATTCTTCGGTGCTCAGCCTTCCTTATGGTCCAACTCTCAGAACCATACATTGCTACTGGGAACACCATTGCCCTGACTATACGAACTTTTGTTGGCATGGTGTTATCTCTGCTTTTTATTATGCTGTCTAAATTTGCCATAGCTTTCCTTCCAAGGAGTAAGCTCATTATGGCTAATATGTATCAAATCATTTTTTTCAAATTAGTTTGAGTTAAAAGTCAAAGCCTCCATGTTCAGAATGCAATCCTGAGCCGGAAGCCGGCGATGGAACGAGCGTTCCGTCGCCGGGAGATATCGTGAATGTGCCATAAAGCACATTTGCGAAGACTCGGGAGCAAGGAAGGCTGGCGCAGAGGCCAGCCTCCCTTGCTACATTGCCGGAGCACCCCTGCGGCTGCCAGACCAGGTATTCTGGGATCCGGCGGGCGCGGGGGCGTTTCACCGGATGAGGGAGGGGGACATTGGCCCAGCTGGCCCGGGAGGGGGGATAGCCTCGGCCATATCCCGGCTCCTGCCAGGTCCTTCGACCTCTGCCAGCTATTTAGCTGGCGGAAATCCGAGGAGGCCAGTCAGGCCGACCTGCAGTTACACCCGGGGAAGGGGATGAGCGTCCCCTTCCCCAAGTAGACCTCCAGCCCAGCGGCAGCATGGCCGCCGGTGCACAGGATCTGGCGGGTGGCCCTGGGCTGCCGGCCGGATCCTTAGGGTGGATTGCGCTGCCCAGCACTTAAGAGCAGTAGCAGCAGGGAAGTGAGTAGGTGAGAGGAAAGAGAGGGTGATTGCTAATGATTTTCTGCATAATATAAACTAAATCTTTATACATTTACATGCCTGATTATCAATGATTCCTACTGACAGACTGTGTTGAAATCACACTTGTAAATTTTTATTCAAGTCAGCCCTCAGAGACTTTTATTACCTGGGAAATATTTTTTTGTTCTGTATAATACTGAACTCAGTGAAACTTGTTTGAGGCCTCCTCCAGTGCTGTTCCGATCCTAGATAGGATCCAGTGCATGCTGCGGTAGACAGGATTGGGCTGTCAGTCTCTTATTTTGTCCAAACAGTTTGCAACAACAAAAGTATTTGATGTCATGGTGCAAAATTTAATTGCAAGGTTTTCACTACAATACATTGGAATTCCAAGGCCATTTTATCTGTAAGTTGGAGGTAGTCATGACTTTCGCTATTGGTTTCCCAATGTCTTTCTGTCTTTCTCTATTATGTGAATTGCATATATTATAGACAAAGGCCAAGGGTACCTCTAAACTTGTAGCATGTCAACTGAAATATATTTCTCTTTAATCACAAAAGAGTTTCAAGACCCTTCAGGGTTCTTTTGTAATCATTTTTTTCCTTTCTGTAGAAAGCTATATACATTCTCTTCATATAATGAAAAAGAAATGTAAGATTGCAATGCAGCCTTCTTTTAAAAGGTAAGTTACATAGTGAGATACAACACAATGAACAAGAGGAAGCATACATTTAACATAGGAATATAGTTTTAATAAAATAAATACTGTCAGGGTAATCTGGTGGTGTTCTATTTGTTCTCAGCCTTGAAAGCATTTCAAGTGCTTTTACAAATCAGTTTACAAGAATATAGGATAAAAGTATATGCAAAATAATAAAACAGAACAATAATAATGGGTTGATGTCTTTTTGTATGGAGATGCAAGAAGCCTGTTTTACATCGCATAGAAGTCTGTTCTACATCTCATGCTACAGTGTTACGTGAAGAAAACATCTATTTTATTACAATTTCATTATGATTTTATTTCTTATATAGTGGAAACTAAGTTGAATGAGGTTCTTCCACTTGTTTAAGAGTGTGTGCACAACGTCTTATAAAAGCATAAAACTGCATAGAACACACCATGTGTAGTACTGTAAGAACTTTTGTACAAGCATTTGTGGAACAGCACTAGCGGCTACTCTTCTTCCACTCTTACAACCCAATCCTATCCAGGATAGGGCTGTCGGGCAGAGGGAGTCAGTGGTAGGGGTGTGGGGTGGGTGGGGAGGGGGAGGACTGAGACCTGGGGAGGGAGGGGAGGAACCAGGGGCAGGGAGGAGGTGGATCTGGTAGCATTGGTGCACTCTGGATCTTATCCCCTCCATTTCAAATCTTCCCACCCCTTTTCTCTCCTCAGACATACACCCCCAAAAGAGGTGGTGTATGTCCAAGGAGACCCATGGGTGGCCCCAGGGCTTATGCAGAGGTAAGTATAAATCTTTTGTACTTACCTCCCTTTTGCCCTCGCCCCCCCCCCCATTGGATGCAGCACATGCCTTTTTCGTGAGACTGCATCGGTGCTGCTGGCAGGGGATTGGATTGCGGCCATGTCATGTCCATGGCAAGGGGCTGAGTCAATGAGGGGCATCCCCTGGCTGAACCTCTCCCCTGACGTGACTCAACTGGGCGGAGATGAGACCCGAAAGGTAAGTATAGATGGAGACTCCCATTTTTCTACTGCTAAATGTTTTATTCTGGATACAGATTTCACGCTCATGAGAACCTTGTTTCCTTCACAGGTTTCCTTTGGCATCTGCGTCCAGTCCAATATGAGTTCCTCCTGGCATCACCGGGGTCTGCTGCCAGGAAGGATACTTGGTCGGCTTGCCTCTGCTCTCGCCATGAGATGGTGGTTTTCAGGTAAGTTTGAAGTTTTCTTTGTCGGGTCAGGGTGGAAACTGGGGCTGCTTTGGTCTGGTGGTGGTGGGGGGTTCACGGGAGCCACCAGGTCTCCTGGGTCTCTCGGGGTCCTCTGGGTCTGCTTCACATGCCTGTCCTACCTGGCAAGGGTTGTTTGTCAGCTCGAGTTCCCCAACACTGTACCTTGAGGCTGGTGGTCTCGTTGGCTTCCCTCCTACGCTGGGTCGTGCCTTCTGTGTTTAACTGTTGGAAGAGAGGGTTAACACTTCCCCATCTCCCTTCTCCCTCAGCCCTCCTCTCTCCATGCCCACTCTGTCTGCCCACTCTGTCTCCTTTGAACCTTTTGAGAGGCCCTGCTAGGGCTGGAGCCCCTGGGGCTTCCGTATCTCGCAGACCTTCCCGGGAGCTCCGGCCCCCGCCAGAAAAGTGCCAGCCGGTGCACGCCGGCTTGAGCCTGGCGTGGCGCCTCTCTCTGGCCTCCCTCCTTTGACCCACAACGTTGTCGATCATCCTCTTTGTGTCCCTGAACCCGAGGTCGCTGGCACTGCCCAGCCCTGCTCCCAAGCCTCAGCGTCGTGGGCGGCGTGAAAGGCCACTTAACTCCAAACCAATGTACCTTGCATGATACAGAACACAATATAATATGACATGTATGGGTCATGAAGTAATTACCACTCTAAAATAACAGTCTGACTGGTTGTAATAAGGCCTTTTCAGTGGCAGCCCCACTGTTGCTCAACTGTATGTCCCCCCTTACTTGCAATTTTTAAGAAGCACTTGAACACTTAAAAAAAAAAAATTCTGCAAAACCTTCCTGGCCCTCTGAATGATTTTATTGTATGGTAACTTTTATTGTAGCTTTAAACATTGGGTTTTTTTTTTAATTGTTCTTGGCTATTATTGTTTTTGCTGCATTTATACTTTGTTTTGCCTGTGTTTTTATATTCGGTTGTATTTTAATTAGTTTTGTTCACCACTTTGATATTCCATGAAAAGCAGTTTAGAAATTTGGTAAACCATGAATAAAATAATCAATTTCCTTCAAAATGATCTCCTTGAAACAAATGACTTCCAATCTTAACAGTGCACCCAAATAAGGGTCCCAAGTGAACTATTGAGATAGCTCTATGTGACTACGGTTTAAGCCTATGGTTTACTTCCCATCTTGTGATGAAAGAAGGAAGTTTATTGCATTCTTTTTGAAAGAGGGTAATTTGCGAGTTGGATTTACTGCACTTGCAAACTAAACCAAGCTATTTCCAATATTTAAAAAGGGTCCCAAGTGGATCCAATGTGATCTCAGGTGTCACCCATCTCTAGTTAAATTGGAAATCAGTCCTAATGATTTCAATGAAACTTATGTCCCATCAATGTGTTTAGGAAAAGAACATCTAGCTCAATACTAACATTACAGTTCTGTAACTGCTGTTGTCCTCTCTAATTGAGATGACTGTCTTTTTAGGAATGTTCAATAACCCAGTAATGATTTTCTGCCTTTTGCTAGATTTTAGTTTCACAGAATGCTATGGCTTTGTCTGGCTTAGTCCTTTTGAGCTCCAGAATGGAACTAGGGATCTATGGTAGGGATGGATCTAGAATAGATCCAGAATGGATCTAGGGAACTAGGTGTCTATGGTATCATACGGAAAGTAACCCTACCAGCATCACTGGCCCTGAGAGACAACATGGGAAGCAGATTTTAACATTATTGTACAGAACAATCCTATGAATGTCTACTCAGAAGTAAGTCCCACTGTGTTCAATGGGGCTTACTTCCAGGAAAGTGTGCATAGGATTGCAGCCGTAGTCACATAGAGCTATAGGCAGTACCACGTGAAAACTCTTTTAATTGGCAACTAGGCCCACAAGGGAATATTTGAACTGACACCTAGGTTCAAGATGACATAACCCTTCTACAACCCTAATCTCATGTGAAGGATTATTCTTTCATTGGTTGGGAACACATTGTAGATGTCCATTGATTATATTAGTAAAATGAAAGCCTTACGACATTGTAGATGTGTGCATCTACAGCAAGTCCTCACTTAAAGTCATTTCATTATATGCCGTTTTGTTTTAAAGCTGTTGAGGGGGGGGATTTATTCCCAGCTGGGGCCACTGTCTGTTTGGAGTTTGAACGTTCTCCCCATGTCTGCGTGGATTTTCTCTGGCATGGAAAGGTTCACATTTATTTCAATGTTTAACATTAGAAGTGTTTTGGGTCTTTATTTAGAAGTTTGGTGATGTCTTTGTGACCAGAAATACGTCGTGAACTTTTGTTTATGTATATCAATTAGCCTATGGTAAAATTGGTTTCGTTATAAGTTGTTTCATTTAAAGTTGCAGTTGCCAAAAACCTATCAACAACTTTAACAGCACAATCCTATCCAACTTATACCACTGGTGTAACCAGTGGGGGAGGGCAGGGCGGGAGGCTTTGGAGAGGAAGGGAGATTTAAATCCCCTTTGAATCCTCCTTTGGAGGGGATTTGAATTCTCTTTCCATTCTGGGGCCTCCCATTGTCGCTGCACCACTGGTTATACTGGTGGTGTAGGATAGGATTGTGCTGTAAGTAAGTTGCTGTATAGTGTGAATTAAGTGAGTTAAGTGAGTTGAGTACTGTACAACTTTGCTGTATATAGTAACCTGGTCTCTCTTGCATTCCTTTTTGCACTCTGGTCTTCTGAACATGAATACCAACATTCCCCCCACAAAACACCTTCTTTAGATGTAATGCAAGGTTGATGTGTGTATGTACCAGGGTTTTCCATTTTTGTTTTCCAGACAGTACCGTCTCATGAGACATTGAAGACTGCTTCTGATGTCCACCTTATTAATGGAATTTGTTTGCCAGACAGCTGTGAACTGCTTTGAAAGGAGGTTCCAGAAGCTCCCCTCCTGGTTCCTTTTATAGTCTTTTGAACTATCCAGAGGTTCTCTAAGTGTGAGGCGTGACTCCCAAGTGCGTCATCAAAAGCAGCCAGGGGCGTCGCGTTAATCTTTTAATTAACACATATTCTTGCTTGCAAGAGAGAGAGAGCAAAAACAAACACCCGGGAAAATCACATCGGATCACTCAAAGTTAATTTCAAAACACTTCAGGTTTGTAGGCAGTTTCCACGTCTTGTTTTTAACCACAGCGTGAGCGAAGCCCTTGCTTATCTTATGTTAAAGAACAATTAACAACTCTATTGATAAGCTGAGTACCGGTACTTTGGAGCTGGAGCTGCAAAGACAGCATCTCGTTTCTCTCCAAATCCTGAGACATTGCAGGTTTGCAAGTAAAGTATTTTCTTTCGGTTGAATGTTTTTAATAAAGCAAACACAAAACAAATGCAAGAACTGCAATTGAAAATGGTGCAGAGCAGGTTCTGCTTTACATACAGTATTTGATTTCTATGTTTAGTTTGGTTGATTAATTATTAGGATTTCTCTCCTTCCTTTCTGACCCACCTCTAAGTTAGTTCCCCACTCTATTTGCTGGGACAACCCCCCCCCCCCTGGAAACTGCCAGGCAGTATAAGAATCTGTTTTTCATCTTGCAAAGATGCTACAAAAAGGAGCT
Organism: Plestiodon gilberti rubricaudatus; assembly: GCA_026170595.1. NCBI lineage: Eukaryota > Metazoa > Chordata > Lepidosauria > Squamata > Scincidae > Plestiodon > Plestiodon gilberti. The sequence goes on along the minus strand of JANXHW010000003.1, from coordinate 178,644,699 downwards.
AGCTTTCTCTCTCTTTCTCTCTTGTGCAACTGGGGCTTCCCTCCCATGCTTTGATGTTTCTCTTGCCATGAATAGGACTAACACAGATGACATCAGTGCCCTCTACCCAGGCCTGCCAATGGAGGGAGGGCAGCATCCCAACCCAACCCTGCGCACTCCTGGCTTAGCTGCTGCTCAGCATAAGCATGGAAAATCCACTTTAGGGCTCGTTTTGGGAATATACACATACATATACACATACATATAAGAAAGGGTGCCTCTGAGCATGTGAAGAGTGCCTGTTTCTTCCATGCACTGTAATGGGGAGTCACAGCTTACGGCGAGGGAGGTCAAGGGAGCCGTGAGTCAAAAAAGTTTAGGAACCACTGGACTATGCTATAGTCCAATGTGCTTAAGTAGCAAAGGCAATGAGCACTAGCGTCACTACAGGGGGGGCGGAGCTGTAAGTGCTGCTGAAATCCGAGCCTTCCTTACACAGACGAACGAAGCAGCCCTGCCCCCTCACCCTCTGAGCCGATCAGGGAAGCGAAACAACAGGCAGGAGACTCCCTGCCTGTTGCGTTCGCTTCCGTGACCGGCTGGGAGGGTGAGGGGGCGGGGCTGCTTCGTTCGTCTGTGTAAGGAAGGCTCAGATTTCAGCAGCACTTACAGCTCCGCCCCCCCTGTAGTGACGCCAGTGGCAATGAGCTTGCTCAGACAGAAGGCCAGTGACTGGAAATGCCTGCCTAGAGGCAAGTAGTTGACCGTGATTTTGTTTTGGTCCTTCTCAGTCACGTGAGTCTGCTCACATTTACAAACAAACCTGTTCAAATGAACCTGCAGGCCAAATGAACTCCTTTCCATTCAAGCCTTCGTCAGTGCTGCTCTTCCAAGAGCTCAAACTAGTTTACAAGTCTAGCAAGTTGTCTTTTAACAGATCTTAAAAGGAATCACTTCACCCATCTCCACAGTGCCTCTCTGAGCAGAATGTGGCAGGTGTTTAACCGAGCGTAGCAACACTATACAATGACGAAGACAAGAAGAGAAGAATGCTGAATCCAATTAAAACTGCAGGGGGAAAATTAAATAAGCAAAATGTAATTACCTGAATTGGAATTTCGCCAGGGCACCATGATTAACATTTAGTTTTGGAAAGCTGCTTTTAGTTTCTTAGTAGCAAGTGCTATAGAAATGTTAATGCCACCATAAATTATCCATAAATATTCACATGAATGTACCCAAAATTAACATCTGCTCCCTCATGCCATTTTATGCTAATTTTCCATTAAAAACCCTAGTGTTATCTCATTTCATTTACCTAAATATTTGGGGAACCAATTACATCTGTAAACCACAGTATTCATGTATGGGATGCATCTTTTTCATAACAGATGAAGAAGGATCAGAAAGTTGGAACAGTGGAAACTCACAGTATGCTGAGTTGGCAACCAGATCTTTGTAATCTCACAGTCAAGGGAATATCACACTCAAGGGAGTTGGCATTCAGATCTTTGTAATCTTAACGTTGGAATATTGTTAGGTGTTCTAAATAGGGCTGTCATTGCTAATGCTCCAAGAACACAAAACATAGCTAACCTTTTTTTTTTAAGTGGTGGTGAATCATTACACAACCATTCAGTGGATGGTTATGATGATCCAGAGTCCAATCCTACCCTTTTCACAAACACCCCCGCCGATGCAGCGGCACTAAAATAGCAGCACCTGCATCCCGTGCGGGGGTCAGGACCAGGAGGCTTCTGCAGGAAAAGGGGATGTTTAATTCCCTTACCCCTGCGTAAGCCTCATGGCCCGCAATGGGTCTCCTCGGAACTACACTAGCAATTTTGCTAGTGTAAGTTCGAGGACAGAAAAGGCAAGGGATGGGGAGGCTGCAGGGAAGGGGGAAATGATCCAGCGCGGGCCTTCCCCCAAGGATTCCCCACCCCATTATGCCCCCTCCCCATTCTGCCCTCTCCCCCACCTTCCCATCATCTTTCCTTTCCCGGCGCATGTCCGGATGTCCTCCTGCGCAGCTGGGAAGGCAGAGGCCTTCCCACCAGCATCTCTGGCAGTGTGCTGATCAGCACACTGTTGGGGAAGCTTTTGCAACTGGCACTGACTGCTTTACTGCAGTGTGCGCTAGCACGGAAGGCATGCCACCATTGGGTGGCGCGCTAAGGATTGGGCTGTCAGTTAAATTGTACACTGTTTCTATAGAAGTTACTAGCAAAACTTTTTTTATTTGTAATGGAAAAAAACCCATGATTTGCCTCTTCCCTACTCTTAGATCTCTGGGATAGTTAGAACCTATTTCCTTGTGCATCCACTGTGGAGAAGAGAACTTGTGCTCTGAAATTAGACTAACATAACCACTACCAGCAGCTTGATAGGATATGTAGCAGGTAGGAAGAGGCAACTACTTTGGAGCTGCAACCTAGAGAGAGGGGGGGAGGGGTCCCATGCCTTTAACATGGTGGAGACAGAACAACATCTCAGGTAGTGCCATGTACTATTTAGTAGAGAGGTTTTACCCAACATGGCATAGGCCACTGATGTCAACAGCCCGATGTCCACACCTGGAAAGAACAGACAAATGGCACTGTGGTGCTCATCCAGATGAACTTCTGCCTCAACCTTATTATTGCCTGCAGGTAAGTAGGTCAGGGCCCCTTCCATGTTGGTCTCAGCAATGACAGCTTTTCCCCTATATTCCATATCTCCTTTTCATCCTCATTACTGGTAACCAGAACTACCTGAATACAAAACATAAAGCAACTCCTCACCATAAAACAATTCACATAAAAACAACCCTTATACATACATATTAAATATATTTGAATAAGGAATTACAAGAACAAGCAATGTATTTGGAATCCTCCCACAGAATTTCTTTGACGTAAATGATTCATTGTGAGTTATTTGTTCAGTGTTAACAGCATAAATCACATACTTTCTTATTTGTTATATTGATTTTTTTCAATTAATATGATCAATGATGGATACATTTAGAGCAGGGTGTTATTGCAAGACAAAAACTAGATATCCAAAAATGTAAAGTTAACATTTCTATGACTAGACTACTTTTGTAGCATATTTAGCTATGACTTAATTGTATATGTTCCCTGGGGCATACACACCTCGACTCAGCAACAGAGTGTTGATCCAGCTGCTGAAGCAGTCTTCCAGGTGTGCAGTGAATGCAAGTGTGTTTCAGCATCTGCACTATGGTGCTCACAAGGGCCCCATTAACCTGTTTCTTTTGATGCAATCGTGATGTGTACCTGGGACTACTAGTTCTAAGGATGTACAGAAGCTCCCTGAAAAACTTCACTTATCTTACCGAAACTTGCTTGAGAAGTCTCCGCTTTGTCATCTTGCATAGAACTCTGAAATTCACTTCGAAACTCACTTTGTACGAAATTTCAATGTGGATGCTTGTTGTGGCACACATGTGGAGCTGGATCACTGTCTCTTTGCTGCATGTTTCATAACGATGAGTTCATTCAAGGTTGTTAGGCCTAATGATATTTCAATGAAGCTCACTCAGTCAGATCAGACAAATGTTGAAGTATTGTTGTGTATATGCTTCTGATTCCATTTACTGCCAGCATAAAGGCTTTGACCTTTAAAACTTTAAACAGGCTCTGTTCATCCTTCCACAGGGATCATTTCTCCACAAATGGACCCTCCTGCCCTTTAAGATCAGCCACAGAGCTCTGCAGTGAATCTTCACTTAAAGGTGGTATAAAGGTATCAGCTACTTGAGCTAAGGACTGCACTTTTTCTGTTATGACTCCAGCCTTTCAAAGTAACTCCACAGGGAAGTCAACAAGAGTTCAGCTTTACCAACTTCAAGAATGCATGTAAATTACTGTATTTTCATCAGAAAGAAATTAATAGTTTGGTTTTTAAGCATTGTGTTTGGTGTTTCTTTATGGTTTCTATGGCCCAGATCCACTTCATTGTATGCAACTAATCATCTGCAATAGCTAGGGGTCCTGCACTGGGATGCACATTACCATGTACAGCAAAAGATGTGTATAGGCAGTTCAATAGGACTGTAATGAACACCCTATTGGATCCATGATGCGGATTCAAAAACACATCTAGATGCACATCGCAGTGGCTGTGCCCATGTTAGCCTACTTCCATACATGGGTCTTGCTATTTTGGCAAAAATCCTTTTACAGCTCAATCCTGTCTAGTAGGACACGGCAGTGCAAATAAGGTGCCTACCACCTATCCAGGATGGGGACTTCCCCGGTACAGCCAGAGGCCTCCTCGGACTAAAGGGACATGCGTTCCTTTACCCCGAGTAGAGCTCCAGCCACTCCAAGGGGTCTACTCGAATGTGAACCAGCTATTTTGCTTCCTGGGCCTGGTCGACCAATTCCCCCCCCCCAGAATGCCCCATTCCTCCCTCCCCTGCTTCTCCGCCGCCCGGCAGTGACTCACCTCTCTGACATGGCGGCAATCCATCCTGTGGTGCCAAAGGAGCAGCAAAAGTCTCTCCACCGATGCCACTTACTTTTCAGGTGATGCAAATGTCCCTTACGGCATGTTTGCGACACCCTAGACCAGTGGAGTGGCCACCAGTCTATACTTAGACAGGATTGCGCTGTTAGTTGATCTAACTGCACTATTATATTTTTTGTTGTAATTAAGATGGAAAAAAGATAATGATATACACGAACATGTATTGCTCTTATTTAAGGTGCCTATAAGAGCAATTTAGTATTGGAACACATTGCCTTGGGAAAACTAGATTTTTCTTCTTTGGAGGCTACCAAGAAAGGACTACACAGATATGCTTTAGTTATGTCAGTCGGGTAGAAATATTGAACTCTCTTGCATGTCCAGTTGAAAAGGAGTCATCAAGTGGTCTATTCACAGTGAATGTCATTCATTCATCTAATTCAAAAGAGTGTCTTTTAATGGCAAATGAGATACTGTTTTAAAAAGAAATACAGGATATTTATATGAACATTTGAGAAAAAGAAGCAAATAGAGCGTACATTTGTTTCACAAATGGAAAAATGGAAACAAATGGAGCTCATTCACTCCATTTCTTTTTTGCAACAAATTGAATGAGAATAGAATTAAATGAGTTCTTAATGAATTATCTATTCACCTCTCATTCATTTCATCTCATTCATTGGTTGCTCCTCCACTCTGCCAGAGTCTGCAGCTCTAGTCTGTTGACCAAAACTGCTTGCCGGGTTTCTTTTCTGCCACCCTGTCCATGTGTCTGCTCTAGCTAGTTTATTTATTTAAAATATTTATAGCCTGTCTTTCCCCTCCTCCTAGGGAGTTTATCAAGATGTCTAACAACATATTAAAATAATGCACTAAAATCTAATAAAAAAAGAAATCAACATAATAAAAACCAAAAGCACTATACAGTACTAACCAAACGAAAGCTGAAATCCTATGCACACTTTCCTGGGAGTAAGTTCCATTGAACTCAGTGGGGCTTACTTATGAAAAATATGCATATGATCGAGAGAGAAGAATGACGTGACGGTATGTGGATTTGATGAATAGAGTGTTGGAGATATATTTGGCTTAGCTAGATAGTATGTAGAAAATTGTATATGCTAGTAGGATACACTGCTTTGCACTTGCTGTAACCTTCTGAAATATCATGTATTGTATTTTTAGTATTATATTAATAAAATAAAAATTATAACGGGGAAAAGAAAAAATATGCGTAGGATTGCACTATAAACCATAAAACCATATCAGAACAGCATAAATAAATAAAACCCAGAAGAACAGGTGATTATACTGTAAATCTAGGCACTCAAAGCTAAATAGAACAGGAATGTCTTCAGTTGCCACTGGAACAGTGAACATGATGAAGGCAACCTCAGATTCCATAGTTGCTCTTCCACATTGCCAAAGTCTACTGCTTTACAGTGCAATTCTGAAGTTTTTTCCAGCGCCAGAGCAAACGATCTGGCACCAGAAACCATCGCGAACATGTCGTAAAGCACGTTCACGATGACTCGGGAGTAAGGAAGGCCAGTAGAAGGCTGGCCTCCCTCACTCCGGCACCGGATCTCCACGTGGATGGCGGCGGAAGGTAAGCGCTCCATCACCGCCCACGTGGGCGGTCCAACCGGACAAGAGAGGGGGGCCATTGGTCTAGCCGGCCCCGGCTATGCCATTACACGGCCTCCTCTACTTTGGCCAGCTATTTAGTTGGCGGAAATCTAAGGAGGCCGATAGGGCCTGCCCGGGTTTATACTCGGGGAAGTGGACGAGCATCCCCTTCCCCTTAGTAGACCTCCGGCCTGGTGCGTGCCGGGCAGCTGATGCACAGGATCCAGCGGGTGGCCCTGGGCCGCCGGCTGGATCCTTAGTTAGGATTGCCCTCATAAGATATTATCAAAGTTTCCCTGCCTAGTTGCTTTTCTCTCATGCCTGGTTGATCTTCTCTCTATGATAAAGCTCATCTTAGCTTGATAGTAATTAGGCCGTGTCTATACCTTTCTAATTACCTATGTCAGGCATCCTTTTTTTCAATCTGGCTGAAATTTGGCAGGTGGGTTCAAGAATGCTTGGAAATGTTGTGCCAATTGGATGGAAAAAAACAGGCATTATGGTCAGGACAAGAGCAGCTGGTTCTCCCATTGAAATAAATGGGAAAGGTCTGGGAATTAGAGAAATAAATGACAAAATAGTGAATGAGTAACAGAATAATGAGTTCTTTATTCAATGAATCACCAAACAAATATGGCATTTAATAACAATGAGAAATGACGTAACTAAACTGTTTCTTTTTCTTACAGACCCTAGCAGCAAGCCATCTTTCCAAACAACCATTTAACATAGTCGAATAGGAATGTAATGAAGTATCACATAGTGTACAAGCTGATGATGTCACAATGCAACGTAGCCATTCAGATTTGGCTATGAGAGGACATCACGGAGCGCATGCAAGAACAATGGAAAGTGGGGAAAAGTAAAGCCATCTCAATGCATATTTTTGCAAGAATTGCTGAAGAATCATGTAAAGGAGGAGGTGGCATTCAGCAATACTGAAAGCGTTCACAAAATTGCAGCTCAACTCTAGATTTCAGCAATGCAAATGCAAAGGATTGCAGTCTTCAGGAATGAGAAAATGCTGCCTCAAATGAGGCCGTTACGACCCTGTCTCCTTTTTTTATTCATAACTATTTCCTGCAATCGGCATTTGTAATGTGTTCTTATAATCAGTACCTCTCTGCAGTGTTTCATTCTCTTTTATCTAAATATCTCCATTTACACTTCATTTTAAGCATTTATTAAATGCATTTCATGTAGGAGGCCTTGATAGGAAATAGTCTTGGTGGGATAATTAGTTCAAGCCCTGAATGCCATATACAGATTTATGTTGGCAATTAGCAGGTCAAGTAACCTGCTAGAAATGTGCAATTTTTCTCAAGCACTTTATAAAGGTGTTTTTTTTCTCTCTCTCCTTTTTCTGAATATTCTTACACTAATTAGTGCTAATTAAACGTATGAAGATGCCTCCCTGGAGAAAAGGCCCTAGTGGGGCCTTGTAATGTTATGAGTATATTGTAGGTAGTTAGTTCCTTACAAACAAAATCCACTTGAGCCAAACAAAGATCATATTTCAAATCACTATGATTCAGAGCCTCATACATGCTGGAGCTTCTTGTTCTCTTCTATAATTGTGCTTGCCAGGGATTGCCCCTGCAAGAAGAAGGAATAGAAAAACAAAAACAAAAGGACCCTCACATATGGAGAGACTGCTGAAGCATGGCCATTAAATTTGTGCAGGGGAAAACATCCGCAATACAAAGCTGAATGGGATTTTTTCTGCTTCAAACAGTGTTGGGGCTGCAGTGGGTGCAAACACAGACCACAAGAGAGCCCTAACCATTGAGCTACACTGAGGAGGCGCCATGGCCTTTTCCTGGCAGTGTGCATGTGCATTGAGCGAGGCCATCGTGGTATTAATGCTAGTGCCACATGCTCATGGATGACTTCCATGCATGACGAATATAGTGGTGACATTAGGAGGCGGCAAGGAGATTGCTGGGAAGATTGCCAGAGTGGCCATTGTTGCATTGTCTTCTTTTTATACCATCATTCATGTGTCTTAGGTTTATAGCCTGTCCTATACTGGGCCAGCCCAGAGAGTGCAGCAGCGCTGGCGCAGTTTCCCATGGGCCAACCAGGGACCAGGCAGCAGTGGAGAGGTAAGTAAAAAAACAAAAACGTTTTGCTTATGTACTCTGCTACTGCCTTGTCCCCAATGGGCCTATTCTTTGGCTGGTGTAAATCCAAATGGACCCCAAAGGATGTGGCAAGACTGGGTTGGGGGCATAGGATGCCACTGCTGCCACAGATATCCACCCTAGACCACCCTTGAGACGGCCCTGGCTCATCTCAATTCCTGCCCCAATCCTCCCCAAAATACTCCATTGACACAAGGCCTAGGTAGGATTTGGCTGTTAGCTAGTTAAGGTACACTCCAGCAAAATAGCAGTCAACTTAGCTGGACTGTAGGACTGTCCATTCTGTCATTGCTATGCACCTCATTAAATTATATTAAACAAATCACTGTGTAAAAGCCTGTTTTGGTAAGTCATGATAATTGAGCTAACTTCTTTCCTTCTTTCTCACACACATCTCTTCCGCCTCCCCTCTCTGTTTTTGTATTCCTTTCCTGGAAACGTAATTGTTATTGAATTGAATGCCCTCGTGCTGACTCCATCGGCTGGTAATAACACTAGCTGGTATTGGAAGAGAAGCCGTCTTTTTGAAGCACACAGGTGTTGGTAATTGATGTCATGCTCTGTTTGTCACTAGATTCATGTTAATCATTCAAACTTTCTCCAGTATGCCATTCTCTGATTGACACTGGGTCTTTTAAAAAAAAAAACTTGCCCAAAGCAACAAATACTGTACAGAGTTCTCTCTATCACATTATTTGCTTGGTGTCTTCAGCCTTTTCCTGTATAATGGCTACATCCATGATAAAATGAAGAAATATCTGATTTTTTTGACAGTGTTATTGATTTCCTCCCCCCCCCCCCTGGAAACATGCTTCTCAGTTGTCACCAATATTGATATATATTCACCTTTTAAGTTTAGAGCAGGAGTTCCCAACCTGTGGTACTAGTACCACCAGTGATACTTCGGCTGACTGCTGGTGGTACTCGGACTGCCGGACCACTGGAATGCACTCCGATGCAGAGCTTTTGGTGGAGCATTTTTGCTCCCTAGAGGCTCCTACCTTTGGCTGAGCCTCTCAGAAATGCAGAGAAGGGCCCTCATAAGAACATAAGAACATAAGAAGAGCCCTGCTGGATCAGGCCAAAAGCCCATCTAGTCCAGCTTCCTGTGTCACACAGTGGCCCCACCAGATGCCTCAGGGAGCACACGAGACAACAAGATACCTGTGTCCAGTCGCCACTCCCTTGCACCTGGCACAGAGAAAACCCACTTCTAAAAAACCAGGAGGTTGCTTATGGCTTGTAACCTGTGATGGTCTTTTCCTCCATGAATTTGTCCAAACCCCTTTTAAAGGCATCTAGGCCAGGTGCCATCATCACATCCTGTGGCAAGGAGTTCCACAGATGAATCACACGCTGGGTAAAGAAATATTTTCTTTTGTCTGTTCTAACTCTCCCTCCACTCAATTTTAGTGCGTGTCCCCTGGTTCTGGTGTTGTGTGAGAGGGAGAAGAATTTCCCTCTATCCACTCTCTCCATCCCATGCATAATTTTATAAGTCTCAATCATGTCCCCCCTCAGGCGCCTTTTTTCTAGGCTGAAAAGCCCCAGACGCTGTAGCCTTTCCTCGCAAGGGAGGTGCTCCAGCCCACAAATCATTCTGGTCGCTCTTTTTTGCACCTTTTCCAATTCAACTATATCCTTTTTGAGGTATGGTGACCAGAACTGGACACAATACTCCAGATGTGGCCTTACCATCGATTTGTACAAAGGCATAATGATATTGGCCGTTTTATTCTCAATCCCCTTTTTAATGATCCCGAGCATGGAATTGGCCTTCTTCACAGCTGCCGCACACTGGGTCGACACTTTCATCGACCTGTCCACCAGCACCCCAAGATCTTGCCCCAATGTGCATCACTTTGCACTTACTTACATTGAAGCGCATCTGCCATTTTGCTGCCCGTTCTCCCAGTTTGGAGAGATCCTTCTGGAGCTCTTCACAATCCCTGCTGGTCTTTACCACCCGGAAAAGTTTAGTGTCATCCGCAAACTTGGCCACCTCACTGCCTATCCCCAACTCCAGGTCATTTATGAATAAGTTGAAAAGCACCGGTCCCAAGACCGATCCTTGGGGCACACCGCTTTTCACCTCTCGCCATTGTGAAAATTGCCCATTGACTCCCACTCGCTGTTTCCTGGTCTTCAACCAGTTCCTAATCCACAAGAGGACCTGCCCTCTTATTCCCTGACTGTGGAGTTTTCGCAGGAGCCTTTCATGAGGGACCGTGTCAAACGCCTTCTGAAAATCCAGATATATAATATCCACGGGTTCGCTCGCATCCACATGCCTGTTGACCTTTCAAAAAATTCTAACAGGTTTGTGAGGCAAGACTTCCCCTTGCAGAAGCCATGCTGACTCTCCCTCAGCAGAGCTTGTTCTTCTATGTATTTTAAGATTTTATCCTTAATGAGACTTTCCACCATCTTCCCTGGAACAGATGTTAGGCTGACTGGCCTGTAGTTTCCCGGGTCCCCCCTCCTTCCTTTTTTAAAGATTGGCGTGACATTAGCTATCCTCCAATCCTCTGGCACAGTGGCTGTTTTAAGGGACAAGTTGCATATTTGGGTCAAGAGGTCAGCAACTTCATTCTTGAGTTCCTTCAGAACTCTTGGGTGGATGCCATCCGGGCCTGGTGATTTATTGATCTTTATTTTGTCAATTAAGTCTGAGACATCTTCTCTTTTAACCTCTATTTGACTTAATTCTTTAGTCAGGGGAGACCATTCTGGCAGCGGTATTTGCCCGAGGTCTTCTGCCGTGAAGACAGTCAGGGGAGACCATTCTGGCAGCGGTATTTGCCCGAGGTCTTCTGCCGTGAAGACAGATGCAAAGAACTCATTTAATTTCTCTGCAGTCTCGAAGTCCCCTTTTATCACCCCTTTCTCTCCCTCACCATCCAGCGGACCCACCGTTTCCCTGGCAGGTTTCCTGCTTCTAACATATTTGAAGAAGCACCCTCGCACCTGCCCAGAGTCTTCTGTGCATTTCCTTTGCCCCACTGAATGGCTCCGAAGGTGAGGGGGCAGGGCTGCCTCCTGCCAGTGAGTAACGGAGGTCAGCGTGGTGCGAAACTTAGTGTTTTGCCCCACCTCCCGCAACGCCACTGGAATACAGCAAACACAGATGCTCAGTACTGATGTTGTTGTTCCTTGCATGTCCAGGTAGAGCTTTGAAAGACCCCTCTCTGAAACCCTGGGGAGCCACTGTCAGTCAGTGTAGACAATACCCGGCAAGATAGACCAAGGATCTGATGCAAATTTCTCAGTTTGTCTGCTGCTGAGTCTGGTACTTTGTCTCAGCTCAGGCCTTTTGACGAACGTTTCAAGGCAGCATCTGACTATGACTGTAGGAGTCGTCCCAGAGCTCAACTCTCCTGCCTCCCCCCCTCAACTACACTCCTGGACTAATTCCCAGGTCAGTGTGTATAGGATTGCAGCCTGAATTAAATATAATATGTTTCAATGTAGAAATAAGAAGAAAACACCTTAATGAAGAAATATAAAGTTGATATTTTCTATACAGTATTAATGGGGCATGGCTATGTGGGCATGACTGCATGACACAGCATGACTGTGGTGTGTGGGGCTGTTACGATGAGCTCCTGCATGTTCAGATTGCCCACCGCACTGCTGCTCACAAGGGGAAAGGGTGATTTGGTACTATCCTATCCTAGCATTGCTGTACTGATGAGGTGCCATCGCCTTTGGGGATTTTGTTTCTTGCTTCACGAGCTCCGGTTTTTCTTTTCTTTTCCAGAGTTGGGTATGCGGACCTGATTACTTGACTAAATCTCTCTTCCCCCCTCCTTCTGCAATAAGGAAAAAGAACATTTACTGCCATCATAACTGCTATCAACTGATGGAGTGTTATAGCCTTTGGGTGGTTTGGCTATAGTTCATAAGTCATTGATTCATGAACTTGAGTTATTTTCTGGAAGGAGAATTAACTGCCCCTTCTATTCCCCCCCCTTCATCTCATGTAGGAGAAGAATCATTAGTTTTAAGGGTTCAGCATTACAAGCTGTGCTTTAAAGAAGTATGATATCTGCTGCTGTTCTAAAGTTGGAAGCGTCTGTGATTAAATTTTCTTTAGAACTACCTGATAGTTCTCAGTGTGCACCACTTTACAGACACAACAGAATAGTCAGCTCTGGTTGATGATGTTGGAAAGTAGGTAGAATGCCATCTGCAGGACACTAGGGAGCAGTGTATTGTGAAGGAGGTGGATGATTCTGAACCTACCTATCTCAGACCTTCAGTTTTGTCTTCTTTGACCTGTGGAGGTGCTCCCTCCCTCTCCCCCTTCCTGATCTCCCAACATGCAAGACCTCCCTCCATGAGCTCTGCCAATTGTATGGAGTGCACCATGCTATGAGCTCACACACACACGCAAAGGGAATAGCTCTAAGATCCCCTGTTCCGACGTTTAGGACCTGTAATATCAACTATCATCTCTGTACTATCAACAGAGATGTACATGCTTTAAACTGTAAGTAATGCATTTTTCTTTGAAACCATTTTGCTGCCTCTGCCCTGTTTTATTGTTAGCAGCAAACTAGCGGGAGTTAGTGGGGAGCACTTGGGAAAAGGATTTGCCGCTATATGACTCTGCTTAATAGACCTCTGCTATATGACTCACCCATAGACCACTTTTTTCCAACAGATAACTACAGAGGACATTTCTGTTCTACTTGTATGAACCCCTCGGTGTTCTCAGCATTTGAGCCATAATGTATCAACACTGATGTACTATCTACAGCAGTGGTTCCCAAACTGGGAGGCACGGCTTCCAGGAGAGCTGCAGAAACCAGCCAGGGAAGCTGCATAGTGCCATGGAATCCTCACGAAGAACAGTGCAATGCCAATTGGCAGGCATCAACATAATGTCATGGGGAGCCGCGGCCAATGGTCACCAATGTTCAAGGCAGCCACAAGTTGAAAAAGTTTGGGAAACACTGATCTACAGGAAGCATGACTCATACAGAGTTACAAAACTCTAGTGGCAAAACATGATGGTTTTGTTGGCCTCTGGGGGAGGAAAGGAAGAGAAAGTGCCTCCCTTCCCCAGACCATAGGCCAGTAATTATCCCAAAGGGTGGGACTTCTGCCACTTGAGAGCACCCAATTGGTCTCTGGGCCAAGGTAGTCAGGCTGGTAGCTAGTAGGCCTGGTGGGGAACATGAGGAGCATGAGGTGGGAGGGACACCTGTCAAGCTAGCTGCATCATAGCACCTCTACTCTTGCCCCAATCCCAGTTCCAGGTAAGTGGGAAGGCAATTAATAGTGGAGATCTGGCAAGCAAGATGCTGCACCTCCCCTTCCCCCTGCCCCCCCATTCTCATCCCAGTCCCAGATCAAGGAATTAAGGTGGTGTTGCAGCAAGTGGTAGCATAAAAGGTCTCAAACTGGCCATTGGCTGAGGGCTTAAAACACCCTAGCACCACCACTGCTCAGAGCCAGAGAGAAAAATCCAAAACCAAACAAAAAAAGGCAAGTGAAATGGACTCAATAGACGATGAAAAACAAGCAAGGGGGAGTGAGATGCATCTTTCTGGTGAAGGACTTCCATAAGCTGTACGCCACTTCTGAGCAGGTTCTTTCCCTCATTCTCACCAACCACATTTCAGAAGGTGTCAGGAACCCCAGAAGGGTCTTCTCAATAGACTGTGGAAGATAAGGCAGGCAATCCTTTGGGTACCCTCCTCCCCTTCCAGTTAGAGCTCTAAAAATAACGCCTGGCACATTAAGTTGTGCCCAGAAATGGGCTGGTTGCCAGGAATGCAGGTACAAAAGTGGAAAAATATGCTCCACAAAAGTAGCCTTGGTTAACAATTTAACAACTGTGTTTTGTGCTGAAGTTTCCAAACACTTGTTGAGAACATACGAATGGAGAGCATATTGCAATAATCCAGTCTTGATGTCCAGTTTAGCCTTGGTGAATGAAAGAAAAGAAACCTCCATTGTGTGTAGTGGAGGAAAATGGCTCTCTGTATTCACCCTGTCAGAAGGCCCTCTTCTTGTGCAGCTTATGTCCAAAACAGTTGAGATGGCAGTGTCTTCAGAACTGGCGGAGAGAACTGTCTTGAGTGGCTGCTTAAGTCTCATTATTTCTTCCTTATCGGTTATTACAGAATGGTGTTCAATAAGCTTAGAGATCACAGCACTATAAATCACAACACAACACAGGCATGGTACCTCACCCGGCCACCTTCTGTGCCAGTGTGATAATATTTAAGCTTGCTTAGGTTGGTGCCGACCTGGCATATTTCTTGCAAATGAGTTGACTGTTTCTTAGTTCTTCCCCAGAAAATTAATAATCTTGACTTTATATTCAAGGAGAAACAAAACAGAAGGCGTCAATTCTGAAATTGTCAGACTGTCCCTATGAGTCATTTACTTATGGTAGCTTCTTCAGGTTTGCCATTAAGCCTTCTCAGAGCACTGCCACTTAAAACAAAGTACGCAGGGTAACAATTCGAGGATCCAAAACCACATGGAGAGATCAGATGCTCAAGTGGCAATCCATTGCAGAAGAGATTGCATCTTGCAGGGGAGCATCAGGTTCCAGAGGTCTCTGAGTCAGGGAACAGTTGTTACCTTGCAGGAGTAAGCCTCCACCACCTGAATGGGTCTTCTCCGATCTGTATGAGCTACTTTGCTGGCACAAATCCAAGTGGACCCAGGAATGGTGGATCAAGGCTGGGAAGGGGGATACGATATTGACGGCACCGCTGCTACTGATACCACACCTTTCCCGGCCACTATCCTCCTCTCCCCTTCTCATTCTCCACACCATTCCTCCACCTCCCTGCCCCATTCCACCAACCCCTTGCCTCCCGCCCACTGCCTGTACTGACTTACCGGCTCAGGGGCTCTTTCTCCAGCCGCTGATATAGAGCTGCCTGCGGTCAGTTGCTGCTTGCGATGGCAGGCCAGCTGTGCTGAATGGTGTGTCACAATTTGCAACAGCCGTAAAGAATCTTGCATTCCCGGATACTAGTTCTTGCAGCACAAGACCCATTAGGACTGGGCCACAAGTCTACAACTGGTAGAGCTACAGAAGCAACCAAGCAGCGGCGTAACAACCTTATTTGGAGCCCGGTTCAGGGGAGAATTTTGCACCCCTAGGGAATGTTTTTTTTAATATCGGCGCAGCCGGTAGGCTGCGGCGCGCTCCGGAGGTGGGGGCGACCTCCGGGGGGGTGGGCGACCCGGCGGGACCCTGCACCAGGCACCCCCCCCAGTGCGGACACTTCGGCTTACTTCCACTCCATGCATTCAAGCGCCGGCAGCCGGCTGCGCGGCGCATCGGAAGTGACGTGGCTGGTGTGTGTCCGACCTTCAATTCCCCACGGCGCCTCTTGGACTCCTTTTCCCCGTGCGCGCAGCCGAGCCGGAAGACCTTCAGCCTTCCGCCTTCACACAGTGAGTGAGTGACAGTGAGGCCGTGTGCCCACTGCCCTGACCCCTCCTTCAATTTCCCGACTCGAGTCGGACTCGAGTCTCTTGGACTCGAGTCGGACTCGAGTTTGCGAGTCGGACGCATGTCGCCACGGCGCCCCTGCAGCGGTGGGTGCCTGGTTCAGCTGAACCACGCGCTCCACCCTAGTTACACTATTGCAACCAAGACACTGTACACTGATGGTGCTATTGAAATCAGTAAGTTTTTCCATCTTTGGTAGCAGGATGGAGTTAACTGAGGAGAGGTCAACTCCTTCAAGTGTTTGTTTTTTGAACTTCCATATGAGGTTCAACTTCCACCTCAAACCCCACAAGGGGTTCTATGTTTGACCTGAATGACCAAGGGGTCCCATCCTTTTTCGGGTTGAGCATTCTTCTTGGCTTCCTTCTGCTTTCCCACCACTATTGAGGTGAGTTACTGGGCAACATTATGTCATATGCAATTCTGTGCTGTTGATCACAAGATATTGAACACTGGAAAACAAAATCTTGCATCTGTATGCACATTGCGATCTAAACAGTCATTATGCAGACAAATATTTTGGAGTCACGCTTGGATCGTTTGCTTGATGTAATGGAGTTCAGTTCAGTGATCAAAAGTGTCACAGCAACTCAGTCAAATGTTAGGAAGTAGCATAGATAATACTATTGTTTAGTGGCATGACCCCATGTCCCAATTTCTCTAGATAGAAAAGCATATTGCAGAACTCACCAAAGTATAAATGATATCAAAGTCTGTCATAATAAATGGTTATAAGCCACACAGAAAACGTATTTCCTTCCAGCACTTCAAAGTGGTTGCATCAGAGTGATAAGACTATTAACAAAAGCAATTCCTAATAACAATTTGCTAAAATCAACAGTAATAAAACATCTAACTGCCATTGTTTAGCAGCTTCGATGAAACATGGCAGCTGCCCAGGAGTGTAGTAACCCATGGTTGGGTCCCTAGGCTTCAGGTATTTTGGGCCCCCTCCAGCACTTCAACCTTCACTCTCACTATAGAGTGAGTTCCTCTCATACTATAGAGACTTGTCCCGGCAGGGCCCCTGTCCCTGTGGGGGCCCTAGGCTGAAGCCTAGTCAATCTATTGGATAACACACCCCTGTAGCTGCCCCTGGTTCCTCCCTCTCCGCCCTGGGACAGTGTACCTGCAAACCTGGGAGGAGGACTGAATAAGGAGAGCACAGCTAGTCAATAGGCCACGCAATTGCCAGCAGCCAGAGAAATGTGATGGGCTGGAAGTCAACGGAAACAGCCGCAATTACCTTGGACAGGGGTTCTGAACGTGGTGGGTTGCGACCTACCACTTTTTCTGGAAGTGTCCGATTTACCTTTAAGGGGGTGGGCAGCCCGAATGTTGGTGGCGGCTCTCCAGAACCGTGCCCGCCCCTGACCCCAAAATGCTGTTTTCAACATACCTGGTTAACCTGCCAGCTCTCCGAAGAGTCGGGGGGGGGGCTGCAGGTGCCTCAGCCAGTCTCCCCAAGGCTCAAAACAGCGGCAATAGCGTTCCCGAAGCCCACTTCCTGTTTTCAGCAAAAAATGGAAGTGGGCTTTTCAACACAATCACCGCTGTTTTGAGCTGTGGGGAGGTCTGCTGAAGCGCCCACAGCCCCCCCTGGACCCTTCGGGGAGCTGGCAGGACAACCAGGTACATTGAAAACAGTGTTTTGGGGTTGGGGCGGGCATGGTCCTGGAGTGCTGCCTCCGACATCACCCTGCCCCCGAAAATATTTAGGACTTTGAGAAATGTTGACCTAGGGAGAACTGAATCCTTGGGGGAGAGCATGCGATCCCAAAGCAATAGCATGTGTTGGCGTGGGCAGAGTAACAGAATTTTATTGTTTTACATAAGTCACATTGGGGATGTTTCTAGATTATAAAGTGGGACAGAAATCAAATAAATGCATACAATATGAATTACTATTTTAAATGCTAAGTACTTTTAAATATTAAATACAATTAAATGCATAAAAATGTTAAGGACATAAAGATACTCGGGAAGTATCCAGTAGGATTGAGGAAGCCATGCCTTCTTCCTCCATTACAGAGCAATATACCCATTACAGAGCAATATACCCAATCTAAAAGGGAGTGGAATAGGAAAGTTTCCAGGGGCATACTGTGTGGAGGGAAGAGGAAACACCCATTTCCTGAAAGAGGTGTGAGAAATAAGCTTCAGCTCACTCCGTGGCATCACTTGCTTCCTTGTTCGCCAACTTCCTCTGGGAAGGGAGCAACTCAAGTGTCACTTCCCCCCCCCCAAAAAAATTGCTCTTTTCTCAGAAGCGAAGGTGGCTTGTCAGTGTGCTTTTGCTACGTCTTTAGCACAGGATCTGATGTGCCCCTTAACGTTGCATATTTAAGAGCCCTAAAAGTAGCACTGATATAATTTTCTCCACTGTCATCCATTGTTAATGAATCAGTGCCATTTCCATTACTGCAAATATGTTCATAAAACATTTTTCCTCATTAAGAATAATTGATGAAGCAGCATATCGTTTTTATCTCCCCTTTTGGTTTTTTTTCCATTTCATGACTAAATGCTTCAACAATTGTATCTTCTTTGTGCAGACTGAAAATTTCAGTTCAGTCCCATGATATATTCATTTTCTGATTATGGGAAGTTTATAATTGCCCACTATCCTTAGGGCTTTAGGGGTGGGAGTAGAAAATCCAAATTCATCATTAAATTCTGTTTTGCATGTCTAGTGTCAGAACCTTATCTAGTTTGAAATGTTGTGAATTATCTCAAAGAGATTGACATGGGCCTGCACAATCTTCTTCTGCATTGTTGACCATTATTTATCTGTTTAAAATATGGCTACAAGACTGGTGCCAGGCTATTTTGAGCCCTAGGCAAGGCTAACCTTATGGGATTTTTTCAAGTGCAGATTTAACTGATTAGTCAAATCCATCAATTGCTTAAAACTCATATAATTAGACTTGAACACACTTACCAAGGAGGAAGTCACTTACAGCCCAGTCCAGCCCAAGGCCTCAGCGGCACAATTCAGGCACAATTGCAGCCTAAGTGCTTTAGGCCCGAGTTGTGCCTGAATTGTGCTGCAGAGGCCGAATTTGTGCTGCAATTGTGACTGAATTGGGTTCCGGCACAATTCAGGCACAACTACACAATTCAGGCACAATTGCGGCCTAAAAGTGGGCGTGTTGGGGGCGTGTTGGGGGCGGTTACAAATTTGTTCCGGTTCCAGACGCTGGAGAGCCCCTGACACGCCCCCTCGAACCCAACTCAGGCACAAAATTTGGGTCAACAAAAAGGGTGGACCCAAATGTGAGGAGACCCATAGGAGCCATTTTACCTTACCCACACCAGCCCTCTCCTGAAAAGTACTAACACCCTGGGCTCAAGTTGTGCCTGAGTTAGGACGGAACAGTTGTGGCCTAACTCTGGAACCGGACCAAATAGTTACCCTATCAGCACCCAGCCCCACCCAGCCTCTTTCCCACAAAAGCCCAGCCCCAGCCCTCCACTCTCTCTCTCTCTCTCTCTCTCTCTCTCTCTCTCTCTCTCTCTCTCAGCATGTGGTGTGGGGTTCTGTCCCCCAGCAGCCACAAAGTGGGACTTTGAAAACTTTTCTAACACTTCTCTTCTCCTCTCTGCCCCCCTCTAGGGCAGAGAGGGCTGTTCTGCCTGTGGCCAAACTGTTTACTGCTGTGCCTGGGCAGCTGTCTCCATGCAAGTGTTTGCTAACCCATGTCTTTCTCCCAGCCCCTCTCCCCCCCCCCACAGGCAACAACACCAGCAGGTAAGTGCAGGTAAGAGCAGGGTTCGTGCTGACATGTGGTCTGACTTCTGCCTCTTTGCATAGAGAAATATAGGTAGGATACATGCCTCTATACCAATGTCTTGTCTCATGTCTGCCTGCAATGCCTGCCATGATATGCCTCTATACCAATGTCTTGTCTCATTGCTGCCTGCAATGCCTGCCATGATATGCCTCTATACCAATGTCTTGTCTCATGTCTGCCTGCAATGCCTGCCATGATATGCCTCTGTACCAATGTCTTGTCTCATGTCTGCCTGCCATGATATGCCTCTGTACCAATGTCTTGTCTCATGTCTGCCTGCAATGCCTGCCATGATATGCCTCTGTACCAATGTCTTGTCTCATACCTGCCTGTATTAATGTGAGCACACAATGCCATGAGTGTGGAACTGTAACCCATATGTAGACACCAGCTGTTCCCCCCCCCCTCTTTTCTCCACAGGGTATACTGACAGGTCAGTATTGCTAGGATTGCCATGGTTGTGACCCCCAAGTTGTGTTGTTGTCTCTCTCTTTGACCCCTTTCCCTTACAGGATCATGCTCACCTTACACCCAGGGAAGGAGCGCAGACCAGGCTATGTGTCTCACAACACTCAGCTGTGTTTGATTTCTCTCCCTGCAGGCCTTTGCAACTGGCACACTGGCATTCCTTCAATGGCGATTGCTACCACACAGCAGCTGCCATGGAACACCCCCGTGATTTATGTCTCCCCAGGAATGTCCACCACCACCTACCTTCTGGGGAGCACCCCTGGGCCTGCAGTCTGGTTGCCCCATGGTCGTCTGCCTCGATGCTGCCAGAGGTCTGGGAGCCTGCCCTGCAACCCTCCTCAGCTGCTGCTGCTGCTGCTCCACCTCCCTGGCTGTCCTACTTGCTGTCCCTCCCCTTTCTATGGAGCAGGCTGTGGTTCCACAGGGGAAGAGCCTGCGTCTCCAGGTCCATGGGGCACGCCTGCTGCTGCTGCTGCTGCTATGTTCTGAGCGGCTGCTGTGCCTACCCCTGGCAGCCTGGCCTGGCCATCTCTGCCAATGTTCCAGAACAATAAAGATGCCCCTTGGGCAAAGGCCCCTTGACCAACATGACCCCAATGTTACACAAGCACTGCCCCACACACACAGAGACAGCGCCTAGCACACAAGGCCCTGCATGAATCCCAGCCAGGGCCTGCCACAGCCAGCCCAGGGAGAACACAGCAGGGGGAGCTGCCAGACCCTCCGGGCTCAGAGGGGAGGGAGGAGTTCGGGGGCCTCTCAGGCAGGCAACCACTGACAGGCGACATGGCGCACGTCTGCCACGTCCGTGAAGAGCAATTTCAGCAACTGGGGCTCTCACCCACCCTCGGTCCGCCCGTCAACGGTGTCTGTTTCCGCCCTCAGTCCGCCCGTCAACGGTGTCCGTTTCCCCCCGTCAATGGTGTCCGTTACCGCCCTCGGTCCGTCTGCATGAGAGGCGGCCGTTCCTGCATTGCCTCCATCTGCGAAGTGACCCCTGTGTCCCTATTGGTCTCTGCAGACCCCTCTCCCTGTATCCCTCTCCCACCAGCCTTGTTGTCTGTCTGTTTCTGACCCACCCGTGCCCCTCCCCAGCACCCCCTGTCTGTGTGCCTGCCTCCCCTCCCACTCCCTGATGATGGACGCTGGCATCCCCACCCCGCTGGAGCGCCTGCCGCGAGGCGCCGACGTTGCCCCATCTGGGGGTGTGATGAGCTGCATGAGCCCTTCCTGCTCGCAGCAGACAAACCCAAGGCATCTCTCGGTCTTGGCCGGGGCACGGAGCAGAAGGCATGCCGGGATGCCTTCTTTGTGGGCATAGCCACGGCCCTGGAGGCCCAGGGCTTCAGGCAGCGCACGGGCATGTCCTGGCAGAGGCGGTTCCAGACTTCATGAGACCCCCCTTGTGTGTGACGTTCCCACCCCCTCCCCCCATGACTCCCACGTGCAGCCTCAACATGGCTTGGGGGTGGCATCGCCTTCTGCAGGAGGGAGGGCAGTGGCACTCCCCCCTGAGGCAGGTGGCTAATGCCCAGGGTGCCCTGGGGCAGCTGGCACTGGCACAACCTCTGCCCTTCAGCTGACTGTCGCACGCCCAGTGCCTGCAGGCCCACCTGCTGCGAACGCTGCAGCAGCTGTGGTAGGTGCACACAGACGAGCTGAGGAGGGGGCTCTTCGCTTCCACAAGACTGACAGCTCCCCACAGGTGCCTGCCTGCCTCTGTGGTAAGTTTTGCCTCGATCCTGGCCCACTGCTCTTGCCTCCTGCCTATGTCAGGCACAGTTGCAGCCTAACTCGGTCCTATTTTGGGCCCCAATTGTGCCACAATTGGGCCTCAACAGTGCCTGAGTTGGGCTGAGTTGGGCTGGACTGAGCCCTTAGAATTCAGTGAGACTTACTTCTGAGTAAACATGTTTAGAATTGCACTGTTAACCAACTAAAACTTATTTAATTGAGTGACAGTTTTCATTTTCATTTCTGGTTGTCATGCACCTCAGTGTTGTCATTCTGAAACTGTTTTCATGCCAGCAGAATAGTACTGTCATTTTCCCTTTCTTTTTACCTGCTTTCACCATTTGACCCTTATTCTTTTTTCCTCTCTGTTTTGCTTTTTCTGCTATTTCTTGTTCTAAGGCAAATCTTTCATTTTCTTTCTGCTGCGGTAACTGGTACATAGAAACTATCGCTCTCCTCTGGTTCACCTTCTGGCTCTAATAGAGGTAGGAGGGGCAGAATCAATCAGACTTTTTTGTGTGTGCATTTATGCTTTTCCTAGCTTAAGAATCCAATCAAACCCCTGTTCAAGAAGTTCGGGCTATTTTCCTGACCTCCTCTACTGAAATGAAGAATTTAATAAAATCAAACTGGGTATAGGAAGAGAAATAAAATAAAAAATTACGTGGGAGGGGAAAAAATGGATTGTCATGACCGGAGAGTATTTTTTACATTTTTTAAAAGGAAAGAAACTTCTATAGGATAAACTACCTCTAACCTCAATGTTGCAAAGGCAACATCAGTAGCCTCTGTTGTTCAAGTCCCTGACTTGTTGTGATTTTCATGATCAATGTTCCCCCTGTGGTGCAAAATAATTACTATGCAACAGCTTGGTTGCTGACTTGAATCTTCTTTCCCTAGCTAGAGAGACATTAACTACAGATACAACGTTATGCACACCTAGGACAGGACTACGTGCTATTGAATCAAACAGGGGAATTGTCTTATAACACTAATGGCGCAATCCTGAGTAACTGTGTGCCAGAGGAGCGTGCGTTGCCCTGCCGCAGGGTGTCGTAAACACACCATAACGTGCGTTTTAAGCACCCGGCAACTACCGGGCTCCTGCCCGGTCCCGCGCCCACCGGAGCAGGTAAGTCCTACCCCGGGGCAGGGGTGGGGGAAGGGCGGACTGGGTGGTGAGGGAGAGCGGCCCTTGGCCACCCCAGGTCCTGGAGAGGGCAGGAATATTGGTGGCGAGATCCGTCATATCGCCTTCCTGCCCTTTAGGCCGGGCGCCAGGCGCCATATCTTACACAGGATTGGACTGTAATACAGGGTGGGAGAAAGCTATTTGGGGATAAATAGCAGGCTAGAGGAAAGGTTGGCATCAAGAGTTCACATTTGCAATGGGATGCTGGAATGTGGAATGGGATGTCCATCTCAGACTATAGAATTGGCTACTGTCATACATGACATGGTTGCATCCTGGCTAGATTACTGAAATGCACTCTATGTAGTTTTGGGTCCTGGTACCTTACAGACCACCTACAGTCATGTTATTTTGCCAGCCTATTGAGATCTCCTGGTAGGGCCCTTCTCTACAAACCATTGTCAGTTGAAGCTCTATTGATGTGCACATGGGATAGAGACAGGATCTTCTCTGTGGTGGCTTCAGCTTTTGGGGGGCCCTGGGGCAAAAGCCCTGCAAGGGCTCTCCAATGGTGTACTTCCCCCCAGAAAGTGCCCCCCATGGTACCCAGGAACCAGTCAGTGAACAGACATGAGTCTTTCATGCCACCACCCACATCTGCAGTGGCTGAAGCCTCTCACCCATCTACTGCCAGGTTTCTAATAAGATGGATTAGCTGAGCACTGTTAGTGCCGAGTCAGGAAAGCTAACTGGGCAATGAACTGGGGGAAGAAGAAAATGGACCACTACTGCCACTGTTCCTCCACAATTGACCAGTGAGCATGGACAGGGCTAGCTGAAGCCATTGGGCTGCCTGAGGTAGCACATAGCTCCACCACCCCTTACCAGCTCCACCTCCTTACCTGGCTCCTTCTTCCATGCAGTTTCTTGAATCAAAGCAGGAAATGTGCTCTACATTTCCTCCTTTGTTTAAAGAATCCACACGGAGTAAAGAACAATCTTGCTCCTTCTCCCACTGCGCTCACCCAGTGGAGGAAGGTGAGGAAGACAGATCACTGTGTTCCGAGGAGTGGAACACGGTGATTTCACTCCTTCCTATGCATGGGCTCTTTACACCAATCAGGCAATGCAGGGCATGCTGGGAGCTCAGCCGGCATTTCCTTCTTTGATTAAGGAGCCATGTGAAGAAAAGGGCCAGTAAGGAGACTGCTGTCATCTGTGGTGGCTACGTGGGGGGGGGGGGAAAGGTGGCAGGTGTCTGTTTCCCCCCCTCCCGCTGCTCAAGTCTCAATTCACTGCCCAATGCAAATGGGCTGGCCCTAACCATGGGCCCTGATTAACCAGGGAGTGGTGGGGAGCAGGAGCAGCAGCAGTGGACCCTTGCTGTTTCAGGGTTTGACTAAACATAGGTCTTAATTCCCTAGCATGTGCCCTACCAGACCCTACCTGTGGCTCCCAGGCTCTGGAACCCGCTACCAGTGGAGTTTCGTGATGCTCCGTCCCTTCCCTTCCAGCCTTCAATGTGTTATTGGGGGGGGGGGGAGGGAGGCGGCATCTGGGAAGAGATGCTGTGCTGCTCTCTTTGCTTTATTGCTTGTCATTTATCGTATTGTATTCTGGTTTATGGTATTTTTAATTGAATGTTTAACTGCTTGGTTCTATATTTCTTTTGTTAGTTGCCTTGAAACCTCTGTGAAAGCCAAGATATAAATGGAAGAAAGCAATAGAGAGGGCCTAATTCCTTACAGATGTCCACCATAGGATGACTGCTAGTCATCTTGTGGTGGAAAAAACCATGGTGTGAATTGGCTGGAAGCTTTTGTTAATTGCTATTATTTCACCATCACAACCACTTCTGTCTAGTTAGAGATTACAAATTACACCTTTCTTTTTTTCCCCGTTTTGCATCACATCCCATTTATAGCCTTATGCATACAATTACAACTTGATCCATCTTAAAACAAATGGCTGCTCAAAGTCATTTTCTCAAGCTGTGACAAATATGCATTTATTACAGCATCGTTTGGTAGCAAGAATTTCACATTAAAACGGAACTCAAAATTTATGACCCTCCTGCTGGTTTTCTCACCTTCCCGCACCTGCTAAACACCGTGATCTCTCTCCGTTGCCAGAAATCTCATTGAATTGCAGAGTCCTGGAAAGACGCAGACAGCAGCAAGACGGTGCCTTATGCAAAGCGAACTGACAAATGTACAACCTGTAAACTACAAAAATAAACTTCCACTCATAAATTACCATTTGTTCCAAATGGATTTAGAGGGCATGCGTTGTATGAACCCCAGTTGTTAGAGGAGAGAAGGTATATCCACTGCCTTTTTTTTTTTAACCTCTTGTCCTCACCAATCACATAGGTCAGGTCAATTGTAATCACGGTGAACTTCAGGAAAACAGTTCTGTATGGCGCTTAGTGTTTCTGCAAGCCCATTAAATTACCCGATGTGAGTCTCCAGAAAAACTGATAAGAAAAATGTGCACTACCAAGGCGCATTCCCCTCCCCCTCTCTCGCTCCTGCATCAGCACAGCTCCGGGAGAAATGAATAGGTACTTAATAAATAAATAAAACAGCCCAATTGGTAAACACATCAACGTGACATATATTACTCGGTGCATTATCCTCAGCATTGACTTTACTAATTGCTGAATCAGAAAAAAACGAGAGAAATCTTATAAATAATTCACATGACTTATTCATATTGCTTCCCTTTTGTACGCCGAGAGAGCTTTGAGCCTCTAGCTGGTAACTTGTTATGCTTTGTCTTTTAGATGCAACCGTGTACTCCCACAGAATCCAAGCCCTGTACAGTGTATGCAATGCAAATGGGAGCCTGCGGGGTGCCCAGGGTTCGAATTCATGGGGAGGATCTCTCCACATGTACGATGTTTGTCACTGCTGACAAACACTGTACCTGGGAGAATCAGGGGGCAAGGTGATGGAGTGTCTCAAGGTCAGGACTGGGCGCAATATACATTTATTTCAAATATATTTCCCCATTTCAAAGCCGAAGAGCCCGCGTTGTCCGAAGACACCTCCGTGGTCATGTGGACGGCATGACTCTCCTTGCCATAGCGCGTAGCATGCAGCTGGAACACGGAGCACTGTTTACCTTCCTGCAAGCGGTACCTATTTATCTACTCACATTAACATGCTTTGGAACTGCTAGGTTGGCAGGAGCTGGCCAAGCAACGAGAGCTCACCCCGTTGCGGATTCGAACTGCCGACCTTTTGATCGACAGCTTATGGTTCAGCGGTTTAACCCACTGAACACACACACACACACACACACACACACACACACACACACACACACACTATTACTGTGCAGAATAGCCCTTTTTGCTTCAGCTTGGCAATGTTTTTTCATTCCCTTAAAAGTGAAAGTATAGAGACATTTTACCAAACTGTAACTAAAATTTAGTAGGGCTACCAGTATATTTATTTATTTATTTATTTATTTATTTTTCGCATTTTGTATAGCACCTTTCCTTCAAGGAGCTCAGGGTAGTGTACACATGGTTCCTTTCCTCCTTTTGTTCTCACAACAACCCTGTGAGGTAGGTTAGGCTGAGGCCACCACAAGGTCCAAGGTCACCCAGGAAGCTCCGTGGCTGAATGGGGATTTGAACCTGGATCTTCCAGGTCTAAGTCCAACATCAGAACCACTATAACAAAATAAAATGTGTGTTTATTATTTTTCTGCAAACATAACTTCATGTGCCTGTATCTGGGTACTCACACATTTTTTTCCAACTGAAAAGGGATGAAGAATGTGAGATCATACTTCCAGTGAGCTGTTTCAATATTCCACGTAAGCCAGCAATCCTGTATCATAATGTCAAAAAGGGCTTTAAAAAGGTAAAGGTTCCCCTCACTCAGGAGCTAGTTGTTACCAACTCTAGGGGCAGTGCTCATCTCCATCTCAAAGTCGAAGAGCCAGCGCTGTCCAAAGATGCTTCCGTGGTCATGTGGCCAGCATGACTCAACGCCGAGGTGCACGGAATGTTGTTACCTTCCCACCGAGGCAGTACCTATTAATCTACTTGCAATTTCTTGCTTTCGAACTGCTAGGTTGGCAGGAGCTGGGGCCGAAGACGGTAGCTCACACTGTCACGTGGCACTCGGGCCTCGAACTGCTGACCTGCCTACCTTCTGGTCTGGCCTGCAGTTCAGCGTCTTACAAATTGGCCAAAGGGCCAGAACTGGCCCTTAGAGCAGAACTAATATGGGTTTGAAAGCCTTGTTGCAAAAAAAGAAAAAGGAAGAAAAAAGTCTTCTTCAGAACTAGAGCAAAACAAGTTGCAAGGGGCAGGGTTTGTTATCTTCTATCATGAGTTAAAAACAAAGTAAAACAACCAACACTACTTATTTTCAGTTACTGAAACATTTACGTATAGGTTAAACTACAGGTCAAATAAATCAGACTCGGTGAAACTTTAATAAATCTTTGACTTTTCCAAAGTATTGTACCTTTTGGCTTAAAAGGCGATTTTCGTTTCACCAGCCTCTTGAGCCAATTGTTAATTAATAGGCATTTCAACAGTACTATAGGTTTTCCTTGATGGGAATCTATACTTTACAAATTAAGATAGAAGGGAAGGGTATGAAGGCAAAAGCAAGAGGTAGATTGTTTGACCTTCTAGAATTTCTTTTACAATGAACTCGAGATCTCATGATCTGATGTCTAGAAAGATAGTGCCTGAGAGTGAGGTAGTGCTTATTGAAACATGCTTTAACAGAAGTCCATCTATAGTTTTACTTGGAAAATGTTGTGCTTTTAACAGGTTAGCTGGATACAGATTTGTTTTAACACCACACAGATATGACAGACTGCAAAAGGACTACACCAGAAAAAAAGAGACCATTTGAGGCTATATAGGCCAATTTCTACAACGCTGTTCTAAATAGCAGTCCATGGTGGGTAGGCTGGAAACTATAGGAAAGCATAGAGATGCTATACAGTGCTAGTGTTAGGGGTTGGCATCAGTGGCGTCACTAGGGTGTGTGTGTGTGTGTGTGTGTGTGTGTGTGTGTGTGTGTGTGTGTGTGTGTGTGTGTATAAATATATTTATATATTTATAAATAATACCATAACATTAAATATCTTTGGAAAGGTAATTTAATGCCAAATGTAATGAAATAATCCATGTTGAATTATCTGTATTCTATAAAACGTTATGGCCAAATAACCGTAAAAAAGAAAACACAACTGCTTTATGTAACAAAACATGGATTTCCTTAACTCAAATCTGACCAATGAGACTGATTGTTCGAAAGGCCAATAAGGTGTTATGACACAGCATGGAACCAATAAAATATTAGTATGAGTCAGCTCTCATTTCTATGTATCGGAGCCAATAGCAGAATTCTTATTCAGTTGTGTAAGTGCCATCAAGTTGGCCACTAGGTTTTTTGTTGGTCACTGATTTGTTGGGTGACCTGTACTGTTACATATTAAAATAAAGTTAATGGGGATGATACAATGAGTTACTGCACTGGGTGACCCCAACCCTAGTGACTCCACTGACCAGGAATAATCTGTAGCCCTGCCTGATAGGCATCTTGTGTAGATCCCAGCTCAGCCCAACCTTGTTTCTCCCCATTCACTTCTGGGGTCCATCATGGGGTGACGCATTGAGCTCTCGCACCGCGTGGCACAAATCCTAGTGATGCCTCTGGTTGGCATCACTGGGCAGCTGCCAATGGCCCATGTCCCTCAGAAGGGTCCTGTAGCTGCCCCATATACTCCCCTCATCCCAAGGGGGCCAGGGAGAGGGATAAGACATTGGGGGGGAGAACTCTTCAAAGCAACAACACATGTCCTGCAGTCTAGTGAAGAGTTTATTGGACACAAAGGCATAAGAGGGGATCAAAAAGGGGGCAGGAATAAGCATAGTCTTGGAAATTACTTAAGTCTTCATTTTTTGTCCAACCACTCCTCCCAGTTACATTCACTATTCTCAACTGAGCCTCTGTGATGCCTAACCCAGCTATCACTGGGGAGACTTGTTTGGACCCAATTAGGGGTACTTGGGGAACCCACTGGCTTCACCCCTCTCATAGACTCCTCTGAGGTCTTCATAGGCCCCTGTGGTGGACACCAGAGTGGCTCAGGCAACCCCCCCCTCTGGGCCTGGAGAATTCCCCCCCCCCTCCTGAGTATTAGATCCTTTCTTGCTCTTCCTGGATGAGTTTGTCCTTTTTATTATAGTATTTCTGCCTTCCTTGGGGCCGGTTCTTCCCCTTCCCTGTTGTTCCTGTCTTTCTCTCTTCTTCCTTGTTCCTTCCCTCAAAGTCCATTCACTGTGTGTCCCAGTCTTTTGAACCTCTCTCCATTGAATATTCTTCTCTCCCAGCTCCATCCACCGTCTTCTACACATTTTGCCTTCCTCCTTTTCCCTTCACTTGTTTCTCTTCGCCTCCACCTCTCTCCTCCCTGTCTGTTCTGTTCTCTTCCTTTTTGAGTCCTCCCATCCCCCGTAACCCCATGATGTCCTGACCCACCAGAACTCCTTGGCTTCCACTCACTCTGCAGCGCCCAGCGATGATGTCATTGCCAGCTGTGCCAGAGTGAGGCAGCTGGCTGAAACAGCACTGTGCAGCTCTGTTGGCTCTGTGGGGTTAAGCAGGGATCCACAGACCCACTGCCAATCCCTAAGACCACCTCCATGCCTTTGTGCAGTGGTAGTGATGGAGTAATTTTCTCAGCCAAGAGTCACTACATTGACACCTCTTTTCACCCACCACATCTGCCGAGGTAAGCGCCATCTTGAATCTTATAAAGGCCCAGTTGAAGGGGGCCATGAAGAGCATTTTGCCACAGGTACCCTGAAATCTAGAGTCAGCCCTGATCCTGTAACCTAAAGAACTATAGGAGAGAGGGAGTCTTACTGCACAATCCTGAAGAAAACTCGGGTGCTGTAATTAGCGTTCCGACACGTTTGCGCCTCCTCGGGAGCAGGGAAGGCCGGCACAATGCCGGCCTCCCCAGCTCCAGCGACGGACCCACCCCCGCCGGACCTGGTAGGTTAGGATCCAGCTGGCGGGGGCAGATTGCCGTGGCAGGGAGGGTGGACATTGGCCCAGGCAGTGGCGTTCCTACCCCTAAATCTATAGGGGGCACATCCTGGAATTGGCGCCCCCTCCCTTTCTCTTCCTCTTTAGTCCTTGGCGCCACCAATGGCGTCGCCGCGATTTGGGGAGGGCACCAATTCCACTATTTATTTATTTATTTATCTCCCACCCACCCCCAGGCACTAGAATTCCCCCCCCCCGGGCACTAGAATCCCTCCCGCGCCACTAGAATTCTCCCCCCACCCCACCCCCGCGCCGCTCTCTTACCTTGATGAGTCCGAGTAGGAAGTTGTTGGCGGCCTTGGAGGACCTCGGCGCGACTCGGGGCATCATGGTGGCCAAATATTACACATAAGGGGATGGTTTTGCTGAAACTTTAATGAGCTTGTTAAAAATGCATGGGACTGGAGAGCCTTCCTGGACTTTTAACGGGGGGGCAACGGGGGGACGGACGGACCATTAAGCTTGGAGAACAGATGGGGCAGCAGGAAGGTGGGTCCCTCACCGCAGGCAACTCTTCCGGTTGGCTTGGAGGGGGTGGCTGCCGATACTTAAGAGGTAGGGCACATCTTCGTCTTTCTTGCAGGCAAAAACAGGGAAGTGTGCAACACCCCGATTTCCCTCTCCACAGCCAATGTCAAAGCTCTCCACACACAATTCCACATTGCTGGAAACTCTCTACAGTTAGGAGCTTCTGAAATATCACAAAGCTGGCAAGCTGCTTCTGAGTTATCCAGAGCTCTTCAGCAGGCACACCAGGACGCCCCGAGTCACGCTGAGGTGAGCGCGCGCGATGGAGTGGTGGGCGCGCGCTCACCTTGCGCGACTCCTTTTCAACCCGGCTGGCTGATTCTGCGCATGTGCAGAAACAGCCAGCCGGGTTGAAATGCTCACCTCGGCCGCGCGCAACTCCTTTTCAAGTTGAAAAGGAGTCGGACTTGCGCGCGGCCAAGGTGAGCGCGCGCAGTGCTGCCGGAGCCTCCGGTCGGTTGGCTCGGGCTCGGACAGTTCCGAGTCCGAGTCAGGCGACTCGGACTCAGCACCCCCCCAAGCTGGCGCCGGGGGCCCTGTGCCACAGGGCCCCCCATCTAACGACGCCGCTGGGCCCAGGCGGCCCAGGAGGGGGTTGGGGGATGGCCTTCAGCCATATCCTGGCCCCGCCGGGCACCGGAGCCTTTACATGGCCTCCTCTACTTCCGCCAGCAAAATAGCTGGCGGAAATCCGAAGAGGCCGATAAGGCCTGGCCCCGGTTACACTCGGGGAAGGAAACGAGCGTCTCCTTCCCTGAGGAGACCTCCACTCCGGCAGCAACATTGCCGCTGGTGCTCAGGATCCGGCGGGCGACCCGGGGGCTGCTGGCTGGATCTTAGTCAGGATTGGGCTGCCCATCATAGTGGTCTAATGTAAAAGAAGGATAAGTCATTATGTCTAAAAATTAACGTGCCGAGGGCCGGTGAAACAAGTTTCCGTGTCACATTTACTGTGCTTGTGAGAAACTATATCCGTAACAAAACACTGACCAGAAATAGGATGCTAGTTACTTTGAGTACCTCCCCTTAGTAGGAAAGAAAACAGTGGGATCAAAAACTTTTTAAATAAATAAACCCCTGGGGCTGATTAGATCTAGATGGAGCAGGAGCCATTTCAGTAGTCAGACCAGTGGCTTTGTGCTTGAAATTGTGTGGATGTCATCGGGAGCGTGTGGGCATATTTTCTGCACTATTTTGGGACTTGGAAGTTAAAGGCAACTGAATTAAAATGCAAGGAAAGCTTTCACTGTGTAAGCAAAGTAGAAGGAGCTTGGAGTTGGTAAAATGGCTTCAGTTCCAATTAGGGCTGATAGGTTAAGCAAATTGGAGGTGGCTTACATCAATAGGGATGGTGATATTGCAGTTTATTGTTTATCATTAGGGACAACCTGATAGTCAACTGTTTCTTATTCAGCTCATTAAATCACTTCTCTCACCCCATTTTTATTTGCAAAAACTTTTCCAGGTTTCAAGACTATTATCTGAGTCAAGAGTTATTTTCCAGGCAGAAAGTAGATGTGAAATGTATTAACTATGACCAGCAGTCCTCTTTGCTAACACATTTTGACAGAGTGAAATGATGAATTGGATAGACTCATCAAAATTTAAAGCATTGCATACTTTATGGTGGGAGTAAAAGTCACTACTACTTTCCAAACCAGAAAAGTCATGGAAAATTATCGAGGCACAAACTATAATCCAAGTGATGTTTTCCTTTGTGCCTGTCAGTTTCAAGAGGCTCATGCTATTTTTGTACTTTATGGCATTCCACTTGCACATTCTCTCCCCCCCCCTCCATTTTTAAATACATATGGATTTTAGTGGGGACTTGCTTCCAAATGAATTTGTTTATGACTGACTGTTAATTATGTCTACCAGTTTAGGTGAGCAGTCTAAAACTATTCAAATTAAAAGAATATAGGAATCTCAGTGCCTGATTCCATGGAATCAGGGTTTGATGCTGAAAGTTTAGCTGGATCCAAACCACTGAAACTTTGCAAATTAGCCATAAACGTTGCCCTTTGGGAACACGGAAACAAAGAAATGTTCATATTTCAGGAGAATATGTGATTATTAGGAGATCAAATATATTTTTGTCAAAAAGCAATTGGAAGTTTGTTTGAGCTCCTGGAAAGGTTGAGTATAAATCTTCTAAATAAAACAAACAAACAAACAAACAAACAAACAAACAAACAAACAAACAAACAGGGATGTTGATCAAGTCTCTGACTCCAAGTCTCAAGTCAAGTCCCAAGTCTTTGTCCCCAAGTCCCCAGTCTTTGGTTGTGAGTTGCGAGTCCCTATCTATTTAATGGGGGAAAAAGGGTTTAAACCTGAATAAAATTCGACTTGTCGTAAAAGACTCCAAGTCTCGAGTTGAGTCTTTCGAGTCTTTTACGATCACCGAGTCAAGTCATTGACGCGACTTGAGTCCGACTCGAGTTCGAGTCAATAGACTCAAGTCTATGTCACACTGCAAATAAATAAACAAACTTGTTCCAAAGACACTAAGGAAGGAAAGGGGGGGGGAGGAGAGCTAGGCCCAGACATCACACTTTAGCCCTGTTCTTAACTTCAAATTAAATGGACAACCCAGCCTATGGGAAGCAAGACCACATCAAGAAGCCTCACCCCCTGCCAGAGGCGTCGCTCCAATAGGGGCGGTACCATAAGTTTCGCGGCATCCTAGTACCGTTTACCAAGCCGGCAGGAGGCGGCCCCGCTCCCTCACTGTTGGAGCCATTCCATGGGGAGAAAGCAGCAGGCAAGAGTCTCCCTGCCTGTTGCTTTCTTCGCACGGGAATGGCTCCGACAGTGAGGGGGCCGGGCCGCCTCCTGCTGGCTTGGTAAACGGTACTAGGACGCCACGAAACTTACGGTACCACCCCTACTGGAGCGACGCCTCTGCCCCCTGCCAATGCAGTCACAGTGCCTCCCCCCCCCCAGCTGCCTTCGCACTGACAAACACTGTACCTTTGGAATTGGCATTCCAGATCATGGGGAGAGAGAAAGGCTGAAGTACACATGGGTGGCAAAGGGCAGGGAGTACTTGGCACAGGGGCAGAGCTTTCCAGAGCACCCTCTCTCCTTTCCATCACATGAACGGTGTCCATGTCATCTGAATGTATGACCTGGCCTAGAGTCAAGACTGAATTCTGGTTTTGCACTACATCTCCTAGCCTCAGGCACATGATTATACCCTCCTCCCCTTCATACATGAGAGAAGGAACAATTCTATTTCCCATCCTGGCTTCGAAGGCAAACCAAGCTCTGTCATGATGTCCAAACTGGACAATCCTAGTTTATTCTAACTAATGTTTCAAATAAACCAGGATCTGAAATTGGGATTCAGTAAAACATTGGTAAACAATCACAAATCTGAATCTTTTAGTGCTACACAGAACAATGTGGGGAGGTTTCAGGAGGATGGGGGGGGGGGGAAAGAATGTTCTTTTATTTCCTTTTTCCCTCCTGAAATGTCCCCCATAAGCGCTGAACAGGACTAGATTTGTCCTGTTCCAGTCTCTTATTTATGCAGCAACATTTTGTTGCGGGTCCTTACTTGTTCTTTCACTAGAACACTTGCAAGACCTTATTTATTTAATTTTTTTCACATTTTTATACCACCCTTCCTCCAAGGAGCTCAGGGTGGTGTACATGGTTCCTTCCCTCCTTTTGTGTTCACAACAACCCTGTGAGGGAGATTAGGCTGACAGATAGCGACTGGCCCAAGCAGATGCAAGCTATCTTGTAACTCTAATTTTGCAGTGATTTTTGTTGTAAAGTACCATCCACATGGATGATTTTATATGGCTACCACCACCACTAACAATAATAATGGCACTTACTTGAAAACTGCAAGAAATCCTTGATTTATCAAGTCCAGCTCTTGGAAAACCTGTAATGTTATTTATGAACTTGAGCCACGACTGACGAGAAGAAAAGCAAAGTATTCAGACTTCGGGAGGAGGGAGTGAATTTCAGATCAGCCTGAAAATCAGTAGCATCCTCTTGAAAAACCTGCAGACTGAAAACCTCACTACTCTGTTTTATAGAGGCAATAATTTCAAAATTACATTGAGCAGCAGTGCATGGTTGAAAGAGCAAGGTCAAATTTCAGAGAGTCTACAGTTTAAACCCAAAAAGCATGTTTATTAAGCATCTAAAGACAATGCCCTTCTCCACTTCAAAAATCAAACCTCTGAGTACTCAAATGGCAGCAAAACAAATTCTCTGTCAGCGATTATTTTTGACAAGCCATTTACTTTCCGAAAAAGCCAACAACACCACAACCCTATGGCCGGCTTTAAGCCCTTTTTGGAACACATTCTCAGCTACCAATACTGACTATAAAGATCTGCTAGTGATGAGAATAACTGTATGGTAAATGCATTTTTTGGAACAATTTTCCACTGAAGCAGAAGTTGTCAGGATCTGTTGTGGAAAGAATGTGAAATAACAAATGGACTGAAATACACTGATGAGTTCTCCAGCACAGTGGTTTTCAACTGACCTCTAACCCCAAGCCTGCAACATTGGATCCATATTCCACTTTTAAATACTATACCTTATCTTGATGTACTAAATCTTGAGGTACTAAATACTAAAAACATGAATTAGGTGCCTGAGATGTCTCGCCTGAAACGCGTACCAGAGTGGGATGGGCAAGATCACCCCTGCGCGCAGAGATGGCGCAGACCAGCATTCCTCTCTTATTTCTAACAGCCCAGATACCAGGATCTTATTTATGAAGCTCTTTATTATTTTAAAGTTGGATTTTGCTGTGTGCTACTAATGTGAAGTGCCTTGACTGGTAACCTTCACATTTTTTAAAATATGGCATACAAATATTCTTAACAAGAAGAAGAAGAAGAAGAAGAAGAAGAAGAAGAAGAAGAAGAAGAAGAAGAATGTTTTGTAAAAGACTGAATTAAACAACCTGATGCCCAGCTGAGGATACTTCTGAATCAGTAATTTGTTTATTCTGAATGTCAAAACCAGGAATCTTAATTTTCATATATTCTGAAGGCATGTACAAATTTGGGAAGTCCAATCCTATCTACCCCCCACTGATGCAGCCACACCACTGCAGCTCATGCTGCATCCTGGGGGAGGGGGCAGTCCCAGGGATCTCCAGGTCAAGGAAATTTGTTTCCTTGCCCTGGGTAAGCTTCTGTTGCCCGAATGGGTCTACTCGGACCTTTGCCAGCGATTTAGCTGGTGCAAGTCTGAACAGATCTGGAAAGGCAGATCAAGGCTGGGAAGGGGGATAAGATATTGGTGATGCTGCTACTGCCGATACCTAGCTTCCTTCACGGCTACCACACACACCCTCCTGTCCCAGTCACTGCCCCATTCCTCCCTTTCCCTGCCCCATTCCGCCTACCCCAACCAGCAGCGTCACTATGCCCCCGTGGGATAGGGGCCGTCGCCCCACCCCCGCATCGTTGCCCCCACTTGGGCGGGCACGTGACGTCACGCTTCACCTCCGGACACCCCCCTCCATGATTTTTACTTCCTTTTGGGGCTGTTTGGACAGCGCCTTTTGGGGCGGGCGGGAGGGCCAAAACGCGGCCCTCCCGGCTGTGAGGAGGGTAAGTTTCCGCCCTCCCACCTGTGATTCCGCCCCTTCAGGGGTCTGTGCCCACTGGGCACCAAAGCAACCCCCTGTATGATGCCTCTGACCCCAACCCCCCACGCTGACTTATCAGCATTGGGGATTTTCCTGGGGCCACTGGCACATGGCCATGGCTGCTCATTGCTTGCAGTGGCAGCCTGACTGTACTCAATCGTATGTCGCCTTTCGCAACAGCCATAAAGCATGTAAGAGCTTGCAGCTCAAGTCACTACACTGAGAGTTGAATCCCTATTGTGTCACCCCCCTCTTATGTAGTGGTGCCAAAATGGTTACCACAGCATCTTGTGGGGGGGGGCAGTTCTCCTTTGGGTAAGGGAACAATCATTCCTTGGCTGCTTTATGGCAGTCAATGCCAGAAGAAGTGGCGTGCCAACAATGGTCAGAGAAGGCAGGATTGGGCCGGGTCACTCAGAAATAGCATTTATAGAATTGATACTGGGTTGTAACCGTAGGAATGGACACGGCAATAAAATGGCATTTTGCACTGCTATTTTGGCAATTCCAGAAGTGCATGACATTATTATTATTATTATTATTATTATTATTATTATTATTATTATTATTATTATTATTATTATTAACAGTATTTATATACCGCTTTTCACAAAGTGGTTTACAGACAATACTGACAATTCTGTTTGACATGCTCATCAGGTTGCACAAGCACAAAGCCAAGTCAGGATTCAGTTCAAATTTCTGTGTGCAAAAGCCTTGCATTATCACTTCTGTGTGCACAAGCCCCCGTACACAAGCAGAAAGATAACCTACAGCACAATCCGACCTAACATTTTTGCCTTTGTAACCATCGGCCCAGCGAGAACGGGAGGCCCCCGAACGGAAAAGGGATTCAAATCCCCTCCAAAAGAGGAATTCAAAGGGGATTTGAATCCCTTTTCTGTTCGGGGGCCTCCCGTTCTCACTAGGCCGATGGTCACAAAGGCAAAAAAGTTAGGTCAGATTGCAGTGTTAGGACACTACCCACAAGCCTTGTGACAAACACAAAAAGGCAAATAAGAGGCAGACTGTAGTTCAGTGGTACAACACGTTTTGCATGCAGAAGTTCGTAGATAATGTCCCTAACATCTCCAGTTTAAAAAAGGTCTCAGGTGGTAGCAGCGTTGAGAAAGATATTTGCCCAGGAACAAATGCGATAAATAAAGGACATTTATTTGCTTTACTCTTTTATACAACCGTTCATGACAGTGACACAAAACTGAGAAAATATCGAAAGCGATTTGTTAACTTCTTCGGAAGGAAAAAAAAAAGGATTGGGGAGAAGTAAACTGATGATATTGCAGCCTTCTGCAAGTCTGCAGGAGCAATGGAACGGAGCTTGTGTTCTGCAAGAATAAATATGCCCCCAGATGGACTGTGAGCAACAGAACAAAGGCTGGCTGTCTTTCGCATGGCTGTTTTTTACCTGGAGCAATGGATTAAAACCTATTATCTTGTCTTCAGTTACATTGCTCCTTTGCTCTTTAATCACAGAGACTAATTAATCTAAACATTTATCAATAGCTTATGTAAATCTGGTTTCGTTTTAGACTATTTTATTATTTTCAAATAGCCTGACCAAAGCCTGTCTGTGTTGCAAATGAGCACATACAATAATATTTTTAAAAAAAACAAAAAACAACAACCCCAAAACAAAGCCTAGGAATGCATTCAGAGCAATACCAAAGCTCATCCATCCATTATGTTAGTTTTTTCCATTAAGGATCACTGGCTAATGGATTTCTGATGTAGATGGAAGTTTTTGTGCCACAGAGATATAGCTGTGACAGATGAGGTCACAATAGCTTTAACTAATAGTCTTTCAAGCCTGAAGAGTTTGCTTTCATGGCTCCTGCTGAAGCATTTCTAGGCAATCAATGATATTTTGTGCAGCCAAATTTTCTCTTCAGCACAACACACGGTTATTTTTGTTCCTCAGTTAAGCACTGAGGCCTTAGCAAACTTAGTTCATCGATGGAAATATAAATCATATTAATTAAGGGGTGACAGAGGGAAGAAGGCAGACGTGAGAAGCAGAAGAAAGCAAAGGAACCATGAACGGGAGGAAAATAACTGCACATGCATGAGAGTTTGCGCAGGGCTGTGTTGCAGTTGTCGTGCATCCACTTGTGTGACACATTGAGAAAACTGCTGCACAACTGGAAGAAAAGCTTTGGATTTAATGTGAATGGATATTATTCTGATAGCTTTGGATTTGTAGAGAAATCGGAATTATGGGATTTAGTTTGGATTTAGTTTCACTTTCCTTGCACAACACTCTTCGGTGAACAGACACTTTACACATAAAAAAGTACACCTTTTGGATCCAAGCTAGGATCCTGAAAGGAATCTAAAGACACAATCCTATGACCATCTACCCAGAAGTAAGTCCCACTGAGTTCAATGGAACTTACTGCCAGGTAAGTATGCATAGGATTGCAGCCTTAAACGACTTAAGGCTTTGAAGGTCCTGGTGAAGGTAATCTTTTATGGATGCTTTGCTAATCTACGCTTACCAGATCACCGACCGGGATGGAGCTGCTTGCCCTTAAGGGGCGAGGCACGGGAGGGGGCCAGAACAACATCGTTCTGGCCCCCTCCTGCGCCCCGCCCCTTAAGGGCAAGCAGCTCCGTCCCGGTCGGCGATCTGGTAAGCGTATGCTAATCTGAAAGTAATTTTGAAACACATTAAAAAAGGAACTTACTGTCCCTCTGGACTCCTCCTAGAACTGTTTTATAGAACCAAGTGTATGAGGGGCAATAAAACATTGCAGCAAAACATTTTAAAAGTGCCAAAGCTTCATGCAAGTAAAATTCTTTTTCTTTTTGGTCCTTTGGTTTACCATGTTGACAAGAAAGTAGCTTCAGTCTTGTCTAAAACATGGACAAAACGCTGTATGAAGGAAAACAATTACTCTACAACTTAGTTTACTTTCAAGCTAGGTTTTCCTACAACAAAGTTAAACTACTCAGTTGTCTCTCTCTCTCTCTCTCTCTCTCTCTCTCTCTCTCTCTCTCTCTCTCACACACACACACACACACACACACACACACACACACACACACACACGAAGACAGGACTGGATCCTAATGTATCCACATTTATTCTATAGATCAGATTATTTGGATGAATGAATCCAATTATTATTATTCATGCCTACCACTCTTTCCATCTTTATTTTTCTGCCACTTGTAGAAATATTGTTGAAAAGCTTTTTGAAAAGCTGTAAAGGAACTTTCATGGTCAGTATTAGCATACAAAATTAAACAATGTGGGTGGGGCAGGTGTGAATGATAGATATTTATTCACAATATTGATATCATACACTTTATAATCCCAAAAGGACCACCAAGGCAGTTTTCATAATTTAAAGCAAACAGTAAAACAGTTAAAATAATCAGAAAATTGCAAGAATGGAGGCCTAAATACGTGAAGGAAGATCAACCAAGAACCAATGCCAGAAAGAATAAAAATTACTAGTCTGCTAACAAAAAATGAATGGGTTTTTACTGCCCTTTGCAACATGGGCAGTGACTGGGCCACCTGGGTTTCTGTGGGGGAGTTCCACAACCTTGACACCACCACCCAGCTCCTTTCCAGTCTCATCAGGTTACATGGAAAGCTAAATGGAGGGACATACCATCCAGGCAAAAGAACTACAGCCAGGACAGCATGCCCCTCCCTCCTCCCTCCTTCCCTTCCTTCCCAGATCATCCACCATTGCCACCACATCCCCAAGTGCCCTGCTCTGGCTAGCCCAGGGAATCATTGCTGCTATTCAAGCTGACCCCTATTGGGCACAGGCTCACCCTAAATCTCCCCAGGTATTACTGGGCACTATGTACACAAACACACAGCCACTCTATAAAGGCAAAAACAGAGAGGTGTTTCTGAAAACCTAAGAAAGATTTATTTATTTTATTTATTTACAATATTTCTATTCCGCCTTTCTCCCCGAAGGGACCCAAGGCGGCTTACAACAGAGAAAAATACATTACCCAAAAAAACACACATACATAAGTAGTTAGTTTCAAAACAATAAAAAAACAGTTAACAAAAACTAATAAAAACAACATCTAAAAATTGATTAAAAAAATTATTACAATTAAAATAAATCATAAAAACAGCAGCGCCCCACCTGTACCAGCAGAATGTTAAAAAAGGCAAGGACTTAGAAGGCTTCTTTGAACAAGAAGGTTTTTAGGCCTTGCCGGCATACACGTCACTGGAGCGTGGGGGGGGGACCGCTGTGGGGTGACACGCGCAAAGGATGACGGGAAAGGGGAAAGGCCACGGAGCGTCGGCCCCGGGCGGCGGTGCGCCCGCCCCGGGTG
This sequence comes from Plestiodon gilberti rubricaudatus, assembly GCA_026170595.1. NCBI lineage: Eukaryota > Metazoa > Chordata > Lepidosauria > Squamata > Scincidae > Plestiodon > Plestiodon gilberti. The sequence goes on along the minus strand of JANXHW010000003.1, from coordinate 178,604,265 downwards.
GCGGCGGACGGCCTTCTGATGAGGCCCAATGCAGCGCCACGTCATTTATAAGGTTTTTCGTGCCTGTGCAGAAAGTTTCTGAGGGGCAAAGGGCAGCCCTTGCCCTTAGAAACGTGCGCATGCGCGAAAACCTTATAAATGACGTGGCGCCACATTGGGCCTCATCAGAAGGCCCAGGATAGCCGGCTGGGAAGGAAGTCGCTGGGGCTGCGGGGGTAAGACTTTCTTCGGCGGCGCAGAAAATTTTCAGGTATGTGGAGAGTCAGGTGGTCATTAGGGCGGCGAGCGCGCCCTCGCTTTAGGGCGACGCGTGCCCTAGTGATGCCACTGCTCGCCGAAAAGTATCCAAGGAGGGAGCAGTTCGTAAGTCAAAGGGGAGGGAATTCCATAAGGTTGGTGCCACTACTGAGAAGGCCCTATTTCTGGTCGCCGCCCCTCGCACCTCCCTGGGGGACGGTACCCGCAAAAGGGTCTTATCTGATGATCTAAGGAGACGAGCCGGACTATATAGAAGTAGGCAGTCTCTCAAATATCCTGGCCCCAAGCCGTATAGGGCTTTAAAGGTCAAAACCAGCACTTTGAATTGGATCCGGAAACGAATTGGCAGCCAGTGCAGCCGTCGGAGGAGCGGCCCGACAGAGTCGAACCGCCTACCTCTAGAAGGCCGCCGCATTCTGCACTAATTGCAGTTTCCGAACCGTCTTCAATGGCAGCCCCACGTACAGCGCATTACAATAATCTAGTCATGATGTCACCATGGCATGGATCACCATGGTCAGGTCTGCGCAATCCAAGTACGGTCGCAGCTGGAGCAACAGCCGAAGTACAGATGTTACTGTACTGCTACTTTTGGATTATTACTTTTTTTTCTAATGGACCAGCACAACTGCCTGCAACTTCTGAATATTGTATTTTGTTGCATAATCACTACATCATTCCCGCTTCTCCCTCTCACAAAACACCAGAACCAGAGGACATACGTTAAAATTGAGTGGAGGGAGAGTTAGAATGGACAAAATAAAATATTTTTTTACCCAGCATGTAATTCATATGTGTAACTCCTCGCCACAGGATGTGGTGATGGCACCTGGCCTAGATGCCTTTAAAAAGGGTTTGGATTCATGGAGGAAAGGACCACCACAGGTTACAAGCCATAAGCAACCTCCAGGCTTTGGAAGTAGGTTTTCTCTGTGCCAGGTGCAAGGGAGTGACAGTAGGAAACAGGTTATCTTGTTGGCTGTGTGCTCCCTGAAGCATCTGGTGGGGCCACTGTGTGATACAGGAAGCTGGACGAGATGGGCCTTTGGCCTGATCCAGCAAGGCTCTTCTTATGTTCTTTTGTTCTTATGTTAACTGCTTCTAACAGTCTATGTTGACAAACATATGATGTCACCAGCCACTCGGCATGATCTGCTGGTTGGAGGTACATTTCAGAATGCTAATGCACCAATATATGACTGACACCTTTAATTTTGGCTACTGCTGATTACTTAATTTAGCAATCAAAATATTCAGATTTAATTCTGTTATAAATTATTCTGTATTTGTAAACCTAATTATTAATGTTAGAAAATATTGACTCATATTAAGTATTCAGGCTGGCAATGAAATAAACCGTGGGAACAATCCACTGTTAAGATTTTAAAAGCCCATTCATTGCAATAGGAGATGCATCAAGTGTTAGCCATCTTAAAGTATTCTGTCACACAGAGGGCTTGCTTTCAGTGGTTCCTCAGGGTAGGATTTATTTATTTATTTATTTAAAAAAATTATATCCCGCCTTATCCTATGCCGAGGCAAATGCCCAAGGCGGCTTAGATTAGAATCATTGGGTTGAAATACAGGGATGTAGACTGAGGCTAGACATGAAAAAGAATTTTTGAACTACAAAAGTTGCCTGAACTGGAAAAGCCTGCCCAGTGCAGTCGTGGGCTTGATCTCATTGGAGATTTTCAAGCAGATGCTGTCTGACCATCTGTCAAGGATGCTGCAGTCACCTGTGCTGATCAGGGGGTTGGATGTTGCATGTTGTCCACTTAAGTGCCTCCCTCTTTGCTGCCTCAGGATAGGGCCTGTTTGGACCAGTACTACTCATGAGGGAGGACTTGTTCAGGAGGTTTAAACCACAGGTTAAGCTGAACAACTGAGGGTCCAAGTGATGATGCATGCTGGGGGAATGGAGTGCAAAGCCACATCATCTTGCTTTTCCATATGCAATCAATGGGCCGTCAGTCAGACAGTTCATCTGAGTGGACCATGATGTTATTCTAAGGGGACTTCTGGTTAAAAAAAAATGGCAGCCACCACTAAATGGAGACATTTATTTTGATAGAACTCCTCATAAGTGCTCTCAGCACTGTTCTGAAACAACCCATTCACCAGACACACATGTATCGAGTATTATAAATGTGCTCCGAAATATTTATTGAAACCTTTTCGCATGCCATTTAGTGAACTGTAGGCTAAAATAATTCTATGCTTACCATCCTTTACTTTCTAGCATTTATGGAAAGCAAATGAACTTTATTTGAGAGATTTTCAAGGCTGCTTTTCCCAACTATATTCCTGTGTATTTAATTTGCAGCCACTCAGCTTTGGTGGTGTTAATTTGTGAGGGGGTGTTAAATTGACACAGGTGCTAGTTTCATTCCACTACACCTGCTGTGCCCTCTCAATAGGTTACTCAGTTAATTGCTCTGTTGCTCACTGCTTTCGTTGAGCAACCGCTGTAAAACTGTGTGCTTTTCCCACATTGCAACTTACTTGCACTCCATTCTTGGAACACGGAAATATTTGAAACTTACTTGCAAGTAATGAAAGTCGCCTATTCAAGACTCCTTAATAAGGGTTGGTTGCTCTTTACCATCTGTTGCCATACTCACAATCAAGGCAGTCCGAGGGTGGTAATTAGCAATGGGCATCCCATTTGTCCTCAGTTCAATTTGAAATTCAGCTGGCAAACAGGACTACTGTCCAAAATATACTTAAAATATATACAGTATAAAGAAAAGCTCAACTAGCCCTATGCTCAGTTTGGAGTCTGTCACATTTTTTATTGCATCCCTGGGAGTGTGTTATGGTCTGCATATCTAATCTATTCCATCAGCCCCTTCTGGGAGCCCCCAGTCACACATGAACTCAAACCCATTTACCTTGAAAATGGTGACAGGCCAGAGAAATCTCTCTCCCTATCTCATCTGCTCTTCTCCTCTTCATCCTTTCTCCCTTCTTCCTGACATTCAGAGAACTGCTATATAACTGTGGTGGGAAATTTGACACTGGATCAGGCATCAGGCAACCTGCGAAGATTATATTCCCCAGCATTCCTTGTTCCCCAACAGTAAATACTGGGAAGGTAGCATTAGAAGAAGCCAGAGATTTTCCTTTTTCCTTCCTTTCACTGTTGTCACAGTCACTCCAGCCAATGAGGTTAGTGGTTGGAAGTGGCATGGCGCTATTCCTCTCTAGCTTGGATAGCTGTCAAAGGTGGAGAAGAACTATGGGAAGGAGGTCAACCAAGGACTTTCTGTATGCAAGGCATGTGCTCTGTGACTGAGCCATGGCCCTCACACTGAATAATTCAATATTTTATTGTATCATCAGGTACAACCTTGCCAAAGTGAAGCACTTCATCTGATTGGATTTGATGGGAGAGTTGAGCATCAACGGGATTTAGAGGTATTTCATTTGTTTGGATTGTGACTAAAGTTGCCTTTCTATTCTGTTACCCTCTATCTACAATGCTGCTATAGTAAACATCTTCATTTCTTTTCCTAAGAGAGATTGGTCACCCCCAGATGACATGTTATACTACTGATGAGCATGCAAGCGACTTTACTGGCACTATTCTGTTTATAACTTCTATGTTTTGCTTACTTATTTTCTAAGATGCCATTCCAAAAATTGCTGCAACGTGAGCACTTAGATCTGTCGGTTAATGCGACCTGTCTCTCTCTACCTAGTGCAGTTCATGATAAATATAAGATAGCTCTGCAGTGATGACAAGCATTTGTTTTCTTCCCCTTGTAATACATTTGCACTGCATAGCACAGATATAATTTTCCGGCTGTGCTGCTCGAGTTCTCAGATATTATCTCTACAGGAAATAATAGCAAGCAGATAAAGTTATTAGGCGTTCTGCATAATAACAATAAAGGTGCGTCGCCACAGAAAGTTATATAAAAATTATAAACTCACATAAGAATAATGTTTCGAGCTAAACATTTTCATCTACCATGACTTAGCTAATGAGTGATACCTGTCCACATTGAGAAAAGGTTAAGTTCAGGGCAGGCCCATCCACTTGAACTGCTAGCAGTGTACCCAAAAAATCTGCCATTTGTTCAAGCTCTCTGGCTTACGTTTACCCTGGACTGAAAGAGTTCATTGTTGACAGGCTTATATCCATGAAAATTATGCATTTCCTCATATCAACATTCTTACACTGTTCTTAATAGTTATGGGTTTGTCATAAAGCTATGTCTGATCAGGGTCTAAGAGTTGACAAAAGTGTTAGAATGTTCCATAGTGGTCAGTAGTTGCTTATGGGAGATATCATTTTTGTGTGTTCAAGGTATACGTCAGTGGCGTCGCTCGAGGTGGGGCGGAACGGTAAGTTCCGCACTGTGCTAACTTCCATGTACTCTCTTGCACGAGGCGGCCCCACCCCCTTGCCATTGGAGGCATTCAGTGTGGCGAAGGCAATGCGCAGTAGACTCTCTGCGCATTGCCTTCGCTGCACTGAATGGCTCTGACAGCGAGGGGACGGGGCTGCCTCATGCCGGAGAGTACACGGAGGATAGCACAGTGCGGAACTTACCATTCCGCCCCACCTCGAGCGACGCCCACTGGTATACATCTAATAGGTCTGTTTTTGTGGTCTTAATTTTCTAGGTTTAGGTATGTAAAACTTAAATACTTGGGTCTGAATATAGGCCTACAATATAGTATAAACCTGAAATGTGATGTTACGTGCTTGTTGCAATGTATTGACGTGTGTATTTGACAAGACTAGAGTAGATTACCCTTAGGCACGGGGCCCAACTGGGAGCAGTTGATTCAATTGGCTTAAAGTTGGCCCTGCTGACAAGGGAGGCTGCACACCCAGTGTCTGCCTGCCACTCATCTCCAGCCCACCGCCCATCGGTTGGCTCTCCTATCTTCACCTCAGTTGGCTCTCCTATCGTCTTCCCACTTGCTGAGAGTGAGCAGGATGAAGATTGGGCCAGCGGCATCCAGATTCTAGTGCTTCTGAAGGAAGAAGGAAAAAGAAGCTGCCACCCCCTTGCTCTCTTCCCTCACACTTATTGGGGGGGGAGCAGCTGGAGGGAAAGGGGAGAGAGGAACAATGGTCCACCCCTTTACTTTGAGATCCAGTGTTGCCTCCTTCCTCTGTTCCCAGCAAGCTCTGCATTTCCTGTTTATGTTAAATAGGACGGTGTGGAGGAAGGAGGTGGCACTGGAGTTCAAGGCAAGGGGGTGTTTCACTGAGGAGAGAGATGTGGAGGCAGTGGCAGCAGCAGTGGGGTTTGCGCATGCTTTGGTTTTTCATTGAATTTGTGTGCAGCTTCAGGCAGCACTGAACCTGCTTGCCATACTCCTGTTATTACATTTGATTCATCTGTCAGTGAAGTGGTTAAAAGGCAGGTGATTAAACAACAAACATGATTGTTTGATTGGCTGCCAGCCCTAACTAGCTGCCCACTGCTAATATCAAGGTTTGTCCAAATTGGAGAAAGATTCAAGAAGTTTCACACAGGTTTTAATCCTGCAGAGCCTCTACTTTTTGTGAAATGCTTTTTCCTCTTTTTTAAGAACTTATCTGATTCATGTTTAATACCTTTGCATTTTAGGGATGATATTACCTGAAGGTCATCTAATTAACCTCTCTCCTTTTTTTCCCACCGCCTTTGTCTTGAAGCTGACTTAATTAATACACAATAAAATGGCCCTCTGCCCTTACAATTATAAGAATACTGCAGAGCCCTTCGGCAACTCCAGCCACAATCTCCACAATCTAACAGTCCCTGATACATAGAACTTCACTTATTTTGATATGTGTTTGAGAGCTATTCAAAAATTCTTACACAATCACAGTGATAGAGCAAACCTGAAGTTTCCCCACTAATCATCATGCATACAGTCATACAAAATCCAACCAGCATCACATTCTGTGGATTTATTGGTTCCTTTGCAACATTGACAACACAATCCTACGGATTGCCTTGGCGACATCGTGAATGTGCCGTAAAGCACATTTGCAATGACTTATGAGCAAGGAAGGCCGGCGCAGAGGCTGGTCTCCCTTTCTCCAACGATGGAGCACCTCTGGGGCCAACGGTGACCCCAGGTAGGGATCTAGCGGGCGCGGGCACGTTTTGCTGGGTGAGGGAGGGGGTCCATTGGCCCAGCCATCCCAGGAGGGGGTGGGGGGTGGCCTCGGCCATATCCCGTCCCCCGCCGGGCACCTGGGTCGTTACACGGCCTCCTCCGACTTCCACCAGCGATTTTGCTGGCGGAAATCCAAGGAGGCCGATCGGGCCTGTCCCAATTTACACTCGGGGAAGGGGACAAGTGTCCCCTTCCCCGAGTAGACCACCGGCCTAGTAGCAGCCTGGCCGTCAGCGCACAGGATCCGGCGGACCAGATCCTTAGGCAGGATTGTGCTCTCTGTCTGTCTGTCTGTCTGTCTGTCTGTCTCTCTCTCTCTCTCTCTCTCTCTCTCTCACACACACACACACACACTCATTTCTATGGGCCAGCACCTACTACAGATGCTACTGGTTGATATATCATCGTCAATTTTGTTTTTCAGTCATGTTCTGTCTCTGCAACATTCTCAAGAACTGCCAGCCTGCTACTGGCTTTGCCAGGAGTTAGGGCAGGCTACCTTACTCTGCTTAAGCTGACACTTCTCTTTACATATACAGTAGTGTTTGCATTATTCATAAGTTCATAACAGAAGGTATAGAAGATTGATTACAATGGCATTTTTCTGGCACACAGATGCCATGTAACTGTGTGTGTCTGAAAAGCAAAAAGCTATAGCCAAATTCAATTAGGAGAAGAGTTGATTCCAGTCAACCAAAAAAACCCAACAACCCCGCAGGAAGTTTTATTAAGAAATTAGGTGAGATCAAACTTAGACCAAAAACTGAAATTGTACTACACCCTCCTTTGAGAACTATTATGTGTATCTGCCATAGAGAAATGGTCACATAAAAGAAGTATGCCAGATATAACAGAGTTCAGAATTAACATATTGCCGGGAAACTCTGTCGTTTAAAGACTTTATTTCAAAGATAAAACACGGTGTTAAGAAACTTTACGTTTTTCCACAAACATTTGTGGTATTCTCAGAAGTAAGGATGCTTCTTACTTCATACTTCTTAGGATGCCACAAATGTCTGTGGGGAAACGTAAAGTTTCTAAACACCGTGTTTTATCTTTGAAATAAAGTCTTTAAACGACGGAATTTCCCAGAAATATGTTAATTCTGAACTCTGAAATCTGGTGTGACAACTTGCGAACATATTAATATAGAATAAGTTGTTTGCTGATGCTAATTTAAACTTATATACAGTTCAAGTGCTAGAACCAAAATGAGCAACTCAGATCTATTTTTAGATGTAATATTCTAATGAGAATCAAATTAATATTTTATTCTATTTTAATCTTGAACTTGGTCCAGTGACTAAAATGCTAGGTAGAGATCCGGGTACCATATCAGTCTCATTCGTAGACTATTCTCACTCAGCCTGACTATTCTGGCAGTCCTATGTGTTTGCAGATCCAAGACAGCCTCTTGCCATTTGTGTGAGCATAAAATAGCTCTCGCTTGAAACTTTACACACGAAAGTTATCTACGATCTATACATTGTTGCAATCTAGATTTAAAAAACCCTTACATTCTATAAGAAGATATGTCAGATTTAAAATCCGTGTCAGTTCATTTTGACAATGATGTTGCTTGAATAAACTTTGGGGGAAAAGAGGAAAGCACATAAATAAAGTGATTGCTGTAACAGTGTGGGAAAATGCACAGAAACATCCTGGAACCATTGCAGATTTCCAGTGACCAGTCTGGAAACACTCGATACTATATAAACAGTATGTGGAAACTAGGCAGGTGTCCTGGAAATCCATGAAGCTGTTTTGATATTTCCAAGGAAAAGTGGGATATAAGTAAAATAGAAATAAATTTTGTTAACAGTAGGAGGAGTGTATTAATGATATCTATAAGCCAGTTGGCCCTCTGATGGATGTGCCGTGGACACCAGCACAAATCTGCCAGTGGCATTGCGGCACCCGAGACATCACCACTGGAAGTGACATAGCCACCCAGGTGCAGTATGGGCGGGCCAAACGTTCGCACCGCCACCCGTCTGCAGTTCACACCACCGCTGCTCCCGATCCCACAGCCCATATGGTGGGGTTGTTGGCCCCGCCGCTTGTTGCCACAGGCCCCCATCCCAGGCAACGCTTCTGGCAAGGCCTAATGGGGAGGAGATTGGGTCATATGGAAGGGCAAGGAGGAGTCAACGTACACCATTTCCTAACCTCCCTTCAGAGAGTGGATGGAAATCAGAGGTCTAACATTCAGAGAACAAGGAACTCTATGTAGCTGTCCCTTTTTGCATGTGGGTATGGGGGATGGGAGGTACTCTGGGGAGGAGCTGGTGTAGGAAGGAGTAAACACATAGGGAAGGGGAAAACACCAGAAAATTGCACCTCTCACCACACCTTGCCTCAACCACTTTCCTACATAGACACACCAATCCCCTGTACAGTGGACTCTTCTTTTCCGTGGACTTGACTTACCACGGATCCCAGATCCCTGAGGTCCACTTTAAAATGCTGTGAAAAGGAGAAAAAGCCATTTTTTTTTTTTACAATGGAGGCCTGGAGGAGGCCAGGTCTACCCATAGACTTGACTTCCGCCAGTTGACCTGGCCTCTGCCTGGCCTCCATTGCAATGCATTCTGGGGCAACCTTGGGAGGGGGGAGTCACACAACCTGGAAGAGGCTTCCAGAGCGTGATTTCAGCATGTTTAAAGCAAGAACATGCAGCAGATTCACTCTAAAAGGTTAAAAACAAAAGATTTTTCGCCATTTTTCTTTTTTTCACAGCCTTTTAAAGTGAACTCCAGGATACGCGATCCTTGCTGTGTGTGTGTGTGTATGTGTGTGCACTCACGCACGCGCGCATGTGTAGATTGGAATGGATCCCCTGTGGATAGCAAGGGCCAACTGTATATAATCTCCTGCCAGGGAGACTACAGCTCAGGTGATAAGACATGCAGCACAGGACATGCAGCACAGGACTGCTTTGGCTTCTCAAAGGATACCATTGGGAACAGGAACTCTGATAAACAGGTACTTGTGTACACAGGGAGCACTTTACACAAACAACACACTGGGGCCTTTCTGGGAGAGCCTGCCCCAGCACAGCATTGCCTGGCCTCTGATGTTTCTCCTCCACCCTCAAGCTGGATGGGCTTAGGATATGGCGGTTGGTGCCCCATTGATGTAGGGTCCAACTAAGATTGGGCTGTAACTCTGGCTTCAAGGATCAGTCAGGTGAGCCCTTTGATGGGCTTTAAAAGGGGATTGGACAGATTTATGGAGGAAAATTCCATCACTGCTTACAAGCCATGATGGAGATAAGCAACCTCCTGGTTGTAGGAGTAGGTTTTCTCTGTGCCAGGTGAAAGGGAGTGGCGGCAGGACACAGGTATCTTGTTGTCTTGTGCTCCCTGAGGCATCTGGTGGGGCCACTGTGTGATACAGGAAGCTGGACTAGATGGGCCTTTGGCCTGATCCAGCAGGGCTCTTCTTACGTTCTTATGGGCACAAGCTCTTTGGCTTATATCCCACCTGGCCAAACTCTGATGCTGCTCCTATATTTTACAAATACAATGCCAAGGCCCCTTCGGATGTGCATAACTAGTTGCCCGGTTCTTTGGATTCTGGCCTTAGACATTTCAGAATGGAAAGAAAAGTTTCTAAAGTGGTAGAAAGTTTATTCCACAGACTCAAAAGTGTAGGAGCAAACGCACCCCTTCCCATGTCTTTTGAATTTCATTATTGCAGGTACAGGAGGTTTGTAATAATGCCTGTACAACATTTGATGAGGTGTTATTAAGTAATTTGTAACAAGAGGTATACTTTATACATTCAGTTAATCCAACATGAATTATACTTAACAAGACTCATTAATGTGATTTTGCCCAATTCTGGGCAGGAAGTAATACTGAGCTGCACACCTTTCAGCCTCTCAAAGCCATCAGCTTTATTTCACTGAAAGTAACCTATGTGCGTTTTCACTCACCAAATTAGAAGCACAGCGAATGTAGCACTCTTTCCTTTAACTTCAGCAGGGGGTATCCTGGTTCTATGCATTGTCAGAACAAAGTTAAAAAGTGCATTACTAATAGGGCTATTATTCTCACATTGAACTCTGGCTCGGTAAAAAAACTGCACAGTTCACGAAACTGGGGAAAAGAAATACGAAAAACTGTGAAGTTAGAGAAAAATGAGGAGAACATGGTGGAGCTACATCTACTGATTCAGACTGTTGGTCCATCTCGCTCAGGTTATCTACGTTGGCTCTCTACCACTTCAGACAATGGTCTTACCCGGACCTATTTGGATATGCCAGGGACTGAAACTGGGACCAGCAGCAGACCAGACCTCTGCTTCTTTGGGCAGACAGGCTGGCCCTAGTCGCTTCTATACCAGGCTTCCACCTACCAGCTGGATTTGCATCTTGCTTTTATCCTGACTTCTTTTCTTTCCAATCACTTGTCTTGTGGAGCTGAACACATAGTAATGGGACTATATGCTATGATAAACAAACACATAAAAAAAACATGGTTTAAGATGAGTGTTAAAAGGGTACAATCCTATACACCAGGAGTTCTCAACTCCTTCCAAGCTGAGTACCACCTCCGGCACCACTCTCCTGCTGCATACCACCAGAGGTGACTGGAGATTACATCATTGCCAGTTACTTCCAGGTTTTCAGAGGCCAGAAAACACAGGGAGGAAGCTCTGGGCGGGTGGGATGGCCCTTCACAGCATTCCCAAGGGCTCGGCCAAAGACAGGAGCCTCTCGGGAGCAAAAACACACTGCCGAAAGCGCCGTATCAAAGTGAGGTTCCAGTGATCCAGCAGTCCGAGTACCACCAGCAGTCAGCCAAAGTACCACCGGTGGTACTAGTACCACTGGTTGAGAACCCCTGCTATACACCCTTACCTGGAAATAAGTCCTATTAAACTCAATGGAGCTTCCTTCTGAGTAGATATGCATAGGATTACACTGTAAAACTTCAAAATGCATGGATGTTAATTTAAGGGGCACCCTGTAACTTCCATGCCAGAAACACACCTTAGTTAAAACTTTAGTTCTGTCATGACTATTATGCTCACTTACAAATTATGTTCTATGCAGCCACACTTTGAGTGGTCTTTCAGCTTGACATTGGGCTGGGGAATGAATCATGGCAGAGATTCTAAACGTGCAGTTTTCCCAATCACTTGCTATAGATTACCCAATCAATTTCTGTCTGGCAGATCTGTACAAGGCACAGTGCCCCATTCCAACAGCAATAAGTGCATTTAGTATGCATTTAATGACCACATTCAGTCTCTAATTAATGTACCAAATGACTGCTTTCATGGGGGAAACAATTTTACAGGACCACAGCATATATTCAGAATGAGCACCCAACTCAGAGCATCCCTGGTGGAAGCTGGTGGATAGTTTGCTTTTCTATGTGCAGGTTACTATAAGTCACGGCCCAACAGGATGAATTTTGGATTGTACTAATTGTAATTTTGTGACCAGCATTGTCTGTTGGATGGTCAATAGTATTTGTTTCCATTGGTTTGCGTGAATATCACCAATACACTTCTAACTCAACCTCTCCCTATTTTTCTTTAGGAGTTGTAGCCATCATCTATAACATTTATGGTAAATCAGAACTGTGTGAGGTTGCTTTGAAGTGTTTTGCAATAATTCCAGCTCTGACGAAGTCTCTGAAATTGTACAAGCATCAGAGCCAAGTTTTGTTATTAATAGATGGCTAAGTTGCAAGTATTGCCATTTTTCCTAGGATGGCAAGCAAGGGCTATTGGTCTGTAATGCTACAAGGCTTTTCCATGGTACTATCATTATTAGAAATAACCTTTAAACATTTGTTTGTCTTGTCATGCCCAGTTTTTCCAAGGAAAGACTTTTCCTCCCAGTTTTAATATTGCATTGTCCCACAGTTGCTCCATAGATGGCAGATATTTATATATCTTTTTGAGTTGCCTCCTCTTTCCATTTCTCCCTTGCAGTCTCTATTGTGGATGAAAAACTATGGGGTTCCTTTTGAAAAGTCAAGGCTAGAGTGGATGGTCCTTTCAATGGAGATACTAATTGTTGTTCTCAGCTGGAAACTTTACTTTCATTGAGTGGGCAGAGCTGTGGCTTTTGCCCTCAATGAGGACAGACCTTTGTGGAGAGCAAGGTAATTGTTGCTGCAATGCTTATTGCCCAGGTACCTCACCACAAAGCACACGAGACAAGGTGACTTGGAATAAAACGGGCCATGTGTATTGATTATAACAATTGATTACTGCAGCGGGTCCTAATTAGACAGACGTCTCCCACCTTAAGTGCTGACACTTACTCTGGAGGTGACAGCTACCCTGTCAAGTTCCCCTTGGGCGACACCACCCTGGCTCCAACCTGCAGTTGCCTCTTGGCAACCCCAGCTTTTCACCGCCAACCCCTGGAAAAAGAAGCAAGGAAGCCGAATTGCTCTGGCTACTCCAAGCTTCACAGACTTTGAGACAGGTCTTGCAGTTCAAGCCTGAAGGATCAGCAGCCTGCATCCCCTAGCCAGACAGCCTCTTGAGACCAGTTCTGGTTGTCCAAATGACTCTCCCTTACCTCAGGGTGAACACCAAATCCCTAATCCTACTTCCTGTCCTGCACTATATGTCCCAGTTGTGGCTACCCTGCTAAATCCACCTGAAGGAAAGGCTGGGGTAGGCGAAGAAACGCCATGCCAATGGCCAGTTAGGTGTGAAGCAAAAATTCACACCTCGGCCCCTGAACCGACTCAGATCTGACTCGGCCCCTGAACAGTGACCAGATAATCTCAGATAGTACCACTAGGCGGGCAGGCTGGGTGATGAGCAATATCAGCCTTGGAATACTGGGGACAGAGGCCACATGCTGAACACACCTGTCTGGCCCTTCCTCCAGCTGTCTTGTGCAGGGTGAGGACTGGGCAAAAGATACATCCAACAATGGGGGGGGGGGGTTGACATTTTTCTGCAGAGTGTTCTTTCATCTATGTCCTAAAACAAGTTGTTGCGAATACATGCCTCAATGTCACATCTGTTAAGTTTGGAACAGGATATAGGATATCACCTTGGCAATACTGGGACAAGCAGAAAATCAGCTCCTCTGTGCAACGGAAGCAATAAGAGCAGCTGCCCAGGCTTCACATTCAGAGGAGGTGCCTTGAGAAGTGAAGGATGACCCACTGCTTCCAGAGCGTTACATGGAGCTCAGTTGCCTGAGGAACAGCAGCTTTGCAAACTGCCTTCAAGGCTTCATGTGGTGGCCAGCAGCTGCTTCCACTGCAAGAACACCATCAACATATGTTGAGACGAAGCTCTTTTGGATGACTTGGTGGCAGCAGGAGGAGTGATGTGACAAACTATTGCACATATGCCTGGCACTACATTGCTACAATAGAGACAATTTCTGTAAATGTTATAGCACTGTATACATTCAATACATGGATGTATTCTCATTTTGTCTTATCATGACTTTGGCGTGCTTACCAGGGCCAAGATGCCCTGGTGCTTACTTCTGTACTTCCAGGCTCTGTATATTCAGTTAGCTTGCCAGCCGCTGGGGCCAATTATTCACCCATCATTTTGCGTGAAATTGTCATAAGCATCCAGAGCACACAGGATAGACGACTATAAAGATAACAATCATTAAATTGCAGCACTGCTGCTATTGAATACATAAGAACAGCAGCACCCATCAGACTTCTTGATTTGCACCCATCAGCAAATCAACTGAGAGTGGAGAAAAAGATGAGTATATGTAGCTGAGACCTGTCTCCGGTTACTGGTGCATCTGGCCTAAGCCTGTTTGTGTTTCTGAGGATATAATAAATGCTCCATCACTCACTCTGCTGCATAGTTGAAACTGTTTTCTCCAATTCTTCACATGGCCTGTCTCATCCTGAGGCCTTCTGGGACTGCCTCTTAAAAGAGGTAGTACACAGCACTTGACATCTTAGTTCTAGAGACTGAAAGATTGAAAGGTGCGACAAGGCTAGAAACATACAGAAGGTTTATAGTAGGGCACCATTTAGTTTTGTACTTGCAAAAACTGGCATACTTTTGTGCTTGCAAAAGCTGTGTAGCATTGCATTATATCTATCTACCCTTGAAAATCATGTAGCTGCACTAGAGGGGGTTTAGTTCCAATGACTTCTGAATAACTAAATTTGTTTGTTGGGCTGCTGGTCTTCCACTCTGTAGGAAATTGGGTGAACTGGCAGCACAAAAAGGTGTTTCATTATCTGCTCGGAAACTATCTTGCACTGAAATATAATAGCAACCGTGCTTTAAAGCTGCTAATGCAGTGCCAATTGTTCTCTGTCTAGAGACACAGAAAAAAAAAGCTTTTTATAAAAAGTTGTTAAGATTCTCAAAGCATACATCATTCTCATAATGCAAGTGTCTGAAACTGAATGTACTTAATGTATTCCAGAGAAACTTATGGAGTAATGGTGCCCTCACTTATAAAGAACAATTGGGCAGCTCCACTTGGCAAAGACTAGGCCAGCGGGTGGCGCAGTGGGTTAAACTGCTGATGAGCTATCGATTGAAAGGTCAGCAGTTCGAATCCGCGACGGGGTGAGCTCTCGTTGCTTGGCCAGCTCCTGCCAACCCGCGTCCAGAGAACAGACAGCGAATGCAGTTGTACATCCCCTATAGATTGACATGAGATTAAATAAACGGAAACCTGAGAGGAGGGAGGGAAAACTCATCAAGCTGTATCTGGGAGCTTTTTTATTTCTAGATGGTGTACATTTCTGTCAGGTCTTATATCATCGTTGCACCACAGTGATCCTTTGAAGTGACGGTGTCGGTCTTTTCAAGAGAAATCACATCTACAAGACTGGTTGGTGTTTTGCTGCCTCCAGCGCTCAGAGACTGACCCAGGCCGGTGGCATTCGAGTTAATCATTTCACTTGTCTGTGAAGGAGAAGGGGGAAGCTGTTGTGAAGAGGAAGAATGTCTCACCTGGCCATCAAGGCAACAGTTAGATGTTTTCCGAAGCAAATTAGATCTTGTCAAAACTCTCTTCCAAGAGACTCTACCCGTCTTTAATTTGTTGCTCTGTGGGCCTCTCTCACCCAAACTGCCCCACAACTGGTGTTTTCTCAAGTGAAAATTTCCCTCTAACGCATTCAGTTACAAAACAGAAAGATAAAAGCTCAAATATATAACAACTGGTCAAAAATGCATTTTTCCTCAAATTGAAAGTCTCCCTATTTTTCACAGTGCCTATCCCTCTCTGATCCTTCTTCTTCTTCTTCTTCTTCTTCTTCTTCTTCTTCTTCTTCTTCTTCTTCTTCATTATCATCTGTACACTTCAAGTGTTCAAAACATATCCCATACATTCTTTCAGTAATCTTTACAACCGCTTTATAAAGTAGGTTACTTTTATTATCCCATTTTGCTGAAGAAACTGACAAAATGCATAAAATGTCTCACCTGTTTAAGGCCACTTACTGAGTCTCGGTCTGAGGTGAACTACTAACATTGCGCCACTATGCTCCATCACCATTCGTCCCCTCTTAAAGGGAAACGCCATACACAGTCCAATAGAATTTTCTTTGCTGTGTATTCTGTTCTCCATCTGAGAAAGTAAGGAAGTATACAAAGCCTTAGCCAACTCTTTGTGTTTGCTAATCACACCCTTGTTGATGAACTCAGTGAAAGGAAACCCTAATCATGAATAGGGATTCCAAAGCTGTTTCAGCCAGGGACTTAATGGTCTGATATAAACTGGGCCATGTCAAGGTGGCCTCGCATTAGTCAGTGCCATTTTGGACTCAGTCTCTGCAATATAAATGCCCTGAGCCAATTTAAAGGCTTGCTTGATAATTACATCCCAGCCAGCAGTGAACAACTGCACCAGCCTAAATAAGCTTCTGTTTATGTCTTTCTGCTTCTTCTCCATAATGACATCTTTTACCTGCCCCCCAAAATGCTTTTACCTGCCCCCCAAAATGCAAACTAGTTTTTTAAAACTAGTTCCGAAGTTTGAATCTGAATTGCATTTATGCTTCCATTTTAATCAGTTGTGACAAAGTAGCTCCCTAACAACACTTGAAATGTAATGAGATTAAATTCTTCCTCCAATACCTCATTCGTTTTACTAAAGGTGTTAACGACAAAACAGAAATTTGGATCATTTGCTATGCCAAGAGCATCCAATAATGGTCATTTCTGAAGCTGCCAACTGTAGTTGAGAAAGTTAAAAATATATATTGGATTTATTCAGGTGCAGTTGAAAGCAGGCCTTGCCCCATTAACTTTACGCTTGCCCTCTATGCTAAGGTTTTTTGTTCTTTATTCTATGCTTATGACTTTTTGTTCTTTTCTTTAATTTTGCTTGCAAAGTAGAGAGAGACATTAAGATAACAAGAGCTTCAGTCCCTGTGGCCGGGCCAGATATGCATACCTAAGCTCTGACTCCAAAGGGACTATGATTTGGCAAATGGGCTCCAGATTGCAGCCTCTGTGAACAGAGGTTTTAATCATTCAAATCCCTGCATACTCTGGTGCAGTCTGAATTGAGTCTCTCTCGAATGCATTTCTTTCTGGGGTTTATGCTGATTTCATTGCACTCGCAGTCTTAGGATGGTAGAATAGAAACTGCGAAGTAGCACCTTTGCCTGTCAATCTATTTTTTTGAACTGAGAAAAAAAAATTAAAATGTATACAACTTTAAATAAGCTCAATATTTCAGGCGTTGATCATTTTGTTTTGCAGTACAGTCGGACCTTTTTATCCACAGAATTTTTGTCCACAGATTTGACTCAACATGGATGGCAAAACTGTGGAAGAGGGAGTCCAACTGCACTTCATGCCCTCACGGGATTTGGGCACCGCCATCTTGAATCTCATGAGATTTTGCAAGATCCAAGATAGCCAAAAGGAAAAAAAAATCTCAATTTAAAAAGCGGCGGCAGCGGAGGCTTCAACGGCATGGCGGGCGACACAGACTGGACGGGCGGCGGCGGCTTCAATGGCACAGGCACGACGGGCGGTGACAGAGGCAATGGCACGACGGGCAGTGACGGCACGACAGGGGCAAAATGGTGGCAACGGGGGTAACAATGGCATGACAGATGGCACAATGACGGGCATGACGGGCAGCACGGTTACGGGGGACAGCAATGGATGATGGCACAACGACGGGGGACAGCAATGGTGGCGGCGACAGAAACATTGTACCCCCTGATAAAATTCCTCTCAGAGGCCCGGCAGGATTGCTATCATGAAGGCCTCATGCTCATGCATTCAGAAACATGTGGGGGCTAAGTTCTGCAAAGGGCTATAGTAGTTGCTCTTATTAGCCAACAGAACTTGGTGAAGCACTAAGGGAGGGACTGATGTAAAATGTGTGTGTGAAGGAAGAAGCCTGGAACAAACAGACTGCGTCATGAGCAGAGAAAGAGCATGAGCTAATAGCTTTACCTTGTGGTGCAGGAAATGACATGTTTCAAAGTAACTTTTCATAACCCCAAGGAAGGCAACTGATTCCCCCCTGAATTGTTCACATTTTTATCTATCAGATGTTTGAGAGAATCACTGTGTGGCCAGTTTTCTTCCGCTTCAAGAAATATATTTGAACAGAGAGGGCACATCATGGCCTTTGTTTTGAAATTTGGGAATTTGATTTGAACTGGGGTCATTGGGAGACATTTGACAGAATTTGAAGTCATAAGGTGAGGAAAACAATAACATTTGTTTTGAACTTGGCCATTTTGCTATGAACTGGGGAGGCATTTGATGGACCATGATGGACCCTGGAGGGCAGAAGGAGGCAACCTAAAGGATGAGGGGTCATTTGGCCTAATGTCAGATAGAAAGGACTATCGCAGGTTCAGTTAGTAATTCAAGTTGTGCAGCCTTGCTATAAACAGAACAGACCTGTGCCTTTTCACTAGTCAAGACAATCCTTTTTAGTCAGTGTGTGTAATGAAAAGCTATGATTTTATCTGTAAAAACCTATTTCAAATGTTGCTTTTCTACGCAATATCTTTATACTTTTTTTATTTGGCTCTACAAACCCTTATCATTGTGGTGTTGGGGTATCTGCTATCCCCTCAGACAGATAATTATTCTTGCCTAATATGCCTCAGCATAGCTACTCTTGCCTATATGCAGATTTTGAGGAGGCCCACACTTTACTTAAAAAATTCTAGATATATTCTGCCTTGTTTGCATGAAATTCAATCTGCAGCAACTGAAGCTGCTTTTAAAAAAGACCCTGGGCCCACCTATTTCCTTTCTGCATAAAAATCAGTAATAATTCTGCTTTATTCCTGAACTGTTTGCACTATCCCTTTCAAACAACTCAGGAGAAAAAGCAATAAAATAGTACTGTATTGGATCTTGCAGCAAACGTTCATTACTGACTTACTGCTGGTCAAATGCAAAACATACTCTTGCAGAAACACATTCAGCAATCATTCCAGCTTCCAGCAGTAATCCAGTGTTAAAGTGTCTGTGTGAACACACCTATTATTTTAGATATTTAAATGGTGCTCCTCCACCAAGTGACCATTTATGTATCAGATTTAAGAATGATCCGCTAATAGAAGCTAATTGACAGAAGATGGTTACTTGATACCTGGAGAGCCTTCTTGAAATTTTGGCGGAGATAACCATCCAGGCTTGGAAATGGTGACCTGCTCAGCTCAAGAGAGGGTCAGCTGTGTTTGTATGAAGGAACAGCAGTTTGCAGTTTGAGAGAGAGAGAGAGAGAGATTTGTGGGAGCCTTTGTTGAAAGGCACCTTGGGGGGTGCATGGCTCCTCTCTTAGAAACTGGTATGGGATAACCTTATAGGAGTGCCTGATATTTCCCTCCAGGTGCTCTACTTATTATATGTATTAATAGAAAACTTATTCTTTCATCCAAAGGAAACCAAAACCAAAGGAAATCACCACCAGGATTCCCTCACTAGTGGCCGGTTTGCAGAGTGCCAATGCCAATGCCAATGCACGGCCCTCCCCAGACCAGCAGAGCGATTGTCAGAATAGGGGACTGCGTAGTACGCTGGTGGTCCTCAGGATCTACCATCTACCTCGAGTAGCTCTGCCCCTGAAACTTGTCACCACTTGGGAAAGTGGGGAACACGCAAGAATCATTTGTTCATTTAAGACCATGTGACATATTAGACTGACTTTGTATATTCTGTAATTCTTTTTTGTTGTGTTTGAACTAGGAATTTATTCACAGTCAGTTGTGAATGGGAAGCCTGAGCCTAAAAAAAATTGCTTGCACAAGCATTGCTGAGTTGTTGTTTTTTTAAAAAAACAACTAGTACCAGTAACAACTTTTAGAAATGCCACCCAAGCTAGTGAAACATGCATTTGCTAATTATACCCATTATTCCCATTGTTTTATTACTCCACCGGAATGTAAATGGCTCCAATAAAATCAAAGCATGCAGAATTTAAATACCAATGTCCCTATTATCCTTCTATTGTGTACATACTCTGTATTAATTTTACTTATTTCATATTTCATATTGTAAAATTATATTTCATATTGCAGGAAAGAACACAGAAAGCTGCCTTGTTAGCCCATTGGTCCATCTAACCCAGTATTGTCCAGTGATGTAGACTTGAGTCTATTGACACGGACTCGAGTCAGACTCAATTTGCATCAATGACTTGACTCGGTCTTGACTTGGCGATTGTAAAAGACTCGAAAGACTCGACTCGAGCCTTGGAGCCTTTTACGACAAGTCAAATTTTATTCAGGTTTAAACCCGTTTTCCCCATTAAATAGAAAATAGATAGGCAGCACAATCCTGGGTAACCTTGCACCGGTGTAACAGAAGATGCACTGGTGTAAGTGCACTTATGCCAGTGTAAGTGCACTTACACCGGTGCAAGGTTACACAGGATTGCGCTGAGGGACTCGCAACCAAAGACTCGGGACTGGGGGGCAAAGACTTGGGACTTGACTCGAGACTTGGAGTCAGAGACTTGATCCACATCCCTGGTATTGTCTATGTTGGATGGTGGCACTCCAGGATCTCAGACAAGGACCTTTCCTAGCCATTCCTGGACATGCTAGCGACATAACCTAGACTTTCTGCATGCAGAGCAGGTCCTTGTCCACTGACCTACAGTCCCTCTCGGGTAGGACCATTAATACCGTTTCCTCTAGATCTGGAGGCTGATTGCCTGCTCCTGTTGATAATGATGTAGGGTTGTATCAATGTAAGTTGTCTGGATGGGCCTGCAAAGCTGGCAGAATGTGGCAACTGAACTCTTTGGATACCCCCATTCCCAATGGCATGGAATATATGCCCATGCATAGTGCAGTGTGCAATTATCAGCTGGTTGCTTTTTAAGAACTCTGTCAAACAGTGCTTAGTGATGCAAACCATTCCTGGGAGGTAAATTGGATATCTAGTTTGCAGGTAGTACATCGCCTCAGACTTTCCATTAGTTACCAAATCAAATATTACAGTCAAGTGCCAGACATCTGTTGATTCTACGTTCCTCTGAATTTCTGATCTTTCTTTTTAGAATGCACTACACAGGATGACAAGCTGCTTGTTAGACCTGCCAGATAGTATAGGTAAATAATGAACATCTGTTAGCAGTTGTAGCTGCATGACATTACATGCCTCTCCAGGTTACTAGGACTGCAGATAAACACAGAAGTAATGAATTAGATAAAATGTGCTCTTTTCACCTCCTAACATCCCTCTGTGACCTTGGAAAATTCAGACTTTTATTCAACATCTGTGTTATTAAATGAAAATCTTTTAGGGTAGCCACCAGAGCCCAGAGCCCACAGCTCTATCTTCCAAAAAACCTCCTAGCCCATCATTAAAATGTAATGGGTACTTAAATAGTATTGATTGCCCAGGACAATGTCAGCATGCAGTACTTTCAGGCAACCCAGGTCTGGCTGAAGCTATTGGGCTGCCTGAGTGCCACCACCCCTCCTCCCAAAAAACTGGGAGTGATCCCAGCACGCTCCACATTTCCTGCTTTGACTCAAGAGCCCATGCAAAGGAAGGGGCAGGTAAGGAAGCTAGTTCCATCTGCAGTGAAGGGGAGGGGAGTGGCAGGCGTCTGTTTGCTGCCCCCTCTGCCCCTCCCCATCCACCACCTGATGTGAACACCATTGTTAGCTCCATGGATGGGCAAATTGCACTGAGGCAATCCAATGTCAATGTCAAGACATCTTGGAAACCTAAAATGACATGGTTGCTCTAGCCACAGTGGAAAGTACGCTCTTTTTGATGTCATCATTTATTTGTTGATCTTGTAACCAAAGTCTTCTTGGTCTCAATCAACGTGATCATGACAATACTGGCTATACTGGGCAAAAAAGCACCTTTGAAAGTGGTGCTCTATAATTAGCAGGGATGTGAATCAAGTCTCTGACTCCAAGTCTCGAGTCAAGTCCCATGTTTCTGGGTCCAAGTCTCAAGTCAAGTCCCATGTCTTTGGTTGCGAGTTACAAGTCAATCAGAGGAGCTCCAAATTAGGCTACCAGCGCCACTCAGGGGAAATGAGACTCTGTGTCTTTCCTCTGACTAGAAAAGTGCTCAACATATTATTTCCCCACAGGGACAGCTGCGGTCCATAGTCTCAGTGCAGCACTAGTGCATAGAGGAAGATGCTTCACCAGGGCCTGAACGTACCATGTGTTGTCTCCATCACCACAACCGTGGACATCTCCTGCCCCAGGATACGTTTCTGGGTGCCCTGGGACTGGGAGAAAGGGAGGTGGTCGTAACAGAGCAGGCTTCAAGCACCAGTGCTCCCCCCCATCCCAATGAAAATGTTGGAACGACTTGACAGTGAGAGGGGAGGTGCCAGTGGACACTGCATGTTGGCTGTTTCGCAATTGATCAGTACAATTGCACACAAAGCAATTTGTGCACATTCACCTGGAATATGCTCAGGTCCCCAAGTCCTTTTGGGATAAGCCAGGGGTTGGTCATACATCCCACCCTGATATATAAATATACTTGAACCTCCCCATTCACTGAAATTGGCATTGGGGCCCCTGCTTTGCATTCTGTTGGCTGCAGAAGAACGGTTGCTTCGGTAGCCTCCCGGCTTTCAGAAAACAAAACAAAAAAAACACCAGCCAGCAGCTTTCTACTGTCACTAGTTGTTGTACAACATGCTACAAGATTATGTATCATATTCAAGCTTAGACAGATATTGGGTGTGTGGTTCGCAGAGACAAGTATGAGCCAGGACACCAACTCAGTGCAGTGTGGCTTAGTAAAAGGCTAAGGAACAGGAAATATGCTCTCGCTCGGGTGTGTGTGTGTGTGTACACACACACATACACACACACTGGGAGTGTGTGTTTTAACTTGTTTAGTCCCCTCTGCTTTTTTTGAGAGAGGGAATTGAGCCATTTCTTCTTTACCATGGTTTTAAACCCCTTAAACACTTCGTACTCTACAACTTGCAGCCATGAAAACTGGAGTACCCAAGTACATATAAATATTATTCTATTCTAATTCCCTTAACGACCCGATGCCCCAGTTGGGAAGAATTGGTCGCTACCCCCTTAAGGGGGGGGGGTAGTGGCTCATCCCCTAGAGCTGGGAGAGGGTCTGCTGAGGAAATCCAGGTGTTGTTTGGTCTGACAGGTCACCTGGGCCTGTGATACCTCATTCACCACTTTGGCTCCCCCTATGGGGGAGAAAGGCAGGATAGAAATTCAGTTTCTTTTTGGTATCCCTGTAAAAATGTCACACCCTTCCAGGATGCAGAACTCCCCCCCTCCCCACATTTGGTCACTGACCCAGTAAATCAGTGAAGCAGAGAGCACAAATGGGTGTGCTGAGTGCTAATCACTAGTTGCTACTCCCCTTGGTCAAGCTCCAGCTTTGCTAACAAGTGGCAGTGCTATATAAATACAGTACATACGAACAACAGAGTGAACTTGCAATGCTATGTACACTTACTAGGGAGTAAGCCCCATCATCAAAACATAGTAGGTCTTAATTCTAAGCCAAAATGCAGGGAATTGTTTATTCTGGATTGCGATAGTATGAGTGTTTGCTCCCCCTTCTAGCTTCTTATTTTAGCTTCCCATAGTTGCTAATTATTTTCTCATAGTTGGCCTGCAAAAGATGTTTATCTGTTTTCTCTTTTTGTAGAATGGTTCTCTTTAATATGCCTCACCTGGCTTCTTTAATTACAACAGAAATCGTCTTGAGTTTTCTAATTAGCTATCATCAAGGGGAAAGGACAAATACTGCACCCAGAAAGAAAATCTCATGGAATGTGGAATAAGGCAGCTGTTTTTGAAAATGCACTTATTTATATTAGAAGCAGTAAAGGAGACCCTTTGAAACTGTGTATTGTATATATGACAGAAAGGATGCCTTGAGTGACAGATCTGCAAATTTAATTAACCAGTGCTATGCTTGTAGAAGACCCCCCCCCCCCAGTCCAAGATCCTTTCGGGACCTGGAGTGAACTTCAAAATATTACACAGAGAAACTCAATTCTGAATAGAATAGCTCAGAAATATGTATCCTGCCCAGGGCAGTGTACATGGCTCACTTCGCTACTCACAACAACCCTGCAATGTGGGTTAGGCAGAGGGATAGTAACTGGCCCAGGGTCACTGGAGAGTTTCATGGCTGAGAGGGGAATTGAGCCTGGATCTAGGTCTAGTCCTAGTCCAATGTGCTAATTGCTATGCCACACTACCTTATTGCAAGCTATTATCTTATTCATGTGTTTAAAATGGTAAAGATATCCCCTGACAATTAAGTCCAGTCGTGTCCGACTCTAGGGTGTGGTGCTCATCTCCATTTCAAAGCCGAAGAGCCAGCGTTGTCCGAAGACGCCTCCGTGGTCATGTGGCCGGCGTGACTCTCCTTGCCGCAGCGCGTAGCATGCGGCTGGAACATGGAGCGCTGTTTACCTTCCCGCTAGCGGTACCTATTTATCTACTCGCATTAACGTGCTTTGGAACTGCTAGGTTGGCAGGAGCTGGCCAAGCAACGAGCGCTCACCCCGTCGCAGAAATCGAACTGCCGACCTTTCGATCGACAGCTCATGGTTCAGCGGTTTAAACCGCTGCGCTTACTCAATATAACAGTGATGATACCGTGTACTAGCAAAAATAACTTCTTTTTTAAAAAGTGTCCTTGTAATAGCAGACCATTACAAAAACTGCCAGAAGGAGGCATTTTAAAGCTTTTCTTGTGTTTGTGAGTCTTTTATTTTGAATGAATGAACGAAACCTTTATTGGCATAAAAGTCTTTTACTTTAACACTATGTTGGAAAATTTAAAGAGACGTCTTGAGAGTACAACTTGGAGTAGCTTAAGACTACTTAGCAGCTGTAAAATTAGGGTTGCCAACCCTGCACGATTGGCTTGGAATCTCCAGGAAGCTTCCAGTACTTGTGGTAGCAGCAGCCAAAATAGCTGGGCTGCAGCAAGGACTCTTAACTGTCTTTCCCCAAAACCTTTCTGCAGTTTGGAGCCACTGCAGAGAAGATAGAACAGTTGGGAGCTGCTCTTACATCTGCAGTTGAATGGGGGAAGAAGGTCCCACCCCACCCCCGTGCTAGTGCCAGGTTGCTGAGTGCTGCAGAGTAGAGCCTGCACTGGACCCCCTTAGCACCCCAGCCCCTGCTATCACTACCGCTGTCACAAGCACTGAATGTTCAAGGTTTACACTGACCAAGTGAGTTCTGATAGTCTGACAGTGCTCGACGTGACTGAATCCTAACCCCTCCAAACTGTCATCCACTGCTAGGTTACCTTGCATATTTAAGGGGTATTTTCATCAAGCCTGCAGCAGTCAAAACCCCTGGAAGGACGATTGCCATCCTCATTCTAGAGCATTAGATCACTTAGAGCAGCTGCGGAGAGAACAAGCAAAAGCCAACAAACACCCTGCGGGGGGGGGGGGGGAGACCGCAGCATAAAAGTCACCCACATGATGTCACCACTGGAAGTGACATCACTGCCGCTACTGCCACAAAGGGCTTCCCTTGAGCAGGTCAGGTGTGTCGAACGTTTGCACCACCACCCGCCCGCTTTTCACGCTGCTTTGTTGTTGCCCCCCGCCACTTTGTTGCCCCCCACATGCCGCCCGGAGGCCCCCGCCCTTCCCGTGGGCAGAGGGGTCTCGCTCAGTTGGGAGAGCTGCTGCCTTGCGAGCCTGAAGATCAGTGAATGACAAGTTCAAGACATGCCGCCGACAAAAAGCTGTGAAAACCTCCGTGAGGAGAGATAAGAGCTCCCAGCTGCATCCGTCGAGTGTGGGAGGTGATGGCCAGTGTTAAAAAAGCCAGACTGCAAAAGGATACCATCTGGAATATAGCTGTTCACGAAAGATTGGACATTTCTATATTGTTAAAAAAAAAAAAAAACATTAGGGGGTTAGGAAAGCCTGCCCATGTAGATTGCCT
Organism: Plestiodon gilberti rubricaudatus; assembly: GCA_026170595.1. Classification (NCBI taxonomy): domain Eukaryota; kingdom Metazoa; phylum Chordata; class Lepidosauria; order Squamata; family Scincidae; genus Plestiodon; species Plestiodon gilberti. The sequence continues at coordinate 178,578,511 of JANXHW010000003.1, read as the reverse complement.
TGAATTAAAAGTCAGAGGAGAAATCCAATGACCAAGAAAGGCAGTTTATAATAAATACTGTATATTATATATATTATATTATTCTGCAGAATGAGACAGCAGCTGGGAGCTGCTTTACATCTGCAGCCCAATGGGGAAGAAGTCCTCTCCTCTGACTGTCATCTCCTACCAAGCTTTCCTGAAGTTTTTCAGACATGGGGCCTGTTGCACCTTTTATGAACTAGCAGCAGCCATCAAAAGTATTTTCTTTTGATTGTATATACACTGTTTTGAGCATTGCCTTGTCGTAGCGAAGGGGCTTGCGTAACTCAATGAAGCCATGAGCTATGCTGTGCAGGGACACCCAAGACGGACAGGTCGTAGCAGAGAGTTCTGACTAAAAGTGATCCACTGGAGAAGGAAATGGCAACCCACTCCAGTAACCTTGCCAAGAAAATCCCATGAACAGTACCAAAAGGCTAAAAGATATGACGCCGGAAGATGAGCCCCTCAGGTCGGAAGGTGTCAAATATGCTACTGAGGAAGAGTGGAGGACTATTCCAAGTAGACCCAGAAAGAATGAAGCGGTTGGGCCAAAGCCAATAGGACGTCCAGCTGTGGATGTGTCTGAGGTTGAAAGGAAAATCCAATGCTGCAAGGAGCAATACTGCTTAGGAACATGGAATGTGAGGTCTATGAATCAAGGCAAGCCGGATGTGGTCAAAAATGAGATGATAAGATTGAACATTGACATCTTGGGAATCAGCAAACTAAAATGGACGGGCATGGGCGAATTTAAGTCAGGTGACCATCCGATCTACTACTGTGGGCATGAATCCCTTAGAAGAAATGGAGTAGCCCTCATAGTCAATAAAAGAGTGGGAAAGGCAGTACTGGGGTGCAACCTCAAAAACAACAGAATGATTTCAGTTCGAATCCAAGGCAAACCATTCAACATTACAGTAATCCAAGTGTATGCCCCAACCACTGATGCCGAAGAAGATGAGGTTGACCGGTTCTATGAAGACCTGCAACACCTTCTAGAACTAGCACCCAAAAAAGATGTCCTTTACATCATAGGAGACTGGAATGCTAAAGTAGGAAATCAAGAAATAAACGGAACAGGCAAGTTTGGCCTTGGAGCACAAAATGAAGCAGGGCAAAGGCTAACGGAGTTCTGTCAAGAGCTGGTCATAGCAAACACTCTTTTCCAACAACACAAGAGGCGACTCTACACATGGACATCACCAGATGGTCAATACCGAAACCAGATAGATTATGTGCTTTGCAGCCAAAGATGGAGAAGCTCTATACAGTTAGTAAAAACAAGACCTGGAGCTGACTGTGGCTCAGATCATGAGCTTCTTATTGCAAAATTCAGGCTTAAACTGAAGAATGTAGGGAACACCACTAGACCAGTCAGATATGACCTAAACCATATCCCTTATGAGTATACAGTGGAGGTGAAGAATAGATTTAGGGCATTAGACCTGGTAGACAGAGTGCCTGAAGAACTATGAAGTTTGTAACGTTGTACAGGAGGCAGCAACTAAAACCATCCCAAAGAAAAAGAAATGCAAGAAAGCAAAGTGGCTGTCAAATGAGGCTTTACAAATAGCTGTGGAAAGAAGGAATGCGAAAAGCAAAGGTGAAAGGGAAAGATATAAACAACTGAATGCAGATTTCCAGAGAATAGCAAGGAGAGGTAAGAAGGCCTTCTTAAAATGAACAATGCAAGGAAATCGAGGAAAACAACAGAATGGGGAGGACTAGAGATCTCTTCAAGAAAATTGGAGATATCAAGGGAACGTTTTGTGCAAAGATGGGCATGATAAAGGACAATAAAGGCAGAGACCTAACAGAAGCAGAAGAGATTAAGAAGAGATGGCAAGAATACACAGAAGAACTATACAAGAAAGATCTGAATGTTCCTGATGACCACGCTGGTGTGGTCACTGACCCAGAGCCGGACATCCTAGAGAGTGAAGTCAAGTGGGCCTTAGGTAGCATTACTAACAACAAAGCTAGTGGAGATGATAATATCCCAGCTGAGCTACTTAAAATCCTAAATGATGATGCTGTGAACGTGCTGCACTCAATATGCCAACAAATTTGGAAAACTCAGCAGTGGCCAAAGGATTGGAAAAGGTCAGTTTACGTTCCAATTCCAAAGAAGGGCAGTGCCAAAGAGTGTTCAAACTATCGCACAATTGCACTCATTTCACATGCTAGCAAGGTTATGCTCAAAATCCTACAAGCTAGGCTTCAGCAGTATGTGGACCGAGAACTACCGGACGTACAAGCTGGGTTTCGAAGAGGCAGAGGAACTAGAGATCAAATTGCCAACATGCACTGGATCATGGAGAAAGCACGAGAGTTCCAAAAAACCACCTACTTCTGCTTCATTGACTATGCAAAAGCCTTTGATTGTGTGGATCACAACAAACTGTGGCAAATTCTTAAAGAGATGGGGGTACCAGACCATCTTACCTATCTCCTGAGAAACCTGTATGCGGGTCAAGAAGCAACAGTTCGGACCGGCCATGGAACAACCGACTGGTTCAAAATTGGGAAGGGAGTACGGCAAGGCTGTATATTGTCACCCTGCCTATTTAACTTATATGCAGAGTACATTATGAGAAATGCAGGGCTGAATGAATCGCAAGCCGGAATCAAGATTGCCGGGAGAAATATCAACAACCTCAGATATGCAGACGATACCACCCTAATGGCAGAAAGTGAAGAAGAACTAAAGAGCCTCTTGATGAGGGTGAAAGAGGAGAGTGCAAAAGTTGGCTTGAAACTCAACATTAATAAAACTAAGATCATGGCATCTGGGCCCATCAATTCCTGGCAAATAGAAGGGGCAGAAATGGAAGCAGTAACAGATTTTACATTTCTGGGCTCCAAGATTACTGCAGACGGAGACAGCAGCCATGAAATTAAAAGACGCTTACTCCTTGGAAGGAAAGCTATGGCAAACTTAGACAGCATAATAAAAAGCAGAGATATCACCATGCCAACAAAAGTTCGCATAGTCAGGGCGATGGTGTTCCTAGTAGCAATGTATGGTTGCGAGAGTGGGACCATAAGGAAGGCTGAGCGCCGAAGAATAGATGCTTTTGAACTGTGGTGCTGGAGAAGACTCCTGAGAGTCCCTTGGACTGCTAGGAGATCAAATCAGTCAATTCTAAATGAAATCAAGCCTGACTGTTCCCTGGAAGGACAGGTACTAAGGCTGAAACTCAAATATTTTGGCCACCTAATGCGAAGAGAGGACTCTCTGGAGAAGGCTCTGATGCTGGGAAAGATTGAAGGCAAAAGGAGAAGGGGAAGGCCAAGGATGAGATGGTTAGACAGCATCACCGATGCAACGAACATGAAAATGAGCGAACTCAGGAAGATAGTGGAGGACAGGAAGGCCTGGCGGGATATGGTTCATGGGATCACGAAGGGTCGGACACAACTTAACAACTGAACAACAACAACACACTGTTTTGAGAGGCCTCAGTCAAGAAGGCAGTTTACAAACCACTCCAATGAAAAAAAAAATATATTTGGGTTGCCAACAGCCCAGAACCCCCACCCCACCCCGACATTTACCAGAAATTAGCAGGCAAAGCTTTTCATGGCCTGAAGCTAATCGTTATCACCTCTAATTGCTGCAGATCAAAATGGTGTGAAATGGATAGCTATAGAAGTCTGTTCAAAAGTTGGCAGTCTCCCCTGCATTCATTATAAAAACTGTGACACAATAGTTTCAGGTCCCCAGAAAGTTGCTGAGGCACACCATAGGTACAGTCACGTCTAGCTATGCTTTCAATTTCAATTATTTTGGTGAATGCACTGATCAATACCCGGTTGCAGCCTCTCCTGAAAGTTTCTGCTTCGAATGCTGAAGAACAGAAACTAAACCCCTTCCAGGAGATGACAAGGCATGGCTGTGTGTTCATGGTAATAAGAGAAAACAACCACCAATCGCTGGTGTTTTGTTTAGTTCCCTACTATGCAGTTTCTCTCACTTGTGGGAGATCATCAGTGTTTTTGGAGTGGACAAACATGTTCTTGCTGTTAATGTGCAGAGACTATAGCAAAGTGGTACATGATTTGCATACAAACAGCACCAGGTGCAATCCCTAGCATCTTCAGGTAGAGCAGAGGAAAAAAACCTGGAGTACCAATCTAGTGTCAGTCTGTGTTGACAATACAAAGCTAGATGAACCAACAAAGGTCTGACTCAGTAAGGCAGCTTTCCATGTTTCTTTAAGGGGGAGTACTTGAGACAGAATGTGCATGTGTTTGAAACAGTAGAAGAAGCTGAATGGGGACGGGAGAGAGAGTAGATCTATCGGGTCCTTTCCAGAGTTGTGATGCTATGCAAGATGTGAGCTTTCCAGCACTTCTGAGTTTCTTCCTGAACTCCTAACTAGTTCCTGTCCAACAAGCTAACAGCGCTATTTAGGGCTGGTGGAGTGACCGCCCTAGGGTGTCACAAAAATGCCATAAAGCTTTCCGTGGCACCCTGGGAGTAAGCAGCGCCCAGGCTGGGACCGCTCACTCTGCAGCCGCTGGAGACCCGTGCTGCTGGATGCAGGTAAACCCTGTGCTGGGTGGTAGAAGGGCATGGGGGGGCGGGCATGGGGGGCGGGCCAGGGGGGAGCGATTGAGTGACCAGGCCAGGGTGGGGGTATGGATATCAGCGGAGCGCTTTGATTATATCTTAATCCCCTTCTCGGACCTGGCCATCCTTACACAGCCCCCTGGAAGTGCACCAGCAAAATAGCTGATGCGCATCCAAGGGGGCCTGTTGGGGCCTCTGGGACTTACTCTGGGGGAAAGGGTCAAACATCCGTTTCCCCTGAGGTGTACCCCAGCTTCGCCGGCACGGGCCACATCCTGCATAGGATGTAGCAGCCGTCCGTTTAGGCCAGCTGGTGCATCCTATGCAGGATTGGGTTGCCTGAAAGAGATAATAAGGTAAGAATGAACACAATAAGGCACTCTGCTGTACCAACTTAATCTGGTGAGTGTGAAAAATCTTAAATATTTCTGCTGACATTTCGGAAGACTATCTGAATTAATGCAAATATCTATTCTGCTTTCTTGACTTTACTTTTCTGTAGTGAGGACTTAAGGAGGGATCGAACTTACATTCCAATTCTAAACAATCGTCAGAAGAATGATCCCTTTATTTCAAAGACCCTTCTTTCCAAGTGTGATGCTCTGCACTGCAGTCTAAGGTTGAAGTCCTAAATGTACCTTCTGCAAGATTAGTCCTGTTGAACTCAGTGGCACATTTTCCAAGGATTGGGGTATGAGAGTGTTTTCCAGCATTGCAAGAAGTGCTGAAACAGGAAATGTGCTGGGAAAAGAAGCCTGAAAATGTTACTTTTCTGTGCAGATTCTGAACCCTCTTTTTTGAAAGTTACAAAACACAACTCATTTGTGTTTCCTTCTTCAGCATATTGCAAAACATGAGAAAGGACTTTAACAGCCCGGTCCAGCCCAAGGCAACTGCGGTACAATTCAGGCACAATTGCAGCCCAAGTGCTTTAGGCCCGAGTTGTGTCTGAATTGTGCCTGAGTTAGGCTGCAATTGTGACTGAATTGGGTTCAGGCACAACTGCACAATTCAGGCACAATTGCAGCCTAAAAGTGGGCGTGTCGGGGGCGGTTACGAAATTTGGTCCGGTTCCAGACGCTGGAGAGCCCCTGACACGCCCCCTCGAGCCCAACTCAGGCCCAAAATTTGGGCCAGCAAAAAGGGTGGACCCAAATGTGAGGAGACCCATAGGAGCCATTTTACCTTACCCACACCAGCCCTCTCCTGAAAAGTTCTAACACCCTGGGCCCGAGTTGGGCCTGAGTTAGGACCGAACAGTTGTGGCCTAACTCTGGACACGGACCCAAATAGTTACCCTATCAGCACCCAGCCCCACCCAGCCTCTTTCCCACAAAAGCCCAGCCCCAGCCCTCCACTCACTCTCTCTCTCTCTCTCTCTGAGCACGTGGCGTGGGGTTCTGTCCCCCAGCAGCCACAAAGTGGGACTTTGAAAACTTTTCTAACACCCCACTTCTCTCTTCTCTTCTCCTCTCTCCTCTCTGCCCCCCTCTACGGCAGAGAGGGCTGTTCTGCCTGTGGCCAAACTGTGTACTCCTGTGCCTGGGCAGCTGTCTCCATGCAAGTGTTTGCTAACCCATGTCTTTCTCCCAGCCCCTCTCCCCCCCCCACAGGCAACAACACCAGCAGGTAAGTGCAGGTAAGTGCAGGGTTCATGCTGACATGTGGTCTGACATCTGCCTCTTTGCATAGAGAAATATAGGTAGGATACATGCCTCTATACCAATGTCTTGTCTTATAGCTGCCTGCAATGCCTGCCATGATATGCCTCTTTACCAATGTCTTGTCTCATTGCTGCCTGCAATGCCTGCCATGATATGCCTCTATACCAATGTCTTGTCTCATAGCTGCCTGCAATGCCTGCCATGATATGCCTCTTTACAAATGTCTTGTCTCATAGCTGCCTGCAATGCCTACCATGATATGCCTCTATACCAATGTCTTGTCTCATAGCTGCCTGCAATGCCTGCCATGATATGCCTCTTTACCAATGTCTTGTCTCATAGCTGCCTGCAATGCCTGCCATGATATGCCTCTATACCAATGTCTTGTCTCATAGCTGCCTGTATGAATGTGAGCACACAATGCCATGAGTGTGGAACTGTAACCCATATGTAGACACCAGCTGTCCCCCCCCTCTTTTCTCCACAGGGTCTACTGACAGGTCAGTATTGCTAGGATTGCCATGGTTGTGACCCCCAAGTTGTGTTGTTGTCTCTCTCTTTGACCCCTTTCCCTTACAGGATCATGCTCACCTTACACCCAGGGAAGGAGCGCAGACCAGGCTATGTGTGTCACACCACTCAGCTGTGTTTGATTTCTCTCCCTGCAGGCCTTTGCAACCGGCACACTGGCATTTCTTCAATGGGGATTGCTACCACACAGCAGCTGCCATGGAACACCCCTGTGATTTATGTCTCCCCAGGAATGTCCACCACCACCTACCTTCTGGGGAGCACCCCTGGGCCCGCAGTCTGGTTGCCCCATGGTCGTCTGCCTCGATGCTGCCAGAGGTCTGGGAGCCTGCCCTGCAACCCTCCTCAGCTGCTGCTGCTACATTCTGAGTGGCTGCTGTGCCTACCCCTGGCAGCCTCGCCTGGCCATCCCTGCCAATGTTCCAGAACAATAAAGATGCCCCTTGGGCAAAGGCCCCTTGAACACCATGACCCCAATGTTACACAAGCACTGCCCCACACACAGAGAGACAGCGCCCACCACACAAGGCCCTGCATGAATCCCAGCCAGGGCCTGCCACAGCCAGCCCAGGGAGAACACAGCAGGGGCGCTGCCAGACCCTCAGGGCTCAGAGGGGAGGGGGGAGTTGGGGGGCCTCTCAGGCAGGCAAACAGTGACAGGTGACATGGCCCACGTCCGTGAAGAGCCCTTTCAGCAACCGGGGCTCTCCCCCACCCTCGGTCCGCCCGTCAACGGCGTCCGTGTCCGCCCGTCAACGGTGTCCGTTTCCGCCCTCAGTCCGCCCGTCAACGGCGTCCGTTTCCGTCCTCAGTCCGTCTGCATGAGAGGCGCCCGTTCCTGCATTGCCTCCATCTGCGAAGTGACCCCTGTGTCCCTATTGGTCTCTGCAGACCCCTCTCCCTGTATTCCTCTCCCACCAGCCTTGTTGTCTGTCTGTTTCTGACCCACCCGTGTCCCTCCCCAGCACCCCCTGTCCGCCTGCCTGTGTGCCTGCCTCCCCTCCCACTCCCTGATGATGGACGCTGGCACCCCCCACCCCGCTAGAGTGCCTGCCGCGAGGCGCCTACGTTGCCCCATCTGGGGAGTGATGAGCTGCGTGAGCCCTTCCCGCTCACAGCAGACAAACCCAAGGCATCTCTCGGTCTTGGCCGGGGCACGGAGCAGAAGGCATACCGGGATGCCTTCTTTGTGGGCATAGCCACGGCCCTGGTGGGCCAGGGCTTCAGGCAGCGCACGGGCATGTCATGGCGGAGGCGGTTCCAGACCTCATGAGACCCCCCTTGTGCGTGCTGTTCCCACCCCCTCCTTCCCTTCTCTCCCCCGCTCACCCCCCCATGACTCCCACGTGCAGCCTCACCGTGGCTTGGGGGTGGCATTGCAGTCTGCAGGAGGGAGGGCAGTGGCACTCCCCCCTGCGGCAGGTGGCTAATGCCCAGGGTGCCCTGGGGCAGCTGGCACTGGCACAACCTCTGCCCTTCAGCTGACTGTCGCACGCCCAGTGCCTGCAGGCCCACCTGTGGCTGCCCGTCTGCTGCGACCGCTGCAGCAGCTGTGGTAGGTGCACGCAGACGGGCTGAGGAGGGGGCTCTTCGCTTCCACAAGACTGACACCTCCCCACAGGGGCCTGCCTGCCTCTGCGGTAAGTTTTGCCTCGATCCTGGCCCACTGCTCTTGCCTCCTGCCTAACTCAGGCACAGTTGCAGCCTAACTCGGTCCTATTTTGGGCCCCAATTGTGCCACAATTGGGCCTCAACTGTGCCTGAGTTGGGCTGGACTGAGGCCTAAATCTTCTTCAGAATGTCCAACAGATGGCAACCAGGGTTGCGGTGGTTCTTGTTAGGCATTTGCCCTGTCACTGTGGTTTCTTCCTGCTTCTAAGGCAGAGGCGGAGCTACACCCTTCTGGAGGGGCTGGCACCGTGACAACCCCATGTGATGTCACAAGCCCCACCACACGCACCAGAAAAAATAAAAAAGCACCCCCACCGTTTTCAGTTTCAGGCCAATAATGGCTTGGGCAAGCGGGCGACTCCTGACACCACCTCTGAAATGGCCGATTTTGCCACCGCTGCCACCCCCGCACCGTCAAGTTGCCATCAAATTGACGGCCATTGCACCCCCCCCCCACACACACACAGTGTCGGAAACAAGAAGGTTGCCTACTGGCTTTGATGAGAGGATGGTTCACAGTTTTTCAAAGTTGCTCATTTGTTAAATGAACGAGTTGCCAGTCAGTGTTTGTTGCAAGTGGTGCCTCCATTTTCTGTGCTTGTAAAACCTCAGTGAGCAGATTTATGCAGACAGGGTATTGGGGATGTTTGTCCTATGTAATGGCACTGCAAGGGGGGGGGGGGAGAGAGAGAGAGAGAGAGAGAGAGGAGTCCATTTTAATGGATCAAATACCAAAGGAAGATGACATAACAGCAGTGATGCTCACAACATTTCTTTCTCTTGGGAAGAAGCGAAATCAATATTACATGGAAAGTTACTGTGAGTTATTCAGCTTTCCAAGTGGTTCTTCAGCTGAAGCAGAACACAATGTGATGGGCTTTTCTATAATTAAACTGCATCACATGACACAAGCCATCCTCTTTCATAACAGCATCAAGAAGAAAGCAGTAGCTACAAAGTACATATCCCCCCCCGCGCAACTTAATACCTTCATTAAAAGGTAGCTAATGCGGCATGCAGCATTCCAAAAGAGATAGTCAACACACTCATCTAGCCAATTTCTCCAGAAAAGCAGTGCCAATTATGTGTGAAGAAAATGAATGAATAAAAGGCAAAGCAACACCTGAGACTGCACGCAGCGGTCCAGAATGCACAAGGGGAAAGAGCATCCTCCAAACAGAAAGACGATGCATGGATAGTGTACAGTATCTTCCCTCCTGTGTACCAGGGGACATCAGGGAGGCAGCTGTCTTTTTAACCTGCTCTTATCAGAAGGACACTATTGTCACGAGGATGCCTTTGCTGGGTGCTATTCTGAATTAGGTATAGGTCAGAGGTTCCCAAACTTCTGGAAACAGCCTCCACTACCCTAAGTGGAAGCGGGGCCTTCCCAGGAGTAGTGATGATGCGTCCAGGATCAGGATCGTACCATCGCCACTACCGTTGCAGACTGAATGTGGCAATTTTACCTTCCCTGGTGGTTATGGAGGTCCTTGGGTGTGTGGAGCCTGCTGATCCCTACGACACGATCGTGACCCACTTCTGGTTTTACGACAATTTTATTGATACTCCCTGTTCTATGACATGATGGAATTATGCCACCTCTTACACCATCCCTTCTCAAACTGTTCATTTGCAGGTGTGAACACTGTTGATTGTACTTATCAAATTTAGCCAGTATCATGTGTCCTAGCCACTAGATCCAGTGTCAGTGGTAGCAGTACAAAAGCCTTGGGGGGCTTATTTTTTTTTCCTAAGGCAAGAACAACCGAAGCTGGGTGCTTTCTCAGCATCTCACACTTGCATTCAAATTGCAGGCTGGACAAATTGCCCCTTAAATTGTATACCAACTGTGCGATAAGGACACCGATGCATTTAGAATTCCCAGGTTCTGCCTATTTTGGTATATTTCTCTGTTGATTAACACATATATGACTCTCATTAACTTCCTAAGACGAACACATGTTTTTAGGTCTCAGTGCTCATCCTATTAACATAAATTGCAATTTTAGTGCTAGCATAATCAAAATTAATGTTGCTCAGAGAACAAATACTTTAAACATATCTCTCTCTCTCTCTCTCACACACACACACACACACACAGGATGCAGTCCAAGGCACATACTACTCCACTGAATCACTATGACTGCCTAGTAAATAGGTTTAGGTCTCCATGTCATTTAACTCCCAATGTTACCACACTTGCAGCACAATCCTGTGTAACCTTGCACCGGTGTAACAGCAGATGCACCGGTGTAAGTACACTTACACTGGCATAAGTGCACTTACAAGTGTACTTTCACCGGTGCACCTGCTGTTACACCGGTGCAAGGTTACACAGGATTGCACTGTTGATGTGAGACCTGTGCATTGTGCATTTACATGTATCCCCAAACCACCTTTTAACCATTAACCACTGGCTGTGGCACACCCTCCAGGTGTTGGTACTGTATGTTACAGGAAAGAGTCCTGACTTTATAGAAGGGATGACTTCCAAAAAGAGGTAGAAGGCAAATTATAGAATAAAATAGAACAATTGAAATAAGCAGAGCAATAGACTTCAACACATTTGCAAATGACTAGGCAAGGGCTGAACAGAAATTCCTGCTGTTTTGTCCTTGACCAGGGACTGTGAAAGGATGTGCTGCGAAGGGAAAGGGGAAGAAAGCAGAGAGAGAGACAACGAGGGTGTCGTAGCCAAGCCAGGAAGAGGAGGCGGCAAAGCAAAGTTAGGAGAATGGGAACATGGTGCGCTGAAATGGAGGAGGCTAAATTTCGATGAAGAGTGGAGGTAGTAGAGAGGTATAAGTGAAAAGGACCTCATCAAGAGGAGGTAGAGGAAGAGAATGTGAATGTGTTATGGACATGAGCCAAGAGGCAGAAGAGGATTTTGTGGAAAGCGAGATTTGAAGGCAAAGTGAAGCAGAAGTGCAATAACACCTCACTGTTGGGAATCTTACTTGCTAGGATGGTATAAGAGTACAACCTGGAGTTTTGCCAGTGCTCCTGCACCTTGTGGGCAGGCACTAGTTAAGACTGGGCTGTTAGATGCACTACAATAGATCCAAATATAGAGTCATAGAGTTGGAAGGGTCCTTCAAGGCCATCATCCCCTGCTAGAAGCAGAAAGCAGCTAGAGCAGCTGTTCTCAAACTGTGGGTTGTGACCCACCATTGAGAACTTAAGCAGTCCCCTGCCCCCTTAAGGGGGGGAACAGCATGGCGGTGGCGGCGGCAATCCGAGAGATCGCCACTGCCACCAAATTGCCTGAAACTGCCATTGTGGCACTTACCGGGGCTTGGGGGAGCTTCGGAGAGGCCTGTGCGACCCTCTGCAGGTCTCCCCAATCTTCGGATCACTGCAAAATGGCGATCTTCAGGTGCTTCCAGTTTTCGTGAAGTCTGACTCAAGTTGCATCAATGACTTGACTTGGCAATTGTAAAAGACTCAATAGACTCGACTTGAGACTTTGAGCCTTTTACAAGAAGTTGAATTTTATTCAGGTTTAAACCCATTTTCCCCATTAAAAAGATAGGGACTCGCAACCAAAGACTTGGGGGCAAACACTTTGGACTTGACTTGAGACTTGGACCCAGAGACTTGATCCACATCCCTGCTTCCAGTAATGGAGAGCCCACCACTTCCCTTGATAATTGGTTCCATTGTTGGACTACTCTTACTGTTAAGAATTTCTTCCTGATATCCAACTGAAATGTCCCCTCCTGCAGCTTAATTCCACTTAATCCAATTCTACTCTCTGTTGAACTTCATTTTTGGTTCAAACCCTAAACTGTTCCCCTTAAACTGTCCCCCTCTAGGAACGCTACTGACTGGAAGCATCCTGACACTCTTGATTATTGATATGTATATCATATGGCAGCTAATGAGCTGGCAGAGATTGAGTAGCCCCATTGTGGCAGCTGGGGTGTTACCTGGGGTAAGAGGACAATTGTCCACTCCCCCCCCCGAGTAGACCTCTAGCAGGGCCCGTCCCCGGATCGGATGCAACATGGGCTGCGCGGCTTATGCTACAGTGGCCAAATCAAGGGAGCATAGGATTGGGCTGCCCATTAAGTTTCAGCCCAGTATTTCAGTCTAAGGTCCTTCTGAATGCTTCTACCGTCTTCTGCTTCTTCAAATAGATCCACTTGAAAGTTCCTTCATATTAAACAATTTGATCTAAATGCCTGTAACTAAACACAATTGTTGCAGTATATTCAGTTCTTCACAGAGGAGAAATTGCTTGTTCAAGAAAGAATAAGAAAATAGAATCTGATAAGAGAAAATGCATTCTGCTTAAAAGACTTTATCAGGAGTGCAGGTTTGTGAAACAAAGGACATCTGGGGTGAATGTTGTGTCCTATTGACAAGACTCTTTATTAAAACAATTAGAAAGTAAAGGAAATGTCAGTTTAGGCATCGGGGGACCAAACCAGGACCAAACCAGTGATGCAGGACAATTTTGTTGCAACATCAGATTGGAAGGTGTAGGTCTTTTACAGCACCATCTAAACTTGGTACACATGATTCTACTGTGAACAAACAATAGAAGATGAAGAAAAGATCAAAGTCTGGTTATTGGAGGAAATCAAGGGGGGAAGCAGGCAGTGGTCTTAGGGGTGCAACTGGGGGACGAGGAAATTGTCTAGCAGCAGTCTCGCAAGATATGGAAGCATGGGCATCTCAACATACAGTAGAGTGTAACCCAGCAGTGCTGTTATGCATGCTATTTCTAGGTAAAGAATTCAGTTTGCAGATACACATTTATGTGTGAATTACTGTACCCGAGTTCATTTTTACAGACCAAAATCTGTGTACTTGTGAGCTATTTTGGTTGGTATGAATCATCGATGTGGTAGACAGGTACAGCCTCCAGACATGCACCCTGAAGCTTTGCTCCCACACTGATGTGCCTGTTGAAGTGCTGTTCCACACACTTACTGTGTTTGTCTGATGCGATAAAGGCTACAGGCAGGGAGAGATCATCCTCAGGATTAGGGATGCTGGGCTTCAAATTGCACATCCATGGTCATTGTAGCAGGGTACAGCACCCACAGATTCAGAATGTCTGTATAGGGCTAGGTTGTACCTGCGTTGAATGGAACATATGAATAGCTGTACCCAGATACAGGCTAACAAACTGTACCTAGGTACGGTCATTAACATGTGAACCATCTTAGGATCTCCAAAAGGCGTCAGCATATTGCCCAGAAGCCCCCTCCAAGAAAATTTGCAATTAATATCAGTAGGTTTCACCATATCAAAAATTTCACCACCAACAGTAAGACAGGGTGTAAAATATTACCTTTTGTGAAATAAAACTGGACTCATATCATGAAAAACCCGGTAGAAAAGGGCCAGGCAAAAATATTTGTTAGACAGGGCTTTTTTGTTTAAAAAACTAAACTTAATTTGTTCAGTCATTCACTTCAAATCTCAAATCCTGTGGAAAACCCTCATATAACTACATTGCTCAATTGATGATTGCTTAGAGCAAAACTGAAAAGGTAATGCAGGATAAATTTTAGTAGTGATAACCACTAGGCAAGTCTTGGTAAAAATGTACAACTGAATCTTTTTGTACTTTGTTTCAGTTAATCAAGAAATATATCTAGATAGCACTTCTAGGGAAAAAAATCCTCTTATCAGGAACAATACAATTCAGTTGTGGTGACCCAGACATTTCCAAATGATCAACAGTGCATTACATTTGGTAAATGAATCTTCTTGGAGATTAATGCACAATCTATGACTAAATGGAAGAGTTTAATTGAGCTGAAATCTTAAGTTCCTAGAACAAAAAAACAGCCATAAAATTCTGCACAAGCTCTATTCACTCAGGGACTGTGCTGCAATTTGGAATATAATGAAAAAAACTTCATAGGCTGTGAGTCATTACCTTAGTTTAACTTTCAATACAGTTAAACAAAACTAAAGGGGATTCTATTGTGCAGGTATTAAAATGGTCAAAATTTAAGAACTACTTAAGGCAATGTTTCCATAAAGTTTTTGTAATTGCTTGAAGGCATAAAAAAAAGTTCACAACATCACCCGTTTTTGGAGGGGGGTTGGTGACTGGAAGCAGTGGTGTTCCTAGAGGGGGGGGCAGTACTGTAAGTTACGCACAGGTTTACCCAGCGTTACACAGTGCCCCGGCCCACTCGTCGTTGGAACCATTCTGAGCAGCAAAGGCAATGTACAGGGAGTCTCCTGCAGTCCTGCGCGTTGCCTTCGCTGCTCGGAATGGCTCCAATGGAGAGTGTGTGGAGAGTGTCCAATGGAGATTGTGGTCTGTGTAACGCTGAGTAGACCTGTGTGCAACTTACAGTACCGCCCCCCCCTCTAGGAATGCCACTGACTGGAAGCATCCTGACACTCTTGATTATCGATACATATGTAAACCACATGGCAGTATAGACCCAGAGCCGCTTGAAGCAGTTGTCTCAGGTAGCGGATTGATGGAGGCAGCCCACTTCTGTTAGTCTACCTGTCTACCGCTCTCTCTCCTGCACCCTGGATATGAAAATGAAAAAGGGAATTAAACAGAAGTGGAAGTGTGGAGGAGAAAAAAAGTGGGAAGAAGAGAAGGAGGATTCACTCAGGTGTGGTGGAAGGTTCTGGACCATGTACTGGCTTCCTGAGGAAGAAAAAATTATGAACACAGGTGAAGTAAAATTAAGATGATAGACCATATCAAGGGTGTTCTATGCTAGACTTTTGGAAAAGTCAGTTTCTAGAAAAAAAAATCTCTTGTGTTATGACTTGATTATGGAAGAATGGATCGATTATGGAAATAACAGTGTGTTCTAATAACCTAAAATAAATCTTATTTTCTAAAGTCTACACATGCTTTTAAGTACTGAGGAATGAAATAACGTGAGCATAAGTTAATATGAGTTCAAACAATTTTGCACATCCACTTTGCAACACGACAAAAGGCGATCGAGTCTAATCCTCTGCAACCCTACTAACCTCAAATAGGTCAAGTGTTGGGGTTATATTGTGGGAGCTGAATTTTGCGGAAGTTACGTTCTATGAAGGTATAGTGAAAGCCAAAACCACAATATTCAATAAAACCTTACCAAAATAGTTGGTTTAGGTTCCTATTTAGAGAAAACATAAAGTAGAGAATTGGCAGCCCAAAATAAACACCTCAGAATTGAAATTAAGTTAGCAAAATAGATTAATTGAAATAAAGATGTAAACACCATATACAAAAAAATCATTCCTAGACAATAACTGTACAATAAATACTGAACTCAAAGTAATGAGTTCACTGCCTTTCAGCACCACGATTGTTTTTATTCCCTGGTTTAGAAGTGTGTGGCACAGAAACAGAAGCACCGGAAACACAGTTCCACAAAATGGCAGCAAGGGTACAGCTTCTCTGCACCATACGTTGCCTATCGAACTGACAAAATTTCCAGATGGCTCTGGATCAATACACCAAAGTACTGTATTCCCCATGAAAATCCAAAACTATTCCATGATAACTATATTGGTATACTGATCGGTTGCCTACGAAAGGCCAACATTGCAAGAACTAAGCGACCTTTACGTGCCTGCTGTACAACATTGCAGCCTTCTATGCTGAGGCTCTCTTGCATCAGAAAATAAAATTTTGTGAGATGAAAATATATTTCGTGACACAACTATCATCCAAAACTGAACTTGGTTTTGAGATGTTGTTAGGCTCTATAGAGAGGAGCATAACCATGTTATTTATTTCTACATGTTCACAGCGAGGACTGTAGTTATTTGCAGTTTACAATTGTTTTACTGTCAATATAATAGAGCACATAAAGCTCTCAGACTGAACTGTTCTGTTTTTAATTTATAATTAATACCTGTAGAGTTTTAGTTAATCGTGTGTTCAGGATTGAACAGTTAAATGGACATCAGAGGTATCAATGTATAGTTTAAGTGGGTCATATACTGTCATTACAGTTGTCATTTTAACCTTTTCCTCCTTCAGGTTTTGGAACATAGATATATTCCATTAAGGTGTATCTCATTTTTAATGATGCTATGATGGTAATATGTGATTGATTTTCCATTCTGCCATCCCAGTTTATGAAAAAAGAATTAACTATTCTATCCAAGGTCTGACCTTGGATCTTAGAAAAGGACATTTATGAGAGAATGTACCTGCTCTTTGACAATCTATGAGTTAGAAAATAAGTTCAACAAAAAGCATCTCGGTATTTTCATCCAAAGTACAGTCCTTGTTAGAGTTCCAACAAAGAAACTTTAACTGGGCTAAGCAAATTGTGAAATGGAGAAGATAATGGAAAGGACAAAAGGACGTATAAACTGGAGAATAAGCCGGAGACTAAATTCAGTACTGACATACACCGAGAAGCAGTATAAAATTCATGAAGGACCAGCAATAGTAATTTCCAGATTTGGTTTGGCACTGAAAAGGATTATAAAAAGTAACATGTCTGTTCCATCAGCCACTGCAGTGCATAGACTAGAATCTCACTGGGCTTGAATGTAGGAAATCCAACTTCTAATTCCTACTCAGCAATGAAGCTCAGCTACTCAGCAATGAAGCTGAGTAGGTTGGGTTCATTCTCAGTCCAACCTACCTCACAGGAATTTTATCAGGGGGTACAAAGTTTCTGTTGGGCCTCTTCCCTTCATGTGAATTTGTCTCCTGGGCCCCCCGTTTTTCTCCAGGGCCCCCTTTTCAGCCATTTTTTACCCTTGGCCCAGGTATGATTGTAACCCTTTAACCCGCCTCTCAGAGGCCCTGCTCACAGGGTTATATGATATATGATACTAGATTAACTGCCTTGGTCGGCCGGGCCTGGGAAGGGATAGGGATCAGCAGCAACTCTGCCAAAATCCTATCCCCCTTCCCAGGCTTGGCCACCATTATAAAGCCCTCTTGAATGCGCTCCAGGAAAATAGCTGGCACACATTCAAGTAGACCTATCAGGCTGGCTGGCTCTACTCAGGGTAAGGGGATGATTGTCTCCTCCCCCCCCCCCCCCGAGATTTCCAGCCACACCAATGCTGGTCCTATCTAGCTAGTATGCAGTGCAGACTCTATGCCTGCGCCGCAAACTAGCTAGATAGGATCGGGCTTTTAGAGATAAAGTCTATAATAAATTTTATTTATATCTCTATGGTAGAATGGAAAGCAATCAAAATGTGATCTTAAAAAGTGCATGTGAGGTAATAAGATAAAATAGATCTAAGCACATTTTAAAATTGCAAACACATAAACCTTCAAGTAAACAAAAAGTGTAGATTAGCTTTGCTTGCTTTTTTAAGTTGCCAGGGATTAGCAGGAGTTACGGCATCTTTCCATGAGCCATTGTTTTAACATATTCTGCTTTGTCCTTTACAATTATCTAGCCACCTTTTGGGGCAGGATATAATTATTATTAACAGTATTTATATACCACTTTTCAACAAAAGTTCACAAAGCGGTTTACAGACAAAATCAAACGATTAAATGGCTCCCTGTCCCAAAAGGGCTCACAGTCTAAAAAAAGATGCAGAACACCACCAGCAGACAGCCACCAGAAAAGAGACTGTGCTGGGGTGAAAGGGGGGCAGTTACTCTCTCCCTGCTAAATATAAGAGGAGCACCACGTTAAATTTATTCAAGTGTGCATTCATTTTTTACTTCAAAACTAAAGGGCTGAAGTATAATAGACAAGCAATGGTGATGGTATTAATTTTTTGCCAGAGTGTACTAGTCTCCTATTTCAAAGAAAGACTATGCAATTATGAATGTTGGTGGTCACATGAGTATCTCCTGGCATCATGTACCGGCAGCAGTGGGAATGAGATGAAAAACAATAGAAGAAAAATACAGTAGCTCAATGAAAAGCATTTCTAAACAGGCATGTGCAAACAGCCATTGCTTGTGTCTATTATACTTCAGACCTTTAGTTTTGAAGTAAAAATGAATGCACACTTGAATAAATTATGAATGCACACTTTAATAAATTTAAGGTGAACTGGATTAACATTTTTGTTCAAACAGGCATCAACAAAACATTGAGGAATTCAATTTTCTAGTTCTGTTTCCCCATCAGAAGCAGTGGATTTACACAGAAAACTGTGCAACATTTGAATTTCAGTGGATTTCAATTACTTGTTAATTCATTCGAAAATATTAGTTTGTAGCTTTTAAGTAAATGACTCCAATATATTTAGTTTTTATGCATAGATGCACTTCATCATGTTTCTATCATCTAGAGACTGCAGACCCTTGTCGTTCCCAGACATGCAAAAAAATAAAAAAAATCCTAGAATGAAGATGGTGTTTGTAAAAAAGGTTAAAATATGTTTTGATCCCAGAAGTTCAAATTCTAATGAGAAAGATAATGGTGTAAGAAAGACTCTCCTGAGGATGCAGATATATTACAATAATATATCATGATTACTTTTGTGTGACTCATAAATACAAGATTATTGGGATGTCCTCCAAATTCACAAATGAAAATTTGTGACCTGATTTTTTTTTGTGCCTCCCTCCCCCCCCCCCATTTCAGTAGTGGTCTATCTCCTATTGAAAATATAACAAATGGTTAACAAATGACACCTATCAAAGCTCCATTTTGGCAAGATTGGAGTACCTGCTCATGAAAGTGGGATAGCATTATAATAGTTAAACACAGGTCTTTGTAGCATTGTGGGACTGGAGCAATATATGGCCTATTAGAGCTCCCCCCATTTTTTGTACTCTTACTGACACTTGGAGAGCAAAAAAATGTATATATTTTGGCAAATTCCATTGTTAAATGCTGAAATTGAGTTTTGACTTGCTGGAAATAAGCAATTAGGCGAAGAAAAGGATGAAACAAAACAAAACAAAAATGGGTGGGGGAGTATATAGAGTAGTCAATGCCTCCTTCCCGTCTTTTAAAATCATACAGCTTCTCTCTCTCCGCATTTAAACAAATGACACCTGATTTACTACAATCTAGGTTGGCATGGTCCAACTCGTGGCCCATGGGCCTTATGCGGCCCACGGACACCTCGAGCCCCCCTCCCTCCCCCACCACACTCACCAGCACACTCCCCCAACGATTGGAAAGACGATCGGCTCTGGAGCGCCTTTCTGATCGTCAGGGGAGCGTGGGCGGGGCATGACAGGGAGAGTTCATTGGCTGCAGAAGCGCATGCCTCGCGCTCCAGCCTACGATCAAAAAGGCACTCAGAGCCGAGTGCCTTTTCGATCGTCAGCTGGAGCACAGGGCATGCGCTTCAGCAGACAAAGCCGATGAACTCTCCCCGGCATGCCCCACCCATGCTCCCTTGACGATTGGAAAGGCGTTCCGGAGCCGAGCATATTTCCGATCATCAGGGGAGCATGCCGGTGAGTGCCTTTGCGGTGGGGGAGGGAGATGAGGGCTCAGATTTGGATGTTCAGTGGTTCCATAGACTTAACTTTTAGCAATATTTGCTACAGAATGAGGAATGTCTGGGTTAGAGTTGGGTTAGACTTGGTGTCACTCTGCCTTGGTAGTTTACAGAAGGTGCCCCCCTCTCTCCCCCCTGGTGATGCAATGTTGGGACCAACCTTTTGAGGGCTGGGCCTTTCCAGGGCAGGGGACAGAGTCAATCCAATCCTCTTTCTTTTGTTGTTGTTTTCCTACCCATCTCCCTTTTCCTTTACAGCCCCTCATCCCCAAGATTTCTGGCTGGAGTTTTCAGCCATGTCTGGACCAACTGAAAACACACACCTGATTTACCTGGGCAAGGGTTGCCTTTAACACCCCTCCCACTTCCTCATCAACAGCTAAATGTACTGGGAGCCCTCTTCCATTGTTTTTCCACACCCTCTGTGTAGCACGCACCATAAGCAAAGGGGGTAGCGTGTCCTGCAAGATCATGACCTCTCTTGTTGCCCCTCCCTTGTCCCCCACCCCCAAGTACCCAGCAGTTCTTATTTCTTTCTCCACTTCTCCCAGAATTCCATTGTGCTGTGGACAAGAAGGAATAGTCTGTCTTGTTAGTTTTTGGGGGGGGGAGGAAAAGGAGTCTGGGGGTGTCCCAGAAAATCCCTGGCCTGGTCCCTTTAAGAGGCCTAGGCCCACTCTGGGTCAATTAGTTCCCCTTTTCCACTCACAGGTTTAGCAGTCCAAGTCCAAATATCAAAATCCAAAAGCCAGTCCAAGGTCAGAAAGCCAGTCAGGGTTCTCAAGCCAGTCCACATTCAAAGCCAAAGCAGATTTCTCAAGCCAGTCCAGAAGTCAGTCAGAGTAAGTCCGCAAGCCAGTCCAGAAGTTAGTCTCAGCCAGCCTTTCTCCTCCAAACCTTTCTCCTTACTTCAACCCACACCCTTCCTTCCTCCAGGTGCTGCTTTTTATACCTGATGACCTCTAGTGGCTGCAGCTGAGTAGCCTGCCTACTGCTGAAGCCTGGGTTTTAACCCCTTATACCCTAGGCCTATGAGGAACCACTGCTAACACCACACCCTATCTCCGTGGGGGAAGTCTTCCGCATTTTTCAATACAGGGTGTCAGTGAATCACTGTCATTCCTATTTATATTGGGGGGTGGGAGGTAGATGAGATGAATCATGTGAAAAAGGGGGTGTTGCATGGGGGGTTGTGTCTTTTTTAAAAAAAAGAACAGACCCTTTGGAGGTGTCAAAGAGAGAATGGCGGGGACAACATCTTGCACCTGCTTTGAAGAGAATTATTTACAATTATATTATTAATTATTATTAATTATTATTATTAAGTATTATTAATTATTAATTCAATAGTTATTATTAATTTAATTGATTGTGCGGCCCCTGGGTTCCGTGTCGAAATCAGCATGCGGCCCTCGATATACAAGAAGTTGGACCACCCTGGTCTAGGTCATCCTCCCTAGTTCAAAAGCATGTTAGCAGAGTCACAGCATTTTGCTTCACTTTCTTATCTCAGTACAAATGAGAGGCACTTCCTCACAAAACACTGGCATCTCCTGCCGAGAACTGCCCCGCACATCACGTCTGATGTGTTTAGAAAGGCTGAATGCTAGCTGCCTTACAGAAAACAAAAATCACTGAAGTAGCAGCTCATTGGATTACTGCGTGTGGTTTTCTGATCACACCGAGAAGCTTGGGCAGTCACTTTAAATTAATGTCATCGCTATACAAATTAGGTCATAAGGACCAAGGAATCATGTGACAACCGAGAGTTGGCAATTAACACCCACCTTTTGATTACTTCTGCTCAAATCAGCTGTTAAAACTTAATTTTCAAAGGTACACGATATAGTGCTGATCTACTGTTATGATAATATAGGGACTCACAACAAGTCTTGTCTACTCAAAAGTAAACCCCATTGAGTTCAATGGGGCTTACAGTTAACCTGCATCTCTTGCAAGCACTGCAGTAATTGAGAAGTTATCGGATCATCTTTTAGCCTATAAATTCCATAGACCTCTCAAGTCTAATGCCCCAATCCTATCCCTTCCCCCCCCCCCACACACACACACTGACGCAGCCGCACCGCTGGAGCACACACTTTGTCCTGCAGGGGGGTTGCAGTCTTGGAAGTCTCCTCTGGGTAAGGAAACATTTGTTCCCTTACCCGAGGGTAAGCCTCTGACACCGGGACGAGACTACTCAAACCTGTGCCAGTGATTTTGTGCGGACCCGGGAAGGTGGATTGAGGCCTGGAAAGGGATAGGATATGGGCAGCTCCACAGCCACCAATACTGCCCCCTTCCAGCCCTCATTCTTCCCTGTCCCGCCCCCATCTTATTCCTCCCCCTCCCCCCGTGCTGACTTACTGGCGCCAGAGGACGTGATGGTTCTGCTGGTGGTCTGCTGCACCCGCAGCCTGACTCCTCCTGATGGCAGGTCATGTTTACAACCACCATAAAGCACCTTACGCTGCCAGATGCACGTTCCGGTGGCGTAAGGGCAGTATCCGGTGGCGTAAGGGCAGTATTTATTGAGCTGTAAATAAACCAAGTTTATTTGTTAGCATTCAAAAAAAGGAGATGGTCCAGCATTGGAAGAAGAGAAGAAAGAGGCAGAGCTCAAATTCCTCATAAGCTTGGAATGCCAAATCCTCCTGTTTTGAATGACCTGTAAAGAACATTCCTTCCTCCAACATAAACGTCTTTCCTCTATAAATGCACATTTACACTAGTGATGCCATTTGCAAAAATATTGCACAGGTATCACAATTGGCTGAATCTGAGGGTGGCAGGGTCAGGAGAGGGGCTTCCAACAACCACATACTGATCCAGTGCAGTAGTGCCTAGTGGTTAGCATGCTCACTTCCTTCCTGCTCCCTTCTCTCCCCTGTTTCGACATGCAGTTTACTGGGGGAAAGCCCTGGTAGTAAGCTCACTCCATTGACATCTTTTGCTGGCTGGCTCTGTTTCTTCTGCTTAAAAATGTTCATGGGAATGAATGAAGCATTGCAGTATTAAATGTGTTTTTAAATTGTTATCACTGTATACTTTTGTATGGCCTTTAATCCCGAAGAGATGCTACGTTCGTGCTATATTATTGCTGACCATAAAAGCTTTAGATTTTACTTGTATTTATATCGTACATTTTTTCTAGATGTTTATCATGAAGAGTATGACTGCCATTGACCAACTGTGGGCTATACTCTTGTCAAAGTGAAAGAGGCAACATTATGTTTAAACTGGAGCAATGTCAACCCACACAGTTGTTTCTATCTTCTTCCAGGAGCTCACAGCTGAATCCTATCTGCCGGTGGAAGTACATTGATGCCACAAGAAGTGATGTTCCACCTGCAAGCGCAACGAGGCCGCCAGTACAATGGCTGGTGGCCATGTTTGCAGGCCGGCAAAGAGAACACCATCCGCCAGCGCCGGTGAGTTGGCGGTAGGCAGTGGGAGGAATGGGATGTTTCTGGGGGAGGAACCAGCAGGTGGAGAGGAGGCAGGAACCAGGGGGTGGATTCAGCAGCAATGGCACATGCCAGATCTTGTCCCTCTTTTGTAAACCTCCCTGCCCCTGTTTCCTCCTTGGACATACACCACCAACATAGGTGGCATATGTCTGAGGAGACCCATACGCAGATCCAGAGCCTATGTGGAAGTAAAAATTATTTGTACTTAACTCCCTTTTGCCCTTGGTTTGCCTCCCACCATAGGATGCAGCACATACCTTTTTGGCAAGGCTGCATCGACACTGATGGCGGAAGATAAGATTGGGCTGTCAGCCAATCACTGCCAGATGCTTCACTACCACATCCCTGAGTGTGTTATACATGTTGCAAGTCAGCTTCAACCCAGCACTGTAACTTACAGTGCAATCCTAGGCAAGTGTATTGCAAAGTAAGTCCTACTGTAGTCAATGGGGCTTACACTCAGGAACATGCTATAGGATTGCAGCTTTAGTGTCGTCGACTCTACAGTCACAATTCCCACTTCGGATCGATCTTTCTTCCTTTCCTACTGTGAGGTGTATAAAAAGGTAAAGGTGACCCCTGACAATTAAGTCCAGTCGTGTCCGACTCTAGGGTGTGGTGCTCATCCTCATTTCAAAGCCGAAGAGCCAGCGTTGCCTGAAGACGCCTCCGTGGTCATGTGGCCGGCGTGACTCTCCTTGCCGCAGCGCGTAGCATGCGGCTGGAACATGGAGTGCTGTTTAACCTTCCCGCAAGCGGTACCTATTTATCTACTCGCATTAACATGCTTTGGAACTGCTAGGTTGGCAGGAGCTGGCCAAGCAACGAGAGCTCACCCTGTCGCGGATTCGAACTGCCGACCTTTCGATCGACAGCTCATGGTTCAGCGGTTTAACCCACTGTGCCACCCGCTGGCTTTGTGAGGTGTATAGAAATTAGCAAAAAGAAAACGTCAGTCAAATTTGGATGCAAGGAATGTACAAGATGTCCAATGGCAAAGGTACTTAAATTATTGGGAAACAGAACAGCACAGAGATCGTGAAGCCTTAGCTTATGGTGCAGAAATGCCAGAGGAACACTGCCACTGTTTGTTTTTTATTTCACTTTTCCCACAGCCTAGTTTGCAAAACATTTCTTTCTGCACACAGATCCGGGATGGCAATAATCCCATTTACCATACTTTTAAAGACTATAGCATTGTTGGGATGTTTTCAGAGGTGATCCTTCTATCATGGATTAAGATTTTCATGCAGCTTTTGGTATAATAGACAGTGAATTGGAAATAATGTTTATTTTTAATGTTCAGCAACTGTTGGAATAAAATTGTGCACAAAAGGAAAATGAAGATTTGTGAAAGTTGGTTTTTTTTGTTTCCCTCTTGTTAATTATAGCTCATACACTGTCACTCTCATCTGCAGCTGAGACTAATGCACAGCCTTATAAAGAGACATGGGCATTGATTTTACAGTGTCTGAAACAGTCTAAATCGTACATTTTTCTATTGATATAATAAGCATTGCCTGCATGTATTGATTGCTTACCCCACAGAGCAATGCCAAATGGCTATTGTGGAATCTAATGATGCTGAACATTTCTTGCACAGATGATGGGGTAATGTTTAACTGCTCCGTGTCCTGTTCTTTGTAGATTTACTAATAACCTCCTTAATCATTCTTCCACTGAATAGCATGGATCCCAAAGCAGATGCAAACCCAAAAGATAAAATATCATTACAAGGCATTTCAAAAATTCAAAACAAGGCAATCAGCTCTTTCATCCATTCCCCCTCCCTCTCATCAACTGGGCTGGATGCCAATTTTACTTAACACATTGCATTGCCTTGATAGAGTGACACATGGCATGTATCACCAGAGTCCAGGAGCCCTAGTCTCATTAAGTCAGTACTTTATTCTGTAAATAGTCCTGTTAAAATCAATGGCATCATTTAGGGAATAAGAGATTAGGGTCCTTAGCTTAGCAAAGCAAACAGAATCAGGCTCTTTTGCCTTTGCTAAAAACAGAGTTTAGCATCATTAACAAGTTTAATTATCTGGCATTGATACTACGCTCTGATTAATTAAAATTACTACAGCACTTAATGCTAAATGGGTTGTGTGCGCCAAGCGTTTTCATAGCCACCATTGTTATTTATTATTGTTACTAGAACTGTACAAACATTTTAGTAACAAACCCTAAATTACAGAAAAGCTGTCTGGTTTTAGGCTTTTAACTCTCCTTAAAGCCAGAAAATCTTTTGGGAAAGAAAACAAGACTTCATAAAATATTCCACGCATCTTTTCACTGCTTACTATCGATTGATTTGCAAGTGCCAAAAGAAGATGGGTAATCAACACAAAGACTTCCAATTTTAGCAAGTATTTGAGCACATAATTAGTCACACTCAGGCCTTCTTTATATCATTCTGCAGCATTAGGCAATGCACGTCCCGTTGGGTGTTATCTCTCCAATACCTCTTGTCCCAAATCCTTTTATATTGTACCCAGTGGATCATCTGTACTTTAAATCATAGTTTGAGAAATATGTTATGGCAAAGGTGGGGGGTCTGAAGGGTTTGAAGGTACTGTACTGTATTTAATTTGTTCTGACTGTTATGGGCACAGAGAAGGGGGAGTCTTGGGCTCCTGCCCATCACCTGGGCCCAGTGGTGTCACTGTAGGTGGGGTGGAATGCTAAGTTCCACTCCGCGCTGACCCTTCCTTACTCACCAGCATGAGGCGGCCCCACCCCCTCGCCTTCGGAGCCATTCAGTGTGACGAAGGCAATGTGCAGGGAGTCTCCCTGAACTTAGCGTTCCGCCCCACCTACAGCAACGCCAGTGCCTGGGCCCCTACCCAGATCAGGCAGCAGCCTATATAGGGTCTTCAGGGCCAGCCCACCTGGCTTGTCTTCTCAGGGCTACTTTCTTCCTCCCCTGGGCCTAAGAGCAGAGGCAGGGGGTCTCCAGCCTGACAGGCTTCTAGAGTCTCCTTTCCAGCCTTCACCCAGCCACCCTTTCTCATGCCTAGCCCATTCCTTATATTCCTCTGGCCTTGGCTGGTCCCTCCCCCCTTCCTGGTTCTAGACAGTTGGGTAGGATTGGGCCCTAAGTAGCATAATCATTGTGGGCTCAAGTGGTTCAAGGTTTCAACAAAATAATACAGTCTTCCAAACAGTGAGCATTATTATCCAGCAGCAGAATAAGGAAAGATGAAGAGTTTGGAAAGCAGCGTTCCATCATGGTAAATTTACCACAAGTGAGCCATTGAATCATTATTCTGATTCAAATCAGCTTTACAGGAGAACAACCAAGGGGAATCTCTCTCCAGTGGTGTCGCTCTAGGTGAGGCAGAACCTTAAGTTCTGCACCACTCTGACCCTCAGTTTACTCTCCGGTACGAGGCACCCCACCCCCCCCGCCTTCGGAGCCATTCAGTGGAGTGAAGGCAATGCGCAGGAGACTCCCTGTGCATTGCCTTTGCTCCACTGAATGGCTCCGATGACGAGGGGGTGAGGCGCCTCGTGCTGGAGAGTAAACGGAGGGTCAGAGTGGTGCGGAACGTAGTGTTCCGCCTCACCTAGGGCAACACCACTCTCTCTCTCTCTCTCTCTCTCTCTCTCTCTCTCTCTCTCTCTCTCACACACACACACACACACACACACACACACACACACACACACACACACACACACACACACACACACACCAAATGCAACAGGATGGGATGCAGTGGTCTGATTCTCATATTGGCAGTGGGAACTGCTAAAACAGATCTGAACCATGAACCAGAACACAAATCTTGTTGGTTGTTTTTGCCCTCGTGTGAATCTCTTTTCTTTGGATTATACTGAAAGCTCGGTTCCATCACAATTGTATTGCATCAGTATTTTTTTTCAGAATGTCTGTGACAAAGCTGAAGCATTATAAACTGAAGACAGTATAAATCTTTTGTATGCTCAGTGTAATATAGATTTCTTTTTAATCAAGTGATGCCTGACATAGGTTGCAGTGGAATTGCTCCAGGCTTGAATCTAGTTGGCCAACTTTGTTTGTTGTAATTAAATTTTCATCAAATCTATCATCCGGAAGCTTTTCCCACCTCACCTTGTCAATCTGTATGGAGATGAAAATTCACAGCATGATCAAACTCTTAAAATCTACATACTTCAATGGGGTTGAAGCTAGCAGTACACTTTGAGGTTAGCCGAGTAAAGAAATAAAGGCCCAATCCTATTCTCACATTATACCAGTGTATCACCACATATGCTGGTACAATGACATGACAACCCCACCAGTGCACCACAGACACCTGCACAACTGCTGTGCTGACATAGCTCTGATGTCTCTTGGATGACAGCTCAAGTTCACCCATGGGGAGACCAAAACAGGGAGATTGAGGCATAATGTGGGAGGGATGTGCGAGGGATGAGGAGGAGTCATCATACACCATATCCTAACCCCTTTACGGAGAACGAACATGCCCCCGATAGCTAGAAAAACACTATGCCAATGACAGAGCTCTTGAAGGTAGGAGTAAGCCCATAAGGTTTTGGCTTATGGGCCAAATTCCATGCTTGGGATCATTAAAAAAGGGATTGAGAATAAAACGGCCAATATCATTAAGCCGTTGTACAAATCGATGGTAAGGCCACATCTGGAGTATTGCGTCCAGTTCTGGTCGCCGCATCTCAAAAAGCATATAGTGGAACTGGAAAAGGTGCAGAAGAGAGCGACCAAAATGATTAGTGGGCTGGGGCATCTCCCTTATGAGGAAAGGCTACAGCGTTTGGGGCTCTTCAGTCTAGAAAAAAGGTGGTTGAGGGGGGACATGATTGAGACATATAAAATCATGCATGGGATGGAGAGAGTGGATAGAGAGAAGTTCTTTTCCCTCTCACACAACACTAGAACTAGGGGACATCCACTCAAATTGAGTGGAGGGAGGATTAAAACAGACAAAAGAAAATATTTCTTTACCCAGCATGTAATTGGTTTGTGGAACTCCTTGCCACAGGAGGTGGTGATGGCACCTGGCCTGGATGCCTTTAAAAGGGGTTGGATTGATTTATGGAGGAAAATTCCATCACAGCTTACAAGCCATGATGGGGATAAGCAACCTCCTGGTTGTAGGAGTAGGTTTTCTTTGTTCCAGGTGCAAGGGAGTGGTGACAGGATACAAGTATCTTGTTGTCTTGTGCTCCCTGAGGCATCTGGTGGGGCCACTGTGTGATACAGGAAGCTGGACTAGATGGGCCTTTGGCCTGATCCAGCAGGGCTCTTCTTATGTTCTTAAGGTACAATGGGGAAGGGAAAAATAGTAGAAAATTGCACCTCCCACCCACTTTCATACATCCCTGTGTAACACATTTCATACATGTGTTATCTTGACATAATTCTTACAACAACCTATAAAGTACTGCAGCTGGAAAGCTTGCCTAAGGCCACCAAAGTGAGAATTCATGGCAGAGGCAAGATTCGACTTTGCCCCCACCATGGTTCTGATTGCAATCATGCCTTCTGCATGCTATTTTAATTGACGGGCGGGGGGACTTCTACATTTTCCCCTCCAATTAAGAGAGTGCTCAGGGGACACAATTAGATCCATAGTGGGGGGAATTCTGTGGCCCTCTTGCCCTCCACTGCAGTTTCAGCCCCCCAGTGTACTACTTAACAAAAAGGAGGGGCACATTATGCATTTTGTGTCACATCTAGCTGAACTCTTGTTAAACCATACCAGTATAATCAATATACGTCTTACCCTATAAGTAGCAAAGGTACAATTTAACAAGAGTCCAACTAGATATGACCCACAATATAATGTTACACAGTCAAAGCATACAATTAGGTCACAAGTTAAAATGCTGAGCAATGTCTGTCTGAAAAGTTAGCATGATCGGTTTTAATTATTTTTATTTCTTTGACAGATAACGTTATTTAACACATTTTAAAAAATTATATGGGGAATTTTGAAAGAACATCAAGACTTGGGAAGAATGACTTTGGAAATTGGAAAGATAAGGACTTTTCTAGACCTCTGCCATTTCTATATACTCAGCCCAATTCTGTGCAGGCTTAGGTGATTCCAGACACATTGCTTTCAATGGATGTATCTACCCCAAACGATCTATTAGATAGGGCTGACTATAATTTCTCACAGCCAAATGTTTAGATGACACAACATGCCAAAGTATAAGGGCATTTTCTGATGTGTCTCCAAAATGTAATTATTAGAAACAATGAAATACCATTCAAAAGGGCAGCTCAAGAAAAAGATGAAAAATATCCCATTCTACAGTTAGAGACAGCATGGGCTATAACATACTTCTACACTGATATTGGGTTGATCTGAATCAAACCTTCCAACATGTTTTCTTTTCTTTTTCAGAAAGGAAAGAAGAAACCAAAATGTATCAAAATGCCTACATTGTATCTGACAATCATCTTGATTCAAGCTGTCAAGTAACATCTATTTTGGTTTCTTGATTAGTGACCTTTGCTGTTAGGGACTCTGATTAAAGTATTTTTGAAGTGTGTGTGTGTGCGTGCGTGCGTGCGTGCGCGCCTTGGAAGAGGATTAGGCAGCAATTATATGCACACTTTCCTGGAACTAGGCCAGAATGGGACTTACTTCTGGGTAAACATGCATAGGATTGCACTGTTAAGTCATTCTTCCCATTTTCAATCTATTATTATTATTAATATTATTATTATTATTATTAATAATAATAATAATAATAATAATAATAATAATAATAATAATAATAATAAACAGTATTTATATACCGCTTTTCAACAAAAAAAGTTCACAAAGCGGTTTACAGACAAAATCAAATGATTAAATGGCTCCCTGGCCCAAATGGGCTCACAATCTAAAAAAGATGCAGAACACCACCAGCAAACAGCCACCAGAAAAGACACTGTGCTGGGGTGAAAGAGGGGCAGTTACACTATATGAGGAGCATCAACTGAAAAAGTGCCTCTTGCCCAGTTAGCAGGGGACTAGCAGGGATCTATTTGTTGTGTGTGTGTGTGTGTGGGGGGGGGGCATTTATTCATTTCATAATATTGTGGACAGAAAAATAAAGATAAAAAGACACATTGGGCTGCTAGATCATAGACAGATAACCCCATTGGGGCTTTCAGCTTTTCTGAATACTGGTTTTCTCCTTCTGCAAGATTGCAAACTGCTTTTAAAATGTTTGAAAAACAATGGGAAAGGAAAGTCTGTTTCAATTCCAATGGGTGGTGGGTCACACACTTGCATGTTTTCCACTTGATGCCTGCAGTGTTACCAAGTGATTTGTATGTGTGAATGAGCCATCCTAGATCAAAAGCTACAGAAAAAACGTCCATCATGTCACTTCAGCTGTAAGATGTTGAGAAAAGTAAACTAATGTGTAGGCTATTCTTAGCGTTTTAAATTGTAATACATTGATTGTTACTTTTAATTGCAATTTCCCTGAATGTCTCCTTGTCCGGGAAGAAAGCAAGCATAGAAAAGTCGATATAAATAAAATGTGTGAATTGATGGCCCTAAATATTGTTAAGTGTTGCAAGAGCTTTATTATTTATGCTTGCTTGTATGTAAATTGACTGTGAACATGCTTTGGATTATCTTTCTTTGAAAAAAAAACCCACATTTGGGGGTTCATGCTTTCAATCCTTTTTTTTTTTTAGCCTTGAATGGTGAGTGGTTTTTAGACAGTTTGACCATATGCCCAGATTCTAATGTGATTGTGCCACAGAGAATATGAGGCCCGCAAGATTTTTTTTAATTCACTCCCTTCCAGTGGCTCATTCTTTGACTCATTTCTTAGTCCTCTAGGTAACTTTAATGTGACTCATTTGGCCTCTCTAATGAATCCAGGTCTTCCTCTAACTTTCCTGCTGTGCCAAAGGAAACAAAGTCCCACATCAGCTCAAGCTATTTAAGGAGGATGAGTTTCAAAGAGTCTCTTCATGTCCACTCTGTTCCATTTATTATGGCCCAATCCTATGAGGGCCTGTGCCAGTAGAATGTGCATTCCGCCAGCTCGTGCTGTCACAAAAGTGCTGTAAAAAGCGCTTTGCAACAACAGTGCAAGGCCCAGTCATGCCGATGGGAAGGCTGGAGCCTTCTTGCTTGTGCCCACAGTTGTCAGGAGGCCTGCCGGAGCAGGTAAGTCCAGCGCAGGGGTGAGGGGAGGGCAGGGGGATTGCGGAGATAGGTTAAACGGGGCGAGGAAGGCAGAACGGGGCAGGGACAGGGCGGGAGATGAGCAGATAGGACCCGGGAGGGGGCGAGATGGGCACACTGTATCCAAACCCCCTAACCCAGGCCTGATTCCAGTGGTGTAGCTAGACCGGGATGGAGGCAAGTAATTCTACAAGACTTGGTTACAGTGGAGTCAGCGGCTCATCCCCTTCACCGTCAGAGCCATTCCGGCGGGGGAGTGTGTCACGTGTTGCTGTCACCGCTGGAATGGCTCTGACAACAAGAGGGAGGGGCCACTGACTCCAGTGTAACTGAATCTTGCAACACTACTTGCCCCGGTCTAGCTACGCCACTGCCTGATCCGCCTGCATACATCAATATGGTCTTGCACCACCAATATCGCTGGTGCAGGTCTGAGTTGGCCCATGGGGGCTGCTGGGGCATACCCCAGGGCAAAGGGATAAAAATCCCCTTACCCCAAGCGAGGAGACCTCCAGCAGCCAAAAGTCCCCCTAGGGATGCAGTGCATTTTCCGGAAATGGCCGAAAATCGCTATTTTCGGCCGAACTAAACATTGGGGAGGCCTGCAGAGGCTCGCGCAGGCCTCCCCGAAGCCCCCACAGGCCTCCCTGAAGCGCCCCCAAGCCCAGGTAAGTAAAAAAAAATTCTGTATTTTATGCTCCATAGGATGCATGCGTCCTGTGGACCGATGCGTCCTATGGAGTGTAAAATACGGTAAATCTTTTATGGGCAAAAATTGCTTTTACAGCACTACTGTTGCATACCAATACCAAATGAAACCATCTTCATCAGGGTTTTTTGTTTGTTTGTTGCACCACAATAAGCAAATGTTTACCTGAACTGTGCATATATGTGTAGATCTTTAGAACTGTGCATATGTGTAGGTCATTTTTCTCTTGCTACATTGATTTGAGAAGAAATGAGAGGTAGTTCATTTTTAATATTCTGTTTTTTGCCAATATCAACTGTTATATATTGAGGATTGCTATCCCATATTCTGCTCAAGGCCTTTAAATACCAATACTTTATCCTTGTGAGGATGTTTATTCTTGTGAATCATCCTCCATTTGACCTCTCCTGCATTTTGCATTTGGCTTTTGTATTTTTTGACATTCCAATCATTCTTGCACCCTGTGCTTTCTAACATTATGAATATCTAACTTATCCACAGCATCCCTATAGTGATCTGCTCCTTTTTGGGTTCCCCTAATTGTGGGGAGGGAGGGGTTGTTTGGATGAATAGCACCAAAATGGTTGAGTGAGTTTAAAAAGAAATGATTCACTGCAATTGGACTGGCATGCAGATTGATATTTACAGACTGAAAAATTGTCTTCATATTATTACCTATCTTAGCAAAGCAAGTTGGTATGTGTGCACACATACCAGGAACCTAAATGGGGAAGGACTGGGTGGAAGAGCAGTGGAAACCACTAACCTTGCTTGCAGGAAAAACACCAGGAGGTTGGAGTGAGCAACACAGAGAGGGTAGCACATGCATACTTCCTACAAACTGTGGAAGATTCCTACCAGTTGAGAGGAGCATGCAAAGTGTTCGTTCTTGGCCAGTGGAAAATACTATTGCCCAGGTAGAATTCAATTAGCCAACACAAGTCATTGTAGCTCAGTTTAAGCTACAAACTGTACTGAACTCTGCTACTGAGACTTTGGTTGGGCTGGATAGGAGGGAATGCAGCGATCCACGAACAGGGCCACTCAGAGGAATTTTATTAGGGGGTACAAAGTTTCTTTTGGGCCCCTTCCCTTCATGCGAATTTGACTCCTGGGCCCCCCTTTTTGCTCCAGGCCCACCTTTTGACCCATTATTGACCCTGAGCCCGGGTACAATTGTACCCCCTTAACCCCCCTCTCAGAGTCCCTGTCCATGTATCTTTCTGTGGGCCCAAACTTCTCCTCCTCCTCCTCCTCTCTCTCTCTCTCTCTCTCTCTCTCTCTCTTGAGGTAAAACAGAATAAGATAGGGTTAATTTGGACTTTCAGGAAGGCTGGCACCAGCAACACATGTATACACAGTAGAATTTTGGCACAGACTATACTGTAGATCAGGGGTGGCCAACCTTCCACCATTAGGGCCTCTGTGAATCTCAGAATCTTGGCAGCTGCAATTGCTGATGGTGCTGCTAAAGCAGCTGCACCTGCTGAAATGCCCTCACCTATACAACCATTAAAGGGCCAGGAGCATTCATGCTGAAAGGTTGGCTACCCCTGCCGTAGATTATTAAGTATTACCACAAAGGCTCTTACAGCACAATCCTATTGCTGGCTTAGGTCAGTGCAGTGACTG
The DNA here is from genome assembly GCA_026170595.1 of Plestiodon gilberti rubricaudatus. Taxonomy (NCBI): domain Eukaryota; kingdom Metazoa; phylum Chordata; class Lepidosauria; order Squamata; family Scincidae; genus Plestiodon; species Plestiodon gilberti. The sequence goes on along the minus strand of JANXHW010000003.1, from coordinate 178,544,675 downwards.
CTGCGTCAGTGTAGGGCAGGGGTGGCCAACCTTCCACCATGAGGGCTACTGTGTTCTTAAGAGTTGTGTAGAAGACAGAATCTTGGCAGCTGCAATTGCTGATGGTGTTGCTAAAGCAGCTGCACCTGCTGAAATGCCCTCACCTATGCAACCATTTAAAGGGCCAGCATTCATGTTGAAAGGTTGGCCACCACCGGTGTAGGGTGTCGCAAATGTGCTGTAAAGCACGTTGCGACACCTGGAAAGGAAGCAGGTGTTGACGGGAAGCCCTGCACTGTTCCACTGGCAATGCAGCCAAGACTACCACACGCTGGAGCAGGTAAGATTTGCCCAGGGTGGCACGAGGACTGGGGGAGGGGGGTAACAAGGCGGGGAGGGGTGGGATTGGCAGCGCTGGTGTATACTGAATCCTGTACCCCCTCCCAAGCCTTCTCTGCCTACACGGGCTTCTTGGATCTGTGCCAGCCATGAGGCTCACTCAGATCTGAGTAGCCCCATTGCAAAGGCTGGGGCCTTACTTGGGGTAAGGAAACAAAGGAAACCTCCAGCCCTCTCCTCCCCAGCGCTGGATATAGTGTGGGCCATGTGGCCCCGCAGATCCAGCATGGGTCAGGATTGGACTGCCCATTAAATAGTGTCAAATCCATAAAATGACTAAAAAGCTTTTGCTTTTTTTTTACAAAGGTTTATGTTCAGATTGAGTTGTTCATATTTTAGAAAATCCAGACTAATTTATTAGGAATTTATCGTGTGATGCTCAACAACAGCTTCATGTTATCGAGTTCCATTATGGTGATTTACAGAGGCAGTGATAATGACACCTACTGTAAAACATGCCCCTGGAACTCCTCGTTGCAAATTGACTTCTCAAATTTGATGGACACAATTTAATTTACTTACCAAGAAAAACAAACACAAAACTTACCTACAAATATTACAATTTACCATTATGAAAATCCAAACTTTCAAAGGCAAGTTCACAACGGAATGATTTATACCATTTCAATTCTGCATGGGTGTCATTTCCAAAATATTATTCACATGTGCTAATATATGCTGCTGTGTTTTGCATGATAACAAGTTGGAAAATGTCCATTCCAGATTGTTTCATCCTCTTCTGGATGGATTTTGGCTGAGAAGGGATTAATAAATGCATGCTATTGACATGGTTTCAGGTCTAAAATATTCTCAAGTGTCTCCAACGCACCCTGCTGCTTTTTGCACCAGTTTCATTTATTAATGACCCATTCCAGTCCGTCCCGGCTTTTACACCAGCCTGTACTTACATTTCCACTCTAAATACATGCAAATTGAAGTGAGTTCTATTCAGCTTCATGAGTTCTTCACCCAAGTAAACGTGGTGGGATCACATTTCCGCATAGTAAAAATGTTTTGAGGGCACAATAGCTTGGGAAATGATGCAGACCACAGCCAGTCAATCATTTATGTACTTGGTACATTCATATCTCATTTTTGACCCCAATGGACTGTCGAGGTACTTCACAACTCAAGGCAGTTCACAGCGATTTCTGTCATGATACAGGAATCGAATCTAATGATGGGGTGAAAGCTCTATCACTGTTAGGGTTCAGTAGCTAGATGTTATGACAACTGCTGGAGCATTTTGTATCTGTTCCCTCTCCACTACCTCCTATACTTCAGGTTAGGGTGGACCTTTGGGGACTCAAAGGAATAGTATGGCTGGAACAGAGGCCTTCGCTGCTGTTCATACTCAGCTTGACAACTGAATGTACTTACCAAAGTGAGATGCTTCCACTTTCCTCAGCTGAAACTCCTTAGACCAGGGGCTCTCATCCAGTGGAACTAGTACCACCAGTGGTACTGAGGCCGATGACTGGTGGTACCCGGACCGCTGGACCACTGGAACCCCACTCTGACATGGTGCTTTTGGCAGTGCGCTTTTGCTCCTGAGAGGCTCCTGCTCCTGCCTCTTGGGAATGCTGAAACCCCGGGAGGATTTTTTTATTTTTATTTTTTCATTTTTTATTGGGGGGTGCCGAAATCTGCCCCCCGTGGGGGCGCAGGTTCGTCCCTGAGTCTCCTACTTGCATTTTCTGACCTCCAAAAATCTGAAAACCCGGAAGCAACTGGCGATGATGTGACGTCATCCCCAGTCACTTCCGGTGGTACGCAGCAGGGTACTCCAGAGGTGGTACTCCGGCGCCGGAGGTGGTACTCAGCTGGGAAGGGGTTGAGAACCCCTGCCTTAGACTGAAAGTAAACACCCACTGTTATATACTTTTGGTAACAGCTCTCATGATTGAAGCTGCAGTAGACCAAGAGACCATAGCTCTATAGGGGATCACCTGCTTCCTTCTTTGCATGGAGAAGGTCCCAGGTTCAATCTCTGGCATCTTCAGGTCAGACTGGGGATTACCCCAATCTGAAACCCTGGACTACTGCTGCCAGTCAGTGTACGTAAGGCAGTGTAGACAAGGATAATTACTCAGTTATAGAGTCATTATTGGAGGGAGAGGAAACCTGTAATTGCTTCTTCCGCCTATTATTTTGATGATCCTGTCAGCTGAGTGACTTCTTTTGTAATAAAGCAAAAGCATCTTCAAGTGGTGTTATTCTCATATTTGGCTCATCCAGTAGTTATGGCTATATATATATATTATCATGCATAATGAGCAACTCTTGAAAATTATCCCAAGTTCACTTGTAAGGCAGTCCCTATTTTTGAGCAACCCCTTGTTTGATAATCCAATTTTTGCACATTTATTCTTTCTCAGCACACAATATCTTACCTGCTTCTTTTGGTGCTATTTATTTCATATATATTTTCAAGCAAAGTGCTCTATTACAAAGTGATGTGGAAGGGACTGTCAATGAGCTAAGATTTTGGAAAGGAATACATAGTTCAGAAAACATCATTGCATTTTTTCCCCCAGGTTTATGCAAGGCAGCGATCAAATTGCATTTGTTCTCATCAGTATCACTAGGTGTTCAATGAAATGTGAAAATTTATTCATGAAAAATTACATTTGGCTTAGCCGAAGAAAAAAAAAAACACAATCAGGTAATGTCCCTATTCTTATTAATTTTATTGTTGATATGCGGGGGGGGGGGGATGCAGTAAAATAATGCCAATGCTTCTGTTATTTGCATGATACCTGACAATAGGTGATACTCAGCATATTTTAATTCTGAGAAAATTGGAATACACATTTTTGAATGCAAGAGGAGGTGTTTAAGGTCAAGGATTTCTGAAAGAAACTTACAGCCCAATATTATAGCTAGGCTGCAGCGTGGGTGTAGAGCCGCGCTGCATCCTATCCCGAAAGGACACAGCGCCGGCGTGGCTGGAGCTCTCCTGAGGAGAAGGGGAGGTTTGTCCCCTTATCCCGAGTAGATCCCCAGCCACGCTGTGTACTCAAATGGGTGTACTCAAATGTGTGTCAGCTATTTTGCTGGTGCACATTCAAGCGGGCCGTGTAATGGTGGCCAGGCCCAGGAATGGGGATAGGATTTGGCAGAGGAGGCCACCACTGATCCCTTCCCCTTCCCCGGTCCGGCCAACCAATCCCAACCCTGGAATGCCCCATTCTACCCTCCCCTCCCCACGCCCCTCCGTTGCCCGGTAGATAACTTCCCTGGAGGGTGCATCATTGTCTCCCGTGTGGGTTTAGCGGCGCGCCGGCCTAAGCGTCGGCACCGCTTACTCCCAGGGTGCTGCAAATGTGCTTTATGGGCTGGGGCTTTACCCAGGGTAAAGGGACATACTTCCAGCCCCGCCCCTTCCCCTGCTGGATACGGTGTAGGCCATGTGGCCTCACTGCACCAACATGGGATATGATTGGGCTGCCCAGCCCCAATTCTGACCTCCACCAATTTACACAATGCAGTGGTGCCAACAGACCGTGTGCTGCATCCTATGGTGGATGGGGCCAACAGGAGGTCTGGGAGAGGTACGTAGCAGGGATGTGGATCAAATCTCTGACTCCAAGTCTCAAGTCAAGTCCCAAATCTTTGTCCCCAAGTCTCGAGTTCCTATCTATTTAATGGGGAAAGTGGGTTTAAACCTGAATAAAATTGGACTTGTCATTAAAGGCTCCAAGTCTCAAGTCGAGTCTTTCGAGTCTTTTACAATCGCCGAGACAGGTCCGAGTCATTGACGCGACTTGAGTCCGACTCAAGTCCAAGTTAATAGACTCAAGTCTACATTACTGGTAAGTAGACATATTTTACTTACAAAGGCTCACAACCCTAAAGGAAACAGTAGCAAACAGCCACTGGAAATGCCCTGTATTGGATGAATAGAAACAGTTGCTTTCCCCCTGCTAGATATAAGAGAACCACACATAAAAGGAGCTTCTTAGTCTAGTTTGCAGAGGCTATTCCTCAGTCTATGTAGATCTTATAATTCCCTTTTGCACCAGCAGTGGGGATGGAACGAGGATCCATGCAGAAGTGATGTGTGGTATTCAACCCTGAATGTTGTGAATGAGTGCAGCCTGCTTTAGAGAGAGAAAAAAAACCCATCAATCACTTGCTTGTCTACACATGCACTTCACTACCACTGCTGCCTGAGGTAGTAGGTTCATAGCATAAAATATTAACTGTAGGCAAGTACTCAGTTATGAGTAGTGAACATAGGCCATTTAAATCAATTTTGCAATTTATTTTGATTCATATCCTTTAACGTAATTGATGTTCCTAAAGCTTGACAGAAATTTAATCGTAATGTCACTAATGAAATGTTGACATTATCAGCAGCTCTCCCTGTAACAGGTCTTTTATGACTGTGTTAATAGAGTGTGTGTCGTTAGAATTATGGAGATGGAAGAGAACCAAGGGTCATTTAGCTCAGGCTCCTAACCTGGCAAGATATCCTTTGCACAACGCCTTCCCGGTAGAAGCTCCATCCAAATCTGATCAGATGGTAATTATTATGCAACTTCACTGGGAGTCCTGTGTCATTGCTCAACCATTCATGCAATTAGGAAGCCCCCCCCCCCCCCGGTAACCAGTCTACATCTGCTGTACTGCAGGTCATATTCATTGATTATCACCACCAATGCCTTGGAAGAGGATTAGGCAGCAATTATATGCACACTTTCCTGGAACTAGGCCAGAATGGGACTTACTTCTGGGTAAACATGCATAGGATTGCACTGTTAAGTCATTCTTCCCATTTTTCAATCTATTATTATTATTATTATTATTAACAGTATTTATATACCGCTTTTCAACAAAAAGTTCACAAAGCGGTTTACAGACAAAATCAAATGATTAAATGGCTCCCTGGCCCAAATGGGCTCACAATCTAAAAAAGATGCAGAACACCACCAGCAAACAGCCACCAGAAAAGACACTGTGCTGGGGTGAAAGAGGGGCAGTTACTCTATATGAGGAGCATCGACTGAAAAAGTGCCTCTTGCCCAGTTAGCAGGGGACTAGCAGGGATCTATTTGTTTTGTGTGTGTGTGTGTGTGTGTGTGTGTGTGTGTGTGTGTGTGTGTGTGTGTGTGTGTGTGTGTTTGGGGGGGTCATCAAATTTCCTTGGTTCTAGCTCCCCAAGCGAAGAAAGTTTTCTTGTATAATGTACAGTGCTGTAGTATATGTAAAATTTCTTACACAGAATTTTTTTTCCCTGTTCCATTCCTTTATTGTTTGTTCCCACCTCATCATGGTCTCCCTCAACACCACCCTTGGAAATATCTGAGGGAAAATATCATTATATCAGACCACACCAGGAAGTGCTACTGAAGTCTAGCAGAGCAATGGAAGGGCTGCTTCTGTGGTCTGGCAGAGTTACAGCGCAATCCTATCCAACTTACACCACCGGTGTAACCAGCGGTGCAGCGAGAACGGGAGGCCCCGGAATGGAAAGGGGATTCAAATCCCCTCCAAAGGGGGATTCAAAGGGGATTTAAATCTCCCCTCCAAAGCCTCCTGCCCTGCCCTCCCCTGGTGGTGTAAGTTGGATAGGATTGCGCTGTCAATATCTAGCAACTCCTGCAGCTAAATTCCCATAAACATCTATTGTTTTGTACCTTTGGAATTTGTTTAGATTATAAGCCATTTTGGGAACTTGTCCAGGCAGAAAAGCAGGATATATATCATTCAAAAATGTAATGTGTGCATTTCTAGATAATGTTATTTGAGGATGAATTTATACACATCTTTAGCACAATGCAGTTTGCAATTTTTTTCCTGGCATTTCATCCCACTGTGCAACACAAGGCTGTGTTTTTCATGTTGTGGTATCCCTATTCATATGATTTTAAGATGACTCCTTTGGATATGCATATAGGAAAAAAACACACCATAACCTGTGGCAAGTTTTGGTTATCATCAACTTAACCCTAACATACCTGTTTATTTAGCTAAGATCCAGAGAATAAGCTGTGACAGTCTCTTTAACATCTGATTTTTTAAAAAACAAATTTTATGGCTTCAAGCTTTTTTTTTTTTTTTTTGCTTTGTTTCTGGTCTTCTCAAATTAGAAATGAATTGTGAATTTTGTCACATGGTATTATAGATGTTACCCCTGTGTATATATTTTTAGCTCAGGCATTGTTATACATATTCAGAATCATATCTACAAACTTGGAAAAAACAGAGAAGCCTTCCTTAACTTTGGAATAATCATTTAAAGTAGGTTAACTTTAAATAGAAAATGAGAAAATAGAGCATATTTCATTTTAAATGAAATTAACTGTGACAAACCCAAAGCATGCTGTTTCCACGCACTTTGTTCACATGCCATTAAATCCATTAAGTCGCTATTATCTGGATTTGGTATTGTGAATGACTTCTCGATTCCTTGCTGAATGCCTTTTAGTCTCATTAATCCAAACATTGCCTTTACGCTTGTTTTTCTAGTTAGATGCACTTTGCATTCCTCTTTAAAATATTTAAAAGTAACAGTAATTAATGAAATGCAACATGAAAAAGAGTCATTTTTCCCCCTGAAAATGTAAGCCAGCAAAATGAACCTGACATTTACAGAAGTATATGCATATTTAAAGAGATGTATTTCCTGGAAAATAAATTATCTTTTTGTTGTTGTTAGTGAAGTCATAGTTACACATATGCAATGGACTCCAACAGCATAACATTCCTCTAGCACAGTCCTTCACAGTGCAACAAAGCAATACATACAGCCCAATCCAGTGTGTAGACATACGCCATCAAAAGTGGTCATGTATGTTCAAGGAGACCCATAGGTGGCTCCAGGGCTTACCGGTAAGTATAAATGTTAAGTATAAATGTTTTATACCTACCTCCCATTTACCCTCAGGTCGGTCCCCTACCGCTGGATGTGCCTTTTTGGTGCGGCTGCATCGGCATGGCTGGTAGGGAATAGGATTGTGCCCTTAGACTAGGTAGGAGGGAGACAAAGCCACCAATTGGCTCCTTCCTTTGGTTCTCCAGAGCAGGAATTTGTGCTCCAGGCTATCCTGATATTTAAATAATAAAGGAAGGCTGCTCTTCTTCAAGCACTCCATCCCCATCTTCAGGCTGCAGATATGATGGATATTAAATTGGCTCAAGGAGTATGAATCTATCTTTGACATTCTCAAAAACAGATAGGCTTGGACATAGGAAATTGTCAGGATCTCTACTACCACACCATCCCTCATTGTTTCTCCCAAAGGGGCAACATTTCAACGTCTCACATAGGAAAGTCCCTGCCATTAATACCTAGTATCTGTCTCCACCGTGATTATCATTCTGGGGTTAGCTAGCCTATTCCTTCTCTACCACAGAGAAGGTCAGTGGCTTTCCCATACCAAGATCATAAGAACATAAGAAGAGCCTTGCTGGATCAGGCCAAAGGCCCATCTAGTCCAGCTTCCTGTATCTCACAGTGTTCCCACCAGATGCCTCTGAGAGCACACAGCCAACAAGATAACCTGTTTCCTGTTGTCACTCCCTTTCACCTGGCACAGAGAAAACCTACTTCTAAAGCCAGGAGGTTGCTTATGGCTTGTAACCTGTGATGGTCTTTTCCTCCATGAATCTATCTAAACCCCTTTTAAAGGCATCTAGGCCAGAGGCCATAAGATCAACTGCTTATGCCCTACATCTTCTATAATTTGATCCTCTCCCATCCCACAGGCTCCAGGTTAACCAAAAAATTCCAACCAAGAGTCCAGACAAAATACTTTATTCAGAGCAATGTGTTACAAAGCCCATCTATATCCTGCAGAAATATGTAATATTTAGCTCTAACAAAAAAACAAAACACCAATGAAATACGCTATATGCAGATACGTATTTACATCGTATCTAGACCTGCTCTGACTCCACAGAGACCCAAACTAGATATGTGTGTATCTTTCTCCTTTTTGCAGTTGTCGTTGTAGTAAAAAAAAACCCAAAGCAGACTTGGGAAAAAACACAAGAGGATTGTATGCTCAAGAACGCCTTAACTCCTTTCCAGGCAGCCATTTTTTTCTGCTCAAAATTATACCCCCAAATTGTTTTCCCATTATCTTAGGTATTCCAAATGATAAAATAGGTTTTTCATTAACTGTTTCCAAGTCTCTAAATTGTCATTTGGTTCGTAAGAAAATCCTCAATTATATAGAAAAAGGTCAATCCACATACAGTGACATATTTTTTTTTCTATCTTGCTGCTAGAAGGCTCACTTCTATGTGCTTGTCTCATAACAGAACATCTCCATATCATGTTTTTAGGGTTACGTCTTGCACAACTCCAACAGTAATTAAACTCTATCTCACTCTATCTAAACAGCAATTAATGTGACCAGACAATTATTTTCCCATTCAGTTTGCCAGTCTATTCGTCTCATACACCCACTACAATGACTTAATGAACACACAGCAGAAATACTGTATATTCCCTGGTTGTTCTTAGTACAACCTACACCAGCTCTTGTTCCATTTGGCATGTAGAATTAGCGACAGAATAAGGAAATGCATTTATGTTCATTTACTTTCTTGTCCTTAGTCTGGAAGGGAACACATTCCTAGCTATTCTTTGAATCGCTTTAGCTTTCTTGCTGTAGGCCTGCCCTGCTTGTGATTGTTGAGATTATCACCTTGCTATTCAAGACTGTCTGAACTGGCCAATTTATGCTACCAGCATGGTAGTTTCTAATTAAAAGAGGATCTTTCTTTTGATAAGTCTTGACTTTTATCAAATTAGTTTGATTAAAGGACTCTGACATCAACTCATCTAGACATTCTCACATATCTTTTTTTGTTATAATTTCCATACATTCCTGTGAATTTGTTTTCTTCCCTATATTATGTCTCCTGAAACAGAAAATTAGAATCAACTACAATCCTGACATGTTGAATGTCCTTTTCTTTTTGATTGACCAATCCATACATATGACTGGTGCTGTCTATATATTGAGTAGACTTACTGCCACAGCTTTGCTATAAAAATCTACATGTATTTCCTTTTTTTCTTCTTTTTATGGCTGCTAGGTCAACTTTAGCAATTACCCTGTATCTTCAGTGTCTATTTGACACAAACTTTTTCAATAACCAATGTTTCATCACCAAATATATGGCCATGTCTGCTGTGTTCCAAACATCTAAGGGGCTAGAAGCTCCACTCACCAACTCTAGTCATCTCATTTGCAAATCTTCAAAACATATGCTGGCCACACCCTTCTTTTAAAGTAGGTTTAGCGGCACATGTAGGGGTGCAATCTGGATGAACCACCACCCCATTCAATGAAGGAAAGTGCCCTGAATTAACCTGGACCTGATGGGTCCAGGATATGAGCACACACATTTGTTATCATCTGAGGACAGTTGGTAATATATTTTTTTTACCTAAATTGGTTCCCTCTCTACCAAACTGAAACACTGTTATTATTCTACCATTAAACTATCATTGTTCTCTACTCTCTCCCACCCTTAAGGTGCCTCCTGCTCTTTTTACCAAAAGCAATAATTTAACTCATAGTCAAAGCTTGGAGGGATGCTTTCAATTTGCAATGGTTCCCTGGCATCTCTATTGTTAAGAGCTTGGTGTACTGTGGTGCAATAGCTAAGCAACTGAGCTATGATAAATCAAGGCTTTCCTGGGTTGAAACAGCCATGAATTCACTTGGTGACCTTAGGCAATCTGTTCCCTCTCAACCTCAGCTGCAATATAGGGATAACAACATTTACCCTATACAGGGTTGTTATAAGCATTGCATCTAAATCATGGGTTCTCAACCCCAGTGGCACAGCGAACCACCTCCCGGGTGGCTGCTGCATCACGGACCACAGGAAGTAAATGCCAATGATGGTTTCACCGATCCGGAGGGCTGGTAAGGTAAGTTATGGGGGCAAGGGCAGGCAGGAGGGCCTCTTCTGGCCCTTGAAACCCACACACTTAAGCTCTTCAGGCTCTGCAGAGCTCAAGCCGCCAGTTTCAGGGCTCCGGCGTCGGGTGGTGTGAATGCCCTGGAAGCCGCCATCTTGGTGGCCAGGGACCCACGTACCACCAACCGGCGGTCCATGTCCCAGTGGTACATGTATCACCAGTTGAGAACCCCTGATCTAAGATCATCTATGCGATACTCTTTACATACCCCAAAAGTAATATACACATGTTCTGTATAGTATCTAACAGCTTTCCATTCTGATCATTCTTCTTGGGTTTCAATTTTGTATCAAAATGTTCTTTTGTTTCCACAATTCAGCCTAGAATATCGTACAGCCTGTTCTTTTCTTACAAATAAAATTATTCAGCACATGGTTTTCTTTTTATTACTGCATGCCATGAAAACATCGACTTTCTATTAGTAATAATGATGCATTTGTTCAGATTTTCAAATATATAGTCTGCTGATACATACTTTATTGCACAGATTGGACTGGTGACATTTGGGGTCAAAAGAGTGTATTCTATAAATGTAAAGATTAACCTTTTTAAGTGTTCAGAAAGTGAACTATTAATATTTGAAAATGTCAGCCAGAACCAACAACTGATTCATATTCATGGCCATAGGCGCTGTTCACAACTGGAAATCAATAGCGAGGAAACATATCCTCAAAAGCAGATTTAAATTCCAGTTCTTAATTTGGAAGGTCAATTTTGCAAAATTCACAATGAAGACAAATCATGCTCCACAAACCCTGCATCACAAAAAGTGATTTGCAAACATTAAAAATTCAGTTTTATGACTTTAAATCCATCATTTACATCCAACTGCAACAAACCACATGGATCTTGCTCATTGGAGTAAATTCTCACCTGAAATTGGAAAATACAAACGGATCAGAATTGCCAAATAGCAACTCTCCTTTTCCTTGAAAACCTGCCACTGAACCTTGAGAAGAAGTAAATGTCCCACTTGTTTTCCCAGGAGGGAGGATCAGGCCCGAGAGGGGGGCAGGTTCGGCGGTGATCTTCCTGGGCCTGATCTCCCTTCCTGGGTCAACACAAACTTGCATCAGTGATTGAGCTGGCGCAGGTCCAAGATGACCCATGGCGGCTGCTGGGGGTTACCCCGGGGCAAGGGAACTAATATTCCCTTACACCGGAGAGGCCTCCAGTGGCCAAAAATCCCCTGTGTGATGCAGCAGAAGCTATGCTGGCGCCATTGCATGGATTGGATTCGGCTGTCCGTTTCTAAAACAGAGGTGGTATGGAGGTCAATGGTTTAAAACGTACAACTCCAAAGTCTGGTATGTGGAGCTGGTTTCATGGTTCGCTGGATTGTGCCTTACATTTGTACATGTTGACTTGTGCATAGTCGAGGACCTATGTTAACAATAAATGATGTCTAAATCACTTCCCAGATCATCATTTGCACAAATTTCAACTTCTACACCATGCTACCATAGAGCCAAGTTTATTTTATGTTACTGTACTTATTTTAAAATATTTTATCCCACCTTTTCCTTTTACAACAAAGGAAATGTGCTTTGCAGCACAACCCTATCCATGTAGCATGCTCAAAAGTCAGTCCCATTGAGTTCAATAGGACTTACTCCCCATGTAAGCATATAATGTATTAGATTGTAGCCTAAGACCTTAAACAAGAACATAATAATGGTTTAGATAGATTATTAAGGTCACATGCTTCTCTTTGTCCAATGTACGCTTTTGCCTCTTTTGCTCTACTGAAGCTTATTTTAGCCTTCAGATGTTCTTTTCAGCTATGTTCAGCATGCACAATAAATAAAAGGATGCCATTCATCTATAAGCAGAATTCTAAATTATGTGGCCTATTACTATTGATGAAGGGATCCTAATCAGATTTTCATTTACACTACATTTCCTGTCATCATTTTAACCTTGGTTCAGCACATCCTATAACTAACGAGAGTTTATGTAATAATTACCTTTTTACACATGTCTGTGAAATGTAATCAATTGCTGCCATCAGGAAGTCAATGTTGATGTTGCTACTGCTAAATGCAGGGAGAGCGAAATAAATGTCTGTTAGAAAAGTGAGATCAACATTGATACTTGAGCAGGTTAAAAAAAAACACAGCAGCATCGTCTATAACTTATAGGAGCACAATGTACCGGTATTTCAAAGCAGTCACCTGAACAAAGGATATTTATCATTACTAGGGACCAACCTGTGCATAACAAATACAACATTTCCTCTTTGTAAGTGACATTGATCGGATGACACAAACAAAAGAGTTTATAGTCTATATGACTGCTCTTCGTACTTTACTTACATTCTTAAAGACTTGACAGTAAGACTGTGCATATATTTTAAGGACAAATGGAATTACTCTGCCTCACTGCAAGTTGTCCCCCATCATGAAAACACAGCATCATGAGAACTCAGGAGTGGAGGAAGGAGGAGGAAGTGGAGATTCTGCTTATGCAGAAACAAATTAAAAGCTGGTCCCATTTTCCAGGTTGTGATAAACAATGGGATGTTGGTATATAAAGACTGAAAACTACTGGTGTAAATTACACAAATGATCAGTAACAAGAAGAGGGTACTAAGTAGTCATTCTCTTCAGGCAAAGGAAATATCTATCTGAATACGATCTAACGAGAAGTGTAAATAACATGGTTAGCTCATTGATTTACATAAAACTTGTTAATACAGCAAAAGTATACAGAAATAATCCTGCTTATTGTACAAACAGCCCAGCCTATATTTTATGGCCGCAGAAGCTTCCTTTGTTCGCCTGTCTTTATCCTCCCTATATTTCTTTGTTTTTCATTAGAAAGACTTCCAAAAATCTGACTGCATACATAGTAATTATAGCGTTATCTTGAGAGTTGCTACCAACTCCTTTTATAGCTTGCTTTTCCATTGAAGTTAAATCCAGCTCTGTGAGACTAATCAATACCACGAGGATTTACAACATTGCTGTAGATCATAACGGCAAACAACTTAAAGCCTTTTGTTATGATTCAAAATATGTCCACACAAGCAGGATAAGGACAAATAAAACTCTACCTCAACAACAGATAAACAGATACTTTGGAAAATATACCAGGGCATAGCACACGTATATGGTGCGAGGGATTAGGAAATCCATCCACAGGAGCCGATTGATCTCTCCATCTGACAAATTAGTCTTTGAAAGTACCAGAGAAGTACCAGAGGATAAGAAAAAAGTGGTTGAACAAACATTTTCTTCAGCTATATACTACAGTCTTCAAAACTATACTATTTTGAATATCTTCATTGGGTTGTTAAAAAGTACCAGTTTTTGGCATACTGCTTTCCAGATTTCATAAGAAGATACTGTCCTAAAACACCCCCCAGAAACGAAGAAGTCTGAAACTCTCTTTTTTCTTATACAGCCACAATCCAAAGCCTCATATGTGGAGGGGCTTCCCATGCTTTTGCATTAAAACGAAACTTTTTCATATGCAGTAAGTAATGGCCTTGTATGTGCCAAAGATATTTTCTTCATAGAAAAGAACAGGAAATCCCATAATGTGTGGTTTCCCCCGCTTCCTTTTGATAACAGCTAATGTTTACTTTAGGCCAGCAGCAGAAGGCCAGCGGGTGGCGCAGCGGGTTAAACCGCTGAACCATAAGCTGTTGATCGAAAGGTCGGCTGTTCGATTCCCGCGACGGGGTGAGCGCTCGTTGCTTGGCCAGCTCCTGCCAACCTAGCAGTTCCAAAGCATGTCAATGCGAGTAGATAAATAGGTACCGCTTGCGGGAAGGTAAACAGCACCCTGTGTTCCAGCCGCATGCTATGCGCTGTGGCAAGGGGAGTCATGCCGGCCACATGACCACGGAGGCGTCTTCGGACAACGCTGGCTCTTTGGCTTTGAAATGGAGATGAGCACCACACCCTAGAGTTGGACACGACTGGACTTAATTGTCAGGGGATACCTTTACCTTTACCTTTTAATGTTGACTTTAGGCCAGTGGGTGGCGCAGTCAGTTAAACTGCTGAACCATGAGCTGTCGATCGAAAGGTCGGCAGTTCGAATCCGCGACGATGTGAGCTCTCGTTGCTTGGCCAGCTCCTGCCAACCTAGCAGTTCCAAAGCATGTTAATGCGAGTAGATAAATAGGTACCGCTTGCGGGAAGGTAAACAGCGCTCCGTGTTCCAGCTGCATGCTACACGCTGCAGCAAGGAGAGTCATGACCACGGAGGCGTCTTCGGACAACGCTGGCTCTTCGGTTTTGAAATGGGGATGAGCACCACACCCTAGAGTCGGACACGACTGTACTTAATTGTCAGGGGTCACCTTTACCTAATGTTGACTTTAGACTGAGACGGAACACAAATATGTAGATGGATATATTTGCACTTAACTAAAATTTGGTAGCTAGTGAAACATAATACACTGACCCCAGGTTTCCATTCACCCCACACACACACATACAGTATACACACTGTTCAAGATACTGAGCTTGACCTATTGAAGCCTGAATAATGTACATGTAGTATCCCTTCCTATTTCATCACAGTCTCTAAGAATAAATGCCACCCTGAGCATACAATCTATATATCCAGACTGTGTGATATGAAGAGTGTGAAACAATATGCTTGTGATGGCTGACCTAGAATTACTGAACTTCCTTTCACAGAGACCTCTTAAAAATTCCTCAGCAAAAATGGGGCTAGTTTTATTTCACTGATATTTATTTTGGCACCATTAATGTACACAGATACTGGGGAAACATCAGAGAAAGGGGAGGGAAATTGAAGTGGGAGATGTTTGAGAACAACATGCAATCATCGCAGTTGCATAAACTTAGCTCCAGTAGAGAAAGAGAACTAAGGCATTACACCAAAAGCTTCACGGAAAAGATGGGTTTTAAGAAGGGATGTGAAGGAAATAATGGAGGAGCCATCCTGCATGTGTTCCTGGAACTGGAAGCAGTTCCACACATAAGCAAGGGGGAAAGGGCAGAAGCTGAGAGTTGTAGAGATGAAGGAACAAAGATCAAGGAGCAAAGGTCAAGGGCAGGAGTGAGAGCTGAGAGGTGCATTTTGCTGATCTGGAGGAAAGGAAGAGTTAAGACGTTTCTATTGTGATTAGGAGAGTCCTTTAATGAGTAATATACTTCCCCCTATATACTCGTTTGCATACAAATCAAAACACTGCGCAAATATATCACACAGATCCTACACACGTGCTGTAAAATACCAGAAGACAACTGTGATTACCAGGAGCTAGTGGTGTGCGTGTGGCTCTTTCTAGTGCATCTTTAGGCTAATTTCAGCTCGGAAGTGGTTAATTGGCAGAGGCCTCCAATTAACATTGTTTGCCTTACCATCCACTGCCATTATAATTGGGTGAGCTTCTGCCTGACCCTTGCTTACCTCATGTTGAAAAGCACTGGGCACTGCTCCAAGGTTAATAAACACCTGCAATGGAGGGGCCCAGTTTATTTGAATATCTATTTCCGAAGTTTCCCCCCTAATTTGCGTTTTTCTTTCTACTAATTAATGGGGGCAATACATATATTAATAACAATAATTAGGCACAGTAGCATTACTGTATAAGGCATCCCTATTATTGGGGAGCATCAGTGCCGACCTTTTGCAGAAGATGCTGCATACCGTGTGGCCATCAGAATTTGCTCACTGTCGACTTTCCGATTACTCCGGTACACCCCAATAAACACATGAGTCCAGATATGGAGGTAAAGGGTCACTTTTTTGAAAATACAGGCATGAGCAAGAACGTAAGTAAAGAGGAGATCTACAGGCTGGGGTTCAACCCGAGACCTCCCCAAACTCCCTGGCCCCATTAATCCAGCAGCTCCACAATAAGTTGAAGCCCGCAGCAAAACACCCCTACCCACACTTACCTTAATCTGATGAAGAGTCCCTGGGGAACAGAGACGCACGGAGCCAACCTTAAACGTTGTTGCGCTCCAAGGAACAGGGAGGATTGTGGCACGGAGCCAACCTAACGTGCCTTGGCTCTGCCCACACTCCTCCCCCAGAGAAATCAACAGGGGAGGGGCGTGATCGCCCCCACCCCTCTCGTGCATTGGTGCGATGTAGCAAACCACGAGCATCGCCCAAGGGGCTGCTCAGCATACTCCCAGCAGCTGAAGGGGTGTAAGCATTATATCCATTCTGTCTGCTTTCTTGAGATTGTGAACTTGCTTATGTGTTGTCAATAAAAAAAAACCCTATTGATGTGTGTATTGTTTCCGAATCTAAAAAGAACCTTTACCCTTTGGCAATACAATGTTTGAGCAAAACCCTGTCGTTCTAAGCACCTCTTTTTTCCATTTTGAATTTTCATGTGGCTTCTGGCTTTTGAAAACAATGGAGTACAAATTCACATACTACTATTGTTGTATCCTATGATGACAGAATCAGTCCTCTGAAGGTACCTTTTGGCTGCGGCTGCCTAAAGCTTTTTCAATATAAGCTTAGAGGTCACGGATCATTCTAGTCACTTGTTCTGAAAAAAGAGAAAACATTTTGCTTTAGATTCCCCTGTAGTGCAGGAATGTCTTCAGAAAGAGTTTGAGGTTGCTCACCGTTGTTCCTCAGATAAATCTGAATCATCATTGTTACGGTAGCTCGGAATTGCTCAGAATTTAGCGTCCTGCGTTACTGAATAGAATATGTGTATGTAGAGTGGCTGTTACACAGTCAATTACACAGGGAAACAAATGTCAAAACAAATACAAAAAGGGGGCAGGCAGTATAATGCAGCATTGTGGGCCCATCTTCACAAACAACCTGTTGGAGGAGCATACCAGCAAATCAAATGCTGATTCAATCTTGCCCCTCCTCACCTGGTGTCTTCCTCTTGCTCAGCCACTACTACCGCGTCTCCGTCCACCACCTCTTGGTAGAGAAAGTCAATCATTCCCTCCTTACCACAGAAGAGTGCATGAGACAAAAAAAGCACAACCAAACCACAACTTCATCATCCTCCCCTCTGGTCCAGAAGCAGCTCATGCAGTGATTCACTACCTATGGGTTTCTGCTGCATGGCAGAGGGGAACCGGATGCCTTACAAGATGCAGACGATGGCATTAGCAGCCCACAGTGGACATTGCTATCTACTCAGGAGCTGCACCTCTGCATGGTGCTGAGATAGCAGCCCTCACGCCCCACTTCTGTAAAGTGCCTCCAATTAAGTTGTTGGGTTTCCTCCCCCCACACAGCAAAGTTCAACAGTGGAAGCTGATAGTCCACAAATGAACTCCCACTCCTCAGGCACCTGCTTGCAAGGCGTTTTGAGGCAGCGACAGGGGAGTGTCCTGTGTGTTGCCTTTGCCACCAGAATGGCTCCAACAGGAAGGGGGAGGGGCCGCTGACTCAGGTGTAACCGAGTCTTGCAGAACTACTTGCCTCAGCTCCAGTCTAGCTACGTCTCTGGCCCTAATGGTGGAAGGTTGGCCACCTCTTGCAGCCTATTTTAGGATCGGAGCCTAATTGTGTTCACTTTGCAGCATTTGAAAATCTGAGTGTTGTTATATGGGAAAACAGTAAATACCAGCTCTTTAAAAAGTCTTGTGCCTATACGTTATTCTTTTATTTTCAATGATGAACATACTGTATGAGCAAGTGGCCAACAGATGTGCAGGATGTGCAGTCCAAGCCTATTTATGCTTACTCAAACATAATCCCCATGTTTTCCTATGCAACACCTTCCCAAGTAAGTGTGCATAGGATTTGAGACTTACAGCGCAATCCTATCAAACTTACAGCACCGGTGTAACCAGCGGTGCAGCGAGAATGGGATGCCCTAGAACAGAAAGGAGATTCAAACCCCCTCCAAAGGGGGATTCAAAGGGGATTTAAATCTCCCCTCCCCTCCAAAGCCTCCCGCTCTGCACTCCCCTGCTGGTTACACCGGTGCTGTAAGTTGGATAGGATTGCGCTGTTAGAAATCTCACCATGACCTGAAATGCTATGTAAAGAAGAAAGAATTTTTAAAACAGCATGGAGAAAAATTTGAATTGCAAGAATATGACAGGAAAAAGTGCTTTCTGTTGAAACCCTGTGTTTTTGATGTGAAATTCAAACTCTTGCAAAATTCAGATTGACACTCTTTTGTTCCCTAAACATATTTATATTACCTATTTCAAGGGAACTTGCTGTCAAGTCAATGTGCTTAGGATCAAAGCTGCGGAGAGAATTACATTATGCCACTCAAAACAGAGTTCATGACAAACATATGTGAGGACTGATTCACACATTCCTTCTACTGTTTTCTATCCGTTTCCCCTTGTAAGCCAAGAACTCTTGGATGGTCAGATGCAGCAATATTGATAATCTTTTAGATAAATTCTGGAATTCCCTTCAATACTCAAGTTGCTGCAACTGAACTTGTGCCAATTCTGTTGGCTCACACAACCTGCCGCTTATGAGACAAGATGACATATGGGGTGGAAATGAAAGAAGCCACAGAAGGCTAATATGTGAAATGGGCTAAATATAATGGACTGCATTTTATTCTGACCACCATCTTGTTTTAGGCAAATTGAATCAATTACCCTTAACATTTCTGCCTAGATAGCTACCAGTAGTAATGAGTAGAATACTTTGCTGCAAATATTTTTATACACCTTGCTTCATGAGGATCTTTGTACAGCCTGCTGTTCTTGCAAAGAAAAATATTTTGATGAAAGGAACAAAAACATGCCGAATTTCACTAGTACGGAGCGAATAAATATTGGCCATTATTTATCTGCTGACCAGCCAACTGCAGTCTCTTCCATTCTTATATATATCCAGGAGTACTGTCGATGGTTTAGGTCCCCTTAACCTGATACCTGGGCAGCAAGCAATGAGAAATTATCCTTGGTACATAGAGGTGTTCATTTTTAAAATAGGCCACATGTGTCTACTTGAGGGATAATTACCCCAAGGGTCTCACTACTTCATCAACATTTGATGTCTAAAATACAGTCTCCTTAAACTGGAATGTGTAAACCTAATATTGTCTGCAGGGCTGCTAAAGTGTTTGGAAATTTTCAACATATCATTAAGAAATGATAAAGAATTTCAGGCTACTATTGATCAATGAAAGCTCCAGATGTCACACAGAAAGATAAAGAAAATCCATCTTCAAGGTAAGATGCCTTTTTATGGCATGCAGCCTAATTAAAGAAAATAGAGAAATTGTGATAAAAGTAGGTCACCCATATAAGGTAGATTTCTTACTGGTGGAAAGAATTTTCTTTTCCTCCTTGTTGCAAAACTCCTTACTTATGGCACACTCCTATTGTGTCTTTGCATTGGCAGAGTGCACACTCTACTGGCGGGAAGGCCTGCAGTGTTCTGATGGCGCCAGTACAGGGAGCAACATACACCAGTGGAGGCAAGAGCTGCGCTGAGCAGCGGAGGGGTGGGAAAGTGGTGGAATGAGGAAGGGAGTGGGTGGATTGGTCCTGGGAGGGGGCGGGATCAGTAGCACCGGCGTATGCCATCTGCTAACCCCCTTCCCGGGCATAATCCACCGACATGGATCATCCAAGACATGTACCAGTCATATGGCAGGTGCAGGTCCAAGTAGACTCACTGCAGGGGCTGGAGCATTCCCTGGTGCAAGGGGACGAATGTCAGTCCAAAGCAAGAGCTTCACATGAACTAGTGGGGTCACTTGAACATGTTCATCTTAGCTGCTTTAAAAAGATGGCTCTTCACTAATAACTATGGACCTGTGCTTCCCCAAATGAAGACATTTTTCTTGTCTTATTGAAACTCTTGATGTTTAACTCAACATTCTTCAGATGTTCAACTGAGCAGAAGCCACTAAATTTGCCTCCAGATTTTGTCCTTAGAAAAAATCAGTAATAACCCCACTATTTCTCTTCTTTCTTTGCCAGAAACCACTTACTATAGCAAGTCCTCCCTTAAAGTCATTTCATTATAAGTTGTTTTGTTTTAAGGTGTTGAGAAAAAAATCGATTCCCGGCCAGGGCCACTGTCTGTGTGGAGTTTGAACATTCACCCCATGTCTGCGTGGGTTTTCTCTGGCCCAGAAAGCTCACATTTATTTCAGTGTTTAATACTAGAAGTGTTTTGGGTCTTTATTTGAAAGTTTGGTGATGTTCTTGTGATCAGAAATATGCTGTAAGCTAGTGGTGTAGCTAGGGGGGCGGGGCCCGCCCCTGAGTGACATCATGGGAGGTGTCACAGGGGGGTGAAACCCCCTGCAGGGCCTAGTATGCCTCTGCCATAAGCTCATGTTTATGTATATCAGCCTATGGTAAAATTGGTTTCATTATAAATTTTTTCGCTTAAAGTTGCAGTTTCCAAGAACCTATCAATAACTTTAAGGGTGCAATCCTAAGAATCTGATTGGCCCGCCAGATCCTGTGCACGGGATGCCCGTCGACCGGTGGGCCGGAAGTCTACTTGGGGAAGGGGACGCTCATCCTCTTCCCCAAGTGTAAAACCGGGCCGGCCTTATCGGCCTCGTTGGATTTCCACCAGCTAAATAGCTGGTGGAAATAGAGGAGGTCATGTAACGGTGTAGTCGACCCAGCAGGGACAGGAATATACCGTATTGTCCCGAGTATAGGACTCTCCTGATTATAAGTCGCACCCTTAAAGTTTGGTGCTATTTTTTAAAGAATACATTTTTAACTTTTTTAAACTTAAATATACACATTAGTAGAACAGTACAGCTTTAGTACAGTTAAAGGCATAGGCACCCTGTCCCCTATTGAATCTGGGCACTCTAGTATTAGTAGCCTTCCCAGATCCAAAGGGGGACAGAGTGCCTAACTTTTAACCTTTGGAATTTGGGCAGGTGTAGCTTGTTGCACCCTTCCATGATGATGAGCTGCACCTGCCCAAATTTCAATGAACAGCACAATCCTATGCATATCTACTCAGAAGTAAGTCCCATTGAATTCAATGGGGCTTACTCCCAGGAAAGTGTGCATAGGATTGCAGCCTAAAGGTAGGCACTCTGTCCCCCTTTGGATATGGTAAGCCTATGCAGGAGCTCTTGCTCTCAACTTTCAAACTGCAGGATCAATAAATATCTTAGTTTCCACAGAGTCCTGGGGTTGAAACTTAAGGGTTAATTTTTTCAAATGCTTCCAGAGGCTGCTGAGAGATAATGATCTCTCATGGTATTCAGCCATTTAGCAAGTGATTAAGAACTGCAAGGAAAGGCTTGGAAACACAGTGCTTTGCAGTTTAAAAAAAGAGAGAGAAAAAAAAGCCCAGTTTTACCTTGAAAAGAGACTCAGAGAGGCTTAGTTTGAAAGCGCTTTACATAAAACACTAGGCAGAAATGCTAGGCTTTGATTGTAGGGCGCACCCCCTACTTTAAAGACTTGCCTTAGGGGACAAAAGTGAGTCTTATACTCGGGCAAATACAGTATATATACAGTATTTATATACCGCCATTCTTGGTCATTGGATTTCTCCTCTGACTTTAATTCAAGGCGGTGTACATGGGCAGGCTTTCCTAACCCCCCTAATGAGAGGTTTTACAATATATAAATGTCCAATCTTTCATGAACATGAATCTTTCATGAATTTTCCAGGTGGTATCCTTTTGCAGCCTGGCTTTTCTGCTGGCTGGCACCTCCCGCACTCCCGCACTCAACCGACGCAGCTGGGAGATCTTATCTCTCTTCACAGAGACTATTCACAGCTTTTTGTCAACGGCTTATCTCGAATTTACCATTTGCTGATCTTCAGGCTTTGCAAGGCAGCAGCTCACCCGACTGAGCCAGACCCTTCTGACGCCATCCCCCACCCCTCCTCTAACCCTAACCCCATATGGCTGACGCCATCCCCCACCCCCTTCCGGGCTGGCTAGGTCAATGGCCCCCTCCCTCTCCCGGCCGGACCGCCCACGCGGCCGGCGATGGAGTGCTTACCTTCCGCCGCCGTCCGCGTGGAGATCCGGCGCCAGATTGAGGGAGGTCGGTCTTGTGCCGGCCTCCCTTAGTCCTGAGACGTCACGGATGTGCTTTACGGCACATTTGTGACGTCTTCCGGTGACAGAACGCTCGTTCCCTCGCCAGCCTTTATTTCCAGGATTGCGCTGCAAGTGAGGACTTGCTGTAATCTAAACAGTGTACTTATCCCTATTCTCATGTGAACAACAAGCTCCTTCTGCTTCTGCCTTTTGCCTTGTTCTACCAGTTCTTGGGTATCCTAAGTAGCAGCTTGGAACACAAATTTGAGGAAATGCAGCTTTAGGAGAAGAGACAACTATTTTCTTAGTTTCAGTATTGGTCTTCTATACGCATGGCAAATTAATATCTTAAGAAGGCAGGCAATTAGTTACAAGCTTCTGTTTGCACCATACATCAGGTGTCTCAAAAGCATGGAAGTGTGACTAAAAGTCTCTCAGCTAATCATTAGCGGATCCTGACAACAAGAAAGAAAATTCATGGACCAACCGGAAGATCTCAATATGAGATGTCTCCAAGGGAAAATTTAATGCCAGATGAGAATCCACAGCAACAGCAGCATTAATAAAAGCGTAAGAGCAATATTTACAAGGGGTGGCAGTGAGAAGTGTGATAAATCAGAGAAATAAGACACAATCTCATGGTTTGTATAAATTGAAAAAGAGTAAAATAGGAACAAAACTTGGGTGCCATCTGCCTGGGTAAGATTTCTTTTTATTTAAAACATATTTCCTCTAGCATATGTGTTTTACTTTACTGAACATCCTAAGGATGTAGATACAAGTAGAAAGAAAAAAATCAAAGGAATATAGTTTACCAGAGAAAAAGCAGAGACAAAAATTCCCAAAAAGTACAACTAATAACATCAAAATAATAAAGCATGCAGGACAATCCTATGCATACAGATGGGCCCCCATATCCACGGATATGCTATCCATGGTTTCAGTTATCCACAGATCGCGGGGACACCCTCAGGCTTTTATTTTTTTTCCCACTAAGCTTTGTTTCTTCTTTAAACAAACAGGAGAATCAGCCTCTGGGTGTTTATTGCAGGCAAGTAGAACGAGACTAACAGCCCGATCCAACCCAAGGCTAATTTTGGCCTAAACGGCACTATTTCATCCTAAAATCGTCCTAGGGTGATTTAGGACGGAATAGAGCCATTTTGGCCGAATTTACGCCGAGTTTGTGACGGGCATAGGAAAGGTTTAGGACGGGTGGCCCAAATGTGCCGCGCATGCGCAAAACGGGCGCCGTTAGATATTCCGTCCTAAGTTCGGCCCAAGAGTGGGCGTGTCAGGGGCGTAACAGGGGCGTAACAGGGGCGTTGATTTTAGGTCCGTATCCAGACATTCTCTAGCTCCGTCACACCCCCTTGAGCTCCAAAACGGACCTAAAATTTAGGTCGACCAAAAAGGTGGTTCTAAATTTGAGGAGACCCATAAGCGACATTTTACCTTACCCACTCCAGCCCTCTCCCGAAAATTTCAAACACCCCACCTCCCCAGTTGGGCCAGAGTTGGGCCGGAATAGCAGCAGCAATGTCTGGGTACGGCCGAAGATAGGTACCCAATCAGCACCCAGCAGCACCCAGCCTCTTTTCCACAAAAGCCCAGCCCCAGACCTCCATTCTCCCTCTCTCTCAGAGCATGTGGCATGGGGCTCTGTCCCCCACAGCCACAAAGTGGGACTTTGGTGGTGGTGGGGAGCACTTGGCTCCAAAATTCATGAACTCCTCACTTCTCTTCTCCTCTCTGCCCCCCTCAGGGGCAGAGAGGGCTTTTCTGGCTGCAGCCAAACTGTTAACAGCTGTGCCTGGGCAGCTGTCTCCATGCAAGCTCTTGCTAACCCAAGTCTGTCTCCCAGCTTCTCTCCCCCCCCCCCAGGCAACCCCTGGCAATGGCCACAACAACAGCAGGTAACAGCAGGGTCAGTGCTGACATGTGTTCTGACTTCTGCCTGTTTGCCATGTTCTCTGACTTCTCCTGTTTGCCAAAATGTATGACATCTGCCTGTTTGCAAACATATATGTTATCTGCCCGTTTACCAAGGTGTTCTCTGATAGCTGCCTGCAATGTGTTCGCTGATAGCTGCCTGCAATGTGTTCGCTGATAGCTGCTTGCAATGTGTTTGCTGATAGCTGCCTGCAATGTGTTCGCTGATAGCTGCCTGTCGCCATGTGAGCAGAAAACTGTATGTTTGCGTAAATGTTACTTGCCTGTAAACAACAGCTTTTTCACTCTCCCTCACCCTTGCACCCACAGAGTCTACTGACAGGTCAGTGTTGATTGCCTTGCCATGTTTGTAACTCAACAGTTGTGGAGTGTTCTCTCTGTTTGACCTTTGTTCCTTGCAGGATCATGCTCTCCTTACGTCCAGGTAAGCACCTCACACCGTGCCATGAGTGTAGCACCTGTCAGCTGTGTTTTCTTTTCTCTCCCTGCAGGCTTTTGCTACCTACACACTGGTTTGTTCTCAAAGGCTATCGCAACCAGACACCAGCTGACATTTTACTCCCCCTTGTTTTTTGTCAGGAACGTCCTCTGCCACCTACCTTCCTGGGAGTACCCCAGGGGCTGCAGGGAGGGAGCCCCACGTTCGCCTGCCTCGATGCTGCCAGATGCCAAGGAGCCAGGCCTGCTTCTTTCCCCAGCTGCTGCTGCTGCTGCTCCACCTCCCTGGCTGTTGTACTTGCTGCCCCTCCCCTTGCCATTGTGCAGGCTGCAGTTCCACAGGGGAAGAGCCCAGGCCTCCAGGTCCCTGGGCTGCTGCTGCTGCTGCTGCTGCTGCTGCTGCTGCTTAAAGCTCGGCTGCTGGGCCTGTGACCACCCATGGCAACCTCGCCTGGGCAACTCTGCTTTGGTTCCAGAACAATAAAGATGCCCCCTGGACAGAACCCCCTTGAAACACATGTGCCAAACTCGGGGGAGGAATTTAGAAGACGTGAATGATCCTGTGGAAAAAATTGTAAAGTGGATACAATTCAAAAAACAAGGGACTTTCGGGAAAGATTTAAGGATGAAGAAGAGAAAGAAGAAGAAGAAGGAGAAGAGAAAGAAGAAGAAGAAGAGAAAGAAGAGGAAGAAGGAGGAAGGGGAGGGATGGAAGGGGTAATGGCAAACTGTCAAAATTAAAAAGGGATTATAATTTTTTTGTGGGGAATATTACTGGAGTTAATGTATAAAAAGAAAATGTTTTATGATTAGAAAAACAAATAAGATATGAATTGTTTTTAAGAAACATAAAGAGTGATGGAAAAATTTTGATGGAAAATTAACAAATTTGAAGACGAAAAAATGGGGGGACTTAATAAATTTAAAATATTTGAAGTGGAAGTTAAGACTTTTAGATGATAAAGGAAAAGTTAGTTAACCCTTTGGTGAATAAAAGAAAAATAATGTTTTATTGTTTGAAAAGACTTAAATAAGATGTGATTTGTTTTCAAGACTCTTATATAAAAGGGATATAGAATTTATTTTTGTTTAAACAGAAAAATTTGGAAGGTTTTTATTTTAGTACATTTGGAGAAAAATGGGGTGGCTTTATATATTAAAATATTTGAAGCGGGAATTATGATTTTTAGATGATAAAGGAAAAGTTAGTTAATCTTTTTGTGAATATTTGGATACCACTTATAGATTCTTTAAGAGAGAGAGTGAGAGAGAAGAAGTGATGAAGTGTGGATTTAATGAATAGTATATTAGAGATATAGGCTTAGTTAGATATTATAAGTAGAAAATATATTATAGTATACAAGTAGGATTTACTGCTTCGCGCTTGCTGTAATCTTTCGTAGTATGCTGTATTGTTTTGTTTTATTGTTTTGTTTTGTTTGGTAGTTTATTAATAAAATTAAATATATGATTAAAAAAAAGAAACACATGTGCCAAACGTTACACAAGCATTGCCCCCCACACACAGAGAGCCCCCAGCAGTCAAGCCCCTGCACGAATCCCATCCAGGGACTGGCAATACCTTCCCAGGGAGAATGCAGCAGGAAGGCAGCTAGACCCCCAAGCCACAGAAAGGGGTATTCGGGGGGCGCCCCAGGACGCCAAACACTGAAAACTGCTATGGCGCCCGTTGGGGGACCGCTCGTGGCTGCCACAGCTGTGTCGCGCCCGTTCGGCGACCGGAGCTCACCTACGCACCACACGAATGGCACCTGTCGCGCATGCGCCTTGGCGGCCGCCATTAAGTTCCCAGCTGGCCGCCGGCCCCGTGACGTCTCCTGCCCCCATTCCTATGTGCATCCCCCCCATGGCATGGGGTTGGCAACGCCTGCTGCAGGTGGGGGGTGGGGACTCTCCCCTCCAGCAGGTGACTGAGGCACAGGGTGCCCTGTGGCGGTTGGCAAGTCTTCGCAACACTCCGGCAACTGTCCTGCGACCGTCTCACGGGAAGGGTGTGGTGCATGCGCAAGACAGACACCAAGCCGCGGGAGCCTGCCTGGATTCGGAGGTAAGTTTTGCCTTGATCCTGGGCTGGTGCTGGACCAAAGATATTCCGGACTACCTAACTAAGTAATAGCAGCGGCCTAACTATGGCCTAGCTTAGGCCGGAATAGCCAGAGAAGTTGGGTTTGATTGGGCTGTACGTACTAGAGAGGCTCTGCAAGGTTTCTGTTAACCTTGCAGAGTCTCTCTAGAACTTAGTCTCGTTCTACTTGCCTGCAATGGAGGCTGCTTCTCTGTTTGGTTGCCCTCAGGAAACCATGGAGGGGTGTTCGCTCCTATCCACAGTTTCAAGTATCCACAGAGGGGCCTGGAACATACCCCAGCAGTTATGGGGGAGTACTGTATCTACTCAGAATTAAATTTTATTGAGAGCAATGGAATCTACTGTACTCCCAAATTACTGTGTATATGGTTACAGCCTTTAGGCTGCAGTTCTCCATAACATTACCTGGGAGTACATCCCACTGAAATCAGTAGCACATACTTTGTAATAAACATGCATAGGGTTGCTCTGTAAGTTTTGTAAAAATTAATGGACATTATGAAATGATTTGTCAGATGTTGAAAACCCAGAAACTGAAAAAGGAACTTTTTTCCCAAGCCTTAGGATCCCTTCATATTTTAGCCTACTTACAGGTCCTTTACTCATTGTCCTACTAACTCTTTTCTCTAATAGCTCTGACCATGTGGAAGAACTGTGCTGGAGGAACTTGTATGTGATTCTGTTCTGTGAGGCTCATTCACACATGCAGCTGTTCATCTCATGCTGCGGTTATCAAGAGATGACTATGTATCTATGAACCAAGCCCACAATGCACACATACACACACCAGGAACTATGAATACTATCTAGTTCAGAGGTTCTCAACCTCTGAAGGCCGGTGTACCATCCACGCAGGTCTCCAGCCGCCCACGTACCACTGGAAGAAAGTGCCAATGACTATCAGCACTTTCTTCCAGGGGGACAGTCTGCCGGTGGCCACATCTTCAGCTTCTCTTCCTTGAGATTGGGGAAGAGAAGTGAATGCCGAGACCGCGCTCAGCGGGGGCTTGTGTTTTACTCGGTTGCTCTGGTAACACACATGAGAGTGGGGGGGGTTGACGCCCCCTGGGAATATCTAAAGGAGGAGTGTGGGCGGAGCCAAGGCTTTATATTTTGGGTTGCCCTCCGGCGCGGGGGCTTCTGGGGGGGCCATGGCTGTGATCACGTGAGCTGCCCTAGATGCCCTCCGGCTCAGGGTGGTGCAGCGGTTCTTGCTGCCCTGACCCATTACGGGTTGACAGGGATGAGCCGGCCTGCTGAGGGAAGAGGCGGTGGCTTGGAGTCAGGGTTGTAACTCCACCCGGGCAGTCCTTAGGATGTATGCTCCCGCTTCAGCGCTTCTCACATGCGTGTGGAACACCCTGACCCCAGCCTGTAGATCTCCTATTTATCTACATCTGCTCTTTCTGTATTTTCAATAAAGCGGCCCTTTTCATCCATGTCTTGACTTATGTGTTTATTGGAGCGTACTAGAGTAAAGACGCAGCCTCTGGCAGACTGGAGCACTCACATCTTTGGCTTCTTTTCCCCAATCATGAGGAAGAGAAGCCAAAGACATGACGTCGCGCGGCCGAGATGGCAGCTGACATCTTGGCTGCCGGCAACCCGCATACCACCAGCCTGTGGTCGTGTACGACCAGTGGTATGTGTACCACAGGTTGGGAACCTCTGATCTAGTCACAATTAACCATATTCATTGAATTGATTTCAATAGGAATGCTAAGTGAAATTAATGCGATTTACAATTCAATTCTACACAGATTTACTCAGCATTAACTCCAGAGTTTAATGGAACTTACTCTGTAGTAAGTGTGCATAAAATCAAAATATATGCTATTTATTCTGAATACATTTCTTGAATACAGCATTTGTATAAATCGTATTTGCTAGCTGCAGAATGAATTGCAGAAGGCTCCCTGGTGCAGCATCTGGATGTCTGAAATGCTGTTGGACTTGACAGGAAAACTAGTGCAATCTCCTAATCAGCTGACCCTAATAGTAAGTGTGTGAGGATTGGTTTCAAGCAGAGACACTTTTTTTTGCTTAACTGTGGCAATGCAAGGCATTGTGCCCTACCATAGTTAAAGTAGATTAATATTGCTGGTCTGTTAGTTCAAAACTCCTAATTTAGGTTCTCTTGCTGGCTTCTGATTTCAGTTTGACCATCTTATGGGCTTGCCTGTTTTTTTTTCCAGAAAAGCTCCTAATAATGGCTGTAACCTGCACAGAGTTAGGCAGTTTAAATCTAATTTTAAGTTGGAAGGATATAATTTTTGCACAGCGTTCAGGTCATAAGCTAATGCTTATTAATGAGATTCTTTCCATTTGCTTCCATAGCCTCACAATCATGCTACAGTTTCTTGCATAAAATGAGTTCTCTAATGCTTTTTGTCTTTATCTGAGCAATCTTATCCATGCCAACCACTGAACTGAATACCATGCCCATGTTATTATAACATATATTTTACTTTTTAAAAAAGTCACATAACCACGCAATTCCCAAAATGTTGTCCATTTCTGGACCTAGTTTGGAGATGAATCGCTGCAAGACATGTAATCTAGCTGGCAACAGTTGTGAATATTAAAGGAACAGATGTCTATTTCCATCAATAAATTGCAGATCACTGCACAGACATTTCAACCATTTTTCATACTTTTTATGAAATTAGTGGTGCTGTTTCACATGCAGTGAGTCAAGTTCACACACTTGTGACGCTTCCAGCTTGTTTGTGCAGGTGCACTCCTGTCTCTACATTGTGCAGCTTGGCAGACTATCCTACATTTTGGAATTTGTAACAGATGTCTTAATTTAGTTTAGGAGTATATGTAGGATACAGATGACCAAAATATCTGAAATATAGGCTATAAAGAATCCTGAATAGTGCAAATTAATTCCTGGACTGCTACTTGGTGGACCATATTTCTAGTTTTGTCGCTAAATGTATTCCTAAGAAAAGCTGAGAACTATAGTGTAACAGGATGGGAGCACTGTGGAACCTAAATGTTCTTAGTATAGTTTCCTTTTCCCCCCAAAGTATTTGATTCATTTCTTGTTATTATGGAATACTAAGCAAAATTGGTAGTACAAATATACTATTCAATTTTTTTTTTATCATGCAGGGCTTAGGGAAATTGCTCATACTTCAGATTTTAATAGAAGAGGGCATGTGCAGGCATAGAGTGAAACAGACCCAATACCAAGCAGTTAGCAAAGTTCTTCCCACTTCTTCCCTCTCTCAACTGGTTGATCTATTCGGGGGGGGGGGAATTTGGAGATTTTCAGTAGGCCTCTACTGCCACCACCAATGTGGGGAAAAATCAGACACAGATGCCACTTCCCTCCCTGGTCTGCAAAGGGGTTCCCAAAATCTGGATGATCTCCACTTGCACAAAACCCAAAATGAACAATAGTGAGGGCTGGGTGGTCTGGGAAACTGGGACAACCACAAGTTTGAGGAATTGAGACCAAATGGACAATATAAAGGGGTCTATTAAAAGCCTGGATAGGCAAAGCAAAAATAAATAAATCTTGCCCTCAGCTTATCCATGTGATTGACTTATATGCGAGTATACACGATAAGTTATGACTAACTTAATTTGCATTAATTTCAATGGGACTTACGAATCCTAACTTTCATTGAATATAACCCCTGGTCCTTGTTCTTCCCTCCCACCCCCTAAAAAACCCACTCAACCTTCTGCTAAATACTCTTGTTGTGAATAAACATTTTTAGTTAAATTCTTCTATTTCCTTTGAACAATGGATATTACAAACAATGGAATAAATGCAAATGTTGTATTTTGCTCTATTTTGAAATGGTAACCTTAGCAACAGGCTAACAAAAGACTATTCACCTGGACCAGACTGTATTATTATAATTGTAATAATTCTATTTAGAAGATAAAATCTTCCACTTGGAGTTTAATAATAATAGCATTGAACATACAATTTAAAGTCCAAAGCAAAGCAGTTTGGTGTGTTTTATAATCCTTTTCAACCCATGCAATTGATTCTGAGTGTATTCTATAATATTAAACATATGCTATTTTTGTCTACCAAGGAAATGTGTATGTATATTTCAATACTAATTTTTACTTTTTGTTGTTAAAAATTTCCAGCAAAGTTACACAACTCAAATAAATTTTATATTAATTAGTGGTGAGTACATTTCCTCTCAGCTTACCTTCTAATTAGTCCAGGTATCCTGAGTTTTTTCCGATAACTTTTGGAAAATCTTGTTATTTTTCTGAGGGTTTTCTATGATAGGTCAGAAAGATAGAATTCAAGAGAACCGACCTCCAGCCTCCCCTATCAGTTTCCCTCTACCAAGCAAACTTACCCTTGCAAAAGCAGGTAGATTCAGTGATTTGAAGGCCTGACTAGTACAAGAGCATCCAGTCCATGAATAGATTCAGCAGGCTTATTTGTGACGGTTAGGGAAGCGGACTGAACCACAGAGCCACCGTAGTTCCTCCATGGACCAAGAACCAGAGGGAAGAGTAATGGGCCAGAGAGAATGATCCAGCCTGGTAAGAGAGGCCTCTCCCTCAGGAAGATCCTATTGCAAAGGCAATCAATCACATCACCACCATTCAGAGATCTAACTGATATTTGTTGAAAGGGCAAACCAATATGACCATGAGGGATCATTCCACTTCCAGGGTGACCAGGTTACACGTTACACACAAACTGAGGGGAGAGGAAGTTTGACGTTTGAGACACCCATTCTTCATTTTCACACCTCCTGCGTAATGTCCACAGTACCTGCTTATACATTCCATGAAAAGAAAGATAACCTCATGGCCAGAGGTTGGGACCTAGTTTAGAAAACATTACTTGACTGAGGAAGCATCAGCGCTTCCCTGTCAAATAGCAGATAATGCTAGGCAGAATATCTAGTTAGGCCTCTGTGCATGCAATCCCGACTACTGTGTACATACAGGTTTCAATCAGAGCCACTTGTGTTTTTTGTATCAGTTGTACATGTGTGTTTTTGATTTTTTTTTGTAACTTTTTTCATATCTACAATAAAAGTGAATAAGAGGAGGAAATGAGCAAAATATAGAACTAATGTAAAGATGATAACTAAATCAATGCAGAGACATCTCAATTATGGCACAATCCTCTCTAGTCTTCGACCAGCAGAGTGACCGCTCTGCTGGTTCAGGGTGTCACAAATGTGCTGTAAAGCACCCTAAGAGCAAGTGGCACCAGCGGAGAGGCTTGTGCTGCTCCTCCAGCACCGCAGAATGGTGGAGTGCCGCAGTGGAAAGGTGAATCCCTGCTGGGAGATGGAGGGGCCTGGGGAGTGTGGAATGGGACATTCTGGGGATGGGTGGGGGGGATTGGTTGGTCGGGCACAGGAAGGGGAAGGGATTGGAGGTGGCCTTCTATGATGAATCCTATCCCCCTTCCCAGGTCTGGCCGCCGTTACACAGCCAGCTCAAATGTGTGCCAGCAAAATAGCTGGCGCACATTCAACTGTACTGTACCCATCAGGGCGACTGGGGCTCTACTTGGGGTAAGAGGACAAACATCCCCTTCCCCTGAGGGGCCTCTTACTGTGTTGGCGCTGGGTCCTATCTAGCGGGTGGGCTCTACACCCGCTAGATAGGATTGATCTGCCCAAATATTAACAAAATTGAAAATGACTGCTTTTTCAATACCTCGCTTCTTTTAAAATATTTTTTCTTTTAAAATATTTAATGTTATACATTTTCTATTTTTAAATGTATTTCTTTATGGTCAATATTTATCCAGAAATGAATTTGTGTAAAATTTCAAAACGGTGCTTTAAAAAAAAAGTCATAGCCAATTATGATTCTGGAAAAAAGCCCATAGAAGAATTCTGCTTGTATCTGAAATGGGGATTTGACTACATCTTTTTGTTTGAGAATGCTCTTTATATATTATTGAAATCTGATGAGAAGGATCCATGGCATATTGCTAACCTCAGATGCAGTGACCAAATTTTGAAACATTTTATGCATTCATTGAGCACAATGAATAACTGACCTGAAATTCAAGGACGTAGTTCAGAAGGGCACTTGAATAGCTGAAGTACAATAAGACTAATGACCTTTTGATAACTACTGATGGAGAGGTAAAATCCCAATGTAAAACATGTTTTGAAGAGGGAGTTGATGGCAGCCTTGCATGAATTATTAAATACCAAGCCTATATCTCAAAAGGGCATGTGGTTGGTTGATATATTTTAAGGAAAAGATTGAGAGGGTGACTTCTTTCTGAATTATGCCGGAAAAACCAACAACCAAAGCCTGATTATATAAACGTATTTTATTCTTCTTAGCTGAGGATTATAAGCAGATATAAGAATAGTTAAGTTGATCTTTATCTAAGATTAATAGGTATATATACTTCTCTTTGGGTCCGATGAGTTATATAAAACTAGTGGTTGTTTGTTTTTAAATCCACATGTAGCATCTCAGAAGCCACTGGAACATACAGAACTCTGAAGTCTGCAGACTGTCATTTTGCCTTATGTAGAGATACGCTGTCAGAAACAGTCAAAGATAGAACCCTAGGAGACAGCTAACATGACTCTAGAGTAAGGGCTGCTGGCGCAGAGGCATCCACCGATGAAGAGGTGTGGCATGTGATCCCTTCCCTTGATTCCTGTGTGGAGTATATTGTTATTAAGAACATTAGAACATAAGAAGAGTCTTGCTGGGTCAGACCAAGGGCCCATTTGTATCCTGTTGCCACTCCCTTGCATTTGGAATTCAGTGATAATCTACCCCTAAAACCCAGAGGTTGCACATAGTCACCATGGCTTGTCACCTGTGATGGTCTTTTCCACCATAAATCTGTCCAATCCCCTTTTAAAGACATCTAGACCAGGTGCCATCACCACATCCTGTGGCGAGCTCCACAGATTGATTACATGCTGGGTAAAGAAATATTTCCTTTTGTTTGTTCTAACTCCATTGTGCACTTTTAGGCCTGTTGGTGGTGGGGTTTTTGCCTACCTCAGGCTGGTGGTGGTTCTGCTGGCTTAAATTAGGTCCCCCTTGATTTTTTGCTGTTGGCAGGTGTTGTGCGGGCCAATAGGCAGTTATCATGTGTTGGCGTCCATTCTGAGGTGGACGCCAACAGGGGTGAGCCAGGACCACTCAGATGATGCTTGCCCGGCTCAGTGAGGCTGGATGGTTGGCAAGCCCCCTTGCTGGAATATGTGCACATATTCGCTTGGCTTGGCCATGGGGATTTGTGCTATCCGCTGCCTCACCCCTTCATGGTTGGCAATGATAGACTCGCTCGGGCTCTGACCAAGCGCAGCTTTGAGTCAGGTGGCAACTCCCGTTTGTTACCCAGGGGAGAGGCGCAGTCTTCACTGTTCACCCAACCAGATGTCCGTGCGCTGGGGGGGGGGGTTGGAGTAGTCCCTGCTGCTTTTGATTAGTGTTTTAAATAATTAATAATCCCCCCCATTTATCCAAACCACTGTCTCATTTGTTTATTGGGGTGCAAGGTTAATATGTTTACATCGTAACCATTTGTGTGGTCTTCAAATGACCAGAAGTTTTTGTTTTAGCATTTTCATTGCTTGTTAATGCAGGAATTGTTGACACAATTTCTCTCCCCCCCCCCAATACGGTATATCATCCTGTTTATTATCTCCATTCAATTACTGTACTATACAATTTCATACATGAGTGTATTTGTTATAACAACAAGGTGGTATATGCAATGTTTTATGTAACCATAAAACCAATGTAATAACAAGAAGTCCCAAAATAGCATGCTACTATGTGACAAAGAGAAGAGCGGAAGAAGCATATGCAATCACTGTCACATCATAACTATGCACCATGAAAGACAGGTCAAGGTAAATAAAAAAAGAACGTGAGTGCGGATTATCTTCCTAGTACCACTAAGATGCTATATTACACTATAGTTATCTGAATTAACTATATTACACTATAGTAGCATAGGTGGAGAAATATGAAAATGAGGTCTAGAGTTACAATGTGTGGAGGGAATTGGACTCCTCAACCCACCTCTTGGCTTTTTGGGGAGAGGGCTCCCAAGCCATTTTAGCCCCCCATTCAGTTGTTATTAAAATGGATGTGCTGTACCTGGGTAGAGGAGGAACAGAAGCATGCCAGTTTGCCCCAGTCTGGGAACCAAGGTGCTCTGGGGCCATGTCCCTTGTTCTCCTCAGGTTCAGCTCTTGGCTGGGGAGGGCAGTGCTGAGCCTGGAAACACTTCCTCCTTGAGATTTAGGAGAATGTGTCCCTGGGTTAGTGCTGCCCTCCTTAAACAAACACTGGGATATGGCCCAGGAGTGCATCAGCCCAGGAGGACTGGGCTAGCTGGCTTGCTCCCTTGCTCCCCTCTATAGCATACCTAATTTAATAATTCCTGAATAGAGTTCTTGGACTTTTTAATAAAGAGACTCATAACCACTCTTGACATTGGGCCCAATCCTATCCAACTTTCCAACACTGATGCAGCCGTGCTGATGGGACGTGTGCTGCATCCTTCAGTGGGGGCACAGTCACGGAGGCCTCCTCAAGATAAGGGAATGTTTGTTCCCATACCTTGGGGCTGCATTGCAGCTGCATCGGCACTGGAAAGTTGGTTAGGATTGAGCCCATTGTCTTCTTCCCACAAACCCATCGTTTGGATGCCCAGGGATTGATGGCCTTGGTGTTTGTTTCAGTTTGTTTTGGTTTCGCCAGTTCTCACTATCTACCCCTTCAGGATAAATTTCTACCCCATCTTTTGTCCGTCCTCATGTCTAAACAAGGATGCACTACCCTGCATATCCTGCACCCTCCACCTATCCACCTTCCTGGAGAGAAATCTCACCTGGAAGTGTCACAGTATTGCCAGCTGGCTGTATTCCAATCAATGCAGCTTCTTCCTCCTTCCCCCCCCCCATATCCTGTTCATCTGTACAGTCTGTCCTTTGTTGTGCTCTCACTTATCCTGACTTCTGTGAATCCTACCTGCTCCCGGAGAAAGGCAAATCAGGAGATAGAGACAGAAGGAGACAAAAATCTGAATTGTAATGAGCCTGACTCCTTTGATAGATCACTGTGAAGCTGTGAGTAGAAGAGCTCTCTGAGCAGCCACACACCATGATCTTCAAAGGCATTCCTGTCTTGAATGGTTGCCCTTGTTACTACATCCTTCTGCTCCAATTCCCAAGAGCTCTCCAAATCCTTCCTCATACTATCTGTGCTTTCACTTTTAAGAACTGCAATGAGCATCACAGTGACATGTACCATAACTGCAGGAAACTGAGATATTATCAGAAACACGGAGCTGTTGCTGCTGTTTGTTTCTTTCTCCCCTCTTCCTGGTAATGTGTAGTGTAACACTACATGCCACATGACATCAGCACACAATTGTGTTATAGGCAATGCTGGTGCCACTTTGTTGGGGGCCAGTGGCGTCACTGCAGGGGGGGCAGAGCTCTACGTTCTGCCGCGATCCGACCCTACGTTACATGGGTGAACGAAGCGGCCCCGCCCCCTCGCCTTCAGAGCCTTTCAGAGCAGCGAAAGCAATGCGCAGGGAGTCTCCTGTGCGTTGTTTTCACCGCCTTGAATGGTTCCGAAGGCGAGGGGGCAGGGCCGCTTCGTTCACCCATGTAACGGAGGGTCGGATCGCGGCAGAACTTAGAGCTCCCCCCCTGCAGTGACGCCAGTGTTGGGGACACAGTCCTGCTCTGGGCTCCCCCCTGCCTACCCCCTCACAGCACATTGGGTGCTACCACTCTCACAGGTACTGATGATGCAGGGGTCGACTTGTTTAAGGGGCCCTTGTGATGCACACAGGCCCTCAGCTAGTGCTCAACCTGACTGACCCCTGATGCCACCCCAGGTTATAAAACAGATTACTAGGAAGGGGGGTGAACAAGCAAGAAAGGGTGGCATAGTGTCTAGATGAGACATGATGCTGCTTGGATCCCATTGATAGTTCAGTGAATGAATACCATTGACAGATTATGATCTAGGGAAATACAACACTGCATATGTTGTGATCCTTTCCTTTATCTGGTAGAGATGCCAACTGAATTAAGGCTGCAATCCCATATGTATTTACCCAGGAGTAAGTCCCATTAAACTTCATTTCATTGAATAGACACACCTAGGATTGCACTGCCAATCTGATATTTTTAAGAGTCCTGCTCACTGAGCATAGTACATCAGTAAAGCTTATAATTTCTCAGAACTCACAGAAGACTTCAGATGTATGGAAATAAATGATGAATTGCTACTAATGAGCTACAGATCAAATACATTTCACAGATCCATTTTCAGAAAGGAGTATCAAAGCAATTGTAACCTGTACCCATAAAAAGGTAAGCTAAGCAAATGATTCATTAGGGATTATTATTATACCATCACAAACATTAGCATATAATTAGTAATTAGCACTACTGTGTTTAATGATGTTCAGATTGTGTATGTTCTAAAAACATGTTTTGTTGGCTTTTAACATCCGTCAAGATCTTGCAACACACTTTTAAAGCATAAGTGAGAAGGTGGCACTGAGTTGTATACAGCATATACATTATCTAAGCATTGTACTGAGAACATGTCCTTTTAAAAATATATATTATATGGAGAAAGTAAACAGAGATCAAGGACAGGATCCAAGGAACTTTGCACGAGAGGCGTCACTAGGGGTTTGTGTCACCCGGCGTGAGTGCTCATCGCATCACCCCAGTGGTGTCACTAGGGTAGGTGGTAACTCATCATGTCATTTGGTTACTTGGTGTGGTAACTCAGTGTGGTAACTCATTATGTCACCCCCATTAACTCTTTTATTTTAATATATAACAATACATGTCACTCAGCAAATCAGTAACCAACAAAATCCAGTGGTCAACCTGATGGCACTCACTCAACTGAGTAAGAGTTCTAGTATTAGCTCTGTTATACACAGAAATGAGAGATGACTCATACTAACACCTTATTGGTTCCATGCTGTGTCATAACAACACCTTATTGGCTCTCGGATCAATCGGTCTCGTTGGTCAATTCTGAGTTAAGAAAATACAGTTTTTGTTATATGAGGCAGTTGTGTTTTCTTTTTCCAGTTACTTGGCCATACCTTTTGATAGAATAGATTGTTCAACATGGTTTGTTTCATTGCATTCTGCATTAAATTATCTTTCCAATGATATATAACACTCTGGTATTATTCTTAAATACAAATTTTCCAAAAAGTTCCCACAGTTTTGGCCACTAGTGGTGTCACACCCCCTGCACCTCCTATTGATGCCACTGCTTTGCACATAGTTCTGTGAGCCAAAAGGGGTTCTAGATTATTTCAAACAGCAGCTTCTCCTGCTTTTGAACTGTTTGTAGTATGGCATGTAGGTCCTCCATTTAAAAAAAAAAAAAAGACAGATCATGAGACCACTTCTCCCTGAAAGTATGAGAGTGTTCCTTGATCCACTGTTGCTCCAAATTGCCATGTGCAAGCAAGTGGGCAATATGAATATTATCCAGCTTTGGCTGCTGGGAAAGCCTTGCTCTGTACTCTTGAATGAAGAATCTCATAATTGTCAGCCATGTCTACGTAATTTCCTGGCTGGCCTAGAACCAAGAGCTGGCATAGAACCAAGTAGCCCCATTGCACAGGCTGGGGGTTTACCTGGGGTAACTGGGCAAATGCCCTCTTACCCCAAGTAGACCTACAGCTGTGGGCTGCGGATAGGATTGGGCTGTTTGAATATTTTCATAGTGATGAACAAAGTCAGAAAACATGAAGGTCTCTCATAAAGACATAATTCAAACATTTTATAAATAGATACAGTAAATAATCCATGTAGGTACAGTTGAATATCTATAAACTGACTAGATCCACAGACTAGGGAATCATTGATATATTTTGCTATGTAAACTGCTTTGTGAACCACTTTTTGTTGAAAACAGGTATATAAATATTCTTAATATATAATATAAAATATTTTCCTATGTAAACTGCTTTGTGAACCACTTTTTGTTGAAAACAGGTATATAAGTATTCTTAATAATATATAATATATATACAGTATTTATATACCGCCTTTCTTGGTCATTGGATTTCTCCTCCGACTTTAATTCAAGGCGGTGTACATGGGCAGGCTTTCCTAACCCCCCTAATGAGAGGTTTTACAATATATAACTGTCCAATCTTTCATGAACAGCTACATTCCAGGTGGTATCCTTTTGCAGTCTGGCTTTTCTGCTGACTGGCGCTTCCCACACTCGACTAACGCAGCTGGGAGCTCTTATCTCTCCTCATGGAGGCTTTTTCACAGCTTTTTGTCAGCGGCGTGTCTCGAACTTGCCATTTGCCAATCTTCGGGCTTTGCAAGGCGGCAGCTCTCCTGACTGAGCCATAATGTATTTATGTCTTGATTTAGCAAGAGTAGTCTACTGTCTACCCAGAAGTATGCCCATGGCTTACAATAAGTGCTCTACAATCCTGTGTTGATACATTCACTAGATGTAAATTCACATTCTCATATAGTCCCTATATCAATAACTAATAATTAGTCTACCTTGTTCATTGAAGTTTTGAGGGCATCGACAGAAAAATCAATTTATTTTGCAAAACCTCCAATTGCATTTCCAGGGTGTCATTTACATTCCTAATGTGTCACTTTATAACTTGCTTTTTTCAAATCATTGTGGTAGCAGAAGCAGCAGCCTTGAAGCTTCACATCTCAATCATCCTCCATGGTGAGCACAACACTTATATTTTATTTCCTTCAGCACCAATAACTCAGCCATATGTCACCCTCTTGTTCCATTTTGTCAGGATCACAAACTTGGGAATAATTGCTGTAGCTGCGATTCTCACCAAATCAACAAACCCATGAAATCTACTGTAACTTCTCAAGCACAGCAGGTAACCTACAGCAGAACCCTTAACTTATTCACCCAACAAGTTGAATCACTCACAGTGTCAGGAAGCGGTGAACACGCATGCCTTGTTAACTGTGAAATATGAGAAAGTAGGCAGATACGGCAAAATCTGTGAAAATTTAACAGGCTTCTTTTATTTTGCACAGCCAGGAATAAGCATATTTTATTTTATTTTTTAAGGTAAAAGAAAGAAAAAATAAATATGATTGAACATTAGTTCCCAGGTTGCTTCACAATGCAGGAGAATGTGAAGGGGGATGTTTATCTCCTTTTTCTTACACCACAATGAAACAGCACAATTATATGCATGTGTACTCAGAAGTAAGACACATTTATTTCAATAGCACTTACTCTTAAGTAAGTGTGTATAGCAGCCTTAATTTCAGAAATCAGATGGACAACTTATTGGTAGAAAGGTGGATATAGAGTAAGACTGGAAGCAACTTGAAGATTGCCAAGCCCACTATTCATTCATCTGTGGCAATTCTTGCTACAGTGTAAATGTGGGTGCTGCCATTCTTGAAAATATTGCTCTTCTGCCTCATGTTAGAGGCAGGGCTGACTTTGCCCAGTCTTGCCCAGGGCATAAGAACATAAGAAGAACCCTGCTGTATCAGGCCAAAGAAGGCCTATCCAGTCCAGCTTCCTGTATCTCACAGTGGCCCCACCAGATGCCTCAGGGAGCACACAAGATAACAAGATACCTGAATCCTGTTGCAACTCCCTTGCATCTGGCATTAAGAGATAACCTATTACTAAAACCAGGAGGTTGCTTATCCCCATCATGGCTTGTGACCTATGATGGACTTTTCCTCCATAAATCTGTCCAATCCCCTTTTGAAGGCATCTAGACCAGGTGCCATCACCACATCCTGTGACAAGGAGTTCCACAGATTAATTACACACTGGGTAAAGAAATATTTTCTTTTGTCTGTTCTAATTCTCCCGCCACTCAATTTTAGTGGATGTCCCCTAGTTCTAGTGTTGTGCGAGACATAAAAGAACTTCTCTCTCCATCCCATGCATAATTTTATGTCTTAGGGCGCAATCCCGTCAAAACAAAGAACGGCTGAGCAAGCGCTCCACCGTTCTAAGCCATTGTGAATGCACTGTAAAGCAACGTTTACTATGACTTTAGAGCAAGGGCAGATGACACGGAGGCCAGCCGCCCTCACTCTGCCACCGGATTGTTCCCGCGGCCACTGGAGGAAGTAAGTGATCCCCGGCAGGTTCAGGGGTGGTCTGGGCGGCGAGGGGGCCATTGACCGAGCCAGCCTGGGGAGGGACAAGAATGGCGGCCGCCATATCCCTGTCCCCTTCCTGGGCCGGATCCACCATTACACGGGCTCCTCCAACTTCTGCCAATGAAATAGCCATGGAAAGGGGACAAGGAGACCCCGGGAAACGGGGATAGAATCCGGTGGACAGCTTGGGCCACCCGCCGGATACTTAGGCAGGATTGAGCTGTCTAATATATATTTATATATTTATATATTTATGGTTTGGGGGTGCTTGCTAAACTTCTGCATCACCCTGTTACCCCGCATTGTTGGGAGGATTAATGGCATTTGGGGAAGAGCTTGTATTGAGTATACCACATAAAACCTCTACACAAAACAAAAAAAATCCATATCACTCTTCTCCCTCTCCCATTAAATCAGTTAACATTGATTAATACTATGATCAAGACAAAATGTGTTTTAGAGTCACCACAGATCTTTGCTGTAATTCAGTGTGCAGAATGCATTTATGCACAGATACCAAAAGTGTTGAACATCCTAAGAGGTGTGAAAATGGATTAGGAGCCTGATGAAATGCAACTAAGTTTCCTTCAATATACTGTACTCTACAACACCTGTCATCTTGTGGAAGAAATTCTGTCACAAGCTTGCACGAAACATGCAGTGTCTAAGTACTGAACTCAGAGTTTGTGAAAGTATCCTAAAGTAGTTTCTTAGATTTTCATGGCCAGAAAATTCAGAAGTTCCAGAGGAATAAAAACATTCGGGTATTGAAGCTATGTGGTGGGCCCCCATATCCACTGATTCGCTATCCACGGTTTCAGTTATCCACGGAACGTGGGGACCCCCCCAGGCTTTTACTTTTTTCCCAGTAAGCTTTGTTTCTTCCTTAAAGAAACAGGAGAAGCAGCCTCTGGCTGCTTATTACAGGCAACTAGAATGAGACTAAGTACTAGAGAGGCTCTGCAAGGTTAACAGAAACCTTACAGAGCCTCTCTAGGACTTAGTCTCGTTCTACATGCCTGCAATGGAGGCTGCTTCTCTGTTTATTTTAAGGAAGAAACAAAGCTTGCTGAAAGAAAAATAAGAGCTGGGGGGGGGAAGCATGCCTGCCTGCAGGGGAGGCAGGGTGGGGGGGCCTCAGGAAACGATGGAGGGGGTGTTTGCTCTTATCCATGGTTTCAAGTATCCACGGAGGGGCCTGGAACATATCCCCAGCGGATATGGGGGCCCACCTATAAACAATTACAGAAGATCCAATGTTTCGCTTATTCTGTGATGAGCTTCTTCAGGGAAAATGGTGTGCAGAAAGCACACTCTGAGATTTTGATGCAGGGAAAAGGCAGAGCTTAACTGAAACACAGGGATAAGGATAGGGCAGGGGAGTATGATGGTCTTTCGGGAGTCCATCTCCCCTGCCAGGCACCCTGTCCAGCAGCTGTCCAAGTCTGAGTGGCTATGTGTTGACTTAGAGTGGAACAATTAGGTTGAGCATACTGAGATTAAATCAAGACAGAGTTTCTCCTGGTTTAGACCCATGATGTGGGTACTGGAGTACTGTCCTGCTCTGAATGGGGACACTCTCCTGGGGGTTATCATGGACCTAAAGCTGCTCCTGGATGCTCAGGTGTTGGCTGTGGCCAGGGAACCTTTGGCTGGTGTATCAGCTATATGGGCATACCTGCACCAGTCAGATTTGGCCACAGTGGTCCATACCATGGTGACATCAAGATTAGACTACTGTAATGTGCTCTATTTGTGGCTGCTCTTGAAGACAGTTTGGAAGGTGCAGTTAGTGTAGAAAGCAGCACCTTGGGTGGTTGCTGGAGGACTGCTGCTTCGGCAGTCGGCTGCCAATTTGGTTCTGGGCCCAATTCAAGGTGCTTGTTTTGAACTTTAAAGCCCTTTATGGCTTTGGGCCTGCATATTGGAGAGACTGCTTTCTCCCATATAATCCGGTTCATCTTGTCTTGTCATCAGAGAGGGCTCTTTTAGATATGCCATCACTTACAGAGATAAGGGGATGGCAGCTCAAAATAGAGCCTACTTAGTAGTGGCACCAGGGGCGTCACTGGAGCATGGCGGGGGGGGCGGGGCGCCCCCGGGTGACGCGCGCCACAGGGTGACGCGCGCACCCTGCGCGCGCCACCTCCGTGACGCGCGACACCCTTCGGACGCTCCGAGGCCGGCCCGGGAGCCGGCCTCGGAGCGTCCAACCCCGTCGGCGCTCCAGGGCCTTCTGAAAGAAGGCCCAGGCAGCGCGTCCATCCGGGTATTTCCCGGATTTTCGCGCATGCGCAGACCCGTTTTGAGGGCAAAAAGCAAATAAATAATGAAAGAAAGCCATTGGAAACACTGTCGCAATATCCTAATATCTAGATCATATTCTCTGTATTATATTTTACATAATTGTTAAATTTTAAACGTTTATGTTACAGCCCAATCCTATTGTGGGCTTATGGTGGTGGATCTTGCGTTCTGCTGCCATAAGTCCTGGTACGTCGTCGCAAAAGGCGCACTGCTGCAGGACTGCGTACACAAATGGTTGGAGGCCCCACAATCATGACAGTGACATGCAGAAGCTCTGCCAGAGCAGGTAAGGACACGGGTGATTTGTGGGCACGGACACGGGACATGGGCACGGGTGATTTGTGGGCAGTTCAGGGGAGGGTTGGGGCAGGAAGCGGGACAGGAAGGGGCGATTTGAAGACAGGAGGGGGTGGATTTCAGTGGCACTAGCGCACACTGGATCCTATTCCCCCTTTCCCCTACATGTCTTTTTGAGGCTCCTTGGACTTACACTAGCTAAGTCCGAGTAACTGACATGTGGCCAAAGAGACCCCGTTGGTGGCCAGATTGTCTATGGAGAGGTAAGTAAAAATGATTTTTACCTACTTCTCTCAGGCTTTCTGGTCACCCCTTACCATAGCATACAGC
The DNA here is from genome assembly GCA_026170595.1 of Plestiodon gilberti rubricaudatus. Taxonomy (NCBI): domain Eukaryota; kingdom Metazoa; phylum Chordata; class Lepidosauria; order Squamata; family Scincidae; genus Plestiodon; species Plestiodon gilberti. The sequence continues at coordinate 178,500,840 of JANXHW010000003.1, read as the reverse complement.
TCCAGCAGCATGGCTGCATCATGTAAACCAGTGGGGGATAGGATTGAGGTATAAGAATAGGATTGAAGCATAATATAATCAGTTACTAAGCAAGTCTCACTGGAAGTTCTTTCCCATAAAATCAATGGGACTTACTTTCAAACATGAAGTCTTATTACAAATATATATCAATCATGATATGATTGCAGCAAATTGGGGTATATACATGTATGTAAGAGTAATCATGAGACAAATACAACCGATAGAATTTCGCATCATCTCACATCACTTCAAGCTTTTCAATGGAGCAAGGTCATGAAGTGTTAAGTAATCAAGTAAAGGGACCAAATGGTGTATACTTGTGAGAAGCAGTCCAATCCTAACCCCTAGTGATCAGATATTGACTGTTCTAAATACCTACCCGTTGTGGAAATTCGCTTTCTTCTGTTCTGTTTTTAAACACCTTAAGTGTTGATGTAGAAAAGAAGTGAGGGGGGGGGGATGGATTTGAGTTGGCAATGCGACAATCAGTACAAAAGATTAAAATAATTCAGAAATTAATTGTCTTGTTTATGACAGCATGTAAGAAAACACTTGAAGCCATCTCTAGAATTGATTGTACTAAGAGGAGGGAGGAAGTGCACATCCCAACACTTTGCGTCAGCAAAGGAAATTACAGTGCCATTTGTAAAAACAAGCTCAATTCATCTGAAAATATGGAAGAAAACATCAGCAACTGGGGGAGGTGTGTGTGTCTGGTATGACTGTATTAAAGTATATTGAAGAAGTTATTAACCTGTGCTTTCAGAAATAAATGTTATTGCTATTTCTCCCTTATTAGAACCTTACCTGCCTCAATATTCTAATTCTTATTTGCAATTAGCTCAAAACCAGCCACAGAGAGGCACACTGCTTAATGGCCGATATCCAGAAAGAGCTACTGTAGCTGTGTCCAAGAGATTGGCATGCACACTAGGATTCCTGACTTTTTTTTTTTGTCTTTGAAAACCAGACTCCCCCTGTCCACTCAATGCCATATTACAAACTGCATTTGAAAGTCTCCCCAGTTTAAAAAGTACTTGCTATAGGAAGCACTCTTGGTGCACAGAACCCATTGTGTTCTTCTTTGAATCCAGTCAGTAACCTGTAATGTTGATAGATACCACTGAATGCACAGATTTTTGATTGGCAGTGTTTGACACTACTAGAGCATTTGTAACTGTCAGGTTGACTATCCAACAGTCAGACCATTTCAAGAATAACTTGCTATATAATTAACAATGTCTTGATGTGGACAGCCATAAAGCATTTTTACAAGCAACAACTGGGCATTAGAATGAGTTAGATGACAGCCACAAATATTTTTTTTATCTAAAACAAATTGCACATATCTTAATTGCCACCAATTAAAATGAATAACTGAGTTATATCATTCTAATTTAACTTTCCAAGCTATTGTTTTAGATTCTGGTTGTAGTCCCACTGGTGCAATATCATTTATCTAATGTAATGGACTCTTAGGAGTTACTTGTAATTTGCACCAATGTTGGTTTATACTCCTAAGATCTGGATGTAACACTGCCTGAAGATATATATCAAGGTAATTAACATCAGAAATAAGTCTTTCATTCGCAGCACCTCCATATCAGTTCCCCCCTAGGCAATAGCAACAGTTATTGGACAGAACATTCCCAAGAACAGAAATACAACATGTGAAACAATCCTGTGCTAAGGTAAAACGTAATAAAACTAGGTAATGAGAGCGGGCTATGACTATGTGATCCATTGATTTCTGTCCTCAATAAATGTTGGGTGCTATGAATTCCCTCACTACTGTCTTCTAGACATTTGTTGTCTAGTACAACAGAAATAGCATAAAACAGACATGCAATGATTCTTAGAAGAAATTAGCCAAGTTAACGATGTTGCTGCCGAACCACTGTAAAAAGACTGCTTGAACGAGAAGGAATTAATGGAGAAGATGGGCTCTTCTCTGCTGCAATTGCCCTGTTTTTGGAAAGTTCAAATACACTCAGAAATGTGTGACAAATATTACAACAGAAATGCAAGTCTTTCAAGATAGTTTTACTTGAAATACAATAATAGTAAGGAATGAAAATCCATGCAAGTATACCAGCATATGCTAATTATGTTATGATCAACCTGTAAAACTATGTGCAATGTCAGCCAAAAACATAGATGTTATTAATAATCAGTAGGATAAAGCTATAACAATTTTATCCTGTTTGGTAGCTGGGGCTATTCTGAATTGAAAAGATCAATCTAGAATCAACTAATATGCAGCAAACTCCTTGCATGTTTACTGAAACGCAAGTCTTACAATATTCACTTGGGCTTATTCCCATGTAAGTGTGCATAAGAGAGGAGCCTCAAAGGAGTTGAAGCTCAGATTATTATTATTAATTTATTTTCTGGATGCATAATTCAGAACTTAGTTATTCAAACTTAGTCTTGCAAAATTAGAATAGTCAAGAACTATATTTTTGCCAAATATCAGTGTACAGTGGACCCATTTTTTTCCACGGATCTGGGATCCGTGGATTTGACTTACCGCGAATACCGGATCCCCAAGGTCCACTTTAAAATGCTGTGGAAAAAAAAAAGGAGAAAGCTCTTTTTTTTACCTTTTAGAGTTAAACTGTTGCGTGTTCTTGCTTTAAATATGCTGAAATCACACTCTGGAAGCCTCTTCTGGGTCCTGCGACTCCCCTCTCTCCAGGTCACCCCAGAATGCATTGCAATGGAGGTCAGGTAGAGGCCAGGTCTACCCAGTATACCTGGCCTCCGCCGGTTGACCTGGCCTCCATGGGTAGACCTGGCTTCATCCTGGCCTCCATTGCAATGCATTCTGGGGTGACCTGGGGAGGGGGGAGTTGTGCGACCCGAAAGAGGCTTCCAGAGCATGATTTCAGCCTGTTTACAGCAAGAACACGCAGCAATTTCACTCTAAAAAAAGGTAAAACCCCTGCTTTTCCTCCATTTTTTCTTTTTTTTATAGCATCTTAAAGTGGACTCCAGTATACATGATCCTTGCTATTCGGGGGGGGGGGAGGTTCTGGAATGGATCCCCCATGGATAGTGAGGACTAACTGGAAAATAGCAATGTTCAACCTTTCAGTTATCTGATAATATTGTACGAATCACAGTGGCGTCGCGATGCCCCCCCCCATGTACCACCGGAAGTGACCTCACTGCCGCCACCACTGCAAATCCCTTCGGACGCGCAGGGCGGGAGGGTGGGCCAAATCCATTGCCGTCTCCATCGCCCGCTGTTGTTGCCCCCTCACTGCTTTGTCACCACCACTTGTCACCCAGGGCCACCGCCCCCCGCCCCCCTCCACTGGAGATACTTCTGACGAATCAATATGCCACCATTGGTCTGAAAGATACAGAATACAAATCTTTATTCTGTACACCACAGTGTACAGTACAAATACATAAGTAAATACAGCAGTAAGAGAAATTAAAGGAAAAAACAGTGGCAGTTAAAGAAACAGCATCATTAAAAGCCCTAGACATTCACAGCAGCTAAAACCATTTCAGATGGCAAAAACAGATATCTTAAAACAGCAATAAAAAGCCCGGGAGAACAGGATAGTGTTGGCCTGGTGCCTAAAAAAAGCTGTGAACCTCCTTCAGGAAGAAGTTCCAGGGGGGGCGGGTGCCTCAGGCAAAAACATTCTCCCCCCCAGGAGCTACAGTACCCACATCTATTGCTTGTGGCACCCAAAAGGGAGCATTGGCAAATGATTGCAGTGGTCAGGTAGGTTGATTTGGGATATATTAGTAATATGCATAAGGCTCTTCCACATATTCCAAATGATTCAATCATTTAAAATATCAAGAGTGAGATTTTTTTTTTTTAAGTCTGCCTCTGTCCTCCTGCATTATGACAGGGCAGGAAAAAATGTGATATCTAAATGCTTCTTCAGCAAAGTTGCCCGATCCTATTAGTTATTTATTATTACATATAGTGTACTTTACATGAGACATTTACATGAGGTTTCTACACAGTCTCCTTTTCAAGCATTGAGTAGGCTGAAGCCTGTTTACCTTTCACAATGTAGTGGATCCATGTACAGTACTCTGAAACTACTTTCTGGGTCCATCACTGGACCAATGTAGCCACAGAGAAACTAGGTGACAAAATCATTCTGAACGTTGCTGCCATACCTTCCCTTCATTCTAGCCCCTTAGAAGGCCACTTTTTTACCCTATCTCAATTCATTTTTCTCTCAGAGGGTAGGAGAAAAGTGTCATATTATGCAAACATGTTCATTTAGTACTTGATGTTGTGTCTCAGTCACTAATTTGCCCTCTAGAAGAGACCAAAACTTACTCATCAGTTAGGGGAGATGGATCAAATGCCAAGAACAACCAATTGATTTGCCCAGAGTTCTGATTCATCACTTTACAATGTGGAGATTGTGATGTGCATTTTCTGCACTATCCATCTTACAGGAAGATAAAACTTTATTGAGTGTTTGTGAAAAGAACCTGATGGGAGATGAACAAAAATCAGTACATTTGCTTATCCAGTATTGTCCCTTTGTGTGTGGGTGTTTTTGTTTTTAAATGAGAGATGCAACTTAAGAGTCTTTTGGAAAAACACAATGTATTTCACACAATGTAAATACAAGTCTTCCTTAAATAATAAACATTGAAACAGGGCCATGATTTGTATCAAGGAAGCAATTACAAACAGATTCTATAAAGTTCTAAACTCATACAAAACGGTATGAGCATGACTCTTTGCAATGAACACAGTAGAATTATGCGTGTGTACTGAACAATAGTAAATAATGGATCTCTTACTGTATTTGGTTAATGATATGAACCAAAAGTAATAACTTTGAAACATTGTAGACATATACAGGTCATCCCTCAGTATCCGGTATCCCCCCCCCCCCATGGATACCGCAGATCAACAGATGCTGGAATCTAGCACCATGTGCTGAAATTGTACTTAAAAGGGGCCTCTGGAGGCCCCATCCGCATTGGGTCGGGCCTTCATCCGCCTCCATGGGCCTCAGAAAGTCTCTTCAAAGCAACAAGAAGTGGCTGACGCTAAACCAGAAGTCACTTCTGCTCACTTTGGAGAGGCTTTTGGAGACCCATGGAACCTATGTAAGGGGATGCGGGCCTGGCGCAATGTGGAAGGGGCCTCCGGAGGCTCCCACAGTGGGTACTTGCAACATCGGATGCTGTACTCCAGTACCACATTATTCACGGGTTGTGCCTGGCGTGATGTGGGAACGGCAGCTCGACATTCACAGATGGTGAAATCTGCATATGCTGAATCCATGAATAACGAAGGATGACTGTATAGCTTAGACTACAATCCTATACACACTTTCCTGGGAGTAAGCCCCACTGAACACAAATGGAACTTACTTCTGAGTAGAGATGTATAGGATTGTGCTGTTAAATACGCATGCAGATTGTTCATCTTTGGGGCCAATCTACTGAACGTCCTTGGTCCTCTCCTTGCACTGATGCTGACATCCAGCATCAGTCGCAAAAAGCGTTGCAACAGTGTACCACTCAGTGTGCTGTCTGCAGTGTGGGCGGGAAGGCCTGCAATCTCTCACCCACATTGTCGCCGGCTCTCCCACTCATCGGAGGAGGTAAGATGTCATGGCAGCAGGAGGGCAGAATGAGGGAATGTGGCAGGGGTGAAACTGGGCGGGAGGAAGGTGGCAACAAGAGTGGGTGTGGGTTGATTGTGCCCCGGAGGGGGGCAGGATCGGTGGCACCCATGCTGCCACTATTCTATCCCCCTTCTCAGACACAATCCTGCAGTGCATGTTCATGCAGACCTGCAATAGCTATTTAACTGGTGCAGGTCTGAGTACGCCCATCCACATCACGGAGGCTGACACCGGGTAAGGGAACAAATGTGTCTTTACCCAGTGGAGTCTTCCTGGACTGCCCCCCACCATAGGATGCAGTGTTCACCATTTTGGTGCCGCTGCGTTGACTGGGTGGTGGCGTAGAGGATTGGGCTGTGGGTTCCTATCCGTTTATCTGTTTCTGGATTGGGGAGCAGGTAGAGAAGACGATTTGAGATGCCTCCCAGCCTTCTCAGCAAGTCCTGAAATAATCAATGTGATTCAGTAGGAAGTGTCAAAAAACTGATACTGTGCTGAAGAAAATATTTTTCTTCAGGATGGTGTAGTGGTTTGGGAAGCCAGGATGGTGTAGTGGTTTGGGAGTTGGACTTAGACCTGGAAGATCCAGGTTCAAATCCCCGCTCAGCCACAAAGCTTCCTGGGTGACCTTGGGCCAATCACTATCTCTCAGCCCCACCTACCTCACAGGGTTGTTGTGAGGACAAAAAGGAGGGGAGGAAATATGTACACCACTCTGAGCTCCTTGGAGGAAGGGTGGTATAAAAAATGTGAAAAATAAAAAAAATTAAAAATTTTCATGGTTCTGTCATATGTAGGTTTCGCCTTCAGAGCCTATGGCCAAATGTGAGGGGGGGATGCCAATGAATGTTGAAAACCCAACCTGGGCATGGCAGTGATTGAGTACATATTGAGTGATTGAGTGATTGAGTAAGCCATATATGACAAGTACATATATGCAAAGCATTCATGGAGCCACCATGCACTTGCAGAAACTCTGCATTATATGGGCGACATGTTTATCTGGTTTCCAGTGCTTTTTATTTTTCTTCTTTTACTGAAAGCAGTCTTTGATGTTCAGTTGAGGAATGACAGGGAAAGAGATTACTTAATCATTCCCTCCAATTGCTTTTTTCATTCATCATCATCTACCCACCATTTCTTAATGTCCAGAAGAGAACAAATACAGGTACCTCTGTCCTTGCGGGCAAGCCTCTTCAGGGGAGCTCAAAGTTACAAACATGTATATACACAATTGCATGAGAGCCAGGCTTTGGAATATCTTGTCAAAACAGAAAACAAGCCATCCTTCTGATGGCGCAATCTATCCTTGGCCAGCACCAGTGCTACGACCCCACAACCTAGGGTGTCGCAAACGTTCCATTCACCGAGGAGTCCAGAGAACAGTGCTGTGGAAGAGCAGAGGGAGGGCAGGGAGGGAACACAGTGAGGTGGGAGGAGGGCAGGTGTGGGTAGATCGGGCCCAGGATGGGGTGGGATCAATGTCACTGTTGAAGGACTTTCTCCGAGCCTTTCCTCTTTACACAGGGCTTCTTGGGTCAGTGCCAGCAAAATAGCTGGTGTGGACCTGAGTAGCCCCATAGCAGAGGCTGGGACTTTAATCAGAGTAAGGGGACAAATGTCCCCGTACTCCAAGGAGACCCCCAGACCGCTCCTCTCTATGCTGCACCAGTGCTGGTTAGGATTGGGCTGTCAACCTTTGCAAATATTTTTTTTCCTAACGGGAAAACGGGATGGTTTGGGGATACAAGAAACTTAGAACCAGGAACAATAAGGTCACCAAATGCTGAGGTCACCATCCTCCAGTGCAGTTGCAAAAAAAAGGATGCCAAAAGCCAGGAACCTGAGACCCACTGACATTTCAAATGATAAGCATGATTCAGTATGAAAAATAGAAAGCAAATATATATAGAGAGAGCACACAGTTGTTCATGATTATGTCAAGGCAATTATGGTTAACAGTGGCGACCCTAGGGGGGGGGGCAGTACTGTAAGTTGCACACAGGTCTACTTAGCATTACACAGTGGCCCCGTCCACTCGCTGCTGGAGCCATCCTGAGCAGCAAAGGCAACGCGTAGGGAGTCTCGTTGCTCGGAATGGCTCCAACAGTGAGTGGGTGGGGCCTCCGTGTAACGCTGAGTAGACCTGTATGCAACTTACAGTTCCGCCCCCCCTCTAAGGACGCCACTGATGATTAAACTATTTTCCTCCCACAACCGATCACTTTCCTGTATTGCTTTATGTTGGATTTTTAAACCAATTCCCTGCAAATGCCTCAAACAGCATACTGAAAACTGGAGACAAGCATATCTACATGAAAGCATTGTTTTCACTGCCAGCATCAAAAAGTCGTCTATTGCCGTCACTGTACTGTAACACAAAACCCAGTCAATACAGACAAAGGAAATCTCTAGTGCTGTACCGAATGATACCTTTTAGCTGACAAGAAAGAGAAACAAAAGTGGGCAAGGGAAACCTATTAAGGTGTCTCTTTCCCTAATGTGAAATGGGATAAATGCTGAACCTTTCTGCCAACAGTCATAAACTCAACCTGATATGGTTTTATTGTATTTTCTATATAGTCAAATGAATAGCCTACTGTTGCGCAAAAAACCCTCTCTCTCTCTCTCTCTCTCTCTCCCCACACACACACACCCACACCCAAACCCACACCTGTGTCTACCACTGCACGTGCAAAACAAAAAACTTAATGACCTCAAAGAAGAGAGAAGCTAAGACAGGATCGTATATAAACATTAAATCTAAAAAAAAGCTACATACTGCATTATCTTAAACATCTTCCTTCATTTTATAATTAAGTCTAAAATCATTATTTACTCTGAAATTCTCGACTGTATGTTTTGTTCTTTGTATTGCTCCTGGTGTCATCCATCCTATCAATATGCTGGGAGCTATATTATGCTTTATAACAGGAAATTAATTCTTACTTATCATTTTAGGTTCTAGCTGAATGCTATTGCAGAAATGATTTTTTTAGTCTTCTCCTGTGCTCTCTTTCTTCCCATTTTCTAGGTTTTCCTTTTGAAATACAACATTTCAGTTTTGAAGTACTGACTACTAAGAATGTATAATTGAATTTTAAGTAAAACGAGATACTTTCTTCCTGGAAAGCGTTCAACCCACAAAGAACATCTACCAGCAAGTAGCATTTTTTTTCTAGAAAATAAAGTAGAATGTCTAACACTGAATGCAGTAAAACACCATCAGTCCAGCACCTTTGGGAACTGGATGGTGCTGGGTTGTCAGATATGCCATATTATCAGGAAGTACTGTGGGCTGGTGAGGAAATTATATATATATGTACTGTATATACTTTATGTAATGTAACCATTTGCAATTTTTGGCAATCATCCACCCAGAATGTTTTTGTGTGTGGGGGGGGGGGTTGCCTTCTGGGGGTGACAGGCAGCTCGGGGGCATGGAGGGAGCCTGGTGTGCAGTCACAGGGCTGGAGGACCCTTGGCGGTGAGTGCAGGTGGCTCCTCTTGCCCCTCCAAATAGGGCTGGGGCAGGACTGGGAGAGACATGGGGCAAGCGTGGGACAGGGCAGAGCTCTATGCTGGTCCAGAGCACCATCGATGTTTCTTGGGTGGCTGCAGCAGCTCAGAGTGATCGCCAAGCCCCTGCTGTTATGATGCCAAACTATCGGGAGTGCCGTACTATTGAATGCCAAACTATTGGAGTTTTACTGTAATGTTGCTTTAAAAATAAAGATCCTCAGTGAATTATTGGAACAAAGCATTGTTATATTAAGTCTTAAATGAAACTGCACACGCTATAGAGGTTTACGCTTACCATTCGTACCGGAAATTCCGGGTCAGTTCGGGAACCCGAGCTCGGGTCCCGGATTTGTCCCGGAATATTTCCGGGCCAGTGCAAGCCCCTAAAGCCGCTTTTGGGGCTTTTAAATTTTTAAAACTTACCTTTTTTGCTGGCAGTGGCCATCTTGGATCTCACGAAATCTCGCAAAATCCAAGATGGTGGCGCCCAAATCTCATGTGGGCATGAGGCAGTACAGTACTGCCCTTATGAGATTTGGGTGCCGCCATCTTGGATCTCGTGAGATTTCATGAGATCCAAGATGGCCGTCGCCAGCAAAAAAGGTAAGTTTTAAAATTTGCAGCTGCTTCTTGCTGCTGCTGGGGGTAGGGGGCAGCTGGAGGCTGCAGGGGGCAGCTGCAGGGGGACTGGAGGCAGCTGGGGCAGCTGGAGGGGACCGGAGGCGGCTGGGGGGGCTGGAGGCTGCTGCAGCTGGGCTGCTGGGCTGTTTCAGTAGTTCCAGTGTTGATTTCTTCATGTCCTTTTTTTTCTATGCTTTCTTTGACACTCCTTGTGAATGTGTTCACCTGTTGATTGCCATTGTCCTCACATGCTGTCACTCTCCGCTGCCTTAACCTGCCCTCAGTTATGTCATCAGTAGTAAAACCTGACTGAGTTGATGATGTGATGATGATGTAGCCCTGTGATGTGAACCTGTTCTTTGTCTGATCCCTGATTGGCAAAGATGGTGTAATCCAGGAAGGAAAAAGAAGCAGCATCCAAGGCCCCCCCCCCAAAAAAAGCACCAAAGCAGCACTAACCACCAGGAGAAACAATGACATTGATTAATTAATTGATTGATTGATTAATCTAAAATAAATAATTAAAATTTTGGATGCCCTTCGGGCAGCAAAAGGACACTTCACGCCCCCAAAATAAAAAGATTTTTAAAATTTTATTTGTTTTATTGTGTGTTTGGGGGGGGGGGGTCCCGGTTTAGAACCGGGAAAATCTGGTAAGCTAGTATAGAGGTTTGTTAAAATAAGAGGTGGAGAAAAAAATGCATGATTAGTAGAACTGTAGGATTTCAGGAAGAAAGGGTGGAGAGAGATCACCTACATACCGGTAGATACTAGACGTGTGACCATAACTACGTATATGTTGTTGTGGCCAGGAAACTTGGAAACCAGATTGATTCCTAGCTTATGGATTGGCTGTGTTTGTTCTGAAGTCAGAGCCTTTCTTTGATATCAGAAAATGCCCAAGGTAAACATTAGCTTTCCCCCTTGCACCTGCAGAACACTTTCTCAGATGAGAGTAGGATGCTATAGTATATTCAAGGATTTGAATTACATACTGTAAGTTTTGATTCAGTGCAATATTTTCTTGCTTTGAGCACAGAGGCCTGCACATGTAAACAGGCCCTGGGACTACGTGCAAAGTATAAGAATTTAGGAGCAGGATGGGGACACTGAGACAATATCACATTCAGAACTTCATAGTTCACTACACGGCAACATGCCATCATGATTTGGCAGATCAGGAAATATAAGTGCAAAATATATACAACATTATAGTGTAATAATAATACCCCACCAACATTTGTCTAGGTTTGAAAGGTTGTAATGCTACACTTTGCATAACAGTGGTGTTTAGTGTCCAACAGATTAACAAACCAATCCTATTGGTTTAAGCCACCAGCGGAATGCATGTGCTGCTGGTGACGGCTGCTGCTGCTTGAAAAGCATCTGTAAAGCACCTTCCAGCAGTGTGTTGAGTAGCGTGCTGCCGAAGCAATAGCAGGAAGGCTGGAGCATTCCTGTGCATGCCGCCGGAGCATTAGCCACCTGCCAAGGAAGGTAAGATGGCAGTGGAGGCAGATGGGAGCAGGGGAGAGAAAAACTGGGCAGGGAAGGGGATGAACGGGGCAGGGAGGCTGCGGGAGGGGGTAGATCTGGCTGTGACAGTGTGTGTCAGATCCTATCACCTCCAGCAGCAGCCTACCCACCCCCTTTCTCTCCTCAGACTTACTGTAGTGAAATTACTAGCGCAGGTCCAAGGAGACCCATTGTGGAGCAACTGCTTATGCACGGGTAAGGATATTAAAATCCCCTTTCCCCTCCGAATTCTCCCAATCTGACAATCTTATAACCTGAATCCCGGAGATGATTCGTTCTGTGTAAAATGATTTGACTGTTTTAAATGTTAAAGAAATATTATTTTACACCCCATTTAAATTTATTTCAAACATGTTAGTCTACACAGTTTCATACTGAATTTTACAGCCCAATCCTATCCTCCCCCCTCCCCTGTTGATGCAAGTCATGCCAAAAACAGGTTATCCATCTTTTTAGATGTTTTAATTTCTAGAAAAGAGGATCTAAAATGTGCATGCTCAGTATATCGCAAACCCACACACACGGGGCGATACCTGGATAATACATCTAACCACCACCCCGGGCAGAAGAACTCTGTCATGACTTCACTCATGTACAGGGCTCTTAACTTATGTGATCCAGCATCTTTACAGCAGGAAAAAATAAAGGTGACGGAATCACTATTAAATAATGGATATACGGAGTCTCAAATCAGTAGAGCCTGGGAAAAACAAATGTATATTATACAGAATGGGAAAGTGGTGAAGGAACTAACAGATGAAGAAATCAGGCCCCCGGTGTACCTGCCATATGTGAAAGGGACTACTGATAAAATTGGTAGAATAATGGGGAAATATAATCTTAAAACAATTTTTAAACCAACGAATAAAATTAGTCAACTTTTAAGGAACCCTAAAGACCCCAGACCCCCTTTGAGTACCCCAGGCATATACAGGGTGCCATGTAGTTGTGGGAAGGTGTATGTGGGGACTACGAAACGTTTTATTAGTACCAGAATAAAAGAGCATGAGCGTGCGGGCAGATTGGGACAGAATGAGAAATCTGCCCTGGCTCAACATAAAGAGGAGTCAGGACATGAGATCAGATTTGACAATACTATCAAGTTGTGTAATGACAACAATTATAGGACTAGGCTAAGTTTGGAAGCCATAGAAATATTCAAGCATGGGTCCCATTTTCTTAACCGCCAGCAGGAGTTGTCCTTTATTAATAAAATGTGGACCCCTGTATTAAGCAAGAATAGTAAGCCATTTGAATAGTTTTTGTACCCTGGCTGCTATCATCTAGGTTACCACCAGGGGCAGCATGGATAGGGTTATCTGGGGTCATGTCCCAGTAGATGCAGAGCTTCCGTTCCAAATGACAGTTTGTGCGATGGGGATTCCATTTCCATCTTCCTGTCTACTGAGGCAGGGTTGCATTTGATAAAGTTCATGGGAAATGAACGAAACGTCATGCGAAAGCAGCCTTTTAAAAATGTTTTATTGTATTTTATTGTAAAATTCTAAAGGTATTTATACACATATGTGTTTTAATTGACTTTTGAATTCATCAGTATTATACAGTCTTGACATTTTATAAAGCCATCTTATAACCTGAATCCCGGAGATGATTCGTTCTTCGATCCTATTCAAATCATTTTGCTGAGAAAAAGATAACCTACAAACTTTTTTTTAAAAAAACATATTTGATGGTTTTCAACAAAACAGTAGGTTATACTGCTATTCCTTTTGGCTTTTAGATTCCTCATGATCCTAATGTTGACAAATAAAGTCCTATCTATTCTGTCAGTTATATAATGTAATGAGTTGTGACAGTACCATGACAATTTAATTTTCCCTATGAAGAACAAAATGGGTTGAATGCTTCAGTTATTTTTGTCTATCTGCAGAGTCAGATCCTACTGGAGATAAAGGAGCAACACTATCCAGCTTTATGGATTTGTGAGAATGCCATTTGGAAGCATATTAGAAGCTGGTGAATCTACAAAACTGGATCAGTACCATGACTGTCTGTCTGTAACACTTGCAACCATCACCACTGCAATCCTCATGGATTCTACTCTTCATAAATTCCACCTTGGCCTTGGTCTCAATCTTTCTTAATAATTGTACTTTGATATTAAAATCATGTTGCTCATAATTGATCAGAACCTCCTGAACTGTATTTATCATTTTATGTTGATTGAAAAGCATACATTTGTACTTATCGTGTTACAATAGGATTATTTAAGACTAGAAAACTTTGTTTTTAGTAAGTTTCTCACTCAAAGCATAAAACATGATACATGAAGTATAATTTTCTGTCCAACTAAGTAAAATATGTGGAACCCAGTCTAGTCAACCACAACATCCTCTCACCCCCTCCCTTGGGCACTACTCTATACATATTATTTACATGCTTCTAGCCCTTGCAAGTGGAAAAGCACCAGTCATAAGACAACTAGACTACCACCCCACACTGTACAAATGTACAACTTCTTTGCCACTACTTCTTTATGTTCCTTTGTAGAAGGCGTGTTACCAAATATAAATAATACAGTGCATAGGGTTGTCTATTTTGACCATGGATAGCTTCAACATATCTAAGAGGATGTCACATGCATTTAGTACTAAATAATTACTGGACATATACCGGTAGGAATGAACTGTAACACAAAAACTTCTGGAAGTATTGGTATTCATTAATTGATATATTTGACATGAACTATAATTTAGATTACCTGTGCACCCCCCAAATAAGCACGCTAGACAGAGGCTTGGGTTAAAGGGCCAAATTTTATTAAACATAAACAGAACCTGCAGCATAATCAAATACTTTAACTAGCCCTTAGAGCGTGCGGGCCCTAAATGGGGGAAACGGGCCTAGCCGTCTTCCTCCCCCGTTGATCCCCCCAGGGCGTGACAACCTGACTCAAAACTCCCTGTGGTTGAAGACCACATGAGCTATCATAGTCAACCCCGCAGGGTCGAGGCAGCTGGAAGCGTCAACCCCAGCGGCCAAGCCGTGATGTGGGTTAATGCGTTCCAGCCAAGGGGCTTGCCAGCCAGCCTCACAGACCCGGATGGTGTCACTAGAGCGGTCCTGGCTTACCCCTTGACCTTGCTAGCCTCAGGATGATGCCGAATCCCAGTTTCCTGGTACCTGGCCCGCATGCCACCTGCTATAATAAAAACAGAAAAACATAAACATATTAAACAATGCCACACACACACCCTAACCTAGTCTGGGGTAGGCGAAAAAACCGCCAACCAAAGCCAATCAGGGTGGCAGCCAAAAATTCCTACCAGGCCCTCAAAAGAGCGACCAGCTAGACTCAGACTGTAATCAAGGAGGGAGGGAGGGGCTTGAAACACTGGCTCGGACTGAGGAGATGGAGGGAACGCGCTCCCGTCTCCTCAGCCGAGCCATGCCCCCGACTGGCCCCAGCAGCCAATCGCTGCTCTCCCCCGTCGTGCCTCTGCCCAGCGCACAGGGGGAGGGGGCCTGGCAATTGGCGGCGACGGGGCGAGTCCCGTCACCAACCTTATTGGAATTCAAGATGTAAAAGTCTTGCATTTGACGACGTGGACTTTTGCTCATGAAATATTCATTTGAAATGTCTTAGGCTTCAATCCTTCATAACTAGGAGTAAAGGCTGATCTACACGACAGCGGAGGGGCTCCGCCGTCGCCTCTGAACTGGCGCCTCCGCGCTGGAAGCAGGGGGAGTGTTTTCAAGCATGTTACCCCTCATGTTGTCCCGCCTTCCTAAGAACGCGCCGTTGTGATTGGTAGCTCTCTTCCCCCCCCTCTCTGTTATTGGTAGGCTGCAGCAGCTCCGCGAGCCACCTCCAAGCTCTGCCGTACGCCTCCAAAAAAATAGAGCACTCGACTTGGAGTACGCGGCAGTGGGGCGGAGGTCCGGCGGCTCCGCCGGATTACAAAAACGCTCCGCGACGCTGTCGTGTAGATCAGCCTTAAGTCCCTTTGGACTCAACAGAGCTTACTTCTGAGTAGGTATGTATAGACTTGTGCTGTTAGTCGTTTTAAGGTGCTACAAGTATCTTTCAGCACATCCTATATATCTCGAACGGAAGCTTTCATGGCCAGCGATTATCCGACAAGACTTACAAAATACGAGTGAAGATGCCATGTAAATTTATTTCCTTCCAAGCCAGAAGGCTTCCAGATCTCTGGTTTTCCATCTTCGATCTTCGGATTGTACCTATGAAAATGTTCCAGGATTGGAACGAAATGTTGGTCTTGTTACTTCCTCCCCTTGGATTTTAATGTATGTTGTCTGCCAACGGATACCTGGTTTACGGGACTCTTTTGACAGTACTGGATATCGTTTTAATTCCGTTTGGCTTGGAAGGAAATAAATTTACATGGCATCTTCACTCGTATTTTGTAAGTCTTGTCAGACATCCTATATATGTTTACTCAGAATTAATTCTCACTAAATTGAATGGGACTCATGTATTTACATATATGATGGGAGACAGTTGTTTAAGATACTATGACTATTGTGATTCTAACATTCTTCTGGTGCTTTAGGCCGACTTTCATTGCACTATTGCCGTGATGGTAAACCTATGACACGCGTGTCGCAGGTGACATGCAAGGTCATTTTGGGTGACACGCCACCGTTTCCCCCAGGGTCCCGGCACACCTTACATTTTCGCAGAAGTTTTACAGGCTTGTCTTGAACATTTAGGGCAGGGATTTTGGCAGACCTCTTTCAAACTATTCTCTAGTAAAACTCAACAACAACAAAAGTCACTAATTGATGTTAAATAAAATGCAATGTGTTCTATAGTTGTTTTCAGTTCAGTTCAATTCAAAATTACTATTAAAAGTAGCAATAGTCAAAGTACTATTAAAAGTTCGGGGGGGGGGGAGCGGCGACACACCAGCAGAGTCAAGTCAGACATTTTCAAAATCTTTGACGTACCAAGTCCAAATGGTTCACCATCACTGCACTATAGCATACCTGGCAATGAGGGCATGACGTTAGATGGAAACATCTGTTTGCAATTCATTATAAGCAACAGGAACGTGAAAGCAAATATATATTACAGAAGTTGTTCAATGAAAATAAAGTAGTCTTATTTTACTAAAAGCACATGGTGCCAAATCTCAGCAACTATTGTGCTGGTGTAACTGGGAGGAAACAATTCACAATGCTAAAGCCAAGATTCTTAATTAAAAGAATTGGCAGAACTGCATGCTTGAAAGTGAACATGAATGGAATGGTCGACATGACAGCCTGATCCCCATCAGACACTTGTGAGTAGGAGGTGGGATATTCTGTGTATAATAACTGTTCTTCTTAAATGGGATTTCTTCCATCTTTTGAATACTGGTAGACAATCCAATTCCATTAGCAAACTGCCAGTATTTCTTATTGTGAGTTCACTTGCAGTTTAGTGTAGTTTTAGTTAATGGCATAGATGTGATATGAACAGGGAAGATAAAGGTAGCAGGTTTGGGTAGAAGGTTGGGGGGGGGGGAAGGTTGCTGCCCTTCCATCAATATACCAAGAATGAGATTTCTTAATTTCCACAGTTTACAGCATTACTAATGGTTACATGACATTTCTCACCCTCCCTCAAGCTAGTTAAAAGAAAAGGCACCAAAGAATCAATTCCTTTGTGACAGTGCAGTTTGACCCTAAAGTGAATTTACAATTTGAATTAGCAACACTGCTGAATGGGATGGCAGATGCACAAAATGTATACAGTATAAAGAACACAGAAAATTGTTTTTCCAAGGATCTATTTTTATGTTTTGGTCATTGTTATTTTGAATTTTCAAATATATAAGTAATGATGGGAAGAAAAATACAGTTTCACAGAGAAAAGAACTTTCTTGGAAATCTTCAAAGGGATATGAAACCAAGATTCTTGTGAGTGGGGGCCTGTTTAAAAGGCTTTCTGTAAACCCTAAACTTTTGTGGAGTTTCCCAGTACTTGATCAGACAAAGTCAGAGATTATTGCACAGCTCCTTTTTCTCCTTTTTTAAAAACTTTCCTCCAAGTTTAGACCCTTCTTGGCTTAACCACAGTTTTCTTGAATCTCAAAAATGCCCCTTCAGAGGTATTTGCCTCTGTCTGAGGGCCAAACTAGACACAATGGGCCCATTTGTCTGCCCCATTCACATATGATGCAGGAGGGCTTTTTTTTTTCCCTTTTACTTGAAATGGGCGTGCACAGGTGAGGGGAGCCAAAACCTGCTGCATTTCAAGCAATTTTTGCCCAACCCAGCTCACTTCTGTAACTGTAGCTGGGTCGGAACAACAACAACAAATTCTTGTCCAAATCATGAGAGGGAATCCTCAGCGAGTCCATCATCATAGCTCTTTATATATAAGTGTTGAATGTGTGAATGCCTCACTAATGGCCAGCCAGTATGGGGTGCAAATAAATGTGGCTAGCTGGTGTACTTCCACACACACCCTTGTGTTTGCTGAATGGTTACTGGAGGTCCTGGGGCTAAGCCTTCCACTGAGCTCCCCATGGTGCTCTGACCCAAGCTCTACTCCTAGGAGCTTACTTTGTCCCCTTTAACAATTTCAATCTAAAATGCTTTCCCAAGTTGACTGGCTCTGATGGTGAGTGGGAGGGGCCACTTTGCACCTCCACGTAACTCCATGCAGCACTTACTGAGCCGCTGCCCCCTCTGGCTATGCTACTGGGCAACACAAGAAAGATATCCCATGTGAACACAGTAGGCAACATATTAGGAAGAAAATGTGAGAAGATCCAGATATAGGAAGTACAATTGACCCACATCTTATGGGGGATAGACTTGTGTGATTTCAAGTATACCTTCTCGCCCTCCCCAAAAGACAGAGAAAAACAATAGTTTTTATGTGACACTACCTGCCATTCTACTTATGTTGTTTATGCCCCAGAGTGAGTCTGAAATGGGAGAATGAAATGGCAGTTCCCGCATGTCTCTCGTACTGTGCATTTAGTTCTTAAAGAGACAGTATGTATTTGTTGGCTTTTAAGGGCGTTTTGATTATATGTGATTTTGGCTTTACGCTCTGACCTTGGAACGTCACCCTGGCTAATTGTACAAAGTATTTTGCATCAAAAGGCTTCTTGAGTTCATGCTCAAGAAGGTAAGAGCACATTACAATGAGACAAGTTCCATGAAGAAACTGTAGTTGAATAGATATGAATTTTCAACCAGAAGGAGTTGCAGCAGTCAGTATATCCTTTACTTCCACTGAGAGCTACAATGTGCAGCTGCCACACTTTCTATTTTAGGACTATTAAAGGTAATAAAGCAAGACAAACACACACACACACACACACACACACACACACACACACACACACACACACACTTTATCAGGAAAAATAGCGCCACCTTTTCTAGCCTTGTCCATGTGCCTATAACAAAAGCTTGCCTCCGAAAAATTAAACAGGTGAAACTTTTCTCACTGCTTGGCCTAAGAAAATATTCTCCTTCATTTTTGTGTGTTAGGTTGCACGTGAACAAGGTCAGCAAGAAAGGTAACAGCCCTAAATATAGCCAGACTACAAACCGATCTGTGAATATAAAGCACCATTTCACACAAAGTACAATCAATTGCAATGGTAAAACCTGGGTGCCCTAAATTTGGGGAAGCTTTTGATGATATTGTATCTATACTCTATCTCGGATAAAGCACCAGAAATGTTTACACCTCTGACTACCTCCTTTGCACCTTATGTTTTTCATCACAGCAAGAGCACTCGCCTGAACCAAAATTGTAACTTTATGTAGTACTCAGTGTATGACAAGCATGAACACACCTCTTCACAGCTTGTTGAGGAGAGAGGTCACTCACTGAGCTGCTTCTGATGTGACAAGACAAGAGATTTGAGCGTAGTAGGATCCTTTCTAAACTATCTGTTCCTCTTTCTCTTCTCCTGGTATAGTTACACTCACTGGCGTCGCTCAAGGTGGGGAGGAATGGTAAATTCCACACTGTGCTAACCTCCATTTACTCCCCAACATGAGGCGGCCCGGCCCCCTCACCATCAGAGCCATTCAGTGCGGCGAAGGCAACGCATAGGGAGTCTACTGTGCATTGCCTTCGTCACACTGAATGGCTCCGACAGCGAGGGGGCGGGGCCGCCTCGTGCTGGGGAGTACACGGAGGTTAGCACAGTGCAGAACTTACCGTTCCACCCCACCTCAAGCGACGCCAGTGGTTACACTGTGGCCTGCCTCATATTTGCTGCCTGCCTCCTTAAAGAAGTCTGATTAAAGGGAAATGGTTCTTATATTCTTTTATAGGAATGAGTTGAAGGGAAAGGCACAAAACCTGTGAAAAGCTCAATGCATTCACCAAGAACCTGTAGCTTAAAAACCTTCAGATTTGTCTAGGTTGTCCTAGAATAACACCTTTTGAATGTTGTGTGTGTGCTACCTTAATATTTATTAGAAATATGCTTGCCCCGCTTAGTCTTAAATGTTCATCATAGTGGCTAACAAACAGTATTTAAAAAATAACAAAACATTTAAATAAATGTCAATAGAGCATTGAACAATAAAAAACATAACCAAAACAGTAGCAACAAAATGGAAAATAGTCAATAAAGCAGTTTCTCAGGAAATCAATATAAAAGCCTTCCGAAAGAGGAACGTTGTATATTTTTTTGCTTGAACATAACAAATATGGCATAACATGGGCTTTTCTTCTTCTGTTTATTTGAAAGTATATCTGCGAGATAACTGGCCATTTCTGAGGCATTTTACCTTTTATATGTCTTTGTCTTAATCTTTTGAATATTGAAAATTTTCTTCCCCCAAACCCTTTCTTTGGGTAATATTTTCAAGGAGAAGTAGTAACTATGACACATTCTGCACTCTACTGGAGTGTTTGTTGTCAGTGAGTTGCCTCAGGGTAAGATTAACTTCCTGTAAATGTTTCAAGCCTGAGTAAAAAATGGAATTAAGGCTTTCCCCCACCCTGGCCTAAAAACAGGTAATGGATTAGCACAGTTTGGCAAGGTGTTTGAAGACCAGTCAACCTAACTCAACCAAGATCATTTAAGTGAAATAAGACTCCTAAATTTGCTGGACTAGCAGAAAATAAAGCATCTTAACCTGTGCCATTTCAGTAATCGATATCTAATCTGAGCTCACAGCATTTTTATTTTAGTTTGAAAGTGAGAGGGCAGAAAGGTGCCGACTTCTGTAGCCAGGGAATGTGCCTCCGTGTCTTCACTTTTAGCCTGTTCTACCTTGGCGAGATCCATTTTCTTGCTCCTAACATTGACAAAATAAGGCAATCCATCTTTCCCACTCAGTTATTTCTACCTATCTAAACACAAACCCTACTTTATCAGGTTATTTTAAAACTTTTGGACTGACCTTATTGATATGTACTACAGCATTTATCCCTTTTGAAATTGTTATGTCTCAGACTAACTTGTTGATATTTCTGGAAGACCAATTGAATATTGCCTGATGGGATGTACAATCATTTATTTTGTTTGAAACAACAGATCTTAATAGTGAAATAAGGGTTGATCATTAATTACGTAGATATCTGTAAAGTCAGAAGATACAGGGAAAAATTGCAAGAAATATGTAGATTTTAATGAAATATTCCCTCAGGATTTCATTTGTCTTCCATTAATTCATAAAGGGAACAGTTAAAAGCTTAGATTTCCAGAGCGGCAGAAACCAGCACTATGCTGTAATACTAAGATTATTTTCTTGGAAGTAAGTCCCACTGAAACTAATTGGCCTTTAATTTCCATTACCTTTAAACAGAAAGGGCAAGAGTGCTTCTGACAGCGTCTCAGGAATTGCCATCTTTCTTTTGAGGTTCAGGCTCTTCTTATTGCTGTCCTCCTTCCTTATGTTTGTAATACTAATGTCTTCATTTTTAAGGGCCATTTCACATGACCTGCTATGTAAGCTGTTAGGTGGGGTCAAATGGCTGTGACAATATGGCCATTTGGTTGCTTCACTCTACTTGCATTCACTGCACAATAGGGTGAATGATGAAGCCATGTGTAAAGATACAGTGCATATATTAACTTGAGATTGATTTTCTTATAAATAAAATCACCCCTTCAAAGTCTGGGAAAACTCAGTTGCCCCTGTTCCTGTCTCCCATGTTGGTGGGTCTTTTACGAACAGACCCTATGTGCATTCAAAGGCTAGAACCAAGCTGCACCAGGCCCTCGTGAAATGCTCTCCCCTCATCAGAGGCGTCGCTATGGTGGGGGCAGTACTGTACGTTCCGCCCTGTCCTAGTCCTCGTTTACTCTCCATTAGGAAGGCAACAGGCAGGCACTGAATGGCTGCGATGGCGAGGGGGCAGGGTCCGTAACAGAGAGTAAACGAGGACTAAGACAGGGCGGAACTTATAGTACCGCCCCCACCGTAGCGACGCCTCTGCCCCTCATGATGCAGCTTCTCGCCCGCCCTCTTTCCTTGGCCCCCATGTGGTTTTCCTCTCTTTTCTCCCCTGCCCTTTGTGCATCTTCCCTCCGGAGCCTGGGCTTACCAGATGGGTGGGTGGAAGCGCAATTTCTCCCCCTCCCAGGAGCTGCCTGTAAGAGTCCAATTAGCAGGAGGAGGGAGGGAGAAGAGGAAGTGGCGAAGGGAGAGAAGAAAGGGCAAAGATGAGAGGTAAAGAAGAGTATCGGGTAGGAAAGAAAGGGGGTAAAGGCCAGAGAGAAAGTGAAAGGAGAAAGCGAAAGGAAGGAATGGAAAAACTAAGGGGGAGGGAGAGGAAGGGCGACAGACAGGTGGTAGTGGAAGGAAGGAAGGGGGGAAGTATCTGAGAGAAGGAAAGGAAGGGGAAAGGCTATGGGGGAGAGGGAACAGAAAAGAGGGAGGGAGGAAATAAGGGCAAAGCCAAAGAGAAAAAGAATATGCTTGCTCAGGGAGAATAATGTTTGCAAGGTGCTATTGTAGCCTGGAAATCCCAACCCAAATGGGGAGAGATCTCTACCTTTTACCATGTCACACTATGAACATCTGAAAGTGCTATATTGATTCCAATTAGCATATGAAACTGCTGAGTCAGACCATTGGTCCTTCTGGCTCACTATTGCCTACCTTGCCTGGCAGTAACTCTCCAGGGTTGCAGATAGACGTGGACAGTATTCTTTGTTGTAGGAACAATTTGATTCCCAGTTGTGTAGTGTCATGAGTGCTTTGTAGATTATGGTTATGCCAGTATCCTACTCACCAGTTAGCTAATGCCTGAAACTTGTGGCACACTGGTGATGAGTGACACATTTCCCATCACATGTCTGCATCATTTCATGAGCTTTTAAAATGGATTTTAAATTGGTTTTAAAATGGATTCTAAAATGGATTTTTTAAGTTGTTTAGAGGCAAAAATATTGATGAACCACTAATGTCCATCACTTTTGCCAAGTGTCCACTGCACAACATGCTGATACCTACCTACCCCGATGGTTGATGTCTGAAGAAACTGAGGTATATGAGAAACAGGGGCCTATAGAGTCAAACAGTCATTCTCTACTTTCATAGCTATATATTTCACTTCATGCATTTGATGAAGTAGACTGTAGTCTATGAAAGCTTATGCAACAGCTGCATAATACATTTTAAACTAGTACAACACAATAAGCTATGAAACAATAAGCAAACAATAAGCTATGAAAGCTTATGCAAAGCTTATGCAACAGTCCTGCTCCTTTATCCAGCTCATTCTCCTTCTCGTGTCCCATGCCTTTTGAAAAGGTGAGGAAGACATGGGAAGGAAGAAGGAAACCAGAGAGAGCAGTAGACTCTAGAGTGCTCACCAGCTCTCATCTCTATTGCTCTTCCCGGTTTCCTTTATTTGTGCTGAGACCGACTTCTGCCTTTTCAAAGTCAGAGGCAGGAGATGACAGGACAGGAAGGAGAACTGGAGCCACAAACTTGAGAGATTTTATTACCAGTGGCGTCACTAGGACGCGCATCACCCCAAGGCGTCACTAGCGAGGCTCTGCTATCTGCATTTGCCCTCAAAAAGGCTCTGCATTTTGCCCTCAAAATGGTCTGCGCATGCGCGAAAATTGTAAAAAATACCCGTATTAAAGCACTGCATGGGCCTTCTTTCAGAAGGCCCGGGAGCGCCGGCGGGGTCGGACGCTCCGAGGCCGGCTCCCGGGCCGGCTTCGGAGCGTCCGAAGGGTGTCGCGCGTCACGGAGGTGACGCGCGCGGGGGTGCACGCGTCACCCCATGTCACGCGTCACCCCCTGGCGGCCTGCCCCCCCGCCACGCTCCAGTGACGCCAGTGTTTATTACACACACTGGTGTCCTCATTCAGACATGATGCTGGCCCCAAGCGACCATGAAAAGTGGACTAGTGAATCACCAGAATATATTCCTTGACCTTGACAGCCCTAACCAATGTATTTTCTTTAAGTGAAATACTTTAATTGAAATATTCATCTTAGGTAAATCTGCTGCTTATTTAAGAAGGTTCCACCATATGTAAAACAGAAAAGTGTCCCCCTCAAACAGTAATAATGCTGAACTCAACAGGTAGCTGGATTATGTGAAATTCTATACTGTCGTGTCTTCATGAACTTTATATCGCCTGCATAAAGAAAAAAAATAAAATTAATGAGTAAAATTATAAATGCCTAAACGACGAGATCTTCAAGGGCAGTAAATCAAACCAGATTGAAAATGATTTGTCAAAGGACACATGGTAGAATCTTCCATACTATCACTCACTTCACTTCATAAAATATTGGGAGGGGGGCCGGGGGTCATATAGAGTAATATATTCAGAATCCCTAAATTATGAGACAGATTTACTATTGGAAGGCAACTCAATTGTGTCGCCTTCATGAGTAGAAATGGGTATATTGCTCAAATTTGTCTGAACTGCAGCCTTATTATATAGTCACTGAACATGTAATTACACCATCTATTATTATAATTGCTTCGTCCTCTGAAGACATCTGAATATAATTAATAAGACAGAGCAAAATTATATGTTTCAAAAATATTGTACGGTACATCCAAAGACAAAAAAATGTTCCCCTATAAATACTAATAGTCTTTCCATCCTGCAATTTCACACTCCTCAATGGTACAAGTACTTTCAAAAGAAAAAAACACATTTTGATTGTTGTAGTTAGTGTTTATAATAAAACAGGTAAGATTACATTTATGCAAATAGTACAGATATACACTTCATTTCAGTCAGGGATCATACATGTGTGGAACCAGCCATCCACAGGCATATTTCTAGTTCAGCGTTTCTCAAAGTGTGCTCCTAGGAGCACTGGGGTTCCCTGAGACACCTTCAGGGGCTCCATGAGCACACCATAAGTGGCTGCCATCTGCCCCCTGCCAAGTTTGCTCATCTGTCCATTCCATCTCTCCTGTTTGTGGCTCTCCTTCCTCGTTCCCTTCCTGTTCTGGCTCTTCACCGCTATTCAGCGTGGGCTCAATGTTGCACCACTCCACACATGTGTCGGCACTCTGGGGCTCCCCAAGACTCCGTGCATGTGCTGGCAGGGATCCCTGAGACTCCGTAAAGGTAAAAGAGTTTCCAGAGTAAAAAGAGCTCCAGAGACCAAAACATATGAGAATCACTGTTCTAGCTCAATGGGGACCCCCCCCCATATACAAATGGATGCTATATGTATGGCTCATCCCCTCCAATTCAATTGCTGAAGTTGTGTACACAACCATTAGAAAATCAGCTAGAGAGCCAATCAGGTGTTTGGGAAAAAGAGCAGAGGGGGTATTGGCTTCATTTTTCTCCTTCCCCCCAAACAGTTGATTGGCATGATTGTTATTTTTCTTTAAGAGATCCTCAAGTGCAGCCCTAATTAGCACACAATTAGAGCAGGGTCATGATCACAGTGGGGCAGCAGATCTGTGTGTTTCAAGCCACATCTGCCATGATCTTTTTTTAAGAGCAAAAGGGGCACATTAGGGAGAGGTTCAGAGCCCTCCCTCCTACTTAACAGTTTTCTTTCCACCAGTCTGTCCCCCAACATCTCTTTTCTCTCCATTGGGTTTCTATTTTGGAAGTTGACCCAGTTGGATGTTACCAATTGGCACCCAGCACCCATAGCAGTGGGGTAACACTTGGTTTTAAACCAAGGCCAGTGGAGCCTGTGAGCCAAATTCAAAGTACAGTTGGCCCTTGGCATCAGCTGTGTTTCCATTCCCGGAACCCCCGCGGATGCCAAAACCCGCAGATGCTCAAGTCATCAGACGAGTGTGGAGGGGGTGTCAAGGTGGAGCCATTTTACCTTATTGAAGAGCTGTGCGGGCCCACCGCCAGCTCCTTCCCTCTGGCACCGTGTTGTACTAGTTTAAAATGCCTGTTAGAAGGAAACAGGCATGACCTGAAGCGACTTCAGGTTGTGCTCCCAACCCCAGTGGGTTTCCTCCCTCCGTGGATGGCTATCAATGGGTTCCCTCCCTCTGCGGATGGATACTCAAATTCACAGATGGCCAATCCGTGGATGCGAAGGGCCCACTGTTCTTTTTTTTCTGTTGCCTCCTTTCCTTTTCTTATTTTGAGTAAAAGTCTAAAAAGGATCCAATATACTCAGCAAAGCAAATTTCAGCAAAGCAGCTGTAACTTCCAGAGCACCTGATCAACTCTTCAGATATTGAGAAACTATCTAAGTCAAAATGTAAGGCCAGTGGGTGCCACAGTGGAGCAATGGACACAAGCCAACATTTTCCCCAGCAAACGCCTGATCAAATTTGTCCTGCTCTTGCCAAATTGTTTTAGTTATTGTTAATTTAATTAACAATTAATTAATTGTTGAGAAGAGGCATGCTGTTCACCACATTCATTGCTGGGGCATATTAATTTTTGTGCCATGAGTACATATTTTTCAAACACTGTTTCGGTGACATAAACCTCCACCTGGGGCAATCATCTGGGAGACTGATGGACTGTGAGGGCCTGTGCTTGCTATCTGGCAAACCATAGGTCACCCCACATATCAATATGAGTGTTGTTCTTTGCTTGTCCATTTTGAACCCCAGTATTGCCTTGTCCTTTGGTGCTTTGGAGAACACTGTTCCAAAAAATACCTGAAAAATAAGCGCATACAGTACTAGAATGTATCTTCATAGTCAACTCAGGTGGTTGAGAAGCCACTTGGTTTATAAGGGAAAGAAGGTCAGACAATATAGTGGTGTCTACATGCTCAGTGGTACATCTAGGTACACAGAAGTATATGTGTGTTTATAAATTAAAAGAAAAAGAAAGGGGGAGGGAGCCAAAACAGGTTCATGTAGACTGAGCATGCTCAGTGGCACCCCTCTCTCCCAGAAGCTGAGATATCTGTTGGGGACAAAAACAGCAGCAGGACACTGCTGGGAGAAAGGACAAGGAGAGGGAATTGGCCTGCTTGAGCCAATTGAGTAGGGTTGGGGAGATGCAACATTTGGTAACAGGTTCCACTTGTTATTCCCAATTTTTTACAGAAGGGCTATGCTTTATTATGAATTATGCTAAGCACCCTATGCTAGATCAATCAATCAGTTCCATTTAATATTCTCCAGCAGAGGTAGCTGTGAAAGTACTCTAGTATTTGACATTTTGCTTTTGAGCTGAAGTGCAGGAAAACAGACCATGTGTGAAGGTCACTGACATTTCATCAAACAGATTAAGCATTATAAAGTGTTGAACAACATTGCGAGATTTTCATTTATTCATCTCAATCATGGCTCTTATTCAAATAGGGTTATTTTAGATGTTTATAGTGAAGAAAAGAACAAAAATAATGAACTAAAAAATACCATGAACTTTAAAATATGTTTTTAAAAGTATGTTAAATAATGCATGCTAGCTAGGTACAATACAGATCTGTGGAAATGTGATTGGCACATTCCAGAAACGGATGGGATAAAAAGCCATTAAATATAATTGTTAAAGCACATTTGGAGTTAGTTCGGTAATTGGTCAAATTTCCTGTACAATTGTTGGTGAAATTTTTAATGGCATATAACTTTCTTCCTTTCATGGGAACAGCATGAAAGATTGCTAAATTCAAAACAACACAGAAAATAATAAAGACTCTATTATATAATAACAGTGATAAACTGAGAGCACAGTATTCAGTGCTGCAAGATTTACAATTGGCTTCTGAATTGTTGTCTTTTGCTTGCTGCAGTTTATTATTCCGCAGTTAACGGTCTTTTCTTCGACACACAGAGATGCACTTTAACAGTAACTGAAGCAGTAAGATGTTCCTACACAATCTTACTTCACACACATTTTTTTTGTGACCAGTGCTTCTTCAGACAGTCTTGTGAACTCATGCCAGAGTGCTGTAGTCAATAAAATGTTTGGCCTGGCCCAGCAAAGATCCAGGTTCCAATCCCTGCTCAATCCTGAAGCTCAATGGGTGGCCTTGGGCAAGTCACTGTGACTTAGGTTAACCTACCTCTCACATGAGTGCTTGCGAAAATAAAAACTGACATGCTGAAAGCAGGGAGTTGTAAAGTGTATTGCATGATTAAACCTGTCAGATAATTTAATTCCAGAAGGAGCTCATTGCACAAAAGGCACCATGTTACTCTAATCCGAGAGTATATTTATCATCTTTTTTTAATCTACTAGCTGTTGCTTGTCAGTAATGGGATGGACATAAATGTAGACTGCCTTCAGTGAACTTTGTCCCATGGGAATAGAACTGGTGGAAAAATCACTCCATAAAGGAGTTGGCTAAACCCTTGATGTTTGGATTAACCCTAAAATAACATAAATGTAACTCTCTTTCCCACCCTTACAGCCCGATCCTGCCTAAGATGCTGCGCCCGGCCTAAAGGGCTAGCCGCTGCATTCTAATCAGGATGCGGGGCACCTTGGGCTCACCTTGGGGGAAGGGGACATTGTGAGTCTATTGTGAGTCCTTTGAGACGGAACCATTTATTATTTTACCATGTAAACCTCTTTGTGAACTACTCCTATTGAAAAGGGGTATATAAATATTATTATTATCCTTATCCCTATCCTCCTCCTCCTCCTCCTCCTCCTCCTCCTCCTTCTTCTTCTTCTTCTTCTTCTTCATCATCATCATCATCATCATCATCATCATCATCATGATGTGCAACTGGGCTGGAGCAACAGTAAGTGTGGGCTAATCGATTCACAATTGTCCTATGCTTAAATATTATAGAGTAGTAAAACATTCTGGAAACATTTCTCCACATATTCCCTTATTGAATCTAAACAAGCTGACAATGCAGATATAGACTTTGTACTGAACAAAGCCACAGAGGATAAGATTAGTTTAACTTGGAAACCACAGTGGAAATGACTGTGGCATTAAAAGATATTTCAAAGGTAGAAAACCACTTCTAAACATTTAATGGGGGGGGGAATACGCTTTGCTTTCGGGGTCCCCCAATGTCTAAGATTACTCCAGAATTCAATGAACCAAAGAAAAGAAGAAACAAGAAATATAAAAAATGATATTAAACAGAATAGGGAGAGGGAATTTTCCTTAATTCAATTGTTTATAATGCTCCCAGTTATTGATACTATCGGATTTAGGACTTTAGAAAAATACAGAACTTTATAAGACTTGTTCAGACATCACAAAACATATGGTGGGAGTGGTACTCAGAATTCTTTGTCATGAGGAAAATCTCTCCCTGGGTATAGTATTTGTCACTGCAGATAAATACTGAATTTATGATTAGGTGGGATTGAAGCTTTACAGCGCAATCCTAATCAACGCTCGGTGCAGCTCCAGTGCTGGTGCAGATGCAATGCAGCCCCAAGGTAAGGGAACAAATGTTCCCTCACCTTGAGGAGACCTCTGTGACTGTCCCTGCACTGCAAAATGTGCAAAATGTGGCACGACTACACTGGTGCTGGAAAGTTGGTTAGGATTGTGCTGTTAATGTGCATTGGTGTGGGAGAAGGGCTTGTTAGTGTACTGTACTCTAGTGTGTGTGCCCCCCCACCACAGTATGCTTGTGTCCACTCTTAAGGTGGCATTTGCAGCAGGCTATAAAAGCACTGACTTCCGCAACTGGATAGTTAACATTATTGCCTTAAAATTGGATAACAAACTTTGAATGTGTGCAACATTCTGTTTCAGCTCTAATACCAACAAAGGTTGTATGTCAGGCTATGGTATCCTTCCTAACACCATTTCTCTTCTAACTCCATAACACTTGTTCTTCTCTTAAATTATTGGTCTTTTTTCATGTATAGAAAGATAAGTGGGACATTTGCTCTACTTTCAGGCCAACTGGCACTCTGAGCTATGTTCTGTCATTCTAATTGGGTTGGAAACAAACAGTCCTTCACCATCTCTTGGGAATAGATAGCACTGGTGCCACAGTTGAAAGCCATATGAACATTTCCCCCCCAAGCTGTAAAGCTGCTGTATAGACAGCCCTACATGATCCCCCAGACAGATGCAAACTGTGCTTTTTGGAAACTGAAAGAATCACTTGGCTCAGCATTTCTCGCTCTGGCATGCCTGAGACTTCAGAGTATAACTGTGGTTCTACAGTGTGCTATTGTGCTCAACTAGCCAAACAACTGTGATGGCCTAATCAGAATTATTTATGGATGATTAAACTATGGGAGCAATGCTTCCCTCACACTACTAAAGCAGCAGCAACAGCAAAGCCCAACCTGAAAAATGCCCATTGACTTGCATTCTTGGGAAAATAATAAAGTGAGATGCGAAACAAACCTACCACGTCTTTGAAATCTGAAGAAAATCAGTCGAAAAAATGCATGATGTGGTTTTCCTCACCTGTGTTAATGAACGTGCTCTGGAGACACATATATTGTGCATTTACATGTGTCCCCAAACGTAGGAATGGTGGGGCGGGGGCGAATCGCCCCCAGGTGGCAGGGGGCTGCACAAGGCGCCAGGGTGCACAAGCACCGAAAATAGCATTTTTGGTGCTTTTTTGACGCAGTGGGGGGGAAAGGAGTCGCCCCCATCTGCCCGGGTGCCTAGTGGCCGTTTTCTGGTGAAAAAACGGTAGGGGGGATTTTTTCACCCCAAAAAATTTGCAAGAGGGTGATGTCATGAGCAAGGTGGCAGGGCTTGTGACATCACAGGGGTGCCTCCCCCCGTTGGGCTAGCTACGCCACTGCCCCAAACATGCATGCCCAGGGATCTTGTAGTCTTTGGTCATGATACATACATCCCACAAATTCTCACCTTAAGATTAAAAGGGGAACAGTATGTGACAAAGAGTCCACTCAATCATCAACAGCTAATTTGCTGAGAAAATTTAATATTGCTATTAGCAACAACATCAACTAATAAAAGAAACAGCATAAAGTTAAAAAAGGTGTTGATAATTATAAGCAGTTATTGCCAGGTGTGCTTTAAAACACATGTAGCATGCACACCTGGGGCAAAACTATCTTGTGTGCTGGAATCTTGTGTGGATGAAAGGTGCAATAAACTATTGTGGGGATAGGATGTAACAATAGGCAACAGGAATCAAGATAAGGCGAATTAAGAATAGATTTGTGCACACAAACAACACAGATGCGAAGGAAGAAAATAATAGAGGCACTAACAGCCCTATCTTATGCAGGATTACAAAAAAAAATGATTACAAAAAGTTAATACAAAAGGAAAAACCGCTAATCATTATAAATGAAAGAACCAAAAAGATGATTGTGAAATATACAGATGGAACTTTTTCCCCGAAAAAAACCAAGGGTCTCCTACAGCAAGTCCTCACTATCAGCGCAATCCTCCTACCCAGCTCCTCCACTGGTGCAGCAGTGGTGGAGGGCAGAACAGGAGGCTTTGAAATGGAAAGGGGATTTACAGCCCGGTCCAGCCCAAGGCAACTGCGGTACAATTCAGGCACAATTGCAGCCCAAGTGCTTTAGGCCCGAGTTGTGCCTGAATTGTGCCTGAGTTGGGCTGCAATTGTGACTGAATTGCAGCCCGGTCCAGCCCAAGGCAACTGCGGTACAATTCAGGCACAATTGCACAATTCAGGCACAATTGCAGCCTAAAAGTGGGTGTGTTGGGGGCGTGTCGGGGGTGTGACGGGGGCGGTTACGAATTTTGGTCCGGTTCCAGACACTGGAGAGCCACTGACACGCCCCCTCGAGCCCAACTCAGGCCCAAAATTTGGGCCAGCAAAAAGGGTGGACCCAAATGTGAGGAGACCCATAGGAGCCATTTTACCTTACCCACACCAGCCCTCTCCTGAAAAGTTCTAACACCCTGGGCCCGAGTTGGGCCTGAGTTAGGACCGAACAGGTGTGGCCTAACTCTGGACATGGACCCAAATAGTTACCCTATCAGCACCCAGCCCCACCCAGCCTCTTTCCCACAAAAGCCCAGCCCCAGCCCTCCACTCTCTCTCTCTCTCTCTCTCTCTGAGCATGTGGCGTGGGGTTCTGTCCCCCAGCAGCCACAAAGTGGGACTTTGAAAACTTTTCTAACACCCCACTTCTCTCTTCTCCTCTCTCCTCTCTGCCCCCCTCTAGGGCAGAGAGGGCTGTTCTGCCTGTGGCCAAACTGTTTACTGCTGTGCCTGGGCAGCTGTCTCCATGCAAGTGTTTGCTAACCCATGTCTTTCTCCCAGCCCCTCTCTCCCCCCCCCCATACAGGCAACAACACCAGCAGGTAAGTGCAGGGTTTGTGCTGACATGTGGTCTGACGTCTGCCTCTTTGCATAGAGAAATATAGGTAGGATACATGCCTCTATACCAATGTCTTGTCTCATAGCTGCCTGCATAGCCTGCCATGATATGCCTCTATACCAATGTCTTGTCTCATAGCTGCCTGCATAGCCTGCCATGATATGCCTCTATACCAATGTCTTGTCTCATAGCTGCCTGCATAGCCTGCCATGATATGCCTCTATACCAATGTCTTGTCTCATAGCTGCCTGTATTAATGTGAGCACACAATGCCATGAGTGTGGAACTGTAACCCATATGTAGACACCAGCTGTTCCCCCCCCTCTTTTCTCCACAGGGTCTACCGACAGGTCAGTATTGCTAGGATTGCCATGGTTGTGACCCCCAAGTTGTGTTGTTGTCTCTCTCTTTGACCCCTTTCCCTTACAGGATCATGCTCACCGTACACCCAGGGAAGGAGCGCAGACCAGGCTATGTGTCTCACACCACTCAGCTGTGTTTGATTTCTCTCCCTGCAGACCTTTGCAACTGGCACACTGGCTCCTCTTCAATGGCGATTGCTACCACGCAGCAGCTGCCATGGAACACCCCCATGTTGTTCGTCCCCCCAGGAATGCCCACTACCACAAACCGTCCGGGGAGCACCCCTGGGCCTGCAGTCTGGTTGCCCCACGGTCACCTGCCTTGATGCTGCCAGAGAGGTCTGGGAGCCTGCCCTGCAACCCACCTCAGCTGCTGCTGCTGCCCCACCGCCCTGGCTGCCTACTTGCTGTCCCTCCCCTTTCTATGGAGCAGGCCGTGGTTCCACAGGGGAAGAGCCCGCATCTCCAGGTCCATGGGGCTCGCCTGATGCTGCTGCTGTGGTCCTAGAGGCTGCTGTGCCTACCCCTGGCAGCCACGCCCGGCCATCTCTGCCACTGTTCCAGAACAATAAAGATGCCCCTGGAAACACATGTCCCCAATGTTGCACAAGCACTGCCCCACACACCCACACAGGCAGGCCCCAGCACACAAGCCTCTGCATGAATCCCAGCCAGGGTCCGCCACAGCCATCCCTGGGAGAACACAGCAGGGGGGCTGCCGGACCCTCTGGGACCAGAGGGGAGGGGGGAGTTGGGGGGCCTGTCAGGCAGGCAAACACTGACGGGCACTGTGGCGCACGTCCGCCACGTCCGTGAAGAGCCCTTTCAGCAACCGGGGCTCTCACCCACCCTCGGTCCGCCCATCACCGGCGTCCGTTTCCGCCCTCTGTCCGCCCGTCACCGGCGTCCGTTTCCGCCCATCAACGGCGTCCGTGTCCGCCCTCGGTCCGTCTGCATGAGAGGCGCCCGTTCCTGCATTGCCTCCATCTGCGAAGTGCCCCCTGTGCCCCTATCGGTCTCTGCAGACCCCTCTCCCTGTATCCCTCTCCCACCAGCCGTGTTGTCTGTCTGTTTCTGACCCACCCGTGCCCCTCCCCAGCACCCCCTGTCAGTGTGCCTGCCTCCCCTCCCACTCCCTGATGATGGACGCTGGCACCCCCCATGCCGCCAGAGCGCCTGCCGCAAGGTGCCGACGTTGCCCCATCTGGGGGTGTGATGAGCTGCGTGAGCCCTTCCCGCTCGCAGCAGACAAGCCCACGGCATCTCTCGGTCTTGGCCGGGGCACGGAGCAGAAGACATGCTGGGATGCCTTCTTTGTGGGCATTGCCACGGCCCTTGAGGCCCAGGGCTTCAGGCAGCGCACGGGCATGTCCTGGCGGAGGCGGTTCCAGACCTCATGAGACCCCCCCCTTGTGCGTGCCGTTCCCACCCCCTCCTTCCCTTCTCTCCCCCGCTCACCCCCCCATGACTCCCACGTGCAGCCTCACCATGGCTTGGGGGTGGCATCGCAGTCTGCAGGAGGGAGGGCAGTCGCACTCCCCCCTGCGGCAGGTGGCTGATGCCCAGGGTGCCCTGGGGCAGCTGGCACTGGCACAACCTCTGCCCTTCAGCTGACTGTCAAACGCGCAGTGCCTGCAGGCCCGCCTGTGGCTGCCCATCTGCTGCGACTGCTGCAGCAGCTGTGGTAGGTGCACGCAGACGGGCTGAGGAGGGGGCTCTTCGCTTCCACAAGACTGACAGCTCCCCACAGGAGCCTGCCTGCCTCTGCGGTAAGTTTTGCCGCGATCCTGGCCCAATGCTGTTGCCTCCAGCCTAACTCAGGCACAGTTGCAGCCTAACTTGGTCCTAGTTTGGGCCACAATTGGGCCACAATTGGGCCTCAACTGTGCCTGAGTTAGGCTGGACTGAGCCCTTAAATCCCCTTTACATCCCCTTCAAAGGGGATTTAAATCTCCTTTCCCTCCCAAAGCTTCCCGTTCTCCCTCCACCACTGCTGCACCAGTGGAGGAGCTGGGTAGGATTACGCTGTTAAAGTTGTTGATAGGTTCTTCTTGGAAATTGCAACTTTAAGCAAAACGACTTATAATGAAACCAATTTTACCATAGGCTAATTGATTAATGTAAAAGTTCCCATAGCATTTTCCCATCAACTACGAATGACTTTAAATTACTTTGTGAGGACTTACTGTACTTAAGAGTAGGAGAAAAGAAGTAAAAACCAACGTGACTCAAGGAGTGTTAACTGTTCTTGAAGCTAGAGAGCGATTTCGCTTCAAGGGAAAGAGAAAAATTGGTTGAACTGACACACACACACACAAACACACACACACACACACACACACACACACACACACACACACACACACGATTGTATCTCCACTCACATTTTTGCTGACAATATCCATGCTGTCTCACCTTCGTGGCTCATATTCCTGCTTATGTCTCCACTCACATTGTTGTTTTCTTTGGGGAGGTGTGCAATCGGGCTTATGGGCTATCTGAGTAGTGGGCAGGAATCAAAGACTAAAATAGATCTAAATGAGGGCCTGCAATGAAAACGTCATTAATCGTAAAGGCAACAACTCTTGTTTGACCTACCACTATCTCTGATCCCAAGAGCAACAGGAATACGCTATAGATCATGCTCAAGGAAGGGAACTGTCACTTAGTTTAGAGAGGCATCCTAACTATTTGTAACTCTTATTGAACTTTGGATGTTGAGCTTACCCTGACCTGAGGGTAATCCTCAGACATACTATAGCTTTCCCCAATTACCTAGTCATAAAAAGGTGAGGTGATGCAAAACCCATTATAATTGGCACTTAGTTGTCTTTGATAGAAGGATTTACAGCTTCAAAGGGCCAGGACAGTGCCAATTCTCAAAGACCATAAGACTTGTTTTCACAAGGACACCCAAATTGCTGACTTTTGAAATACAGAGAAGGCTGGACTTTCTTGCTAACGAAGACCATGTTTTCCAGAAGACATTGCAAAAAACCAAAGTTTTGTTCAAAGAACCCAACAGCCCACCTGGAATTTACACCTGATTTGCATATATGCCCATGTAAAAATATACTTGCATCTGAAAGGAAGCTAGGTTCTTCATCATGGGCTAGTTTTTCATGTGCAGTTAGTTTCTAGTACAGAAGATCATTCAGATATGACAACCCTAACTAACCTGCCTTTTGAAGTGGAACACTCCCAGAAGGCCTGTATCACATTTTTTTTCTTGAATACGTGAATTGGTTCTTCCATTAGAATAAGGTTTTCAATAAAGCTACTACTTCTGTAATGGCCGCTCAACTTTCAGAGAAGAGCTCCTCCAATCCAGTTTTGTTCACCAAGCTGAATACGAGTCCAATAGTGATAATTGGGAATGCAACTTCTAGATTAACAAGAGACTAGCGACTTCTTCAGGTATTCATACGAACATGTGAAGACTAGTCAAAGCCCTGGCATGATGTATTCTGTCACAATGCCCTCCACGTTCATCTTTCTGTCATCATGCCCTCCATGCTGCAGAAGCAAGTGTTCTGAAACCCTAAACGGCCAATTATGGTATTATTTGGTATTGGCTA
The DNA here is from genome assembly GCA_026170595.1 of Plestiodon gilberti rubricaudatus. Classification (NCBI taxonomy): domain Eukaryota; kingdom Metazoa; phylum Chordata; class Lepidosauria; order Squamata; family Scincidae; genus Plestiodon; species Plestiodon gilberti. The sequence goes on along the minus strand of JANXHW010000003.1, from coordinate 178,464,970 downwards.
TTAACTTTGAACCCTTGACCCCAAATTAAGATATGAATGTGAGATAAAAGGTAAGAAATAGAACACAGAAAAAAAATGAGGACATAGACCTGGCATGTATGAAATGAAATCTCCCATGACACAATCTTGAATTAAAGGTTGGACACTACTCTGGACTAAGAATATAGGGGATGACTGATGTCATGGTACTTTCTCCAACACAGGATATATATCTTCTAGGAATTGCATGAGAAAAGACTGCCAGGCACGTAAGCTGCCTGGAAGCAGGCTTTGTTTTATGTTTTCTGCATTACTTGGATTGGTGGCTGCCATCTATCTCGACTCCCTTGGGTCACTTGACTTGCTAACCAACTCCCTTCATGGATGTTCATTTCTTATAGCAGGGGCATGTCGCCAGGGCCGGCCCATCCATGAGCCCAACTGAAGTGGTCAACCAAGGCAACAGATTAGTAGGGAGCGCCCATCTCTGTCCACCTCCTTGCCTCCACTGCCCCTTCTCCTTCCACTCCATGGAGTGGAAAAAGAAGAGGGGGAGAGGAAGTATGGAGGTGAGGAAAGTGCAGCGCTAAAACATTGGAGAGTGGGAGGAGCAGAGGCTGGTACATCATCAGGTATGAGGGGGCAGCAGTTGGCATGCTGCCTCAGGAGGTCTTGGGCCAGCCCTGCATGTAGCATATCAACCAGCAAACAAGAAAAAAAATGCAAATCTAGAAATTTTTATGCCTCCCATATAATGTTATGCAGAGTTCTGACTCTCCTTCCCCTGTGAGGCTTTCTGTGTTTGGGGGCAGGGGGAGAAGCTACACTAAGAGGAATCAAAATATGTGCCAGGCAGCCCAATCCTATGCCAGCTTCCGCTGGTGGAACGAACATACATGTGCTGTCACAAACATACTGTAAGGCTTGTGGCGCTGCGGAAAGGCCTGTGCTGGCCTGCCAGTGCTAGATCCCACTGGAGTCCCCGCCAGAACAGGTAGGCTCCTGCTGGGCTGCAGAGGGGGAGGGTGGAACTGGGAGGGGAAGGGTGTTCCAGGACAGGGGGAGGGTGGGGAGGAGGGCAGATCAGGTCCAGAGGGCAGGCTCGACAGAGGAGGCCTTAGCCCTATCCCCCTTCCCAGGCTTGAAAGTCTGACATGGAGCTGCCTGGATTTGCTCCAGCCATTTAGCTGGCACACATCCAAGTATCCCTATAGAGGCTGCTGGAGCTCGACATGGGGTAAGGGAATAAAACATCCCCTTACCTTGAGGAGGCCTCCAGTAGCCTCCAACCCCTTGCTGAATACAGTGGAGCTGCTTCCCAGCACAGGGCTTTGATTAGGATTGCGCTAATAGTCAATGATGGACCATTGCTTTCTTCACTCCACACATAACACCGCTGGGCACTATTTTACTGAGGAGTATAAATACTCATAAGTCTGAAACAAATCTGAAACAGTGGTATCGTGCACGCAGCATTGTCCAATCTTGTCGCGCATCTCTCCACAGCTGCCTTGAAGCTTGTTAAAATGCTCAACGTTGTCAGTGGGCCAAGTTCCATCAATAAAGACACACACACCAGCTTACACCAGCTGAGAATGTGGCCTATAATCTCTTTTTGGAACTGCCCTCCAGTATATTAAGTGTGCTGTATTAAAAATGAAATCAAGAGGCAAAGTCCTGGTTATGTTGAGATGCAGAAATGAGAATGACCTTAGCAGCAGGAGATACAGCAGGGGGGCTGTAACTCCTGCAGCTTCTACTGCAGAAATGGTGATTGAAAGCAGGGTTGGGGGCATACACCCAAGTGCTATTATTGAGAGCATATTGTGAGCCAATTTACAGCATTTTGGTACTATTTTTGAGAGTTATCTCCTCAATAGTGCCATTAACTGAAAAGTTTCAGCCTCTGCACTCAGCAGTCATTATCATTTGCAATTGCTGCAAAGGCTTCTATTGATGGAAGAAATTAAAATGTTCTTTCTCAGCATTATAGTAAACAGATACCTACAGATTTAGGAAATCAATTATCATGGCCCTGAGAAACGAGATGGATGGATGTTATAAATGTACTGATTTAGTCATACAGTATATTTGTTTATTTCTCTCAATAATTTACTGGGCTAGGGAAGACACCTTTCAGTGCATTCCTATGCATCAACCCATCCCTGTACACACATATTTGAAAGAAATCCCACAGTTCTTCTAAAACCTTACCTCCTGACCGCTTCTGCACACTGTAATTATAAAAACTTTTGGCATAATCCTACTTACCTCCTGCACTGGGTTACAGTGCACGCTGCGCCGGTGCTGGCCATCGCAAAAGTGCCGTAAAGCACTTTGTGATGCCATAGTACTTCCTGGTGCTGGTGCGGAGGCCCACATAGCCCCCTGCACACTGGCAGAAGCAATAGCATGGGCTGGAGGTGGTGAGTTTCATGCTGAGTGGCGTGAGGGAGGAATGGGGTGGAGGGAGGGCAGGGGGAATGTGGGGAGGGGTGTAATGGGGCAGGTGATGGGTGAAGACAAACGTCCAGCAGCCATTATTCCCATGCAGGATGCAGCATAGCCCACACTGGTCCTGCTGAATTGCTGCATGGGAAGTTAAGTAGGATTGGGCTGCCTAAATATGTGTAACGATATCAGAATATTCTGGTAATGTAACATTTAGTTCATGATATTTGATGGGTCTTCAAACCTTCACTATGCAGATTCCACGAAGAAACAAATACTTCTGAGACTCACAGCCCATTCCAACCCAACTCCTCTCCAAGTCTGGCATAAGTATGGCCTAAGTGCACCCTAAGTTAGGCAGAAGTTATGTCTGAGTTAGGTCAGAGGTATGCCTGAGTTAGGCAGGCTGCAGTTTCTGTGGCCCAGCACCACCCCAGGATCCAGGCAACACTTACCTCCCAGGCAGGCAGGCTCTCCAGGCTCGGTGTCTGGCTCGGGCATGTGCAGGCCTGTGTGTCTGCACGTGTCAGCGTCCATCCATGGCAGCTGCTGCAGTGTCTGTCTCAGCCCGGTCGCAAAGGGGCTGACCGCAGGCAGGGGGGTTGCGCCAGTCATGTGGTGGACGCAGGGCAGGTGACAGGTGAGCGAGGTGCCCGAGCCAGCTGCCACAGGGCACCGTGTGCATCAGCCACCTGCTGCAGGGGAGAGTGGCCGTCCCCCCTCCTGCAGAAGGCGATGCCACCCCCATGCCACATTGAGGCTGCACGTGGGAGTCATGGGGGGGAGCGGGGGAGGAAAGGGAAGGAGGGGGTGGGAACGTCACACACAAGGGGGGGCTCATAATGTCTGGAACTGCCTCTGACATGACTTGCCCGTGCGCTGCCTGAAGCCCTGGACCTCCAGGGCCGGGGCAATGCCCACAAAGAAGGCATCCCGGCGTGCATTCTGCTCTGTGCCCCGGCCAAGACCGAGAGATGCCTTCGGCTTGTCTGCTGCGAGCGTGAAGGGCTCACGCAGCTCATCACGCCCCCAGATGGGGTGACGACAGCGCCTCTCGGCAGGCGCTCTGGCAGGGTGGGGGGTGGCCAGCAGCCATCATCAGGGAGTGGGAGGCAGACACAGAGGCAGGCAGACAGTGGGTGCTGGGGAGGGGCACGGGTGGGTCAGAGACAGACAGACAGACAGACAGACAACGCTGGTGGGAGAGAGATTCCGAGAGAGGGGTCTGCGGAGACCAATAGGGACACAGGGGTTGCTCCGCAGATGAAGGCAATGCAGAAACAGGCGCCTCTTATGCAGACTGACTGTGGGCGGAAGCGGCTGCATTACGGGCGGACCTTCGACGGAAGCGGCTGCATTACGGGCGGACCTTCGACGGAAGCGGCTGAATTATGGGCGGACCTTCGACGGAAGCGGCTGCATTACGGGCGGACGCCCTGGCTGGCGAGATCCCCGGTTGGTGAGCGGCCACTATACAGATGCAGCGGCCACAAGCAGCCCTGCTATGGGCTCCGTGGCGCCTGTCACTGTTTGCCTGCCTGAGAGGCCCCCCCAACTCCCCCCTTGCCTCTGTCCCATGGGGGTCTGGCAGCCTCCCTGCTGTGTTCTCCCTGGGAAGGAAGTGGCAGTCCCTGGAAGGGATTCATGCAGGGGCTTCAGTGCTGGGGGCTGTCTGTGTGTGGAGGGCAATGCTTGTGTAACATTGGGCCCATATGTTTCAAGGAGGCTCTGCCCGAGGGGCATCTTTATTGTTCTGGAACGTTAGCAGAGATGGCCAGGCGAGGCTGCCAGGGGTAGTCACAGCAGCCAATCTGAAAGCAGCAGCAGCACACATGCCCCATGGACCTGGAGACGCAGGCTCTCCCCCTGTGGAACCACAGCCTGCTCCACAGAAAGGGGAGGGACAGCCAGTAAGACAGCCAGGGAGGTGGAGCAGCAGCAGCGCCGGCAGCTGAGGAGGGTTGCAGGGCTGGCTCTCTGACCTCTGGCAGCAGCTAGGCAGAGGACCGTGGGGCAACCAGACTGCGGGCCCAGGGGTGCTCCCAGGAAGGTAGGTGGTAATGGACGTTCCTGGGGAGACAAAAAACAAGGGGGTGTTACATGGCAGCTGGTGTGTGGTAGCAATCGCCAGTGAAGACAAGCCAGTGTGTAGGTTGCAAAAGCCTGCAGGGAGAGAAATAACACAGCTGATAGGTGTGACACACATAGCATGGTCTGAGCTGCGTACCCGGGTGTAAGGCAAGCATGATCCTGTAAGGGAAAAGGGTCAAAGAGAGAGAAGACAACACATATATTGGGTCACAACCATGGCAATCCTAGCAATACTGACCTGTCAGTTGACCCTGTGGAGAAAAAGGGGGGGGACAGCTGGTGTCTACAGAAGGTTAACAGCACCACACTCCTGGTGTTGTATGCTCACATGACAACAGGCCGCAATCCGACACAACAGTGATAAAGCAGCATGTATCCTATATATCATAGCAGGCATTGCAGGCAGGCATCTGACTACTCATTGGTAAAGAGGCATTTCAGAGAAGGCATTGCAGGCAGACATGAGAGGGCACATTGGTAAAGAGACATTTCAGAGAAGGCATTGCAGGCAGCTATGAGACTACTCATTGGTAAAGAGGCATTTCAGAGAAGGCATTGCAGGCAGACATGAGAGGGCACATTGGTAAAGAGGCATATCATGGCAGGCTATGCAGGCAGCTATGAGACAAAACATTGGTAAAGAGGCATATCATGGCAGGCTATGCAGGCAGCTATGAGACAAGACATTGGTAAAGAGGCATATCATGGCAGGCTATGCAGGCAGCTATGAGACAAGACATTGGTAAAGAGGCATGTATCCTACCTATATTTCTATATGCAAAGAGGCAGATGTCAGAACACATGTCAGCATAACCCCTGCTCTTACCTGCACTTACCTGCTGGTGTTGTTGCCTGTGTGTGTGTGTGGGGGGGAGGCTGGGAGAAAGACATGGGTTAGCAAATGGTAGCATGGAGACAGCTTCCCAGGCACAGCTGTAAACAGTTTGGCCAAAGCCAGAACAGCCCTCTCTGCCCTTGAGGGGGGAGAGAGGAGGAGAGAAGAGAGAAGTGGGGTGTTTGTGAATTTTGCCCTCCACCGACAAAGTCCCACTTTGTGGCTGTGGGGAACAGAACCCCACGCCACGTGCTCAGAGAGAGAGAGAGAGAGAGAGAGAGAGACTGGGGGTCTGGGGCTGGGCTTTTGTGGGAAAGAGGCTGGGTGGGGCTGGGTGCTGATAGGCTCCCTATCTTAGGCATAACTCTGTAGGTTTCCAGACCTAGCAGGCCCAACTCTGTCCTAACTCTGACCTAACTCAGGAGTAGGGTGTTAGAAATTTTCAGGAGAGGGCTGGCTTGGCTAAGGTAAAATGGCTCCTATGGGTCTCCTCGAATTTGGGTCCACCTTTTTGGTCGACCTAAAATTTGTGTCAGCATTTGTGTTGGAGGGGGCGTGTCTGTGCTTGCCAGGGTCTGGAATCCAACGTTAATTGGTTTCCGCCCCCGTTACACCCACGGTCCGCCCACTTTTAGGTCAACTTTAGGTCTGACTTGTGCTGCTTAGCCCTTGGGTTGGAATGGGCTGTTCTTAGTCCGTCGGTCGTAACTTTGACCTAACTTTGACCTAACTTCGCCCTAAATGGTTGCGTTCCAGACCTAAAGTCGCCCTAAACGACTTAGGCTGAGCTGACTTTAGGTCTGACTTGGGCTGCTTGGTCCTTGGTTTGGAATGGGCTGTAAGAAATCAGAATTTGGGTGAGCAAGCACTACTATATTAAGTTAAAAACAAAACAAAACACGTGTGATGTGTGTTACCTAAAATTAATATTGTAACACCTGAGTTTCAATATCACTGCTTTTATCCCACTATTTCTAAATGTGTATGTTGACCATTTTAAAATTTTTAGTTTTATTTTATTGTGCTGTTAATCACCCTGATAGTTTTCACTGAAGCGTGGTAAATAATGACATAGTAAAGGTAAAGGTGACCCCTGTGCTCATCCCCATTTCAAAGCCGAAGAGCCAGCGTTGTCCAAAGGCGCCTCCGTGGTCATGTGGCCAGCATGACTCTCCTTGCCGCAGTGCATAGCATGCTGCTGGATAATTTACTGCTATTCTCTGAATGATACCGTCTGATCAGCCCACCAAATCACATGGGGAGGATCATGTGCACAGACATCTTTCCACACCCTCAGAATGCCATCGGAATGTCGAAAACACCACTCACTGTGCCATGTAAAATGCATGGTTTGGATGTTCTGCCCCATGTGATTATGCAGCACCAGAACAGTAGTTCAGGAGACCATTTAGGTAGTATCATCCAAACCAGCCTGTTGTCAATTAAACTCATAATTTTAAGTTGATGGACAGTCACTGGAACTTACTTCTGAGTTACCATTCTTAGGTTCTTGGTTTATCACACCATCATTACTTTTAAGCATAACTCAAAACCAGCAGTAATAAAGCAATTTTTTTCTTACTTCTAAGTAAACATTCTCAGTCGGTAAGACTGCTATCTTCATTCAATTTGTCTCTACCGTGGGGATGGGGCCAGGCATCGAGGGATGTTAATGAAGACACCTCATTTTATTGATTGTTAAGTGAAACTGCAATTATAACTGCACAGGAGCAAAGCTACAGCAGAACTTAAGAATCCTAGTGTGAATGAATGCAAGCTATGTTATCTACTTGTTAAAAAGTCCTTCCAATGCATTTTATAGCTTGTTACATAATTAGCAATGGCATATCCATGTATGCAATCAGTCCACCAGACTGTGAGCTGGTCTAGGATATTCTCAGCTTCATAGCCATCATTCATATCTCCCTTTTCCAGCCCAGGCCAATTAAATGTCATTTAAATTATCACTTAATATTTATATCAGTGTTGCTCAAATTGGAATTTAGGCTGGTAGTATGTGGACTGGGAACTAAAGACTCATGATGTCGCTGAAAGTTGAAGGCTCCAGCAAACTAGGCTCCAATGAATGATTTAGCAAACACGGCAGTCAGAGATAAATAACTCTGGGTGTTGATTTTCAGAAATTAAACTTTCAGTTAATGCTGCCTCACAATGGATATGCAATTTTTTTCAGTTAATCATGAATAAGGACCAAGAAAGCATAAAATGATGATCAACAATATTTATATAATGCCTTTCAACAAAAGTAGTTCACAAAGCAGTTTACATAGCAAAATAAACCAAAGAATGGTTCCCTGCCACCAAAGGTCTCACAGACTAAAAAAAAACAAGATGCAGAAGAGACACCAGCAATAGCCACCGGAAAAGATGCCATGCTGGTGAAGAGGGACAGTTGCTCTTTAAAAAGTGCCTCTTCACCCCAAAAAAAGAAAGAAAAAAGTTGAAGCAATCATGCCCCCCTTCAAACTGGGGTGTGAGTTATTTGAAACATTTTGGTGTTAATATAACTATTTTGCCTTTATCGTTGGATTTTTATACATTCTAAGTGTTTGATTGCTGACTACTGAGTTTTATTATTACAGGGTTTTGGTTTTTTTTTTCAAGAAATGAGTATGAACCTTTTTGCACAGTCCTGCTCTATCCCTGCACTGGCACAGCATGCGCCGCCACACTGGTGCTTGCCATTGCAAAAGCACAGTAAAGTGCTTTGTGATGGCATAGGAGTTGTCTGGCAGAAGGAGCAGTGTGCAGGAAAAGGTGAGTTTTGCAGTGCAGAGGCGGAACAGGGTGGGGGAGGGCGGAACAGGGGTGGGGAGGGAGTGTAATGGATTGGGGATGGGCAGATATGGGGCAGGGGATGGGCGGGTCAGACCTAGGAAGGGGTGGGATTGGCCGTGCTAGCGCACAACTGCATCCTATCCCCCTTCCTGGGTCTGATCCGCCAACATGGATCACCTTGGACTTGCGCCAGCAATTTCGCTCATGCAGGTCCAAGTAGACCCATTGCTGCAGCTGGGGCTTTCTCTGGTGCAAGGGAACAAATGTCCTCTTACCTCAAGGAGCCTGCAAAATTCCTACGCAGGATGCAGCGCAACCTGCACTGGCCCCGCTGCACCGCTCCACAGAACGTTAGTTAGAATTAGGCTGTGTGTCTTGCATTTCCTATACTTCCCTTATGGTAGTTGTATCTCATTGACCTTAAATCTGCTAGTTCTAATGTGTTTTCTAAAAGGATTTTAATGTTCATGGATATGTTATATTGATTAAGTATCTTGCCTTTCTGCACCACTCCTTTCCTCTCCAGCACAGTCAATAAGTTAAGCAGCACATGCAAGCGCGCACGTGCGCACACACACACGCGCACACACACACACACACACTGCAATACAGGAGAGCTGCCTGAGTTAGGCGGCAATTATGACTGCCTTCCAATGAAAAACAGAAAAGGTACCTGTCATCCAATGAAAAAAAGACAGGGCAACTGCATCATCAAGCTCTGGGGAGGCAGCAAGCAGAATTGTCTCAGCTGTGTTAAAAAAAATGTCATGAAAAAAGGAAGGAAGCCTGTGCAGGGACTGACTCTTTGGAGCAGCAGGAGAGAAGCAGCTATTGAGCTCTCTCAGGGGGCTGTCACTGAGCTCTCAGTAGCTCTGAATGAATGTAGGAAGAAGTGGTAAGTTTGATTGTTTTTAAATTTATTTCTGGGGGAAGAGAGAGGGAGAGAGAGAGCTTTAAGGAAGGTAAGATCCACTGAGACGGAGGTGGGAGAGAGCGAGTGAGTTTATTCATGTGGCTGTGCCTCCAGACCTCCCTGGCCCTAGACCTCACCGCGCGTCACTGCCTACAACTGCTTTGTGAACTGCATTCTTGAACATAACAAAGTAGTAGTATCATAGTAATTCATATTACCGCAATAAAATTGGCTGGCTGCCTATGATCTCTGAGCCAATGTGAGATCACCACTGTGTGTGCTTTGGAAGAAGAGTCATTTAAGCTTGAACGTGGTATAGTTATGTTTAGTTGTTATTCATGTTATAGATATTTAAATATCATTGTGATCACAATGCACGTGTCCTACTATGTCCATATCTTTCTTCCTTGAGTCCTGGGGCAATAAATCAATTGCAATGCAGAAAGTCATACCTTAATGTTAACCACAAGATTATTAACTAGCTTCATTATCTTAATTTCAGAGAGCACAAAAATATCTATGAAATGAGATGGATCCTTTCATATTAAAATATTAGAAAATTCATTTCTACTAGAATGCCAAACTATTTTTGGATGTGACGAAGTTTTCTTTATAAAGGAATGATTGGAATGCATGACCCTGTGTCCGTGTGGTTGTGGCTTATTTTTCAGCATCTGCATGATAAATTGAAGTACCTTTCACTCAAATATAGTAGCTCTTTTTTTAGTTGCAGCTGAGCTAATTAATTGAAATTATTTCAATTTCCTAATTTCTATGCTTTCTTACTGGACATTTATTTTAGCATCCCTGCCAAATTATAAGCAAAAGATGAATAGCATGAAAAATGAAAGCAATTTCTAAAGGGAAAAAAAAGCCAAAGAAAAGTAGCATAACATTTCTTTATCAAATATGTCACTAGACATTTCAAAAAGTACTGCAAAATGGAAAGCAAATAAATGATAGTATAAGGGTGCCATCCATTTCCCCATTGTGGGTTAGCTATCTCTTTCCTGATGAAATATTTCAGTTACATAAACAATTTTGTACACGTATTTTCACAGACGTGGCCACGAAGGCAGTTTGGATTTGCCATTTGACTGGGATCTTCTAACTGGATCTCATACAATCAAATTTTTCATGTTCTCAGTTTATGAATTGTCAACACTTTCTCCAGAAAAGTATTCTTCTACCCCAGTAAATACAGGCAGGGCTGGGTTCACCTTGGGCCTCTTTTCTGAAACCGGGTACAAGGCTTTTTAGAGGTGGGAATGAGGCAGGCAGCCTTGTGCAGAGTAGCCAATCAGGGGGAGTTGGCATGTGCCTATAAAAAGTAGCTCTGCCTTCTCCCCACATCACTTCCTGGCATCCCAGCCTCCCACTCAGTTAAGGTACTGCAGACTCTTATGTTCATCAATCGGGATAATGAAGGAATTTTGGGGGTCTGTTCTCTCTATTGGCCAGGGAATGAGTTCCCTATTCACCTGTTCAGGATTTGACAAGTCCTAATTGGTTGTTACAACTGGTATATGCAGTGATGTAGACTTGAGTCTATTGACTCAGAATCAAGTCAGATTCAAGTTGCATCAATAACTTGGACTTGATTTGGCGATTGTAAAAGACTCGAAAGACTTGAGACTTGGAGTCTTTTACGACAAGTCAAATTTTATTCAGGTTTAAACCCATTTTTCCCATTAAATAGATAGGGACTCGCAACTCGCAACCAAAGACTTGGGACTTGGGGGCAATGGCTTGGGACTTGAGTCGAGACTTGGAGTCAGAGACTTGATCCACATCCCTGGGTATATGCAATGCAGATTGAGCAAAGAGTAGTAGAGTTCATTGGTGAGCACTGGAGGCAGTCAGAGATGAGGAAGTCTTCCCCAAGGCAACCTTTTCAGGCTGACTGACTGTAAGGAAGTTGGGGTGAAGATGAGAAATTATTAGGCCTGGCTGTCTCACTAGAATCTGAGGCTGATCTGCGCGTGGGTCTGCTGATGAGATCAAGCTCTCATCTACATAGTGTTAAATGTGTGTGTGGGTTATGTCACGATAGGCAATATGAATGCTGGCCTTGATCTTTGAGCCAAGGTGGGGTTTCCTTAACCAGGAGCAGCAACAGGCACATCGCCTCATCTCTCCTTAGGCAGAAAGGAACCTGTACTGGAAGGATAGTGGCATAGTTTGTAGTTCAGTTGTGTGATGAAGTTGTGACATAGCCCAGTTCTGATATTCAGGAAACCATGGATGAGGTATAGCATCCACAGGAGCATGCCAGCCAGGCCCACCCTGAACACAGGCACTCTTAAGCCGTGCTGCTCCCCTACTCTCCATGCACATAGAGTTTGTCTCTGCAGACATTAATCTTAATTAATATTAAGAATGCTGGGTGCCGGGCATACAGTAGCTTCCTGAACACTTGAACATGGACTGTTCAGGGCTACTTGGTCTAGCTAGCATATTTTATTTTGTCTAGCTGAGCATATCTTCTTTCAGAATGCTGGGGCAATAGCAAGCTAGAAATTCAGGAAGGCTTTTGTAGAGATTTTTTCCTGCCCACGTCATCAGGATTCCTGTTGTGCACTTAAGCAGTTAAAGAAGGCAACATCAATAATACAACTGTAAAAAGGCACCACAAAATTCAATCAGCTTATACATTTGAAAGGGTTATTTTGTTTGTTTGTTTTTTGCTTTGTGGTTTAAACTTGAGTGCTTTGGCTTATAGAGTGTTATAAATATGTGACTCTTGAAAGAAAAAAAAATTAAAATAGAAACTGGGTATAAATAAAAATGTCAAATAGGCACTGGTGTTTTTGATTTTTTAAGAAAATGCTTCTTTTACTATTAATATGTTCCAATGTGTTGTGTTCTACTTTCTGTTCGAATGCTTACTGAATGTTCAGAAAAATGCTTGAAGGAGGTGGAAAGTAGGAGTTTATTGTTTCAGCCATTTGGTATAACAACAATTTAAAAGCAAGTAGTAATTACAAAGAACTTAATCTTCTAAAAGTAGAGTGTCAAATGCCTGAGGCAGGTGCAAGAGAATTTGTTTTCATTTTAGACCATCTTAGATGTAATCAGTGGTACAGATATGAAGAACTTTATGAACACTAAAACCCAGAAGCTGATATGCTGTCTTAGAGGGATATGGGGAAGAGATTTAAAAGATGAGCAATATGGTTATGGTGATGGGACAGACAGAAGAGATTATCTATGGAGGGGAACAGATAGGAGATTACAGTGGTCTAGTCTTTGTTCACGATTGTTCCACTAATTCTAGAGTTCAGATGATTGACTGTCCCTATTTTAGCTCAATAGTTAAGACATCAAGAGGAAAGTCAAAAAGAAAAAAAAAACAAGCTTTCAAGATCATTTTGTGTATATATACAACACATGCGTATTTATGTTCTTTTTTCCACCCCCACATTTTTGCCTGCCATTTAATGGCAGTGTGTAATTTCCATCCCTCTAGTGAATCAAAACATTGCTGAAGCCCAAGTTTGGAAGTAATTTGCAGTATTCAAATACAGATGTCTCTGAATATACATTATGCCAAACAAACCATCAATTCATTGTTTATACATAGACATATATAAAGGTATTAAATGACTGCCTGCCCAATCCTATTCCCCACCACATTATAGCATGCAGCCTAACCAACAGAAGATGGGTAGCATGCTCAGGGGGGCGGGAGGAGCGACCGGACCGTCTGCAGGAGTTGAGTAGAAATATTTTATACTTACCCCCCTGGTAGGCTGCCTGATCACCTACTGTATATGGGTCTCCTTGGTCCTATGCCAGCTATATAGCTGGAGCAACTCCAAGGAGAGCCAGGGCAGAAAAGCGGGCAGAAAAACGGGAGGGGGGGGAAGAGATCTGACATGCATGACTACCACCGTATCCAGCTTCTCCCCCAACACACCCCCTGGTTCCTTCTCCAACATGCCCTGTTACTCCCCTTCCCTGCTCACGGCTCACCCCAACTGCCAACTTACCTGTGCCTGCAGAGCCTCCCAGAGTGCTGCCACCTGTGCCACATCTCTTGTTGTTTGTGGAAGAGGACTGGCAGTATGCAACAAATGGCCTGGGTTTCATGCCACCATAAAGGACTTCGTGCTGCCAAAACACTAGTTCCAGCAATGCAGGGTCACAATAGGACTGGGGCCTTACAGCCCAATCCTGTCTAGCGAGGCTGCAGTGCAGCTGTAGAGCCTGTGCTGCATCCTATCTAGGTAAGGTCCAGCACTGGCGTGACTGGAGCACTTTTCGGGGGAAGGGGACACTTGTCCTCTTACCCTGAGTAGAGCCCCAGCCGCCCCAATGGGTCTACTTGAATGTGCGCCAGCTATTTTGCTGGTGCACATTCGAGCAGGCTGTGTAATGGCAGCCAGATCCAGGAAGGGGGATAGGATTTCAGTGGAGCCACTGCAGCCAATCCCTTCTCCTTTTTGAACCCAGACAACCAATCTCTCCCCCCCCCCAGAATGTCCCATTCCACCCTCTCCCCACCCCATCACCACCCGGTGCGGAATTTACCTTCCCCGGCAGGTGCTCCATTTCATCTGCGGCAAGTAGAGTGGTGCTGGTCTTTGCGCCAGTGCTGCCTATTCGCTGGATGCCACAAACACTCCACCGGTCTAGATTCTAGACAGGATTGCACCGTTAATCTCTTATTTGATAGCGCACTGTCAGGCTACTGGTTTCAGAAAGCTGGGCTTTTAGGGTAACAAATTTTGTTGTTTTTCTTCTTGTTTCTGTGAGATTAATCAGTGTAGAGATTAATCTTATATTTGCTGCACACCATGTAGCTGTCCCTCAAACATAAGACTTCACTGAACATTCAGGGTTTTCAAATTCCATTTTCAAACATGTACCCCCCCAAAAAAATAATCCTATAAAATTTGGTTTGAAATAATTGGGAACCCTTGTTTCCCCACAGCAGTTCCTGTTATGCCCCATATTTCATTCATAGATATCCCATGGTATCACTTTATTTCAGAAGAACAGATGATCACGTTTGGATCATTTTTACAACAAATCACTTAACAAGGAGGATAAACAGTGCATGACTTTTCTTTCATCAGTATCCGAATACGAATTGCAAAACATTATGAATTGCAAAAAGTTCTGGCTTGAGAGTTGAGCCTTGTGAAGGAAAAAAAAATGACCTGATATACCTCAAAGTTAATGCAGAACTGGCATGCGCATTGCTGGATTGTGGCCATAAGCTCTATACGGTGTATGCTTAAGCCAAAATGGACTTAAATGGGAAATTTTGCTGTAGGCCAGAGTGCATCATTTGGACAAATCATTAATAAAAGAATAGGAGAATAGCTGTCAGAATAGAATTCATGTTCGGATTAGAATTCGCATGGTTTCATACTTGTGCGTGTTCTTGAGTATCTTTTTGGAAGCAATTCCAGTTTTGCTTTCAGTAAACATTGTTTGAGGCCAGCAGGTGGCGCAGTGGGTTAAACCGCTGAACCATGAGCTGTCGATCGAAAGGTCGGCAGTTCGAATCCACGACGGGGTGAGCTCTCGTTGCTTGGCCAGCTCCTGCCAACCTAGCAGTTCCAAAGCATGTTAATGTGAGTAGATAAATAGGTACCGCTTGCAGTGAGTAGATAAATAGGTACCGCTTGCGGGAAGGTAAACAGCGCTCTGTGTTCCAGCCACATGCTACGCGCTGCGGCAAGAAGAGTCATGCCGGCCACTTGACCATGGAGGCATCTTCGGACAACGCTGGCTCTTCGGCTTTGAAATGGAGATGAGCACCACACCCTAGAGTCGGACACGACTGGACTTAATTGTCAGGGGTCACCTTTACCTAAACATTGTTTGAGAGGGGCTCTAGCTCAGTAGCGGAGCACATACTTGGCTTGTTGAAGACTCCAAATTGGCATCTGGCAACTCTGCTTCAAGCAGTTCAGGTGGTAAGACTATGAAATGCTTCTACCTGAGACCTCGGAGTCCCATTGAAGGCATTTGGTATAAGATAAACCAGGTATCTAAGGCTGCTCCTTAATTACTGCATTTTTTTAAAAAAAGTTAACAATAGGACTGTCAACCAAGTTGATTAACAAAGAAGTTGACAATCCGAAAAAGCAGACACAAAAACACTGGTTGAGGCCAGTTGCCAGAAAGCAAAAGACAAGGCAGACCCACCAGCAAAACTGCTAAGCTCCGCACCAAGGTCCTGCCCAGGAAACAGCATATTTGCTTTCAAGAGGTGACATACACAGTTGATGAGTAAGGTAATCGGGGAATAAACAAACAAACCTAAGAAATATAGTGGCATGATTCAATCCAGTGCCGTCCGCTGGCGCTGGGCCTTGGCACCAGTTCCGCATGTCAAAAACATGCCGGAAAGCATGTCTGAGATTACTGTAGTGAGGGCGGAACCAGCAAGAGGCCTGCAGAGGCCTAATGTGTGCCGGAGAAGGTAAGTCCCACTCTGAATGACATGGGGGATGGGGAAGGGCATGGGGGGCAGGGAGGGGGTGTAAGGGAAAGGATCAGGCCCCAGGAGGGGGTGGGATCAGCAAAGGTCTCCGCCATTTCCTATCCTACATAGGGCTTCTCTGACTTGCGCCAGCTATTTAGCTTGTGCAGATCGAGAAGCTCCATTGAGCACACTGGGGCTCGACACGGGACTGTCCTCTTACCCCAAGGAGACCTCCAGCCTGCTCAATTCCAACGCTGGATACAGCGTGGGCCATGCGACCCCACTGCACCAGCACTGGATAGGATTGGGCTGTAGGTTGGGAGATGTAGAGAGATTGGACAATTACAGGAGACAGTGGCAAAGACAAAATGAGGTTCACATTATAGTTGTGATAGGGAGAGCAGAGAATACTGTAGAGGGAAAAAGAGATTTCAGCACAGCAGAAGCCACTGGTTCCTGGGCTTTCTGAAAATGCTATTTGAATGCGTCTAAGTTTTGCAGACTTATGGGATAGAAACTTCATTTGGAGCCCAATCCTCCACTTATGCAGCCGCATCAAAAAGGCTCCCTTCGGCAGCCATTTTACGACAGCAGAACTCTGTTCCACGGTCGTAAATGCTTCCGCATGACAGCCCAATCCTGAATAGTATTGGGCTGTTGCTATTTTTTATAATGAAAGATAAGCCTCCATATTCTGTGTTATATATACTCAATATCAGACATGTATTTTGGACGTCTTCAATGAGCCTCCAGAAACAAGCTGAATGTACAAATTATATCAAATGCTAATAGGGTATCATTTTTGACCTTTCCACTTGTCAGTAAAAATAATGAAATCAGACTGTGCTGCTCTGATTACCTTGTGGCCCTCCCCTGTATGGGGGGGGGGGAGTGGAATAGGGGATGTAGGGATGTAATGCTACCGAATATTTGATGTTGAAAGTGGCAGCCATTTTGCCATTACTTATTCGAAAGCCCAAGGAATTTAATTAACATTTTCAACACTGCAAATTAAAATTCAACAACTAAACATACAGAGTAAGCTGCTGATATAGTTTATGTGTCAGGCCCCAAGTACTATAGCTTAGCTCTGCAGTGCAGTGTTTAAAATGAGTGAAGACTGCCATCTTCTGACTCCCCTAGTGATGCTGAAAAGTTGAACAGACAACTTAGTTATTCATATTAATACATGTCACAATGTTTCCAGCTGAAAATTCTTGGACCATATCATGACCATGTGCTCTGCTGTGATGGATATCAACCAACGTACACCCACAGAAAGCTGTTCCAGCCTCACAATAGAAGCGGTCTCTTATGTAACAGAGCACAATGTCCTTGCACATAGCCTCACCTGGAGCTAAAATGTGTTTTCCCTTCTAGTCTACTTGAACAACGACAACTTCCAAACTTGTTCATCAAATAATGGAATTCTTTTTATCACCTTAAATCAAGATAAAATGTAAAAAAAAAAATATTTTTCAGACCGGTTAAAAAAAAAAAGACATTTGGTCCAAGCCTTGACAAAGATATTTCAAGTCAGATTTCAGTCATCAGAAGGGACAGAGGCATACATATTTTTGAAAGAGGTGCAAGAACAACTGAAAACATGTTCCATACAACATTCTGTATTGGCAATAATGAAATTAGATACAACGTATTTTTCTCTAAAAATTCAGTCAAGGAAAAAAGACCGCAAAGGGAAAAATCTGACCCCAAAAAATTATTGCATGATATGGAAGAAACAATCTTCAGTAATTTGGAAGA
This sequence comes from Plestiodon gilberti rubricaudatus, assembly GCA_026170595.1. NCBI lineage: Eukaryota > Metazoa > Chordata > Lepidosauria > Squamata > Scincidae > Plestiodon > Plestiodon gilberti. The sequence goes on along the minus strand of JANXHW010000003.1, from coordinate 178,447,696 downwards.
TGGACATATGTCTTAGTACAGAGATAAGACAGAGCTCTTGTTAGCTTTCAGAGATCATGATAGAATATACGTGGCATGGGCTTGTGTTGCATACAAGCAACACATTCAGGGATACAGGTATCTACTTTTTCCTTGAGTCCCACAGTAATATGTTTGTTGAGAAGTTTCTGGCAAACTCGGCATGAAGAAGCATCGGCATGAAGAAGCATGAAGAAGCAGACTTCCATCTATGCATTCGAGCTGGATAGAGAACAGGAGATGCAAACAAATGCTACACATACAATTCCACAAGGGACATATGTAGCCCAATAATGAAAAGTCGGAATCCCAAAGATGAGCTGTTCCAAGAGGAAACAAGTGTCATTTCCCCTCACTTCTTGTTCCCTACCCACTAGGAATTCAGTGAGATTTCAGCTTCTTTATCAAGCTACTCCCATGCAAGTCCAATGGCTGCATGCATGCTCATTTTGTGCTTTGGTCACAATACTTTTGTAGTAACATTCTCAACCGTCCTTCACATTTTGCACGGTTTGCTTGTTTTCTTCCCAGTGCTCATTGGCTACTAAATATATGTATTGTAGTGATTACTCATGCATTTTCTGATAAAACATGCCTTCATTTCAGTTTACATAACAAAAGCAGATGAAATCATTTTCAGATTGCGCCTCCTCCTGAAACCCACTGTCAGCAATTACAGCATTATTAGAGATGGGCAGCCCAATCCTACCGAACTTTACACCCAGCGCTGCAGCGAGGCCGGTGTAGCCAACACTGCATCCTAGGCGCAAAGAGATGGCTTGGAGGTCACTTCGGGGGAAGGGAACATTCCTTCCATTACCCCAGGTAACCCCAGGCACCCAAATGGGTCTTTGGATCTGCACCAGCTATTTTGTGAGCTACACGGAGCATCGTGTAAGGCAAACCACCCAAGGAAGGGGAACAGGATTTGGTGTGTGCAGCTGACGCCGATCCCAACCCCCCTCCCCCTGGTCTGCTCCCAGTCTGGTCTGCTCCCGTCACCTCCATCCCCTGCCCCATAATGTCCCCTCCCCGCCTCCTCCCACCCTGGAACACCTCTGCGCCAAGCAGCGCAAACTTACTGTCTCCTCACTGCCCACTGCATGGATTTGGCGCTCTGGGGCAGGGGCAGGTTTCTGCGCAGGCCTAGAGCCAGCACAACTGCCTTAGGGCACCTTTTGTGATGGCTCTGGGCTGGCGCAGGACGTGTTGCGCCGGCCCGGTGCTAGGGTGGATTGCGCCCTCAGTTTAATGCATTTCCAGCCCTCTTGATCAAACATCATATACATTGCACATATAATCTAGGATTATAGGGTTTTAAGAATAGTACTGGCAACATCATAATCTCTGTGATAACCTAGCTACATTTAATAATTAAAAAAAAAACCTATAACCTACTCTTTCTTCAGCAACTGGCACTGATGTGCTTTGAGATTCCAGCCGATCTGATCACAATTCTTTGCTTACTATTAGGTAGATAAAAGCCTTTTGTTAAGAGTTAGTTATCCTTGCTTGGTTCCTCAAATATTCCTTTTCTATCTGAGAATATGGTTGTAATAATTCAGCAAAGCTGTTAGCCTGAACTCTAAAGAGGATCAGGATTAAATGAGCACGAGGAAGTACATTATCTCCCCAGAAGGTGATCTTTTCAGCTCATGGAGCAGGTCATAAAGCCCTACACTACACCTGTTTACACTTTATCTTGAGGTGACACTGCTCAAATTCATCTCTTTAATGGAATCAGAATTTACTTTGCTTGCTCACCTGCATGCTAACACAAACACCTCTTAAAAGAAAACACCATAAAGATCCACAAAGAACAAAACTTGACCCACTTCCAGACATTAGAGCACGAAAGGAGAGTCTAATCAGACTTTTCCAGTAGTGGCTTTGGCTGAATGAATACTGTACTTTATGAATTGTACAGTTTGAAGTCTATATAAGCAATTAATACAGCTGTACAGAGCAGTAGCGCTCCTATGACCACCACCACCCCAAGCCGGAAGTGACGTAATGGCAGCAGCCGTTATAGCTCACTCAGAGGTGTAGGGCGGTGGGCCAAACACGTCAACGGCTCTCCTGGCTCGCCCCGGAGAATGGGACGATCCGCACTGCCGATGGCCACCGTTGCACCCCTGCCTGCCTGCTGCCTGGGGCCCAATCCTGACGCCTGGGGGCCCACCGGCCCAAGGCCCCCACCGCTGACAACGCCACTGGTACAGAGGTGAGTTTTATTTATGTGTTGGTGGTTTTACAGGGGGGGGCGTATCCATGGGGATACTTTCCAGCCCCCCCTGCACGGATATGTGAAAACTGTGGATCTGACCTCCCCCGCACGCAACACCCCCCCCCACCCGCTCTTACGTTTCATGAGGTTTGTCTTCCTTTAACAAACGCAGAGCAAGACGAAGTGCGGCACCAGCAGCCTCATGCTTTTGCCAATCTTTTTTCCAGGCAGGACAAGGCTGCCACCGCCGTCTCAGGACTCCTTCAGGCAACCAAAGGAGCGCTTCACCAGTGGTGACCAAGGTTTAAACCGAGGTGACCGAGGACGAGGTTTAAACTCAAGGTTTGTTTAAGTAAGTTTAAACTGCTGTGCGGGGGCTTTTTTCCCCCTCCAAACCAAGCAGGATAGAAGAGTGATGGGGTTTATGGGAGTTGAAGTCTTTGTGAGGATGACTTCCATTGAAGTACCCCTCACAAAGACTACAATAGAGTCTCTTCATCGTTCATTCTTCCAGTTTGGAGGGAAAAAATGCGGCCGAATTGAAGTTGCTTCATGACACCCTGCCCCCGCTCACTCTTTCAGATCGGACGCCTTCCCCCCCCCTGCAAACTGGAAGAATGAACGGTGAAGAGACTCATGGGATTGTAGTAAGCACATTGAAAGCACAAAATAAGCACATTAAAGGAAATGTTTAGTGCAGACTTCCTCCTGATTCACTGGGGACAGGCTATTCTTTGTATAGGGAAGGAATAAAAAATATTACTCCCTGCCTCCAGTCTGAAGTGAAACTCTCCAGAATGGTATCATATCAGTTTACCACTTCACTCTGCATTATGCGTAGATTGGGTCTATTATACATGTGATAATGTATACACCACTCTTGAACTGGTGTAACAGTAGATCCACCGGTGTAAGTGCACTTATACCAGTGTAACTTGCCGGACACCGCCAGACACAGGACGGACACCAGCGTTACCCCCCTCGGACACTGTGCATGGGCAGTTCTGATGCAGGACAGATGCCAGTGCAACTCTGCCAGTGCACGGGGCATTCCAGGGGTGTCCGAATGCCCCAAGAATTCCCCCTGCACCGGCAGAGTTGTGCTGGTGTCTGTCCTGCGTCCAGACTGCGCATGTACGGCGTCAGAGAGGGGTTACACCGGTATCCATCCTGCTTTCTTCGATGTACAGAAAGTTACACTGGCATAAGTGCACTTACACTGGTGGATCTACTGTTACACCAGTGCAAGAGTTACGCAGGATTGCACTGTTATTCACATAATGGTTCCTATCTATCTTTGTTGACAGGCATGTGTTCTATGATAGAAAAATGAAGTCTATTTTAAAGGAGAACATATTTGAAGTGAATGTGAATCAAGATTGTGTTTTGTAACACATTTCATGGTATAGGTTGAGTTTCCCTTATCTGGACTGCTTGAGATGGGAAGTTGTCTGGATTTCGGATTTGCCTGAATTTCAGAATATTTGCATAAATATAATGAGATACCTTGGGGATGGGACTCAAGTCTAAACACGAAATTCATGTATGTCTCATATACACCTTATACACATAGCCTGAAGGTAATTTTATACAATATTTAAAATAATTTTGTGCGCCAGCATGCCTTGCGCTATGCCAGCCAGGTGCTGGAAAACATTGTGTGTGTGTGTGTGTTTATTTAAGTCATAGCCCCCAAAATGTCTGGATTTTAGAATAGTCTGGATTTCAAATGTCTGGGTAGGGGTAATCATCAACTTTTACTAATACTACTGAAGAAGACACCATAAGTCCTTCAGTTGCTACCATCTTGATAGTAAACACACACAGAAATGGACACTGGTCATCTCTAGTTACAGCAGCAGTGCAATAACTGTATGACATTGATAGGAAAAATATGCTTACTGTATTAAAAAAAGAGAATATTAAATTTCGGTATATCTGTCAAAATTAAAACAAAAACAAAACCCTGTATTTTAAATGAGCATTTCTCCCATATTTATCAGAACTATAGACAATCAAAATGGAAGCGAAGTCCTAAATAAAGACACATAATCTGCAAAAAAAGAGAAAAAAATCCCTATAGTGTTTTGTTGGTCTGAAAGCAGAGATTGGCAAATTAGCTTTTATGAAAAGCTTAATTTGGGTTTACTAATATAGGCTTACACATGGCCTAATTCTTAATCAAATATATTGCAACAGCAGGAGACCTAACATTCAAATAATGATTAATTGAAATTTTAATTAAATGCTGTAGAATGCAGATGAAAGTGTTACTATAAAGTTTCAGGTCATGTTATTCGCACAGCCCTCCAACAACTGAAGATGAAGACGCTGGGTCAAAGCCTAATTACCATTCTTGAAGCTGCTTTGAGAGATTTCCAAGACTTGCTTGTAAGCCATTGATTTCAGGACGGCATCCAGAGAGTGTACTGCTAATCACGGGGCCAAGACTGTAATGATTTGGAAAGTCTCTTTTGCCTTGGAATATAGTACCATTCAAACATCTTCTCTTGTCTATTTTATTTCTGGCAATAAAAGATATCAAGCTTATTTTCTTGACAAATACAGCTTATGCACCTGTTATTATAGCATGCTAAAGCATTGATAACACGTAGCTTTTATGAGTGGATCCTAGTATACATTTTAAATGTCAGGTGGCAAAAGAGAATATCTATTTGTGGCAGAAAAACAACAGACGTTTTATTTCCTTTAACTGTTTGTTGTTCAGTCGTTAAGTCATGTCCGACCCTTCATGATCCCATGAACCATATCCCGCCAGGCCTTCCTGTCCTTCACTATCTTCCTGAGTTCGCTCATTTTCATGTTCGTTGCATCGGTGATGCTGTCTAAGCATCTCATCCTTTGCCTTCCCCTTCTCCTTTTGCCTTCAATCTTTCCCAGCATCAGATTCTTCTCCAGAGACTCCTCTCTTTGCATTAGGTGGCCAAAATATTTGAGTTTCAGCCTCAGTACCTGTCCTTCCAGGGAACAGTCAAGGTTGATTTCATTTAGGACTGATCTCCTAGCAGTCCAAGGGACTCTCAGGAGTCTTCTCCAGCACCACAGTTCGAAAAGCATCTATTCTTCGGTACTCAGCCTTCCTTATGGTCCCACTCTCGCAACCATACATTGCTACTGGGAACACCATCGCCCTAACTATACGAACTTTTGTTGGCATGGTGATATGGTTAATGTTGCCTCTAACGATCCTCCGGACGATCCGAGGCCGGCCCGGGAGCCAGCCTCGGAGCGTCCGACCCCGTCGGCGCTCCAGGGCCTTCTGAAAGAAGGCCCAGGCAGCGCGTCCATCCGGGTATTTCCTGGATTTTCGCGCATGCGCAGACCCGTTTTGAGGGCCGACGGGGTCGGATGCTCCGAGGCCGGCTCCCGGGCCGGCCTCGGAGAGTCTGAAGGGTGTCGCGCGTCACGGAGGTGGCGTGCGCGGGGTGCGCGCATCACCCCGTGGCGCGCGTCACCCGGGGGCGCCCCGCCCACCCCGCCATGCTCCAGCGACGCCCCTGCTTTGCCTCTACATTAAACCATCTTCTTTTCTTTGAATAATCAAATACATTTGAGATCTATGAGGCTCCCTAAAACAATTGCTACTATCCAATTATGTCAATAGAGGGAGTGCAGAAATCCATTGTGAAATTTCCCTTGTCTTCTCGAAACTTGTATGTGTTTCCCTTGACAATTCTCAGATATTTTTCTTTAGGAGGAACCCTGAAATCCACATCAGATTTCACTTTTAGAAACCATTGGGTCCATTTCAGAATTCCTTTTCAGAAACCAAAACACTTTTGCTTAAAGAAGAAATCGAACTAAAGCTTAAATCCAGTTCTGCAGGCTTCAGTACTAGCACCAAGACAAATACATCAGGCACAGACTGATTGATTGACAGCCCATTCCAACCCAACTCCTCTCCAAGTCAGGCATAAGTGTGGCCTAAGTGCAGCCTAAGTTAGGCAGAAGTTATGCCTGAGGTAGGCAGGCTGCAGTTTCTGTGGCCCAACACCACCCCAGGATCCAGGCAACACTTACCTCCCAGGCAGGCAGGCTCTTCTCCAGGCTCCGTGTCTGGCTCAGGCATGTGCAGGCCTCTATCTGCATGTGTCAGCGTCCATCCATGGCAGCTGCCACAGGGTCTGTCGCAGCCCGGTCGCAAAGGGGCTGACCGCAGGCAGGGGGGTTGCACCAGTCATGTGGTGGGCGCAGGGCAGGTGACAGGTGAGCGAGGTGCCTGAGCCCAGCCGCCACAGGGCACCCTGTGCATCAGCCACCTGCTGCAGGGGAGAGTGGCCGTCCCCTCCCTCCTGCTGAAAGCGATGCCACCCCCAAGCCACGGTGAGGCTGCACTGGGGGGTGAGCGGGGGAGGGAAGGGAAGGGGAGGGGGGTGGGAACGTCACACACAAGGGGGGTCTCATGAAGACTGGAACTGCCTCTGACATGACTCGCCCGTGCGTTGCCTGAAGCCCTGGGCCTCCAAGGCCGGGGCAATGCCCACAAAGAAGGCATCCCGGCGTGCCTGCTGCTCTGTGCCCCGGCCAAGACCGAGAGATGCCTTGGGCTTGTCTGCTGCGAGCGTGAAGGGCTCACACAGCTCATCACACCCCCAGATGGGGCGACGACGGCGCCTCACGGCAGGCGCTCTAGCAGGGTGGGGGGTGGCCAGCAGCCATCATCAGGGAGTGGGAGGAGAGGCAGACACACAGGCAGGCAGACAGGGGGTGCTGGGGAGGGGCATGGGTGGGTCAGAGACAGACAGACAGACAACAAGGCTGGTGGGAGACAGATTCCGAGAGAGGGGTCTGCAGAGACCGATAGGGACACAGGGGGCGCTCCGCAGATGAAGGTGATGCATAAACAGGCGCCCTTATGCAGACAGACTTTGGGCGGAAGTGGCTGCATTACGGGCGGACCATCGACGGAGGCACCTGCATTACGGGCGGACCTTCGACGGAAGCACCTTCATTACGGGCAGACCTTCGACGGAGGCGCCTGCATTACGGGCGGACCTTCGACGGAGGCGCCTTCATTACGGGCGAACGCCCTGGCTGTCACTGTTTGCCTGCCTGAGAGGCCCCCCTGACTCCCCCCTCCCCTCTGTGCCATGGGGGTCTCGCAGCGCCCCTGCTGGGTTCTCCCAGGGAAGGCCGTGGCAGTCCCTGGATGGGACTCATGTAGGGGCTTCAGTGCTGGGGGCTGTCTGTGTGTGTGTGTGGGGCAATGCTTGTGTAAACACTGGGCACATATGTTTCACTAGGGCTCTGCCCGAGGGGCATCTTTATTGTTCTGGAACATTAGCAGAGATGGCCAGGCGAGGCTGCCAGGGGTAGTCACAGCAGCCAATCAGAAAGCAGCAGCAGCACACCTGCCCCATGGACCTGGACAAGCAGGCTCTTCCCCTGTGGAACCACAGCCTGCTCCATAGAAAGGGGAGGGGCAGCAAGAACGACAGCCAGGGAGGTGGAGCAGCAGCAGCAGCGCCGGCAGCTGAGGAGGGTTGCAGGGCTGGCTCCCTGACCTCTGGCAGCATCGAGGCAGACGACAGTGGGGCAACCAGACTGCAGGCCCAGGGGTGCTCCCAGGAGGGTAGGTGATAGTGGACATTCCTGGGGAGACAAAAAACAAGGGGGAGTTACATGTCAGCTGGTGTGTGGAAGCAGTCACCATTGAAGACAAGCCAGTGTGTGGGTTGCAAAAGCCTGCAGGGAGAGAAATAAAACATAGCTGATAGGTGTGACACACATAGCATGGTCTGAGCTGCTTACCTGGGTGTAAGGAGAGCATGATCCTGTAAGGGGAAGGGGTCAAAGAGAGAGACAACAACACAACTTGGGGGTCACAACCATGGCAAACCTAGCAATACTGACCTGTCAGTAGACCCTGTGGAGAAAAGGGGGGGGGAACAGCTGGTGTCTACATAAGGCTAACAGTTCCACACTTGTGGCATTGTCTGCTCACATGACTACAGGCAGCAATCAGACACAACAGTGGTAAAGAGGCATGTATCCTATATATCATAGCAGGCAAAGCAGGCAGCTATGAGACAACACATTGGTAAAGAGGCATATCATAGCAGGCTATGCAGGCAGCTATGAGACAAGACATTGGTAGAGAGGCATGTCATGGCAGGCTATGCAGGCAGCTATGAGACAAGACATTGGTAGAGAGGCATATCATGGCAGGCTATGCAGACAGCTATGAGACAACACATTGGTAGAGAGGCATGTCATGGCAGGCTATGCAGACAGCTATGAGACAACACATTGGTAAAGAGGCATGTATCCTTCCTATATTTCTAAATGCAAAGAGGCAGCAGTCAGACCACATGTCAGCACAAACCTGCTCTTACTTGCTCTTACCTGCTGGTGTTGTTGCCTGTGGGGGGGGGGGGAAGAGGGGCTGGGAGAAAGACATGGGTTAGCAAACACTTGCATGGAGGCAGCTGCCCAGGCTCAGCTGTAAACAGGTTGGCCACAGCCAGAACAGCCCTCTCTGCCCTAGAGGGAGGCAGAGAGGAGAAGAGAGAAGTGGGGTGTTTGTGAATTTTGCCCTCTACCGACAAAGTCCCACTTTGTGGCTGTGGGGGACAGAACCCCACGCCACATGCTCAGAGAGGGAGAGAGAGAGAGAGACTGGGGGCCTGGGGCTGGGCTTTTGTGGGAAAGAGGCTGGGTGGGGCTGGGTGCTGATAGGCTCCCTATCTTAGGCATAACTCTGTCGGGTAAGGTAAAATGGGTCCTATGGGTCTCCTCGAATTTGGGTCCACCTTTTTGGTCGACCTAAATTTTGTGTCAGCATTTGTGTTGGAGGGGGCGTGTCTGTGCTTGCCAGGGTCTGGAATCCAACGTTAATTGGTTGCCGCCCCCGTTACACCCACGGTCCGCCCATGGTCCACCCACTTTTAGGTCAACTTTAGGTCTGACTTGTGCTGCTTAGCCCTTGGGTTGGAATGGGCTGTTCTTAGTCCGTTGGTCGTAACTTCGACCTAACTTTGACCTAACTTCGCCCTAAATGGTTGCATTCCAGACCTAACTTCGACCTAAACAACTTAGGCTGACTTTAGGTCTGACTTGGGCTGCTTAGCACTTGGGTTGGAATGGGCTGTGATTGATTGATTACTACAAAATTTAAAATTGTATTGACTAACATTGCCAATCCCTGTTTCTAATTGGCTGACGAAAGCAAATGAGCTAATTTCTTACATTAAATCGATAGCAGATTTTGAAGACTTTCCCTGGTATGTGGGCATCATTTGTTATATCAGTTTCAGGCACGTGAACAGAGTGGAGGGATAGGGTTTTCCTCAACCATTAAAATTGATCTTCAAAGAGTCGACCCTGCTTATAAGTCACTTTATATTTTATTTTTTGTGCCATTTTCTGCCAATCTGAGGTTATTTCTGAATACGCAATCTATTTTACAGACTTCTGACCATGGCACTTGTGTGATTATAGCCTTTTTTCCCATTAAATGATGGTTAGAATTGCTAAGCCATAAATGTACTTCTTAAAGAAGGTCATCACATTATAACCCACTGTGAAGAACTGGAAGCATGCAGACAGTATTCTGCCCTGTAGCGATTATCTCTTTCAGCTTACTAAATGCATACAGATGTTAAATGCGTATACAGCGTAAGTTTCTGGCAAACCGATCACGCCAGGATACCCAACGTCGAATGACCCCTATAGCTGGTTCTTCTGGAACCCAAGCAAGTCTCAGAAAATATTTGGCCGGATGCCTAATCTCTCATCCATTTCCCTCACTTTACTCTGACTGTTTGTTACTCAGAACTGCGAGTTACGGAAATGTATTTCACTTCTCAAGCCGTTTCCCAGCTTGTGCATAGCTTGCAATGGGGGACAGCGATCGTTCAGGATCAACTTCCTTCTATGTGTCTTGGCCTCATTTACGCTAAGCCAATCTTGCATTCATGGCCCTGTTATCTCTGCTTTTTAGAGGTAAGGATGCGACTATTGCTTTCAGCGCCTACTAAAAATGACCAAGGGGCAAAATCAACCTTTCTTATTTTAAAATATTTATATATCCCACCCTTCTTTTCTCAGTAAAATATAAAATAAACAATAAAAAAGCAAACTCACTCAACAACTAACTACTAACAGAAAAACCATAAATCATAGCCAACAAAACAACAGAGATGAGCAACAAGACACAACCAAGTAAAATCAAGCCTTGATTTAAAAAAAGCCTAAGAACTAAAGGCTTCTCAAAAAAAGAAAAGCCTTCAAAGCCTCATGGACCACTAACATGGAGGCAGTAGTCATGATCTCACATGGGAGGATGTTCTACCAGCTGAGTGCCACATCAGAGAAGGCCCTATTACAGAGAAGGCCCTATGTACTTACCCAGGCTCAAAAAACTATTTTACTAAAAGGAGGGAATTTTGCCATTGCTCCCAAGGCTATCCCTAATGAACAAATTATAGCCAATGTGGAATCCTCTCTGGCTACCTTTGACAAGGATTCAGCAGAGGAATTGAGAATACAGATTGCCAACGTATTACTAAAGGCTAAACCACCTGTGAGCAACATTAGTGGAGCTGAAATGATTGCCATAAAACAATTAAGAAATAATTATAGTATTACTATTTTACCAGCCGACAAGGGTAACGCTACAGTGGTATTAAATTCTGACGATTATCGTGACAAAATTAGGGATTTGTTAAATCCCGAGACTTATAAAATTCTTAAAAAAGACCCAACAAAAAAGATTTTAAAGGATACCAATAAATTAATAAAGGATTCTAATTTTAATATTGAATTAAAAAATAAACTAATAAAATCCGAAGCACAGCCCCCAAGACTGTATGGGCTGCCAAAAATTCATAAAGAAGGGATCCCTCTGAGACCAATAGTGAGCAACATAGGCTCACCCACCCATGGGCTGTCTCAGTCTTTGGCTAAGGTTTTATATCCTTATATAGGGAACACTAATAGTTATATTAAAAATTCCTACCATTTTATTGAAATGTTGAAAACTACCAGATTGTCTTCTACCTCTGTTCTTGTTAGTTTTGATGTAGTTTCACTATTTACAAAAGTGCCATTTAAGGAGGTAATCAGATCAATTGAAGAATTAACCATCCCTAAAGAAATGATTCCCCTTTTTAAACATTGCTTAACCTCCACGTATTTTTTGTGGGAAGGTGAATTTAGGGAGCAGAGAGAGGGTGTAGCTATGGGGAATCCCCTGAGCCCCATAGTTGCAAATTTATATATGGAATATTTCGAGCAGCAGGTTCTTCAGTCATCTCAATATAAACCGGAAGTGTGGTGGAGATATGTTGATGATGTCTTCTGCATATGGCCACATGGAGAAGAAAAATTAAAAACATTCCTAAAACATCTGAACAGTTTTTGTGAGGACATCCAATTTACTATGGAACATGAGAATAATGGTTCACTAGCATTCCTGGATGATTTAGTCACAAGAAAGGAAGACTTTGTCTTAGCTTTGGATTTTAACTATTTTTTGCTTGTCCGCATTGCTGGAGAAACCCGGAGACTGCTGACAGGATTGACTGATTGTTATTTTTACTCGGCTGGATTTTTAAAGTTTTTTTACATGGCTTCTATACTCATGACTCCTACTTCTCTACAAATCGCCCTATTACAAGTTCCTGCCAACTGCTTTCTCGAGGATAACAATATCCAGAACAGGCCCGGCCTCCTGAGAGGACCTCAAAGGATGTGCAGACTCATACGGGGATGCCTGCAAATGCATGTAACGGTGCCTCCCCCCCCCTTTTAATGAAAAGCAGCTTCAGGAGAATGGGGGTGATCTTTAACCTTTTCTAGCCAGCCATTTCTTGACTCCAAATCACTCCCTGCACAAGCTGCTTTCTTGTGTAATTGGCTGCCTTATTGACCGTGGCAGCAGAGAACAGGGGGCATGTTTTTCATCAGAAATGTTGTCTCTTTTTAGCAGATAAGAATCTCTTCTTCTCAAACTAGTTATTTTTCAGCTGGCCTCAGGGTGGGACTCTGCAGGAGAGGAGGAGGGGCCTCTCTGCTCTCAGGGCTGCAGCATCCTCACTATGGGACTTCTTGGGCTCCAATGGTGGGAGTGATGCTCCTCAGGGGTCATGAGCCTCCTGTTCTCTGCTGCCATGGTCAATTAGGCAGCCAATTATATGAGTATGGGGAGAGCAACATAACAACAGCCATACTGGCAGATATCAGCAATGATGCAAAGGGTGTATGGGTGTGGCTAGATGGGCAGGCCACTGCAAAAGGCCCCATGCAAGCCCAGCGATTGGGCCATGCAGTGATCCCTCTGATAGGTCCATGTGCTGCAGACTCCCAACCAGGTGTGCCTGCTTCCAGTGATGAGAGATAGTAAATGCCAGATAAGGTGCTTTTTCCTTGCCACTTGTTATGGCTGAGTGGTGAGAAAGCAGCTTCATTGTAGAATGACTGGTGTGGATTCTGGAGCGGCTTCTTCCTCTTCTTTTGTCACTGCCATGGGTGTTTCTGGCAGTCTTGCAAAATGTGAGTGTCATGTTGGGTGAGGCCAGCCCCTTGGCTGGGCTTGAACCTGTCTCGCGAGGCTCCCAGCCCATGTCCTTGTACACTGAGTTACCACCACCCTGTTACGTCTGAGTGCTGCTATTTCCCTCTTGTGACTTGTCCTAGTCCCTCTGCTAGTAAACAGGTTGCTTCCAACTGAGGACTCGGCCCTTGCCATAGGGTAATGTGTGTTTGATTCACATGAATGCCCTCTTCCAAAGGAGCTACCTCTCTACTGTAGTCTGTTCTTGTTCTGCTGTAGTCAACATGGTATTTCTTGGATGTGTGTTTTGTGTGAGTGGCTTAAGGGGACTGGAGCCCTGGGTGCTGGGATTCCTAGAAGTTCTCCACTTTTGCCCCTTTGCTGCTTACACCACAGTAGTTCCTGCGGGGGTGGGTGAGTGGAGGTGCTTTGGCATCCTTGAGTTGCACGTGGGTGTTTGTGGTGTCCTCGAGGCATCTCCTCATGTTTGGCAGGAGTGCCTATTATTTTGTTGCTCTTTCGTAGGGGCTGGCAGAGGGGCTGTCACCCTAGTGGTCACCACTCATTGGCCCTATGCCTTCCCCCATACTGACTTAGTTCATCCTTGTGGCATCCTTGTGTCAATGAGAGACAGGGTTGTAGTCATGGGGGACTTCAATTATCCTCACATCGACTGGGTCAATTCATGCTCAGGTCATGAAAGAGAGACTGGATTTCTGGATATGTTAAATGACTGTGCCTTAGAGCAGCTTGTCACGGAACCGACCAGAGGACAGGTGACTCTGGACTTGATATTGTGTGGCACTCAAGATCTGGTCAGGGAGGTAAATGTTACCGAACCGTTGGGGAACAGTGATCATGCTGCGATCTGTTTCGCCATGCATGTTGGAGGGAGAGGGCCGAGCAAATCTGACACGAAAACCCTTGACTTCCGAAGGGCTGACTTCCCCAAAATGAGGAGACTAGTTAAAAAAAAGCTGAAAGGGAAGGTAAAAAGAGTCCAATCGCTCCAGAGTGCATGGAGGCTGTTTAAAACAACAGTCATAGAGGCCCAGCGGGAGTGTATCCCACAAAGGAGGAAGGGCTCGACCAAGTCCAGGAGGGTGCCGGCATGGCTAACAAGCACAGTTAAGGAGGCTATAAAAGGCAAGGAAGCTTCCTTCCATAAATGGAAGTCTTGCCCTAGTGAGGAAAATAAACAGGAGCACAAACTGTGGCAAAAGAAATGTAAAAAGATGATACGGGAGGCCAAGCAAGACTTTGAGGAACGTATGGCAGGCAACATAAAAGGGAATAATAAAAGCTTCTTCAAATATGTTAGAAGCAGGAAACCTGCCAGGGAAACGGTTGGTCCACTGGATGGTGAGGGAGAGAAAGGGGTGATAAAAGGGGACTTGGAGACTGCAGAGAAATTAAATGAGTTCTTTGCATCTGTCTTCACGGCAGAAGACCTCGGGCAAATACCGCTGCCGGAACGTTCTCCCCTGACTAAAGAATTAAGTCAAATAGAGGTTAAAAGAGAAGACGTCTCAGACTTAATTGACAAAATAAAGATCAATAAATCACCAGGCCCGGATGGCATCCACCCAAGAGTTCTGAAGGAACTCAAGAATGAAGTTGCTGACCTCTTGACCAAAATATGCAACTTGTCCCTTAAAACGGCCACTGTGCCAGAGGATTGGAGGATAGCTAATGTCACGCCAATCTTTAAAAAAGGAAGGAGGGGGGACCCGGGAAACTACAGGCCGGTCAGCCTAACATCTGTTCCAGGGAAGATGGTGGAAAGTCTCATTAAGGATAAAATCTTAAAATACATAGAAGAACAAGCTCTGCTGAGGGAGAGTCAGCATGGCTTCTGCAAGGGGAAGTCTTGCCTCACAAACCTGTTAGAATTTTTTGAAAAGGTCAACAGGCATGTGGATGCGAGCGAACCCGTGGATATTATATATCTGGATTTTCAGAAGGCGTTTGACACGGTCCCTCATGAAAGGCTCCTGAGAAAACTCCACAGTCAGGGAATAAGAGGGCAGGTCCTCTTGTGGATTAGGAACTGGCTGAAGACCAGGAAACAGCGAGTGGGAGTCAATGGGCAATTTTCACAATGGCGAGAGGTGAAAAGCGGTGTGCCCCAAGGATCGGTCTTGGGACCGGTGCTTTTCAACTTATTCATAAATGACCTGGAGTCGGGGATAGGCAGTGAGGTGGCCAAGTTTGCGGATGACACTAAACTTTTCCGGGTGGTCAAGACCAGCAGGGATTGTGAAGAGCTCCAGAAGGATCTCTCCAAACTGGGAGAATGGGCAGCAAAATGGCAGATGCGCTTCAATGTAAGTAAGTGCAAAGTGATGCACATTGGGGCAAGAAACCAAAATTTCACATATACGCTAATGGGTTCTGAGTTGTCTGTGATGGATCAAGAGAGAGATCTTGGGGTGCTGGTGGACAGGTCGATGAAAGTGTCGACCCAGTGTGCGGCGGCTGTGAAGAAGGCCAATTCCATGCTCGGGATCATTAAAAAAGGGATTGAGAATAAAACGGCCAATATCATTCTGCCTTTGTACAAATCGATGGTAAGGCCACATCTGGAGTATTGTGTCCAGTTCTGGTCACCACACCTCAAAAAGGATATAGTTGAATTGGAAAAGGTGCAGAAAAGAGCGACCAGAATGATTCGTGGGCTGGAGCACCTCCCTTATGAGGAAAGGCTACAGCGTCTGGGGCTTTTCAGCCTAGAAAAAAGGCGCCTGAGGGGGGACATGATTGAGACGTATAAAATTATGCATGGGATGGAGAGAGTGGATAGAGGGAAATTCTTCTCCCTCTCGCACAACACCAGAACCAGGGGACATGTACTAAAATTGAGTGGAGGGAGAGTTAGAACAGACAAAAGAAAATATTTCTTTACCCAGCGTGTAATTCATCTGTGGAACTCCTTGCCACAGGATGTGGTGATGGCATCTGGCCTAGATGCCTTTAAAAGGGGTTTGGACAGATTCATGGAGGAAAAGACCATCACAGGTTACAAGCCATAAGCAACCTCCTGGTTTTTAGAAGTGGGTTTTCTCTGTGCCAGGTACAAGGGAGTGGCGACTGGACACAGGTTATCTTGTTGTCTTGTGTGCTCCCTGAGGCATCTGGTGGGGCCACTGTGTGACACAGGAAGCTGGACTAGATGGGCTTTTGGCCTGATCCAGCAGGGCTCTTCTTATGTGGCGCTTCATTGACTGCTGGCATTGGGGTTGGTTGATGTGGTGATTTGCTCAGTTTTTTCGCCTACCCCAGATTGCTGGTAGGGCTGAGAGTTTTGTCTGTTTCTCAAATAACATGGTCACTTTTGTTTTGCAGGTTGGTGCAAGGTTGGAAGGCTTGAAGTTGGTTCTTGGTGTGCACCCTGAGGTCAGCAAAGGCAGGGCATGACCCACTTCCACTCCTCAGTTGCTTCCCAGTGTGAGGTAATGGCAGGGTAGTCTCTGGTCTGGATCACCAGGCCCACCTCAATTGCTTCCCAGCCTGAGGCAGGTTTCTGCTGTTTGGCTGCCTCTGCCCCCCCCCTTTGCGGGGTTGACAGTGATAAGCTCGCATGTCCCTGGAAAAGGACAGCGACTTGGAGTCAGGATGGAATCGCCCACCTGGGGTCGGGCTATCGCCTGATGCCCCTTCAGCAAGCCGCCTCTCCTCACCTCAGTCTGTCTCTCTCTTAATTGCTGCAAGTCTCATTTTTCCCTCTGTATCTTTGTCAGGGTTAGCTCACTAAATGATTTGACAAATTTCCAGTCTGAATAGTGCAGGGTCCTGATGTTTGGGCAGGCATAGCAACCAATAATGTAAAGTGATGCAATGAAAAGTGAAAGTGAAATAGAGAGGAAAATGCTGAATCACTGTGACAAAGCACCTGTGGAAAGAGCTCTTGCACTAGATAATGAGATGCATCAATCTCCACTGTGATTGGTGTGTAAATATAAGGAGGCTGGCAGAGCCTACCTGCGTGGGTTGTTGTGTGGAGTTTGAGAGAGCTGGATTCTATGCCGTGGAGTTGGAGTTTTGTTTATACTGTACAACAGGGGTGGGGAACCTTTTCCCTGGCGAGGGCCATTTTAAATATTAGAAATTTGCTTGAGGGCCGGCCGTAAGGCCGGGCGCCATTTTTATTTATTTAATTCATTTTTGCCCCCGCCCCCCATCGACCTCCGGAGGCTCCGCGCTCACCGTCCGAAGCCACCTCCGGCGTACCATGCCGATGAGGGCAAGAGGGCAAGAGCTTGCCCTCATCGGCATGTTACGCATGTGCGAAATGGCCAACGGCCTGGTGAGAAGGGGTTGGGGCGGCAGCCGGGGAGGAATGCAAAGGCCCTCTCCCGGCCTCCGGATGCGACGCGCGGACCCGGCGGAGCATCCAGGGGCCGGTTGGGCGGCCTCCCAGCAATCTCTCCGGGGCCGGACCGGATGGCCTCGGGGGCCTGATCCGGCCCTGGGGCCTGAGGTTCCCCACCGCTGCTGTACAAGGTATTGATTTGCTGAAGCTGCTTATCTGTAATTTTGTAAATACCGTCTTGGTGGTGGACATCTGCCTTGTCTGTTTTACTTTCGGCGGAGAACAGCCTTGGAGCGTTAAGCTCGACATTTCCCAATAATCTTACCTTAATAAAAGTGACCCATTCACCCATACCTCTGTCTCGCGTGGTCATTGGGGAATGCATGAGCAATGCTGCGGTGGCATTTTCAAACAAGTGATTCCCCACACCCACCCACTATGAGGGAATACAGCCCTGTAGAGCATTGCATCATGACCTTTGGGAAAGAATGAAGAAAACTCACATCACTTCAATACAAAAAAAGCTCATTCAGTCATTTGTTCCTGGCTGTGGCTTCTGGAATCTAGATATTTGTCCAGAGAAACAAAAGAAATGTTTGTGGGCAAAGTGGGGCAGGATGAAAGTATTGCCTATTTTCAATCATAACCCCTCACTTAGGCTTCTGCATATATGGTATTTTTAATCATTCTATTTTGTACATTACAAGTTAGGTATACAGGTTATGTCAGGCTATGTTATGTTTCCTTAAGGTGATTTCAAGAAAAGAGACTGTAGTACCTTATTAAGCTCCATTCAGGAAACAGTTGTCCTGTTAAAGTACAGGAAACCTTTAGAGCTTAGTATTGCTAGAAACGGGATACTGGGTTACATGGCCTATTGGCCTGACCCAGTACAGTTAATAATGTTTCCTAATTTTGCTTTTAAAGAGTAATATGAATCAACAATTGGAGCACGGATAGAACAAGTTAAGCTTAAAATTAAAGAAGTAGCAGAACTGCTTGCTTATGGCTTGCTTATGTCTTATGGCTTGCCTCCAGTGTCATTGGAAAGACATTCTTTTTTTTTTTAAAGGGGGGGAACCCACTGCTTATTATTTTTGTAAAATAAATAGCCCATCTCTGAATTAGCCTGCAGCGACATTATTTCAGAGTTCTTTCAACTCTCTAGGGCACAGAATGAAAGTGGCAGCTCCCCACTGAGTCTAGCTGCAGTTGAATCCTATTTGTGATTTGCTATGGACAGAGAGCTCTCATCATTTCTGGCAAAAAGAAAGTTTTAGTTTGACAAGTTTTTTTCAAAGTTTAAATTAAAGGAATTATTCTTATGAACTGTTAGTAGTTCATTCCTCAAGTTGGCATATGCCAAGTTTTTTTTTTCCTCTTAGATTCAAATAAGCCACTTTATATCACTCTCAAGAGGCAAAGAATGCCTTTCTCTTGGAAGAGGGCATGTTGTGTTTGTGTTCATACACACATGGATACACACACAATGAGTAGGACTGAACTGAAACTTTCACTGTTTTTCATGAACGTTTTCAGCAGTATGAAAAGATCTCTCTCTTTTTCAATTTCTCAGTAGTCCTTTCAAAAACGTCCTCCAGTGACAAAGTCAACAGGTTGCATTGTGACTATGTGGACACTGAGAGCAAGCTCAAGAAGGCCCTCAAATATGTGGATTATATGAAGCTGCCATATGTAGTAGATTATATGAAGCTGTTTTACAGTGCAATCCTGAGTATCTTCTGAGCCGGGGCAGTGTGTGCTCCCCCGGCGCTGGGTGTCGCGAAAGGGATGGAGCAGGAGGTTTCGGAAAGGAAAGGGAATTTAAATCTCCTTTCCCCTCTGTAAGCCTCCTGCCCCACAATGGGTCTCCTTGTGATATTGCAAATCTGCGTGGACCCGGGAAGGGGGTTTGGATTTGGCAGACACTGCTGCCGTTGAACCTGCCCCCTTCCTGGTCCCGATCTGCCCTCCTTCCTGCCCCCATTGCTGCCCTGTTTCATCCCCCCATCTTGCCACCCCACCTCCCTCCCACCCCCTACGTGTAGTTACCAGGGCTGGCAGGTGTCTGGAGTCTGCTGGTGCATGGAGTTGGCCACTCACTGCTTACAGTGGCAGCCTGCCCATGTGCTCAAGCATGTTGCCTTTTGCAACAGCCGGAAAGCACAATACAACACCAGAATGCTTGTTTCGGCGGTTTATGGTGTCAATATTTTTGGACCATAAGAGACCTACCAAAAGTAATAATAATAATAATAATAATAATAATAATAATAATAATAATAAATAGTACTTATATACCGCCTTTTCTTTAGTCATCGGATTTCTCCTCCAACTTTAATTCAAAGGCGGTTTACATGGGCAGGCTTTCTAAACCCCAAGGGGTTTTTACAATGCAATAATGTTCTAATCTTTCGTAAAACCCTTCATTCTAGATGTTTCTTTCACAGTTCATCTCTCTCTCTCTCTCTCTCTCTCTCTCTCTGGCGTTCGCCTCACCTCACTTCAGCTGACAGGGCAACCTTGACTCTCACTCAAGTGTCGCTGCAGTTCCACTCCCCCACAGGGGCTCTGCAACTTATAGGGGCTCTGCAACTTGCAAGCTCTCCGACAGACACTTCCAGTCATCTCGAACTGCCATCCTTCAGATCTTCAGGCATATATGAGACGGTCGCTCTACCAACTGAGCCAGACCTTCTCCTCCTTAAAATGGGCTTTAAGAGCCACATTGTAGCTCAGACGTTCCTGGAAGTCATTACCTCTGATCTGGATGCCCTTTTCCCTTATGCTAGACAAAAGGAGCTCATTTTGGTTAATAAGTGGTGAAGGGAAAAAACTGTATAGATATCTGTTCACTTGGGTGTACATCTACTCACAGCTGTAAACTTTGGGGATGCACCTGACTATTGGGGCTACATGTCGGAGAGGTGGCACCATCATTTGGGATAGACTTACACAGAAACATGGTTTTATATGAAACAGACCAAAGCAGCAAGAAAGTGAGGGTTTAAAAAAATAAAGCAGTGTATGGCATTTTTTTATAAAGCCATCAAGATTATTTTACCAGTGGAGTCGCATTGATGTGCATTTTGAACTGAACTGGGAGGGGCAAGTTTTGTAAACATTTCTGCACTTCATATATGATTTGAGGTTGTCTAAAAGTACTCCTCATTTGGAGCAATTTCTAAGGGGCACTCAAGGCAAGATGTTTTTTTTGGGGGGGGGAGAAGTGGACAAGGGGTGTATCTTCACCACCTCAGTAAGCATGCCAGCGTTCCTGGTTTTTCTGCACTGGGACAATGAAACCACCACAGCATGGCACTGCAAAACAGTCCAGATTGCACAGGGAAGTCTATATTGCTCTCGGCGGGGTACGTGCTTGAAAGTGCAGTCTGATGCATATTCAAATATGACTAGAGCTCACTTGGGACCTAAAGTGAGAGTAATGCTGTTTTTGAACACCAGCTGACATAATCAAGTAGCCAAACCCGATTGGTTCTGTGACTTTGAGAAGTGTTCATGCCAGGATTTTCTACTAGCTGAGATCACAGAGTGAAGGAGAAAGAACAAACCCTCTTAAAATTAACAAGAAACAAAAAACCAGTAGCAAACTGAGGGAATGAAAAATGGCTGCAAAAAGGCATGAACAAGATGGAAGGTAGGAGTGTGTGTGTGTGTGTGCGTGCGCGCATATCCTAAGAGCACACTTTTTCTTCAGAAATGTCAGTGTAAATATTTCAGGTCAACTATACTACACCAAATGTAGAAAAATTGCAGAGAGCAGTTGGCTTCAAAATGTAGCATTCATCGCTTTTTGTTTTTTCTATTTAAAGTACCACACAGTGAAGTTGAGACAGATTTTTTAGGTTCCTTCACAGCAGCAAAGTCATTACAGGCTCAGCCATGTAGTTTGTGGTGGAAACATTCATTTCTTATAGCCATCAAAAAAGTCTCCTCTGCCCACTTAACAGACAACACACAGAGAAAGTTGCATTCTCAATCGTTTCATTACTCTTAGCTCCTTGAAATTCTTGCTGCTTTGCTTTTGAAGGAGATGAGAGAACACTTCCGTTAGGGGAAAAAAACAACTAGCAGATTGCCTGTCACTCCTAACTTATCAGGAGAAGGAAGTGGAAAATTAGAGACCAAATGAAAACACACACACAAACGACAACATGCCACGTGGACATAATCATAAAATGACATCAACATATAACACTGACAGCCCAATCCTATCCCTGTTTCCCAGGGTCTCCTCGAGGGAAGAGGACGTTCGTCACCTTCCCCCAGATGTAGTACGGGGAGGCTATTTCGCTGGCGGAAGTCGGAGGAGGCCATGTAATGGCGGTTCCAGCCCGGGAAGGAGACAGGGATATGGCGGCCGCCAGAGGCGAAACAAGGGTGGAGCGAAGGCAAGTAGTTTTGCAAGACTCCATTACACTGGAGTCAGCAGCCCCTCCCCCTTGCTGTTGGAGCCATTCTGGCAGCAAAGGCAACACGCAGGACACTCCCCTGTTGCTGCTGGAATGGCTCCAACAGCAAGGGGGAGGGGCCGCTGACTCCAGTGTAACGGAGACTTGCAGAACTACTTGCCTTCGCTCCACCCTTGTTTCGCCTCTGGCGGCCACCATCCCTGCCCCCAGGACCCACTCGGCCAGTGGCCCCCCTCCCTCACTACCCGGACTACCCCCACACCCGCCAGGGGATCACCTACCTTTCCGGCGGCTGCATGGGTGATCCAGTAGCAGAGTAAGGGTGACCGGCCTCCCCACCAGCCACCCTTACTCTAAAGTCATCATGAGCGTGCTTTACGGCACATTTGTGACAGCTTAGAATGGCGAAGCGCTTGATCCGCCATTCTTTCTTTACTCAGGACTGCGCCCTCAGGAAGGGCAAGAAGAAACAAATTAACAACCCAATCCTAATGGGCTGCCTGCTGGCAGAACAGGGTGGGAGGAGGGCAGAACAGGAGAGTGGAATGAGGCAGCAATGGGAGCGGAGAAAGGCAGAACAGAGAGGCAATTGGGGTGAGGGATGGGCAGATCAGGTTCGGGAAAGGGGCAAGTTTGGTGGCAGCGATGGCCACAAAATCCTAGCCCCCTTCCCGGACCCAATTCTACGGTGTAGGTCCACATGGACCTGCACCAGCAAATTCACTAGCACAGGCCTGAGTAGACTCCTTCACACTGCGGAGGTTTACCTCCAGGTAAGGGAATTAATGTTCCCTTGTCCAGAGGAGACCTCCGCAACTCCCCCCCCCCCAGGATGCAGCGGTAGCCATTTTGGTGCTACTGCATCAGCAAGGAGGGAAGAATATGACTGGGCTGTGAGTTTCACAAGTGTAGATTTTGGATAAAAATAGCATATTATTATTATTGAAGAACTTTCAAAATTAAAAATGCACAAAGTGTTAAAACAATAACATAAAATAAAAATGATACAAATAATAAAACCAACATCCCAAATCCAAAAGAAAGTCATTATAACTCTTGAGCAATTGTCAAAAAGAAAAGCAGGGAGCCAACCTCAGGGAACGTTCTCTCAGCAGCCAAGTTTTAATTAAACAATGAAAAAATACACCAACGTTGAAAGACAAGCATCCCTCAGTACAGGGATCCAAAGAATTGGTGCAACTATGATGAGGTTCAGCTTCAGGTCTTCAGCAGTTTCACTCTAAATATTGAATGAGATTGAAGAGAGAAATAACTAGCCTGAGGTAGTGGCAGAATTTCTTGAAGAAGTTTTAAAGAAATCTTTGAAAAACATATGGGGTGGGGGAAAAGGAAAGGTTTCGATCTAATGTGCATTACATGAGAACTTTTAACTTGATGGCATGGCATTTTTAGGCAAACAGGACTCAAGGTGAACAAAACATGTCAATTGGTGTACGCTGCCATCAGATATCTGAGATAGTTGAAAGAGAGTGGTACATGTCTGTTCACTTTTCAAATGAAAACAAAACCGTGTTTTCAGTTTTTCATTTTAGGTTATATATGTGAAATGACAGTAAAGGTTCAAAGATCCAGAAAGCCCTCCACCCTCCAATAGAACTTAAACCTACAGCCCAATCCTAACTAGGTTCAGGCTGGTGTGCGGAGCCATTTATGGCAGTGGAAAGGCAGGAGGCGACAGCTCCAGAACATTGCAGGATGCCTCTGCCCCCGCCAGTATGGATAAGCCACTGCGGGGGGTGGGCAGAACAGGGCAGAGGGGCAAAACGGAGCAGGGGTGGGCAGGTCAGCGGCGGGTTTCAGCAGGGAGAGGCCCATAATATCCTAACCCCTGTTTTGTCTCTGACACCACGCCCCCTTTACTGTACTCAAACTTGTGCCAGCTAAATAGGTGGTGTAGCTTCAAGGGGACCCATTGGGGACCACACTGGAGCAGAGGAAGGTAAGTAGAACACTCTTTTCCTTCCCTCTCCATACCCATGTGGTCTCTGGCAGCCTGCAGCATGCAGGGGAGCCCGTGCTGGTGCTGCTGTACCTTGCGAGCATCATTTAGTTAGGATTGGGCTGCTAGTTACCCAAGTACGACCTTTGGACTCCACTGAAAGTTGGTAGTAGTTTTCCACACTTTCTTCATACATCTCATCTCTATGGACGAGGGACTACATGGTGGAAGGCAGTGTGGCAGTGTGAGCACACCGTCAGACCTCATCCCTGCACCCACTGTGCTCTACAGCCCCATCCTCCACTTTTCCCATGAACAATGTTACAGAAAATGCTATAAATGGATGGTGTTTCTCCCCATGATTGTGAATACTGGTGATTGAATGTTAGTCATCACAAGGAAGAGCTCTTTCCATGAATAGTGTTTGCCTGTGCAAGCAAACACTTCTACAGGGATAGCGTGTGTGTGTGTGTGGGGGGTAGAGCTAAAACTGGTCTTAGAGAAGCCATACAAGATTGTGGATAACTTAAACATGTCCTGCTATGACAAATTCTCTAGAGTAAATATAATGTAACATAGTTCCTACATGAAGCATGTAGTTAAAACAAGTCATGAATTGGAGCCTTTATAGGAAAAAAGAGCACCTCCAACCCTACAGTCACTTGAGGATATGTCTGCTTTGATCAAATTAAACAGCTACAGAATAGATCTTCTATAGTGTGACTTAAAATAAATTCATTTTAGACTGATTACAGTCTGAAAAGAATGTTTCACATTAGCTAGAACAAAGTCTTAATTTGTTCTTAATTTGCTCCTAATTTGTTCCACTGCATGGAGAGCATCACTTATTACTGCAACACGAGGGCCTGAAGATATCTGTCCTAGAGGTAAACTACAGCTTACCTAAAATGCATAGTCACCACCAACCCCTATCTCCTCATGTCTCCAGTAAGTGAATGGGGTTTGGAATGTGGTAGCATCCAGTGGCATCGCCAGGTGCGCGTCACCCTGGGGCAGACATGCGTCACCTGGGGGCCACGGTAGCACGCGTCACCCCTTCCCCCCGGGCCCCCGCCACCACGCGTCACCTACCGGGCTTCGCGCGGCTCGGCCTCTTCGTCCAGCGCCTTGTTTTGCGCATGCGCGCATTTTTGCGCATGCGCACAACACTGCTGAGGGCAAGAGGCTGCCCTCTTGCCCTCAGCGGCGTTTTTGCCATTTTTACGCATGCGCACAACGCCGCTGAGGGCAAGAGGCTGCCCTCTTGCCCTCAGCAGTGTTGTGCACATGCACCAAAATGCCGCTGAGGGCCTAGTCAAAAGAGGCCGAGCCGCCGGCCAAAGAGGACACGTCGAGGTCCTCTCTTGGACCCGGCTCTCGTACCAGGTGGCCATGGAGCGTCCTCCAAACTCAGAGGGTGATGCGCGTCACCCCCTGGCGGCGCGGCACGTCACCCCCGACGGCCCGCCACGGCCCAGTGACGCGTCTGGTAGCATCAAATGTCTGTAGCATCAAATACTTGCTTTACCTAAGTATGACCAAGATCTATGAGTTGGTGACTGTTGTGTGTTTAGTTGGGCCCTAAGACTACAGTAATCTAGACTTACAAATGTTTTCACCCCACTATATGCTATGGATCTGCACTTTTCTAAACAACAAAGAGGAGTGCTGGTTGAGCAAAACACATACATTTATGTAGTTTAAATTTGGACAAGTACAGGATATTGCTGTTTCTGTAGCTCGGACCTAGACAGCACCTACCTGCACAGCATTTGGACCACTGAGTTCCCAATCCTATCCTTTCCCTCCCCTGCTGATGCAGCTGCGCTGTTGGAGCGTGCACTGCATCCTGTGGGGGGCAGTTGCGGAGGTCTCCTCCAGGTAAGCCTCTGGAGCCAAAATGGGTCTACTCAGACCTGCGCCAGTGATTTTGCTAGCACAGTCTGAATTAACCCAAGAAGGAGGATCAAGGCCTGGAAAGGGGATAGGTTATCAGCGGCACCGCCATCGTCAATACTGTCCCCTTCCAACCATCATTCTGCCCACCAGATGTAGGAATTGGGTTAATATAGGTGGGAGTGAGTAAAAGGGGTATTCTCTAGCTGAGAGTGAAATCTGAATCATGCTAGAATAGTGGATATGAGCCCCTGAAACTCATATATCTGAGCCCTGGGAAATGTGAATTGTATTGTCATCTCTACACACAAATTAATGCTACTCTATGTAGGACAATACAATTTATCCACATATTTATTCATGCTTTAAACAAAAATATCTGTAGGAGACAACACTGACGAAATTGCTTCGTGGAGCTGTTAAAACATGCATCTGTTCCACAGTAACAAAATGTTAAAGAATAATATTCAAATGAACACAGTATTATTTACATGAACATTAGATTAACTCCTCCTTTAGAGCTATTTCTGAGCGCAAGAATCTAAAATATATGTTTGATGGTTAGGCTCTGTATATTTTAAATGTATCTATTTGAGAAGGAAATAAGAAATGTTGAGGACTATTTAACACGATTTATGTTCATAAAGGATCTTTGCTAAGTTATCTAGCACAGATGTTTCTATAATTGTGATACATTTGGTAAATTTAATGTTCAATTGGCCTCAAAATTTCTCATTTCTTACCTAGAGCAGAGGTAGCTTTAAATTTGCCTTAGATACAAAGTATTCAATAATGGTTTGGGTTCTTTCCAAAGTTATTTTTCTAACATAAGCTGCTAGATTTGTTGAATTAATTATCTCACCAGTTCTACCAAGGAGGAAATAATTATTAATAGACATATAATTAAATATTTGATTGTCTGTTTGTTCAGTACACTTATCCATATTTTCAGATGTCAAACATTCAATTAGATTTCTGAATTTAACTGCTCCCAAATTATAAGAAATACAGTGCAACTATAATGTTCCATACAGTTGCATCTTCAGTTTATGTCAGAAGTTTATTGTCAACAACGAGATAGCATCCAGAGTAGCTTGCCCTGGAGAAAGCATAACTCTGGATGCTAATAACTAATAAGTATAATAACTCAGATGTCTGTGAGTCTATCTTGTTCCAATAACTCTCACGGAACTTTTCTGAGACAAAGGGTGTATGGGTAGAGATGCCATGTTTATATAAAACCCACAAAAATACGATTAAAAACACATTTAAAAAATCAATCACAGGTCTAGAAAAAATACTTTAAAAGACTGCAATCATGAAAATAAACATTATTAAAATCACAGAGGCTAAAATGAGACCGACGTTTCGTCCTAATCCAAGGACTTTTTCTAGGTGCAGCCAGAATGACTGTAAGATGACATTCAGCAGCGCGAGTCCACAGAAGTTTAAAAACTGAAAAGCGCGCGAAAATCAAGAGGCAATTAACACCGGATGCAATGAGGCGTCTCCTGTGATGACCGTGAGTAACCTCCAGGGGCAGAACTGCAGGGGCAGAACGCTCAAAACTGTTTCACTGTTGCATGTGGGACTTGTGATATCAGAAAGCTGAGAGGGATAAGAAGTACATTACTGAGGGCACAATCCTGCTTAACGTCTGGGCGGTGGACCTAGCGTCTGCTGCCCAGAATAGTCACAATCGTGCCATATGGCATGTTTGCTGACTACTTTAGAGCTGGGAAGGCCGGCGCAAGGCCGGCCTTCCCAGCTCCGCCGGCCGAGGTCTCGGGCGGCCACCAGACCCAAGGAAGGTAGGATCCGGTGGACTGCTCGGTCGGTCGGCGGATGGGGGGGAGGGACGGCAGAGCCGGGAGGACGGCCATAGGCCCAGCCATCCCGGGCGGGGGCGGGGACATGACGTCCACTATACCCTGGGCTCCGCTGGGCTCTGGAGGGCGGCTGGGCCGTTACACAGCCTCCTCCGACTTCCGCCAGCAAAAGAGCTGGTGGAAATCCGAGGAGACCTATCAGCCCCAGCCGCCTCTACACTCGGGGAAGGGGACGAGCGTCCCCTTCCTCGAGTAGACTTTCCACCGTGGGCTGCCTGCTGCAGGTAGCCTGCGGTGGAGCACTGGATTGGGCGGATGGCCTCGGCCAGCCGCCCAATCTTTAAGTAGGATTGGGCTGTCCATTTGGGAAACCTTAGATCTGCTACCTGGAAGAGCAATATAAACAATATTTATTTTTCATATTTATATACTGCCTTTCCTCCAAAGAGCTCAGGGTAGTGGATATGGCTCATTTCCCTCCTGTTATCCTTACAACAATGTGGGTAGGTTAGGCTGAGAGTCGATCAAAGGCCCAAGATTACTAAGTGAGCTTCATTGCTCAGTGAGGAATTGAACCTAGGTCATCCTGGTCCAAATGCAACACTCTTACCATTCCACTCCCAATGCAACCATGCTCCCAATGAAAAACCAGTAACAGTTGTAACATCACCAACCAGTAGAATTTATCCACCCCTATGTCCTATTTGCATATTTGGAGAGTTCTGACATCAGCAGCCAATGCACCAATCCAGTACCTCAACGTTCCAATGTAACTGATGAAGGATGTTTCAAGAAACAGAGGTCAGGTCAGCAAACAGTTGTCACCAACATGGCAAGTTGCCATTGGCAACAATGGTGGACTACAACTAAATAGGAGTGAAGGAAAAGGTCCATATGAGGCAGTGGACAGAGGCAACAGTCTTGAGGTATACTGAAGAAACAAGGGCATAGGGGGGAAATGTGGGGGAAATGTGGGGATAAGGAAACCCCTCCTGTGAAAGATCTGTTGAGCTCCTATGAAAGATCTGTTGAGCTACAAGATTTTAAATAACCTGATAATGTAAGTATATCACAGTCTCGCTCAAAATCCAACATTATGTTGAGAGAGCTATGTGTCTCTCAGGCTGTCTATTTTATGAACAATATAATGACAGATCAAGGACACATGTTAATACTAACTACTCATTATAAGCATCAACTTCTTCTTGTAATGGTGTCAAACATTGGCTAGATTAAATGATGCACATGACAACCAATCAATATATCTCAATGTCTGTCTAGAATTTTTTTTACATCGACAAATTAAACCCATTCACTTTCAATAACTGAGTAAATGCTAAATGTCATAAGGATTAATTGAAATGTGAAAAGACCTATATAAATATAGTCATCAATCCTTCTTGAGCAACTATTCCTAAGGGTGCTTAAAAGGGCTAACTGACAACAGTTAGTCATGATATCTCATTTGACATTGCCTAAGATGTTCAGCCTTGGAGTATCCATGTTGCATATATCCAACAGGCTTTAACTACTTGCGGGTTGATTCTGGCAAAATGAAATGTGCAGAAAGTCTATGAACTACAGAAAAGGATTCTGTGGGATGTAATGGAGGGTGGAGGGGTTATTCTGGTCACTTTAGATGGAGCTACACTTATTGAAGGGCAAGATGAACTGGGTCAACCCGGATCTCCTGGATTCGACATTTTTTTTAAGTCTCAGCTAGCAGTAATGGCTAAGGTTGCTTTTCATCAGTTTAGGCTCATGAAATAGTTGCAACTGCTCCTCTAGGCACAAAGATTTGACCTCAGTCCTTCGTAACCTCTCAAATAGATTGGTACAACATGCTCTGTGTTGAATGTCTATGAAGGCACTTTGAAAATTTCAGCTAGTGAAGGATGTTGCAGCTCGGGTTTGGGGGCTGGAATGAGCAACAGGGAGCACATTCTTCTTATTTTGGCTCAGTGGCTCTGGCTTACCATTAGCTTCTGGTCATATTATGGGATGTTCAGACAGCACATTGTTCTGAAAATGCTTGTGAAGAAGCACCATGTGAACAAGTGTGATTCGCTGGTTGGTTCCCATGACAGTTGCAGAGGAACAAATCAAGTCTCTGCACTCACTCATGAGGTTTTCCTTTACTCTTTCCAGAATGCTGTGGTAGAGGAACCGGACTGCATCACACCAATTGCCACATTTCAAATCCAATGCCTGAGTGAGGCTGATATCTGCAAGAGATCATATAGCTTGGGACTTGGTAGACATTGCAGCTCTTCTCTTCAAGAGTGTCATTTAAAAAAAAGACTGGGTAAAGGAAACAGCACATCACAAATGACACTTCTCTTCATAGGTGATACACATATGGCAGAAAAGTAAGAATGCGATTGTACACCTACTTTCCTGCATGGCCATCAATCAATCAATCAATCAATCAATCAATCTAAAAATGATGTGCTTTTAAAATTGCATTTGTCTTTCACACATGCAAACAAACAGTAGGAAAGAATCTCCAAGCTTCAAGAAGTGGCACAAGTGAGATTGGTTGTAAAGTTGCTGAAACAACGTAGCATATGGCTGGAAGTGACCTTCAGGGGTCCTTCAGTGAAGGCTTCTTTCTCAGGGGTTGAATCTCTGAGATGGGAAAATCTATAAGACATCAGTTCATGTATTTGCTATTCTTTGTGTTATTGAAACGCCATCAATCATTGTTATGATGTTACAGAAATTCTTATTTTCAATGAGGTGACAGACAAAAGGAATTAATATTCTGATATGATGCAGGCTTTATTGGAACTGTTTCATTAGAATGGATGATGTCTCTTAGATGTATTGAGCCAAATGGAATATGAACTCTTTTCCAACTGATTGATGTATGATGATAACAAAAGAGAGATTTTGCTACTTGGCACACTAGAGATTATTATACTAAACTATCTATGCTTTTTTTAAAATGAGATACAAAAGAGGATAGCTATGAGCCCTGAAATAGCTATGAGACGTAGAGAATAATTTTAGTATTTTTACCCCTCATTCTAAATATTTATGATGGCTGCTGGTTTCTCTGTATCACTGCTGCTGCAAAGCCAACACACTGACGTGCTTTGAAGGGCTAGCAAGATTGGGGTCCTCTGTCTCTCATAATGCAGGGATCCATTCGGGAAAGACGAGTGCTGTGTGAGTGATATAGAAGATATTAACGTTAAGGCAGGAAACTGGCACTGGTTGGCCCCCACACTTCCCAAAATGCACTTCTCCCCTTGGCTAGAACCACGTTGGGATACAGAGACCTGTACAAATCAGTACTAACAAAAGCAGCATTACGGTATTCAGAGTAGCAAGTTGTGCACCACAGCCAATATTAGTGATGGCTTCTGCAATTGCACTGCAATAAAGTGCTTTACTATTTTACATGGAGAGACAGCAAAACAAGAAATGCTTTTCAGCTGCCATGTTAGTTGATTGTCTCCATTTTACCAATGTTGTGCCAAAGCAGCACACACAACGCTACAACCAGCTAAATTACCATTTGTCACAGCTGTGATATTTCACCGTAGCTAAGTCTCAACACCAATTTTATGCATCTCCTATGCAACAATTCATTTAACTGGGCCATTAACATGCATTCAGATGCACAAACACACACTCAACTACAACCACCATGACTTTCAATAAAGACTCTCAAAACTGCAGAGAAGAATACTCTGTACTAGATCCCTACTGAAACTGAGATTCATGGCCCAATGCTATTCACCCCCCCCCCAATTACTTGTCCCTATCCTCTAACACTTATCCTGCTGCCATAAAAGGCCCTATGATGGCATGCACCATTGCCAGGCGAGACTGAGCCACCATTGCAAAGCGGCAGCAGCATTGGAGCTGCGCTGCTGCATAACTCAGGCAGCGCCAGGATAGGTAAGTTGGAGGGAAGTGTTTTGTGGGTGGGGAGGGGGAGAGCGGGAGGGCAGATCCAGGGGAGGGCAAGGGGTGGGGAGCAAACAGGACGGGGTGGACCTCAGTGGCAAACACACTCACTGGATCCTATGCCTCATTTTTTCGGCCTGTTCCACCCCCTTTCTCTCTTCAAAATTATGCCAGCTATACTGGTGTAGGTCCAAGGAGACCCATAGGTGAAGGTGTTTGTTTTTGTAGAATTTGAGAGGATTACAGCCTATGTCTTACTGAATACAATGGGCTTACTTTTGAGTAAAATATATAGCACCATTTTCAAACACCTCTACCCATAGGCCACCAGGGGGCCTATGCAGAGGTAACAGGAAATATTTTTGTTGTTGTTCAGTCGTTAAGTCGTGTCCGACCCTTCGTGATCCCATGAACCATATCCCGCCAGGCCTTCCTGTCCTCCACTATCTTCCTGAGTTCGCTCATTTTCATGTTCGTTGCATCGGTGATGCTGTCTAACCATCTCATCCTTGGCCTTCCCCTTCTCCTTTTGCCTTCAATTTTTCCCAGCATCAGAGTCTTCTCCAGAGAGTCCTCTCTTCGCATTAGGTGGCCAAAATATTTGAGTTTCAGCCTTAGTATCTGTCCTTCCAGGGAACAGTCAGGGTTGATTTCATTTAGGATTGACTGATTTGATCTCCTAGCAGTCCAAGGGACTCTCAGGAGTCTTCTCCAGCACCACAGTTCAAAAGCATCTATTCTTCGGCGCTCAGCCTTCCTTATGGTCCAACTCTCGCAACCATACATTGCTACTGGGAACACCATCGCCCTGACTATGCGAACTTTTGTTGGCATGGTGATATCTCTGCTTTTTATTATGCTGTCTAAGTTTGCCATAGCTTTCCTTCCAAGGAGTAAGCGTCTTTTAATTTCATGGCTGCTGTCTCCGTCTACAGTGATCTTGGAGCCCAGAAAAGTAAAATCTGTTACTGCTTCCATTTCTGCCCCCTCTATTTGCCAGGAATTGATGGGCCCAGATGCCATGATCTTAGTTTTATTAATGTTGAGTTTCAAGCCAACTTTTGCACTCTCCTCTTTCACCCTCATCAAGAGGCTCTTTAGTTCTTCTTCACTTTCTGCCATTAGGGTGGTATCGTCTGCATATCTGAGGTTGTTGATATTTCTCCCGGCAATCTTGATTCCGGCTTGCGATTCATTCAGCCCTGCATTTCTCATAATGTACTCTGCATATAAGTTAAATAGGCAGGGTGACAATATGCAGCCTTGCCGTATTCCCTTCCCAATTTTGAACCAGTCGGTTGTTCCATGGCCGGTCCGAACTGTTGCTTCTTGACCCGCATACAGGTTTCTCAGGAGACAGGTAAGGTGGTCTGGTACCCCCATCTCTTTAAGAATATTAAAGAGAATATTAAAGAATATTAAAGAAGAAATATTTTCCTTTACCTTAATTCCCCACCCCATACCATGCAGCACATGCCTCCATGGCATGGCTGTATGCTTCAGCATGGCAGGGGGAAATAATTGAGCAGTAAGAAATTCTGTGAATGGGAAGACTCATTCTAATTATTTTAAATCAATAACAGCCCAATCCTATTCCCCATCATTGATGACGATGCAGCTGCTCTAACAGAGCACATCCAATCCAATCCAAAATCCTTTATTGGCATATAAAACAAATTACAAAACAAAAAAGTAATAACCACACTTTTAACATAATCAAAACCATCTAAGAAATTAGACTTAGGCTAATTTCCTGCTATGCAGCTCCATCGCCTGCTGCAAAACATTTACCACCCATTCAACCATTACCACCGAAGGTGATCTTAGCAGTATCAGACCATACCCTACTCATTTCCAACACAGAGTCCAGGTACCTTGAACGTATCTCATCATAGAAGGGGCAGTATAGAAAAGTATGAATAATAGTCTCAATACTACCCGATCCACATGGACAAAATCTAGCAGCTACAGGGGTTCTTTGAAATCTTCCAAACAGAACAGCAGACGGCAAGACATTATATCTAGCATATGCAAAGGACCTACATTTCTGGGGACAATACAGAACCTAAAGGTATGGGACAACATGGCCATAGGTAGACAGAGCACATACTGCATCCAATGGTGTGTGTGGGGGGATCAGAAGGCCAACCAGAGGTAATTTTTTACTTACATCTAAGTAGGCTTCCTGGTAGCGTATGGGTCTTCTTGGATCCATGTCAGCTATGCAGCTGACCTAAGTTTGAGGAGAGAAAGGGGGTGAGGAGGGCAGAAAATTGGGGGATAGGATCTGGCATGCACTTTTACTGCTAAGACCCACTTCCTCCACCTCACTCTGCACCCCCTGCCCTCCCGTTCCTCGTCCTGCTGCCAACCTAACACTGATGTGGCCTCCAGGAGCCACTGATGTGCATGATGCACCTCTGGCTGTTTGCGCCAGCGGCCCAGAAGCATAAAACAGCATCCCAGTTTTTGCACTGCCAAAAACAGCTTTGTGCTGCCAGAGCGCGGGTTCCAGCTGCCTAAGGCCCAGATAGGATTGGACCATAAATAAATAAAATGATCAAGGAATCAATGAGCCTGTCATATTTTAATTTTTTTCTTGAAACATCTTCCAGGGAAATGATTTTAGTCAAACTGCTCCAGCAAAATGGCTGGAATACAACTGAAACCAAGAAATTAGTTGTTAATGGGAAAGAAATTGGAGTACAATCAAGACAAAGTTACACACTTTTCAGCCCTATTGATTACAATAAGAATGTTCAGCATGTGCTGATATTTCTCCAGCTAAAATAAATGGCACTTACGTACATGTGCTTACCTTCGGCTGAATCTGTGCCCCATGTTTTGAATGAAGGATTAAAAGAAGAAGAAAATAAGTAGAAATTGGTTCACAAGAGGCTAGGGAAGTTATTTTTCAGCAGAAAGTGTGACAGAGCTACTTGAAATGATAATACACTTTTAAATAAGACACATTTTGGTTGTCACAAAAGAATGGGGAATCTAAAGTGTTTCCATTTCAGTTGTGCTACTGAGTAGTTTTCACCAGAAAAATGATAAATATCTTCAATTCTCAGAATGAAATTAATGTAGTACTTTCTGTTTCATCAGCTTTCGTGTTGCTGTCCAAAATTGTCATTTTTTTCCCATTCAACCTACTTCTGAAATGACACTGAATGACACCAAAACACTGTTGAATTATGAGAGGTTCTGTGAGTTTTTAGTCACAGCCCAAACCTATGCCAGCCTCTGCTGGCAGTACCAGGCTCCGCGCTATCGCAAATGTGCCATAAAGCATGTTGCAACAGTGTGGAGACAAAAGGAGCTTTGATGCACATTCTACACTTAAAATTAGATTAAAAGAATTAAAAGGTAGAAGAGAAACTCTCTGCTCTGAAGTCAAAGCGGGGGGGGGGGGAGAGATGAATTATGATTTGAATGTACCATATCTAAAACAGTAATGAAAATAATTCTTACGAATGCGGAATACAGTATAATGAATGAAGGTTCTAATGAAAACAAATTGAGTTTGCATTATTAAGTTATTGATTTTTTTCTAGCATACCCCTGTTAGATTCCCTGATGAGACATTTCTTTGTCATCTGACCTATTGCTGCTGCTGTCTCTTATGGCTCCTGGTTCCCAGCAGCAGATGCAAGAAACAGGGCAAACGTGTTTACGAGCCTCCTCCTAGTCTGTAAAACATTTCAGCTTCAAGTGCTAATCAGATGTTTTCCAGAGAACACACTTTATAGCGTCAAATGTATGTAAAGAGAGATCAATTCCTCTTTTTGCCTTCAAACTGCCAGCAGTTATCTCCATTGGGGGGAAAAAAGATCTAATCTGCCAGACTTATTCTACTGCAGAAATAAGGCATATAATGGGAAAACAGTTATAAAAAATTAAAATCAGCCACTTCCACCTTTAAATATAACATAGGGACACATTCATTTTCCTAGAGAGAAATGAAGAAGGAGAATGCTGTTTCAAAAGAGCTACAACCAACGTTATTAAAACTTCTCTCTGGAGATCTGAGAAATGTAGCAATTGTCACTTACAAACCATATAAAAGTAGGGCTAATGGGGGGAAAACAATTTCACATACGCAAATAGCATTTCAGAAGAGGATGGAGAGGCTATAAATGCATTCCGATGCCTTAGAATAGAACGATTGCAAATATTTGATTTAAGAAGAAGAAAGCAAGTGGGACACCCTGAGAAATGCACATCATCCAAACAAATATTAAACCCAAAAATAAATCCAGTCCTATAATCAATGTTTCCTCCTGTTTGCTTAATTCTGGATTATTAACCCACCTAATTGATTTTGGACTGACTCGCAGGATCATTTTGACAAGAGAGCAGATGGGTGAAGCCATGGCAGGTTTGTCATTTTACTGGCCTTGCGACTGTGACAACCACTTGGGACGATGTGGAGCATTTCAGCTCTGTATCGCTGCCAGTGATCCATTTCCTGGAACAAAAGTCATGGTTTTGTTGGAGTTCGTGACTCAGATGTTATGCTCTTGTGTGAACAGATGGCTTGTGTGAGCAAGTTGGAGGGGGGGGGCAGCAATTAGCACTGTACCACAGG
Source organism: Plestiodon gilberti rubricaudatus (assembly GCA_026170595.1). Classification (NCBI taxonomy): domain Eukaryota; kingdom Metazoa; phylum Chordata; class Lepidosauria; order Squamata; family Scincidae; genus Plestiodon; species Plestiodon gilberti. The sequence goes on along the minus strand of JANXHW010000003.1, from coordinate 178,411,996 downwards.
CTCCAGGAGATCTTCAGCTGGCCCTGGTTGTCCCCCTAGCCTCTTGTAATCCTTTTCCCCCACCCTCTTTGGATGAAAATAGCCCCATAAAAGTTGGTATTTGCTCTGAGAGCTGCTATTTCCAGGCCGCCACACATTTTTCTTTCCAGGGGGTTTAGGGAAAATATTTTTTTTTCTTTACAATATGTGAAACAACTACCATAATATGTTATTTCAGCTGATGCATGTGCTGGGAAGCACATGCAGGGGTTTTCTTCACAAGATGTATATCAGAATGAAAATGCACTTCAAACCATTCATATATTGCAATCGGAAAATGCAGCCTTGTACATGAATGCCTGTGGACTTCTGTGTATGAAAATGTAACTGGGAATCAGGCCGCACTGAAAGACAGTTGACAAAGTGCACCTACTTGAGCTAAGACTAAACTGGTATTTCTGAGATTGTTATAAGCAAGTAGATAACAAAGCATGTCAAAGTTGATTCTTAAAACAAAACCCTACTTAACACTTTGACCACTGAGCATCATAATCTACCTTATGCATAACATATATATATATATTATTTTTCACATTTTTATACTACCCTTCCTCCAAGGAGCTCAGAGTGGTGTACATATTTCCTCCCCTCCTTTTTTTGTCCTCACAACAACCCTGTGAGGTAGGCGGGGCTGAGAGATAGTGACTGGCCCAAGGTCACACAGGAAGCTTCGTGGCTGAGCGGGGATTTGAACCTGGATCCTCCAGGTCTATGTCCAACTCCCAAACCACTACACCATCCTGGGTTGTATTAAATAGGTTGTATAAATATTAAATAGGTTATTTAGGTATTAAATAGGTTGTATCCCGGGTTGTATAATAGGGTTGTATTAAAAGAAAGTTAGACATTACTTCCAGCCCAACTCTGTCTGGCAAGACATGGCAGCGCACATGAGGCACCTGCCACATCCTGTGCAGGATTGGGCCTGCCCCGGCACAGCTGGCAGCCTCCTTGGAGTAAAGGGAGTTACCCTGAGTAACGCACCAGCCACTCCAATGGGTCTCCTTGAATGCACATCAGCAATTTTGCTGGCGTATATTTGAGAGGCCCATGAAAAGCCCAACAGGCCCAGGAAGGGAGATAGGATATCGGCAGAGGCCTCCTCTGCTGATACTTCCCCCTTCCCAGACCCGATTCTTCAATCCCCCCTCCCGGAATGCCCCCCTCCCGCCATCCCCACCACTTGGTGAGGACACCTTCCTGCCACAGCACTGGATTATTCTGCGGTGATGGGGGAGCAGCGCAAGCCTCTCCACCGGTGCAGCTGACTCTCTGGGTGCCTTACAGTATGTTTGTGACACCCTAGACTGGCAGAGCAGTTGCTCTGCCAGTCTAATTGTAGACAGGATTGTGCCATTAGGCTGTAGTACTATGTACACTTTCCAGGGGGTAAGCCCCACTGAAGAAAGTGGGACTTACTTCTGAGTAAACATACATAGGCTTGCACTGTCAGTCCCGTTGAAATTAATGAGATTTTGAATTAGTCATGACTAATTCAAGCCCCATTAAATTCACTGGAACTCAGTCATGACTAGCTTACCTTGGATATAGCCATAAGCACAACATGGAAGTAACATCTTCTGAAGTTTGCATATTTCTCTTTGTATTTTTAAACATATTTCTGAAATGTATCGTGTACAATACTCTCTCCAACATTGTGTAGCTTTTGCTTTATTGCTCAATAATATCTTAATAAACCTTTGGCTCTGTGTCATAGAAACACAGCATATTTCTGGGTACTGAATGCTCATAGTGTTATTGCCTTTGGAGTCATTCATAATCCTGTGATTAAAACAGATAAATAAAACACTTTTGACATGAAGCTACCCATTCATCTTGCAGAGCAACAGGTCAGTAGGTGCAAGGAACTGAAATGAATGAAAAACAGATTCCAATGGCTTTGGGATGGTTAAAGAAACTGCCTTTTAAATGAAAAAAAAATCATTACAAAATTAATTACATGTCTTCAATATATAATTCAAATATAACTAAAACCATTCTAAAATATAGCTGTGTCCCATTTTCTCTTTAATAAATTGTTCCTTTCCCCAATCACCCAAAGCGCTAAATAATCTTCTTTTGAAGCCAAAATTAATATCCCATAAACTGAAGCTAGACTGTAATGGAATAGAGAAGGTTTCAAGTGAATCCTATGTATAACATGAGAAAATGCAACTTGCAGTGCTGGAAATCTCCGCTTATTTAATCAATCTCCGCTTATTTAATCTTTAAAAATGCTTCTTATAATTATAGGTAAAGGTAAAGGTGACCCCTGACAATTAAGTCCAGTCGTGTCCGACTCTAGGGTGTGGTGCTCATCCCTATTTCAAAGCCGAAGAGCCAGCGTTGTCCGAAGACGCCTCCGTGGTCATGTGGCCGGCATAACTCTCCTTGTCGCAGCGTGTAGCATGCGGCTGGAACATGGAGCGCTGTTTACCTTCCCGCAAGCGGTACCTATTTATCTACTCACATTAACATGCTTTGGAACTGCTAGGTTGGCAGGAGCTGGCCAAGCAACAAGAGCTCACCCCGTCGCGGATTCGAACTGCCGACCTTTCGATCGCCAGCTCATGGTTCAGCGGTTTAACCCACTGCGCCACCCACTTATAATTATACTTTTCCTTATTTGTTTGTCATACAGTTTTTTATGATAAGCTTGATCACTAAGTGCAAGACAGTCAAATAGGTAAGTGTTATATTATATATAAATAGGCTTACCAGATCTCCAACCGGCACAGAGTACTAGACCTTTAGGAGAAGGAATGTGGGCAGGTATAGCTTGTTAAGTCCTAGAGCACAATCCTATGCATGTCTACTCAGAAGCAAGCTCCACTGAACACAATGGGGCTTGCTTCTGAGTAGACATGCCTAGGATTGTGCTCTAAGGTTTAACAAGCTACACCTGCCCACATTCCTTCTCCTAAAGGTCTAGCACTCTGTTCCAGTTGGAGATCTGGTAAGCCTATATATAAATATGTCCTGTGTTTTTGAAATTCTATTACCATTGCATCATAACAACTCCCACCACCATTTTGTCTGTAACGTTTATGTTCTTTGTTACATCCACACATGAAAATAAGAGATGAGATGACCATATTGGGTTAAACTTGGACCGCAGTGTTCATAATTTAACGGTGATCTGCAGCGTAACCATCAACTATTGCTCAACTACAGTGCGAGTACAAATCTCTAGGGTTACAGTTTCCGTCACTGCAAGGACTGTTCTCCCCTCTCAGGCAAGCTACTACCCAGAGATCAGAAGCAGTCACTTGACTGTTCCCACCTCCTCAAAACCACACAGTTGACTATGCTGAGGGAGGTAGCCACCACCTCTCGAGCCCCAGGACTCTGAGCAGGTGAGGCAGGCAATTCCTCAGACGGGTTTCATTCTCATACACTCCTGGGACCTAAAGCTCTGACAGGCTGTTCCATGAAATCCCCTTTTGCTATGAAAATGCATTCCAGTGCTCACCAAATACACCCTAAGATATTCTCCCAGTTCTGACCTACTGTTGTGACCGGGGGTGGGGGTGCTATTCTACTTAAAGGCACCACCCACTAGGATCTTCAGTCCAACCAATTACAGAATAGGCAAAAAAATCAGTCACTAACAGCCCAATCATAGCTACTAGTAAAGTTCTCACTTAGCCCCGAAGCAAGCAGGTAACGGACATAGGATGTGGAGGGTGGGTGCCAAGCTGAATGTGAAGAGGACTGGCTGTGGGCAGAACATCAATAAATAGCAGTGCTCTGTCACCGATATTTGGTCCAAGCTTCACCTAGACGCTGACTCAGAATGATGCCACATCTCACCTCTTTTCCAAGGCCGGATGCAATCTCCTCTCCATCCAACACCACAAGGGAGTTGAAGGGAAGAGTGGTCTGACCACTGATGACTGGAAATATATGTTTGATAAGTTAATTTTTCCCATACTTGGTTAAAACCATCTATTTATATTCACAATCCATTACTAGTAAATGCAAAGACTTATTCTTGACCTGTCAAAAGTCACATATTTTTTGTTTGTTTGTTTCAGAACCGGATGATACGAGTCGTTTGTGTCTTTCTACAATCCTTGATTCGGAATAAAATCATTAATGTACAGGACTTATTTATAGAGGTACAGGCATTTTGTATTGAATTCAGTCGGATAAGAGAAGCAGCTGGCCTTTTTCAACTACTCAAGACACTTGACACTAGTGAAAATCCTTCAGAGACAAAGACTTCAAAATAAGACTTAATTTGGAAGGATGCTTTTTATTGGATTAGGATTCTGTATGATGATTTTTGTATAGTTAACTGTATTGCTTGCAATTAAGATGCTATTTGTGCTTTATTAAATATTGCTTTTTTCTGGTGAATAAGTTTGACTCTAATAACACACAAACTTCTGTTTGACTCTGAGTGAAGCATTCCATGTAGCCGGCCCACTGCTACAGGCGGCGAGTGGCCATACCCGCATATCAGTGGCCTGCAAAAAAAAGTCCTGGCAATGGTAAGTTGGCACTGGGGGCAGGTGGTGGGTTGAATGGGGCCAGGGGGGGAGAGGAGGAGGAATGGGGTGAAAACTGGGGCAGGAAGGGTGTGTGTTGAGGCCAGGAAGTGGCCGGTATCGGTGGCAGCAGCACTGCCAATATCCTAGCCCCCTTCCCAGCCTTGTTTCACTTTCCCAGGTCCACTTGGATTCATGCCAGCAAAATTGCTGGTACAGGTCTCAGTAGACCTATTCAGGCAGTGAAGGCCTCCCTCCACTCCCCGGGAAAGGGAACAAATGTTCCCTTGCCTGGAGATCTCCAGGAGGACTTCCGTCCTGCAAGTTGCAATGCGCCCTCTGGTGGCCTGGCTGCATCGGTGGGGGGGAGTAGATAGGATTGGGCTGTCCATGCCTTTAAGTTACACCATGATGTCCTCCATGGGAAAGTACATCTTTAACTAGTATAAACTCCATTGCAGGACATTAATGTGTGTTATGATCTAAAATCTTGAATCTGGAGAACTTACAGGAGTCCAACGCTACAATATTTCCAGTATGCACCTAAATTGATGCATAAAATTGTCACTTTCCCCCTCCCTAAAATGACTGATAATACTGTTGAACCTGCTGCATTTCTGTCACACACTTTTCTGCAAAAACAAATATGCAACATTCCCATTAGAATCTGCAAACAATAAATATTTGCGGCATCCCTAATTTGGAAACGTACAAGATATGTGAAACGGCATGCCTGCTGACAATAAAAAGACAGATTTGCAAGTAGACAAATGTAAGGCATTTCTGAAATAACCATGAAAATTATTATTGTGGGATTGAATGATAGCAAACAGTATTTCTTGACTCCACAATGGATGAGAAGAAACCTCTAGATATTTTTTTCTCTCTCCATGCTTCTAGGGTAAGGATTCTACAGCTGTCTAGATTTGTAAGCATCTACATCCCCAGTGTGTTGTGTTGCAAGTGTGTCCTATTCGTACAAAAATAATGACTATTTTGATATGCACACAGCTCAAGACCTTCCTGAATATCAAAATCAAATCTGATTGTGAATTATTCAAAGATGAGTAGCAAACCACACAGTGTCACCGTTAGTTCAGTTCAGTACAATATAAACATCTTCAGTAAATTAATATAAATTGGTAAAATAGCTGTATTGGATTCCAGGCTCACCTGTCACATTTAATTAGTTAACTGTATGCATGCTGCAGCTCATTTAAAGAATTTTGGAGAGCTTGCTGTGCACATAGATATGTTTGGCAATCATTGCAATTAGACATATAATTTGCTTGGACTAACTCAAGATAGATTTTAGTTATGTCCCCCTCTGAGATTCATAGATAGAGCAGTGAATTAGGAGCTGACTGTTCAAATCAGTTCATGAACACTTACTTTTCAACAGCACCGAAATGAAAGTTCCTTGTGTTCCTTACCTAGGTAAGCTATTTCAAGAGTACATGATGGGAGATAGCCTTGCTTTATCTAAGCATGCAGGGACAAATGTAATGAGGAGCAGAAGACCAGGGTAACTGGGGGGGGGGTGCTCTAAGATACAGATACTGCACACATGGGGAAAATCAAATTTTTTTGTGACACATCTCAGTGGAACTTGTAATAAGAATGAGGCAAAAGTGTATAGGTGCAACACAGTCTATTTACTGTGGGAATAAATTTACAACAAGAAGGGGGAGAAAACCAGAATACAATACAATAAACTAATCAACACACACACACACACATACACACACACACACACACACACACACACACACACACACACACATATAGTTACATTCTAAGAGCCCAATTCTATGCATGTATATGCAAAAGTAGGTCCCATTATAGTCAATGAGGCTAAGTGTGGATAGAATTTTTCTATTTTGTGGATAGAATTTTGATAGAATTGCAGCCTAACAGCACAGTCCTAAGTTTAGACTGGTGGAGCGATTGCTTCGCTGGTCTAGGGTGTCATAAATGTGCCATAAAGCACGCTTGCAACAACCAACAAGAAAGCTATAGCCCCAAGCAAATTAGCAAAAAATGTATGAGAAGGTGATGAATAGCTGTTGTAAATGTAAAAAGCAAGAAGGAACTTTTTACTATATGTGGTGGACATGCCCCCAAGCAAAGAAGTATTGGACTCAGATTCATAAACAGATAGAGTTGATTTTAAAGATTAAGGTTCAAATCAGAGGCGTCGACAGAGCCTGGCGGGGGGGGGACTGTCAGGGGGTGACGCGCGCGTGACGCGCGCAAAGGGGTGACGTCACCTGTGCGTCACCATCCAGAAGCTCCGAGGCCAGGGAGCAAGCCTTGGAGCGTTCGACCCCGCCGGCGCTCCAAGGCCTTCTGAAGGCCCGCTGGCTCAAAATGTAAAGTTTTACGTTTTCGCGCATGCGCATTGATTTTCTGAGGGCAAAGGGGCAGCCCTTTGCCCTCAGAAAAGCAATGCGAATGCGCGAAAAACGTAAAACTTTACGTTTTGAGCCAGCGGGCTTTCAGAAGGCCCTGGAGCGCCGGCGAAGCCGGACGTTCCGAGGCCGGCTCCCTGGCCTCCAGTTCGGGGGGGGTGACACCCTAGGGCGGGGGGGGGGGTGACGCGCACCCCCCAGCCCTAGGGTGTCGCGCGTCTAGCGACGCTACTGGTTCAAATGAAACCGAAACCTTTTTGTTGGGTATGAGGGATGATCATGTAGGCGAAAAATTTCAAACTTTGTTTTTATATATGATAACTATGACAAGAATTTTATATGCACAATATTGGAAGAATTCGGAGATACCTTCGCTGGAAGATTGGTGGCTGAAGGTTTTGGACTATGCTGAAATGGATAAAGAAAAGTCAGTTAACCTTTTCATGAATAACTGGAAACCATTTATCGATTTTTTTTGAGAGAGAGAAGAACGATGTGATGATATGCGGATTTAACGAATAGAATGTGGGTGTTATTTTGTCTTAGTTGGATATTATATGTAGAAAATGGTGAATAGTATGCTAGTAGGATGTATTGCTTCGTGCTTGCTATAACTTTATGAAATATGTATTGTTTTTATGTTTTAATATATCAATAAAATATAAATATATGCACTCCTCCAGTGCTATGAGATGAACTGCCACCTCGGCAGAGAGGTGAGTCCCTAATATGGGCACTGGATCCAGCAGACGGCCTCAGCCACCCGGCGGATCCTTAAGTAGGATTGGGCTGCCCGTCTCATCTCAACTGAGAAACGAGAACACTGCAAAGCAACAGACAGCAACTGTGAAAAAGAAATAAGGATTCACTCTTGATTGGGAGTCCACATCACTGAACACAGTGGGAATTACTCCTGAGAAAATATTAATAGGATCAGCCCATGAGAAGAAGAAACTGCATTGATGGGCTTGATTTCATTTCTTCAACACAGGCTCTAATAATGAATATTAATAAAACTAGAAAGGAATGGTCACAAACAATTATGGAATTCTCCATAGTTTTAGAAATCACTTGCTGTGTATCAGGTGGGATCTTTGTTCAAGTGACACATTCAAAAACCCTATTGTTGCATGGAACTGCTTATATGTCTCTTTGGATCATAGCCAATGACTTTAATTGTGCCTACTGTGCCTGCAAGCCATTTAGTTTGGAATAGTCCCAGTAGCTTCAGTGACTTTACTCTAGAGTATCGTGGTTTTAGAATAAGCACCTAAGTAAAATCCTTTCACGCCATAACAATGCTGATGCTTTCTGCAATTGGGGTGCTATTTTCTAAACATGCTTTCAGAGAGTGTCTGCAGTTTACTGAAGTAATTATCTAGGGAAGTCTAAACCTGGGGACTGCTTCACATACCATGTTGTTCCTGCATAAAGATAATCTCTTTGATAAAAGAAAGAGTACTGAATTACTCATAAAGTGCAGTCAAAGTGTTTATTCTGTCATGAGTACAAAAGTTAAGAATTGATGGATATTTTTGTCGAGAAAAAACATTCAGGATAAATGGTCCCCGGTCAAGCAAAACGAATACCTGAATGTATTATGTTTAGACTAGAGTAATGTCTTTTTAGCATGCATTGCATTTCAGCATATATTGCCAAGGTTATTTCTAAAATACACTTCATTGTTGCACTGCCCTATGTGTGGCATAAATTCTCCCAATCCAGCTCTAGTCAATAATAGCAGCAAAAAGTGGATGGGGCTGCCAGTGGATTGGGCTGTGGATTGGGCTGCCAGTGAGAGTGCTTTGTGACAGTGGTGGAACATAGTTCTGCTGTTGCAAAATGGCCAACAGTGCGCAGTGAGCTCCATCAGCAGCCAGTTTTGGAGTGCTGCCGCAAGAGGTGGCAGCGCTCGCCGTCCATCGCCAGACCCCGCCATGACCCCAGTTAAACCAGTGGAAGGAAAGGGGTGAAATAGGGCAGAGAGGGGCAAAACTGGGCAGGGAGAGGGGAGGAATGGGGGCAAGGAGGCTGTGGGATTGAGAATCCTGTGGCAATGATCTACACCAGGTGCACCCTCCCTGCCCACTTTCTCTCTGGCACCACCTACAGAGCTGGCACAGGTCCAAGGAGACCTATTGCGAAGCAGGAGGCTTATGGAGGGGTAAGGGGATTTAAATTTCCTTTCCCCTCCAAAGCCCCCAATCTGCCCCCCACTAGATACAGTGTGCTCCTTTTTTGGCGTGGCTGCACCAACGGGGGGGGGGGATAGGATTGAGCTCAAAAACATATTACGTTGAAAGCAATGCAGTGCAGAGGGACAGTATTGTCATTCAGATGTACATTTGAATGTACATCAGATTTCAGTCCATAGTGTCTGGTCTCGCGAAGGAGATCCATGTGCAGACGTTTCTGAACACATAGTACCTTTCTTGAAGTGGGGCACCAGTGTGTGGAAGCCAAGAACGTAGACCTGGATTTGAGATCCTAGGATCTAGATTTCAAAATTATTTATTTATTTTATTTAAAGAATTTCTACCCCGCCTTTCTCCCAACAAGGGCAATCAAGGTGGCTTACAGATAAAAAAATGTTAAAATACATATATACATTAAAAATGATTAAAAACAAGTAATTAAAACAATTAAAACAAACAGCCTCAGTGGGTCACCTATATTTACATTTGTAAAAAGCCCTTTGTTAAAAAGCCAGCCCACCATGTCAGACATTCCAGGTGGCTGTGCAGCAACACAAGTCATAGAAGATCCTTGCTCAGAATGGATTATCACCTAGATGGGTCTCAGTCACCATCAGGATAACCTTGCAAAGTGAGCTTTTTGGATATGAGGCCCAACCCACTTTTTGTCTGGTATTCATGATATAGTACTTTACAGTCAGCATCTTTGAACTTCTTGAAAACACTGAACAAAATCCACAGCGCTAACTTCACATAATTTCGTCTTCCAATATGAAATCTTGTTGTTGTTGTTGTTATTACAACAAACAACAACAACAACAACAACAACAACAACAACAACAACAACAACAACAACAATAATAATAATAATAATAATAATAATAATAATAATAATAATAATAATTTGGAGCTTAGAAGTTATATTGCAGGGTAGAATTGGGTTTATAGTGAGGCTGAACAGAATTGAAAATGTCTTTCAGATTAATTATATATCTGTCTCCCACTTGGTTGAAATGCACCTTTGTAAGTAGCACACATTTTGGCAAAAAATCACAAATCTCTGGAGTACATTTTCATAAAAGCTTGTGTGTTTTGTTTTTGCAATACATTTCTAATAGCAACCTGTTATTTAAGCAATCAGTCTGAGAAAAGACTGCTTTCCCATTAAGTGGAATGGTACAAACAGACCTCTCTGCTTTTGCATCACTCTATTAGACACAACCTTTGTTATTTACTTATATAAAGCACTGAAGGTGAAGCAATAATGAAATGGCTTTAATTGCTATTTGTCCTTTCTTTCGTCCTCGGTAATATTTAAGCCCCATTACATTTTCATGGTTGTTCTTATCCAAATATAAAACTAAACAAAGCAGAAAAGCATAGTTGTTAGCTTTAAAAGAAAAAAAATCAATCAACCTAGAAGAAACCCCCCAGAACTTTTAACCCATAACATACAAAACAGTTTTTTAAAAAAAAAAATGCAACAACAAATCATATCAAAATGAAAGAACTTGCCATTCACACATTTATTTGTTAAGTTAGATAATTTCTAGGCTTCTTTAAAATACAAAATGATAATGACACTAAAATTACAATAAAACAGCATAAAAAAGAACAATGGTAGAAGCACAGAAACAGCACCTATTAAATCAGTAAAATGTAGCACAACCATTCATGACACATACAAAATGCTTTACAGCGCAATCCGACTTAACTTTTGTGCTGGTTTAACCAGCAGCGCAGCGAGAACGGGAGGCCCCAGAACGGAAAAGGGATTCAAATCCCCTTTGAATTCCTCTTTTGGAGGGGATTTGAATCCCTTTTCCATTCTGGGGCCTCTCGTTCTCGCTGCGCCGCTGGTTAAACCGGCACAAAAGTTAAGTTGGATTGCGCTGTCAATGCTTTAAAAAAAAGTCTTAATTTTGTCCTGAATAGACAAGAACATTGCCACAGGTTTAGCTTCCATGGGGAAGGCATTTTTCTATATATGGGCTATCTATATGTTAAACCATGATTAAAAAAAATCCTCTCTCCAGTTACCACTTAATCTCAGGTGGCAGGAGGAACCAGGAGGACAAATGGAGGGATTAAGCATAAGAACATAACATAAGAACATAAGAAGAGCCCTGCTGGATCAGGCCAAAAGCCCATCTAGTTCAGCTTCCTGTGTCACACAGTGGCCCCACCAGATGCCTCAGGGAGCACGCAAGACAACAAGATACCTGTGTCCAGTCGCCACTCCCTTGCACCTGGCACAGAGAAAACCCACTTCTAAAACCAGGAGGTTGCTTATGGCTTGTAACCTGTGATGGTCTTTTCCTCCATGAATCTGTCCAAACCCCTTTTAAAGGCATCTAGGCCAGATGCCATCACCACATCCTGTGGCAAGGAGTTCCACAGATGAATTACACGCTGGGTAAAGAAATATTTTCTTTTGTCCGTTCTAACTCTCCCTCCACTCAATTTTAGTGCATGTCCCCTGGTTCTGGTGTTGTGCGAGAGGGAGAAGAATTTCCCTCTATCCACTCTCTCCATCCCATGCATAATTTTATAAGTCTCAATCATGTCCCCCCTCAGGCGCCTTTTTTCTAGGCTGAAAAGCCCCAGACGCTGTAGCCTTTCCTCATAAGGGAGGGGCTCCAGCCCACGAATCATTCTGGTTGCTCTTTTCTGCACCTTTTCCAATTCAACTATATCCTTTTTGAGGTGTGGTGACCAGAACTGGACACAATACTCCAGATGTGGCCTTACCATCAATTTGTACAAGGGCAGAATGATATTGGCCATTTTATTCTCAATCCCTTTTTTAATGATCCCGAGCAATCATTGAGCAGACTTGTATGAATGAAGGCCGTCCTTCAAGTACATAGGAATATAAGAAAAGTCCTGCTGGATCAGGCCAAAGCTTCCTCTTTCCCACAGTGATCCCTCCAGCTGCCTCCAGGAAGCCCACAAGTGACAGAGAAAGTGTGGTTTGGTATCTGAGAGAAGAACCTCCTTGATCCAATTGCCCTTCAATGGATGACAGGCTGTCGTGGTGGCAAGAGGTGCTGCAAAAAAATTCTATTCCCCATAGCTAACAGGCAACAATCTGTAGCCGCTGCGCCGGAGATGCAAAAGATATCCTCAATCCCTAGGACAAACTGTTTAATGAATCCATCTCATCTCCAAGGCTGCCATCAGTCAAAGTGACAACTCCAGACTTCCATAACACTATGAATTTGGCAAAAAAAAATTATAGCAATCATTAATCCCTCTGAAAGTTGCTACTTCAGTGAAGAAACAGAGTGGCAGCACCAGAAAAAAATATGGGAACCATGGCATGGGCTACGTGCATTCCTGGGGCAGCGGCAGGGGGAGGCATCTGTCCTAGATGTTGAAAAGAGAGACATGGATGCCCAGAGACGTCACTAGGGCGCGCGCTCCCCCAGGGCGGGGTGCGCACGTCACCCTAGTGACCCCTCCCCCCGGACACACACCCTTTATTAATCTTCGCCACGGCCATAGGCCGCGCCGTGATTTGGGGGGGCGCCCGCCGGTCTGCCGCTCCGGGCACCCCCTCAATCGTTGCAGCCGGCTCGGGGATGTCCCTGAGCCGGCTCTCCCGGCCTGGCGAGGCGGGCGGGAGGCCCCCAAACAACGCGCACGTGTGCGCGCAGGGGAGGCGACGAACGCATGTGCGCGCGTCACCTTTCTGCGCGCGTGTGCGTGCGCGTCACCTGGGGGGCCCTCGCCCGGTTCGCCACACAACAGCGATGCCTCTGTGGATGCCTTCCAGATTAGATAGATTCTTATAGATAAAAGCACTGTATGCAAAAGAACCTTTTATTTAAGTTATCACAGGGGTTCAATATTATTATGCCAATATTATTATGCCGTTGTACAAATCGATGGTAAGGCCGCATCTGGAGTATTGCGTCCAGTTCTGGTCTCCGCATCTCAAAAAGGATATAGTGAAACTGGAAAAGGTGCAGAAGAGAGCGACCAAAATGATTAGTGGGCTGGGGCATCTCCCTTATGAGGAAGGGCTACAGCGTTTGGGGCTCTTCAGTCTAGAAAAAAGGTGGTTGAGGGGAGACATGATTGAGATGTATAAATTTATGCATGGGATGGAGAGAGTGGATAGAGAAAAGTTCTTTTCCCTCTCACATTACACTAGAACTAAGGGACATCCATTCAAATTGAGTGGAGGGAGGAAACAGACAAAAGAAAATATTTCTTTACCCAGCGTGTAATTGGTTTGTGGAACTCCTTGCCACAGGAGGTGGTGATGGCACCTGGCCTGGATGCCTTTAAAAGGGGATTGGACAGATTTATGGAGGAAAAGTCCATTACAGCTTACGCTCACCAAGACAGTGGCTAAATATCTTTATTTGGTTTTCTGCCACCGAAGTGCATTACAGATTTCTAGCCCTACTAACGACCTAGAGATGTAAAATAGTTTTTCTCTTCTTTTTCTTTTCTTTTAGCCAGTAGCTTGTGTCACTGAAAGGATGGTGACTGTATATTGGTATATTTAACTTGTATGTTTGTTTGTGATGCCAATAAAGGTTTGATTGATTGATTGATTGATTGATTGATTGATTGATTGATTGATTGATTGATTGATTGATTACAGCTTACAAGCCATGATGAGGATAAGCAACTTCCTGGTTGTAGGAGTAGGTTTTCTTTGTGCCAGGTGCAAGGGAGTGGCGACAGGATACAGGTATCTTGTTGTCTTGTGCTCCCTAAGGCATCTGGTGGGGCCACTGTGTGATACAGGAAGCTGGACTAGATGGGCCTTTGGCCTGATCCAGCAGGGCTCTTCTTATGTTCTTATGTTCTCACGTCCAGCAGTGGGGGAAAGGAAGGGTACTTATTTGGGGAGTAATTGTCCCCCTCACACCTACCTCTTGTAAAGGAAACCGAGGCCAAATGACCAGCTTGAATGAACTAGGAAAAAGAAGTTACCTTCTACAACCTAAAAAGCTAGAGTGCTCAGACAGAAGGAGGCCACCTTGGGGAAAACTCCCTCCCAGGTTAACAGGGAATGCCAAAATCTAGAGAGTCCCCACAAAACTAAATAGTGGCAGAACATGGTGATCTGAGAGATGTGGCAACCTCCTCTTCCTGAATGAACTGAGACCAGGCAGATGAAACAATGAATGTTCACCACAATGGGGCAAATATGGCTACTGTCTTTGAATGACTTGGCAGTCCAGGATGCTGAGGTATCACTGAAGCTTCTGAGGTATCAAAAGGTCCCAAACAGGTGAAAAATAAGCAAAAAATGGGGGGGAGGAGAGAGCAGGGATTTTCATCACATAACCTATTGGGACACAAAACCAGGAATTGCTACCTTCTCCTGAACCATGTATGAAAGTACATCTGGGTCCCCCATTCCCAAGAGCTATGTAAACCTTTCTGTGCTCCATGAGAGGTCTGTAAAGAAGAAATACATAGGGATCTTGTCTTTTTTCTTGGCAAGGTTTGAAACGGATGCAAAACAGATTGTAAAAGTGAATTGGACACCGTTACGTTTCAAATTGCACTGGAAGCCTTTCATGTGAGTCTTATGGGTACTTATGTGGACTGATGCATTCTCCCCAGAACGTTCTATCTGACTCACACTGGGGGGGATCTGGGTGAATGCTGTGCTAATACTCTCTAGCACAGTCATACGTCAGGTCCTACAGTGTATCTGGAGAAACAGCAGAGCTGAAACATTCAAACAAACTTGGAGAGATAAAAGAGACGGGTGTGATGATTTGACTTATTAACCATCCAAAGAAGCCACAGTAATGCAAAGCAAGAAATCATCCCCTGAGAGTAATGCTATGATTATGACCCCTTCCCCTCCGTCTCACCCCATTATAGTCTTGATGGAGACTGTTACGTTACAGGCCATTCCTTTTGCATTGTAGATCTTTTCCATTACAGTTTATATGCAACAAAACAATACTGTGTGTTTAATACTGAAAAACAGAGAACCATGGTTCATGTTCAAAGTTAAGGAGAAAACGGCAAAAGGCATTCTGAGCGAAAGCTGAGTGAAGTTAATCTGAATGTGTTTTATAATGTTTTGTTTTGTATAATATTTCTCCTCACTCCTGCCCACTCTTTTTAAAGTAGAACCTTGGTAGTATTTTTAGTTTCCAGTCTTATGAATGTCTGGACCTTTTGAAAGCTGAGTCCGTCAACTGGTCCATCAAACTCAGTACTGTCTACTCTGAGCCTGATGCCACAAGGTTCCAGACAAAGGTCTCTCTCTTCCAGCCCTGCTGCTTAGATCCTTTTATCTGGAGATGCCAGAGATTGAGCATGGGCCCTTATGCATGCAGAACATGTGCTCTATCCCTGAGCTTTGGCCCCTCATTCGTAATCCTTACTATATCCTCACTATATAATTAAATGGCCCTTATGTCAGTAAATGCAGAAGTAATTAAAGGTTTCACAAATCACAGCAAATGTTATTCTTGTTAGAACAGGTTTCTCAGTGCTAGCCCATGCATGTTTATTCAGAAATGTCCCACTATGTTCTGTGCTTACCAGCAGGTAGATAACATTTTAACCTTAATGTAACATGAGCCACATACTGTCTCTCAGGTAGTGTTTGAGAAAAATGATATCCTAGACCGGAGTTCTCAAAGTGGTGCGTCGTGACCAGAAGTGGGCTTTATTCACCTCCAGGAGCCATTTGGAGACTTGGGGAGGCCCGCTGGGGGGGGGGGTTGGGCCCCACACACCCTCCAGAGGACAGCCTGACCCCCGGTAAGTATAAAAATACCCCTTTTGTCCCCAGCAGCAGAGTGATCTCCGGATCGCTGACGCCGCCATCGCCTCGGCCCCGCAAGCACTCAAAGTTCTCCCCTACTCATGGGGAGAACTTTGAGTAGCGCTGTCCTAGACATTAACAAATGCCCTTAGGCAAGGGACTAAGGTCCCTTGAAAAATGTATCAAAGGCAGCACCTGAGCACTTCTGCTGATGGTATCACCACTCCTACTGTAGGAGACGTCCCAGCGTTCTACTCCCCCAGCTCCTGCTCAACTACACCCCTGTGTGGAGTCAACCAAAGAAGAGTCCTGTCTGTCACAATCATTCTACTGCTTATTTTTAACACCATTATTTACTGTAAGTTTCTATTTCATATCAGTCTCTGATTTGGAAGGGTGACAGTCTGGAATAAGAATGTGCTATTTCACTTAAAAATAAGATAAAGAAATTTCATAGATATTAATATTGATTCCCCAAAGGGCACGCTCCATCATCACACTCACAGATTACTCATTCATTGCTATTTTACATCTTAACCACTGCAGACAGTTTGCAAAATACTGACTAACTTTGACGTATGTCAGAGGAATGCATGGTCAATGCTGGAAAATATAAGCCAATGCAAGATCATTTTTCAGCAAGACAAACTGCTGCTTCTCAACAGAATTTCAGCACAGCTGATTTATGGAGCCAACCATGCTGACACTTAGGAAGAACAGTTTCAGCATCAACTAATGCTGTTAAGTTGCAATAGAATTTATATTAAATTACTATATTTCAAAGCATGACAGATGCTAAGCAAAAACTCTTTATAACTTCACTGGGAAGGGGGGTGGGACACCCTTCATATGGAAGAAGATGTTTATAGGTCATTGAATAAAATGCATATATTCCAATGGCATTCACATACAGGCTAAAAAAGTATAACTTGAAAGAATGAACTTAGAACATCCTCTTTCTCCTTAAAGGTTAAAAAGACATGCTGTACTATCAGTTCTGGGTGACATACTGCCAATTCAGGGTGATGAAAACTAGAAAGTCTTTTTCTGTCCAAGCTCCCAACCATTCATGGTAGAAGGGACTTAAAGCTCAGTATCACTTGTCTTGAGCAGAGGGTTTCATATTATAGTCAAGAAAAATAGGAAATAATGTATAAAAACAGAGTTGCCTAGTCTTGTGCAACCAGAAAGAACACACTACAGTACCTGCATATGCCAACTTCACTCTACATCTCTCTCTTCTCTTAGAGAAAAGCTAGATGTACGAGAATAGCAACAGGATACAGGTAAAGTCTTGTATTGTGTGCTCCCAGAGGCATCTGGTGGGCCACTATGAGATACAGGAAGTTGGCCTAGATAGGCCCTTGGCTTGATACAGCAGGCCTGTTCTTATGGTCTTCTGGAACCATTTACAATGTAATGTTCTGATCTTTTGAAAACATATGGAAACATAATTTGGGGGCTTCAGTGTTTCCTTAAGGCAGTGTTTCCCAAACTTTTTCGACCTGTGGCTCCCTTAACCATTGGCGACCATTGGCCGTGGCTCTATGCTGATGCCTGCCAATAGGCATTGTACTGTTTTCCGAGAGAATTCCGTGGCGCTCCATGGCTTCCCTGGCTGGTTTCCACGGCTCCCCTGGGAGCCATGTCTACCAGTTTGGGAACCAGTTGGGCACTGCTTGAGTGCCATGTCCATCAGAAGAACCACATGGCCAAGCCACCTTCTGAGTACCAGTAGCCATAGTAGCTGTAATTAATGCACCATCGGGGCAGGCTGGGCTCCATGGGTGTCCCTGTGCAGGACTTTGACCCAGGGCTTCCAGCAACCTGATTTACTAAAGTGGATCTGAGTTTATTTTATTTTACTTTTTTCCGGTCCTATTCATGCTTAGGCTATAGATTCAGAAATACTGTGTGAATAGTAGACCCCTTCCTCAATATGCAAGCTTTATTGTACAGCCTTTCATCGGATTTTTTAAAAAATCTATCCAATATGCTCACACTATTACTTTGGAAGGAGCTGAGAGCTGAGAGCAGAACGAGACATTATGATACATGCAAAGTTGTCACTCAAAAGAGCAGTCCACATCTAGGTTGCCCCTCCTTCCTCATAATAAGTAATGACACTTACCATATGATGTGACATCATCATGCTGTGAGTTTTTCCAGCCTTAGTTCATATCATTGGCTGCTGCTGACATCCTGCTTCCAGTCAATATCATGCAAGGAATTTACTGGCATGACAGAGATGAAGGGGGGAACTAAATTAGGGCTGCCAGTTTCAGCAGCAAGACCATGACTGCTATATTGTCTAGTTCTGAGTAGTTGTCAGACATGTTTTATTTGGGTTTGCTCTTGCGAGTAGGGTTTTAGCTGGAAAAATGCTGACATTGTACCACTATTTTAGGTTTTAGTAGCTTTCATTCAATTTTTATTTACTCTTTTATCAATCTTTCCCTATTGACTTTTTAAAAAAGGATTTACTCCATCATTCAGAAGTGATTATCCTGTGGTTACAAAGGTCGCAACATATCTAAATTTTACAACAGCCCCCCTGACTTCACATAACTAAAGAGGGGGCACAGAAGTGTTAAGTTGGTGGGGGACTGGAATCAAGATGCAGGTAAAAGGTAAAGGTGCCCCCTGACAATTAAGTCCAGTTGTGTCCGACTCTAGGGTGTGGTGCTCATCCCCATTTCAAAGCCGAAGAGCCAGCGTTGTCTGAAGACGCCTCCGTGGTCATGTGGCCGGCGTGACTCTCCTTGCCGCAGCACGTAGCATGTGGCTGGAACACGGAGCGCTGTTTACCTTCCCGCAAGCGGTACCTATTTATCTACTCGCATTGACATGCTTTGGAACTGCTAGGTTGGCAGGAGCTGGCCAAGCAACGAGAGCTCACCTCATCGCGGATTCGAACTGCCGACCTTTCGATCAACAGCTCATGGTTCAGCGGTTTAACCCACTGCGCCACCTCAAACACCTCAAACACTGCACCACCCCACCTCAAACTCCATCAGTGGTTCTCCAAAGAAGCTAAGCACGTATAAACTGTTTGCAGGATCCCTAATCCCTAATCTGGAGGGAGCCCATATTCATGCAAATCCACATGTTCATTAACTTGGGTTTTCTGCACAGAATATGTATAACTTGATGAATTCATGAATCAGGACTAGCCCTGAATGGGGTTGCACTCCCCCTGCAGGAACGGGTGCGCAGCTTGGGAGTGCTTCTGGATTCACAGCTCTCCTTGGAAAGCCAGGTGGCGGCTGTGGCCAAGGGTGCGTTTGCCCAGCTTCGGCTGGTGCGCCAGCTGCGGCCGTACTTGAGTCGATCGGACCTGACCACGGTGGTTCACGCCTTAGTGACTTCAAGACTGGATTACTGTAATGCGCTCTACGTGGGGCAGCCCTTGAAGACGGCTCGGAAGCTGCAATTAGTGAAGAATGCGGCGGCCCTGGTAGTCGCTGGAGCTAAGCAGTTTGACTCTGCTGAGCCGCTGCTTCAGTGGCTGCACTGGCTGCCCATTCGTTTCTGGGCCCAATTCAAGGTGCTGGTAATGACTTTTAAAGCCCTTCACGGTTTGGGTCCAGGATATCTGAGGGACCGCCTTCTCCCATACATTCCGGCCTGCTCTCTTAGGTCATCTGAGGGGACTCTCCTGCCGGTACCACCTCTATCACAAGTTAGGGGAGTGGCAACACGTGGGCGAGCCTTCTCTGCTGTGGCGCCACAACTGTGGAACTCCCTGCCAGGGGATTTGAGAACTACCCCTCCCTCATGACTTTTCGGCGAGGGCTCAAAACATTTTTATTTCGTCTAGCATTTGGGTGATGGGTCGTGGTCTGCCTCCTGTGTCTCAAGATGCTCTGCCAAGCTGCTTCTCTGCTCCACACTGTCGCCCCCTCCCCTAGTGGATGTTATTGTTTTTAAATTTGTGTATGGTTATGTATTGTTTAAATTTATTTTATGTATTATTTTAAATTATGTATTTTAACCTTTGTTGTAAGCTGCCTTGGGCATTTGCCTTTCAGCATAGGAAAAGGCAGGATATAAATTTTTAAAATAAATAAATAAATGTGTCTAAACAGGAAATACTAACGAGTAGGAGGAAAGGATTGCTATTGCTGCAGCAGGACCTCTGCTCTTTAGTGTCTCCTGTTTAGACACATGGACAGTGCTAGAACTGATACATGGAAGAACAACCATGGGCTGGTTCAGATGGTACAGTATTCCCCCCATATCCGCTGGGGATATGTTCCAGGCCCATCCGTGGATACTTGAAACTGTGGATAGGAGCGAACATCCCCTCCATTGTTTCCTGAGGGCCCCCCGCCCTGCCTCCCCTGCGGGCAGGCATGCGCGACCCCCCAGCTCTTATTTTTCTTTCAGCAAGCTTTGTTTCTTCCTTAAAAGAAACAGAGAAGCAGCCTCCATTGCAGGCAAGTAGAACGAGACTGTGGGTGCGATCCAATCCTACTTACGCCACTATTGTAACCAGCAGCGCAGTGAAATCGGGAGGGCCCAGAACCAAAAGGGGATTCAAATCCCCTTTGGATTCCCCTTTTGGAGGGAATTTGAATCCCCTTTCCGTTCTGGGGCCTCCCGTTTTCGCTACACCGCTGGTTACAACGGTGGCGTCAGTAGGATTGGATTGCGCCCTAAGTCTCTGAGAGTCTCTGCAAGGTTTCTGTTTGTTTAAGGAAGAAACAAAGCTTACTGGGGAAAAAAGTAAAAGCCTGGGGAGGGGTCCCCGTGATCCGTGGATAACTGAAACTGTGTGTAACTTGAACTGAAACGGATCAGTGGATATGGGGGCCCACCTGTTCTGTTTTGACTGGCCTCCTCTGCACATGATTGAGTGCACCATGAAGGTGCAGTCTTGCTTCCCTCATGTTGCTC
Source organism: Plestiodon gilberti rubricaudatus (assembly GCA_026170595.1). NCBI lineage: Eukaryota > Metazoa > Chordata > Lepidosauria > Squamata > Scincidae > Plestiodon > Plestiodon gilberti. The sequence continues at coordinate 178,391,202 of JANXHW010000003.1, read as the reverse complement.
CAAGGCTCTGCTGCCTAATCGCATGGGGAAGAGATCATCCAAACTGCCCCTCCACATGTAATTTACAATTGATTTAAATTTAAATCTTTTTCATGGAGAGGCAGCTGGTGGGAAACATATAATCCACACTGGCCCAGTCTGTTTCAGATCATGTCCTATAAGTTTTATCCACAAAGAATAAAACCCTTTATTCAACAATTTCACCCAAAAGTATCAACAAAGTATCTCAAGTATTTATTATCATTCTGAAACTTTCATCATTCTTCCTCGTATTATTTCCTGCAAAGACCTATATAAGAAGAACATGTTGGAGTAATAGTTGGGGCTTAGCTTCTAACAGCCAGATTTTTCTAATCACATTTACTTGAAAGTAAGTCCCAGTGATTTAAATGGATTTCCTTCCCAGGATGTATGCTCAGAATTGCAGCCCAAGTTTGATTACCTTGATTATTCATTTGTGCTGTGCTTTTTTAATTTGTCATTTTCACAGAAGTACCTCTAAAAACAGGCTTCTGGGTCTTTCTGCTCATTTTTCTCAAGACAATTTTGTACTGGAAACAATTTAATTAGCTCTTTGTTATCAGTAATGAGATAGCTATTCTTCTTTGTCTACGGCAATAAACATTAGTTCCAGTTTTTTTACCAAGTTTCAAATAAGGTTTCAGTTAACACTTTCGCTAATAAAGCATTGCTGTTAGAAGTGGATATGCGTATTATTAAATCCTTTCTTTTTGCTGAGTTTTAATTTGCTTCCCATGCTTGAGTTTGAGCTGTCTCTTAACAAAATTTAAGTTAAATTATTGTACTTGCAATTTTTTTTTACCTTACCAGCTGAAGTACCTGGCATGGGGGCACCTATGTAGATTCATGGGGCACAGAACCTTCATTCATCTTGCAATGTGTTTGGCAGTGAAGAGTGCATGCCCTCTGAGGCCTGCCCCTCCCCCTTGTGGAAGAAAATGCAAAGATGCACATCAGAGGAATGTGCATCATCTGAGCTCATTACTTCCTTTCCATCATTACTTACCTGGTTCAAGGGAGGGCTCACATTCACCAACATGATATTTCCAGTAGTGTGAGAGAAGCAGATGACAGTAAGTGTCACTCTTGACTGATGTGGGCTTTTTCATTCTCACCTCTGCCATTTCTCTGCCAAGATAGGAAATGTCTACAGCTACAATCCTGTAACACTTTCCTGGGAGTAAGCCCCATTGAACATAATGGAACTTACTTCTGAGTAGCTGTGCATAGGATTGTGCTGTACTATGAGTAGAGTTTCTCTCCTCCTGCCCTTCCTGACCCCATCATTGGTAACCTTGGGGTTTGCACATGGACACTGAAGTTTGTATATAGGGTGCCAGGTTCTTCTGGGCCCCGAGGGAAGACCAGTTGATGCCTTGCCCAATGTGTGCATGGACCCCAGGAACCCCCTCCACCATGGCTTCACTTATTCACCAGGTGCCCTCAGCAACCATCTCTTCCTCCCCTTCTCATAGACCTTACCTCAAAATTTTCCTGCATTATCACAGAGAAAGCTCTTTGGCTGGTGTGGAGGGTGGGACGAGGAACCACTACACAAGTCACATATAGAAATATATGAAAATATAGTGATATGTCTCTTATATATACCATATTGGTCTGAGTATAAGACTCACTTTTTTCTCCTAATTTAAGTTTTTTAACTAGGGGTGCGTCTTATAATCAGGCTGTTGCAATTTAATGCCAGTAATTTAATTAAAAAATTTTAATAGAACCAAACTTTAAGGGTGCGTCTTATAATCAGGTGCGTCTTATACTCGGGACAATACGGTGTATGTATATATATCCAATAAATAATATCCCTTTTAATGTAAAGGAATACTGCATTTCATTGTTTCTATTTCTTTCTGGAGAACTGGTAGACGTCACCATCCATAGCCATGATTATGACAATATGTGTGAATGTATATGTGGATATTTAACTATGTCCATACATATCTGGTTACACACTCTTCAACATTTCCTTGACCTTTTGGACAATATCATTTCCATCAGTTTACTGACCTATATATACAGTATGCTTCTAAGACCAACTTTAATGTTCTGACACACCATTGTGAAAATCCAAAATAAATCTATGCTGTCTGAGGACCACAGAGCACAATCAAATGGATGCATATGGACCAATCCTGATGAGGGCCTGTGCCAGTGGAACACATGCTCCATCTGTGTAAGCTGTCGCAAAAGTGCCATAAAGTAGTTTGTGACAGCGCAAAGCCCAGCCGCGCTGCTGGGAAGGCCGGAACCTTCCCGCTAGCGCCGGCAGTCATCAGGAGGCCTGCTGGAGAAAGTAAGTCCAGCACAGGGGCAAGGGGTAGGGGAGGGCAAGGAGGAAGTTGAACTGGGCAGAGGAGAGCATAATGGGATGGCGACGGGGGCAGGGTGGGTGGGCAGATTGAGCCCGGGAGGGGGCAGGATCGGTGGTGCTGGTGCACACCATATCCAACCCCCTTCCCGTGTCTGATCCACCTACATGAATCAATGCGGACATATGCCAGTGATATCGCTGGTGTGGGGAAAGTTATCTAGGATTGGGCTATTTATCTATGGTGGCTTTATGTTCAATTTCCATACATGGATATTTTGAGGCTGTATTGTACAATTGTGTGAGTGCAGGTGAGAGTGATAGTACAACTTAAACATTCCTTCCTCCATGTATATCCATGCAAATATTGCAAAAGGTCTGTCAACCAGACTGTACCACCAGTTCAAAGACCCATGTTGTATGCAGCAGCAGAAGGCAAAGTGCATCTTTGAATACAGTCCCACATGTCCATGCACACATATAGCTGCATGAGTCCAAATAATGAATATACAGGATTCATAAAGTATGCACAGTATGCTGCTTAGTGAAAAGTAAGGTCATCACTTCTTTTCCTACAAAGACACACATACTACTCCCTCACTATTACAAAAGCAGCTAACAACTGGATGAGAAGGGGCACAAGCAAAGGTCCCTAGGTAGTAAGGTTCAATTTCTCCATAATAATGTTGCAGTTTATTTCAACCTCAGCCCATATGGAAAAGACTGTGGAGATGAGAAGATGTTTCCTTATAGATGCCAAATCTGGACAACTCTGCAAAGCCCACCATCACAGGTACTTATCTTGAGCCAGTTTCTGAGGAAGAAGAACGAGAGAGAGAGAGAGAGAGAGAGAGAGAGAGAGAGAGAGAGAGAGAGAGAGAGAGAGAGAGAGAGTGCACTGTAACATACAAGAGGAAAAGCCTTGATGTTTCAGATGTAGGAGATGCCTGATTTGCCATCAATAAGTTACAGAGGAAGTGGGAAAAGAGACAGGGCAAGTCGCTCACCTTTCCACTCTCTCAGCTAGGACGGCCTAGTTATTAACTGCCTGGCATTTGCCCTACGTTTTTAGGGCTGAAAGCTCTATTGCACAAAAAGACTGCTAGATGCAGATAGCACTGAATGCCTCATTTCCAGTAGTGGATATGAACAACATTGATGGATTATGCACTCAGCTCGCTAAATTATAACCCGGGACTCAGCAAGGATGACTGAATGTACTCACAGTGGGTGGGCCTCTCTTTCTGTTGCTTCTTTCATGCCATAGCAATTCTTTTTTTCCTCTTCTTAGCTAAGAATTACAAATTGAAACACCTGAGTGCAGTGATGCATGCACTTAACTGACAAGCAGACAACCAGCTGCTTTTAAAAAAAAAGTTTTGGAATGAGGTAAGTTTAAGTGTAGAATTCAAAAGAAATTAATCCTCTGGTTTAAGAAAGCAGATCTGTACAATGGCAAGAAACAAGTTTGAGAGCCCAACCCTATCTCCCCCCCCCCCAATGCTGGTGCAGCCATGCCAAAAACGAGTGTCCTGTATCCACTGGGGGAGGCAGATCGGAAGGAAAAGGCCTCCTGTTCTGCAATGGGTCTCTTCGGACGATGAAGACTAATTTGGCTGGTGCAAATCCAGGTAAAAGAAGGGGGCAGGGAGGCTACAAAAAGAGGGGATAGGATCTGGTACGTGCCATCGCCACTGGATCCACCCCCTCCTACAGCCTCACCGCACCATTCCTCCCCTCCCAGTTTCTCCCCCTTCCCACCCCTCCCATGCCCTGTTTCACCCCCTACCCACCATCACCATTTTGCGGCAGTGGAAGTGTCTTCTTCTGTCACAAAGCGCTGCATAGAACAGCCCAATCCTGCATAGGATTGAGCTGTAAGTCTACACAGAAATGTGACAACTATGAATTCAAACTGGACGACAGCTAGAAAACTTACTGCCCCCCCCCATTCTTAACAGGATCTTCTGGCAGATGGAGTTCCTTGATAATGACCAACAAACTAAGGAATACTTACAGGAGCTGTATGAAGCCCTAGTACCCCTTCCTGGATTGAAGCTCTGACCCTTCTTAATGCATCTATTAAATCACCAGGACAAGGTGCCAAGTGGCCACGGGGGCTGCGTGACAACCAGGTAAAGCCCCTTGCCCGGACACCAATCTCAGATAAGGGGGCTGAATAGATGCCCCCTCCTCTCGCGCTACTGAGGATGCCAGCCAAAGCCCTCCTGTGCTAATAGCACGGGTTCAGAATTCTCTGTCTCCTACGCTTTAGCTTACTGTGACACATTTTTTTTTATTTTCTCCATTGATGTCTTTGGTGAAGGAGAAAAGGAGGCATCATTGCTTCAGTCAGGGGCTCTGCTAAAAGCTGCATGACTATACAGCATATAGATGCTGTGTTTTTTACAACAAAGAAAGATAACTGCTATTCGATGTGTTCCGTAATATGAATCGCAGTGGCAGGTGTTTAAAGTAATACAAAGGAAATTATTAAGTTAACTTCGAAAAGACTAGTAATTGGTTCCCAAATAGCTCTTCTGCTGAGGCAAATAATTATAAATTTGAAAAAGCATACTGTTAATTTGACACAATTGTAATGACATCTCCGTAGGTGGCACATATCACACACCGTTTATAAGCTTCTTAGGAGCCTAATGGCAGCATTTGCACAATAGGGATACAGGAGGATGAGGTAGCATAATTGCAGCATCACTGGAGCATGACTACATGCTAATTATCAAAATTGGAACTGCTGCACTCATGCTCCTTTTTCATCTATCTTATTTCATTTACTTTTTCCATGCTGTTATGGCCAAAGAATTGCTGTGTGTGTTGTTTTGAATATTATAGGGATTATTGTCCACTTGATGCTTCCATGCTGCTGCAGTGCCAAAGGTTGCTCAGTTGGCCAATAGCAACTCCCATCCGAGTGTATTTGGTTCTTAGAATTTTGTTTTCAACAATAGCCATCTAGTTTTGCTGCTCCTAAATCTTACTCTTATGTGAACAGGAGAACTTGAGATAACAAAGCTAAGGAAAGATGTAGTTGAACAGGGCAGGGGGAGGGTGGAACGGGGTAGGGACGGGGCAGGGAGGTGGGTGGATCAGGCCCAGGAAGGGGGTAGGATCAGCAATACTGGCGTGCGCCATATTCAAACCCCTTTCCGGGCCTGATGCAGACCAATGCAGACTTGCACCAGAGATATCTCTAGCTCAGGTCCGAGTTCACCCGTTGCGGCTGCTGGGGCTTACTCAGAGACAAGTGAACAAATGTCCCCTTATCCCATGGAGACCTATGAGACTTATTCCAGCAGCCATAAATCCCCCACGGGTTACAGTGTGACATGCACTGGCGCCGCGTATCACTGTGCGGGGATTTACGTTGGATTGGGCTGCCCAAACTGTACCAAGAGAAATGTGGGTGTTGCTGCAATTCACTTGAAACTAGACCGGTAATTCTAGAAAAAACAGAAGGGCACATATGAAGGAAATGATGACAGCAATCAGGCACAGTAGGGTATACTTTGCCGTTGACATCAAATGTGTTTGGCTGCATGCCTTCCACAGCAACGCCAAAAGTGCAGGGATAGCTTAGTAATACACCCCTATTAATCAATTTCCTGCTGTTAGTGTGCTACCCATTCATGTTCACTTTGAATTAAAAAATACAGCTTTTATAGTAGCTAATGTGTTACAACATTCTGTCCAACCATGAAGAAAAACAATATCTATTCAAACGTTAGAAAAAAAATATTTTTAAGAAGTGAAAGCAAAGCTGTAAGAGAAAATGGTATTCCCATCAGGAACTGAGATCACCAAACACAGAACAACTATGACACAAACTTCATTTAAAACCTGGTGTTTACTATACTCTACAAAGAAAAGGAACCACAGTAATGAAGTTATGCTAGGAAGCAACGCTGTAGTAAGATAACATTGTGTTGCTAGGTCCATGGTTCTCATCATTTAATTGCATAGCTCTTTACGTCTGTATCTCTGAGGAAGAAATAGAATAAGTAAGATTACAATAGTAACGGACTCTAGACCACATATTAGGCACATCCAAAAGTCGTGGAAAGAAATTTGGTGATTAAAGATAAATACGTGCTCAGTAGCTTTTCCTAATTAAAATAACAAGAATGGGAAGAAAGAAATGTGGCAAGCAGGAACAGATAGCGGCTCTGAAAGAATAACAGATGAGTGCTAATTTCATGAAGTAAACATCATTAAGCAGTGTCTCCAACCATGTCTATGTGATGGTAACTATTCTATTATTATGATATTGACCTACACCTGGAGAGATGTATTAGTTTACAGCTAAAGATCAATCTTGCATCACAAAAGCCTTCCTACAATCTCATTGGGAAGAGATAATAAGATTCCCATAAAATGATATTGAGGTTTGAAAAGGTCTAGTGAATAGTTTGGGGGCAACAGCGATTAGTAGAATAATTCAAACAGGAAATAAGTCAGGGTGGCTTATAACAAAAATGGATTCGCAAAAGGAATCAAACAACTAATGTGATACAATTGTGTGGAACACATTTGGAAATGAGGACATAGAAGATCTTAGCTTGTAGAGCACTTTTGATTTCTAGAGCCAGTTCTTTAAAGATCAGCAAACAGCACCTTCTTCTTTTACAGGCTTAGACGGTCATCTTCAAAACACCTCATTAATCATACATAACTGAAATAAGTACTTTAAAAATTACCACTTACAAAATGCCAGTTTGCCTCCCATACCCAACAAAGACACGAGGCAATGGTTTGAGCTGAAATGGGCCACACATTTTATTAACAGAACTGCAGTGTGGTTTTCCTGACTAGATGATTCCACACCTGTGCAGTCGTGGTATGGCGTTTCCTTGTGGCATCAAGACCTCATGAGGTGGCGTGCCAAATGCTGCCCCCCTTACTGATAATGTCCTAGCCTCTGCTCCTCCTCTTCTCCAATGTTGTAGCTCAGCACCCCCCCTCCACATTTCCTCTTGCTTTTTGTCCCCTTCTTCCTTTTCCAATCCAAGGAACAGAAGGAGATGGATGAGCAGTGGAAGCAACTAGGAAGATAGAGATGGGCGCTACCCACCCATCTGCTGCCTGGTCTCATAGATGGGCCAGCCTTGCATCAATCCCACCAAAGTGCACCCCCCCTTTTTGGGTTCTTTGTCACATGCAGGATTGTCAGTGTCACCTCCACATTCTCCTCTGATTGCCACACCATCAAAACTAGGTGGGTGCAGAAGAGATTCACTTGGCCAGTGAAGCTGAGGAGAAGAAGAGACAAAGGGAGGCAACAATCCTCTTCCACCATGTTTGGTAACAGGATCTGAGTGGCTGCCCTGCTTCCTCACCAGTTCTTTTCAAGCTTCAGCAGTGGTGCTGGAGGAGAAGGTAGGTAGGCTGCTCCTTACCTTGTGCATTCTACAAGGAAAATGAGCAAGTAGAGGATGGGGCAGCAGTTGGGTGGAGTAGTCTGGCAGATGCAGGATTGGGGAAGGTGGCAGGCAGGGAGCAGGGAAACATGCTACTCAAAGCAGTCATTTCAACCCACCTCAGGAGTGGGCTGGTCCTGTATACAAGCATCTTAGCATCTGCCTCACTGGGTTCTCAACCCATTCCCAGCCAAGTACCACCTCCAGCGCCACTCTCCTGCTGAGTACCACTGGAAGTTACTGGCGATGACATCATCACCCGTTAGGGTTTTCGGAGGCCATAAAACACAGGAAGCTCTGGGCTGGTGGGAGGCCCCTTCTCAGCATTCCCAAGAGGCTCGGTCAAAGGCAGGAGCCTCTCGGGAGTGAAAACACACCACCAAAAGCACTGCGTTGGAGCGGGGTTCTGGTGGTCCAGCAGTCTGAGTACCACCAGCAGACGACCGAAGTACCACGGGTGGTACTAGTACCACTGGTTGAGAATCCCTGCTGTAGAGCATTGCCAAGTGGAAGTGTGTATCAGCGGCACTCAAATGGCTGCCATAAAGTTTGAACCAACTCTATGATGAGAGATGGAAACTTTCAGAATCAGAACTGGAAAAAAACTTTTCACAGTGAACTCAGTAATGGATATAAACCTTTCTACATAATAAATGGAGAGCTGCATGTATTTGTACAAAACAGGAATCTTACAAAGAACTTTGAGGGCATTCCAATGGATCTATTGGGCATTGCATAACTTGGGAAGTCTCTTTTATTGATTTATTTGATTACCAGCCCAATCCTATCCTTCCTCCCCATGATGTAGCCACGCCAAAAAGGCGCATGCTGAATCCAGTGAGGGGTGGGGGAATATCAGGAGGCTTGGGATGGGAAAGGGAAATTATTTCCCCTTACACCTCCGTAAGCCCCCCACTCACCAATGGTTCTCGTTAGACCTGTGTCAGCAATTTAGCTGGTGCAAGTCTGAGGAGAAAGGGACAGGGAACTTCCGAATGGAGGGGATAGAATCCAACATGCACCATCGCTGCTGGATCAACCCCTTCCTACTGCCTCCTTGCCCCCATTCCTTCCTCCTTCCCCCCAGTTTTACTCCCTCCCATCCTGCCCCACCACTACCTTACCTGGTTTGGCAGGGGTCTTGTGGCGGAGTTGTGTCTCCATCAGCAGCCATTTTATGGCAGTGGAAGTGCCTTCCACTGTCGTAAGAGGTCCAGCGCAACAGCCCAATCTTGAATAGAATTGGGCTGTTAGTTATTTTAAAAATGTCTGTCCTGCTTTTCTCCCAAAATGACCACAAAGGTTAAAAACAAATCAACAACAAAACCACATTCCAAAACAGGAATCCAATTTCCAACCGCACTAAAAGAGAGTCACACAGAGGAAGAAAGAACATCAAATCAATGGAGGCCTGAAACCTCCTGCTGAAATAAAAGCACCTTCAGCCTATTGTCTATATTACACTAGTGCAGTCATCATTTTTGGGTGTTGCAGTTACTCCTGTAGGAGCCAGCTGTGTAAAATGGCTGAACAAAATACCTCTTCTTGTTGATTTGGTGAGAATGACAACATCCTTTAGCAGCTGTGAAATCAAACGTTCTGACTATTTCTGTCCCTGTACAATAGACCTCACATGGAACTAGATTGTCTGAAGAGTCTAGCACAGAGATTCCATTTTGAGAAGAAATAGTTCAATTTACTTCTGAACCAATCCAACAGGCTGAGGGAAGGTTGATGTGACCCATCTCTACCTAGGGCAAAAGCATTGGGAAATTAACGGCTATGTATGTTTTCCTAATCGGCTTCAGGAAGAGCTGGGATGAATATGTCACCTGTTTACAATCATCAGGGATTAAATAACTAGGTTTTGATTTTAGAAAACATTTGATTTTAAGCAGGTGCTTAAATCCCACTGAAGTCGGTAGAGCCTAATTAATTAAGTTCTCGATTCCTTTACCATAAAAGGACAGAGTTACCTATATGAGATGCTAGACGCCATGATGGACCATAACTAGTTCTTGTAGTTTTCCACATGGAAAATTCCAGGTTAATGCATCTGTTTCAACTCTGAATGACAACTTGGTCAGTGTAGTGTGTATGTATAACACACACACACACACACACACACACACACACACACACACACACACACACACAAACACACACTTTATTATATATGCTACATTATCCAAATTGCCATTCCTATTTTGTGCGCGCACACGCACACCCACACAAATGGTAGATGATGACGACAATGATGAAGAATATTTATGTACTGCTTTTGAACCAATCAGAAATTTGTAAAGCACTTTACAAAGCAAAAGAGATGAAAATATTTTTTCCCAAAGGGGGATGCTTCTAAGAACACAATCTTCTAAAAGGCACAAGGGCAAAAACAGGCACAAGAGCAAGAATATGGAAAGTTATTCTTGCCCTGCTACATCTAAATTTTAGATTCTAAAAGAACTATCAGTTAAAAGGTGCTTCTTTAAAAGTTAAAAGGTAGGATTGCCCATAATGCAATGTTAGGTAGGATTTGCCCAGTTACTGAAAAATGAGTTACTGAAAAATGAAAACAAGAGAGATCTCTTTAATGTCTAAGCTTATCAACTGGTGGAGAGCAAATCTTGTCCATTTCCTGCACATTACTCTCAGAATTGCACACATTTGCTTTAACAATCAATTTGCACCACAATGCTCGTGTCAGACAATGAATAAAAGTAGCCAACTGAATTTCCAAGCATTCTTCAGTATTATTTTGAATAGGTCACAGGCAGAATTATTATGACAGATATATGGTTGCCATTGAATCAGCAGCCTACTTCTTCCTTCTCACGCCTAATGAAACTTGCCATATCATATGATATCATTGGGGAGTGAGTGTCTCCATCCTCAATTCACATCATTGGCTGCTCCTTCCAATAAATATCATGTATTATGCCTGCCATATACTTTGCCCACAGTGGGGAAAGAGAGGAGCACACCAGCTAGTCAAACTCTCATGCCAGTGTGCTCCCCATTCATGAACTTGGCTGTCTTCACATTCGGTGCCTGCCCCTACTGCCAAATGGTGAACATGTGAACACCCAGGGGGAATGCCCAGGAAGTGCATTGGCAAGGGGGCATGACTTGTTGGCATACTCCTATTTTCCCCCACCACAGGCACACTGTACACAGCAAGCATAACACCTTCTCAGGGCTAGTTTCATTGGGCACTACAGTGCAGTGGCAGTGGCAAACTAAATACAGGATGACCATTTACCATGGTACGTTCAAATCTTCCATAATGTCTAGTTCTGCCCTAAGTATTTTCCAGATGTATTATAAGACATATTTATTTGTGCTTGCTCTGGAGGACAGGAGTGTAGTTGGAGCATTTACCGGTACATCTTTCTTTACATTACAAAAATCCTTCAGTCTTTCAAAACCACATTGGTCAGTCTCTTGGCCAACTATTGCCATTCTACGGTACATTCTACAGTACTAGCCTTTCATTTACTTCTGGCCATCTACTGCAACCTTTTATTGGAGAGCTTATTTGCATTTTAATGCATTAGAATAAAATGGGCTTTATTATCATTTCACCACTCATCAAAACAGCCATTTTTCCAACAGTCTATTCTTCTTTGGAAATGAAAATGCACTTCTAATATTCTGCTTTAAAAAGTAGTTTCCACATTGCCTTTGCTTTTAATCTTAACAAACTTTGACACGTAGTTGACAGAGGATTTTTAATGAAAGCATTGAAATGTTTCTATTGATTTTTGCATGTCTTGCTTTCTGTAAAGGAAGGGGAAGAAAGATTTAAATGTTTGCTACAGAAAACCTGGCCTGTAAGCTAACAGCTTCTGGAAACCATCAATTGTGGAAATGTTATTTACACTCCAAATGTTATTCAGTGATGGTTTAGCTTAGGCTTTCTGGGGGCTATCTTTATCTGTGATAAGAGGGTTTTTCCGGGAAACATTTTTGTTGGGTATGTGGGAGGATCATGTAGGCGAAAAATTTCAAACTTTGTTTTTATATATGATAGCTGTGGCAAGAATTTTATATGCACAATATTGGAAGAATTCGGAGATACATTCGCTGGAAGATTGGTGGCTGAAAGTTTTGGACTATGCTGAAATGGATAAACTTACAATTTTAATTAAGGAAAAGTCAGTTAACTTTTTCGTGAATAATTGGAAACCATTTATTGACTTTTTAAGAGAGAGAAAGAGGAATGATGTGATGATATGCGGATTTAATGAATAGAATGTGGGTGTTGTTTTGGCTTAGTTGGAAATTATATGTAGAAAATAGTGAATAGTATGCTAGTAGGATGTATTGCTTCGCGCTTGCTATAACTTTATGAAATATGTATTGTTTTTATGTTTTAATATATCAATAAAATATAAATATATATATAAAAAAGATAAGAGGGTTTTTCTTATTAAATTATATTTATCAATCTAGAAGATGCTTTTTTTGCACACAGTTGCATTTGCATACTCTCAAAGAAATTGAAATCAGAAATCAGAATCCTTTTGTAGAACATTTTGATCACACAGGTGGAATCCAGGAAAGGCATCTATGCCTGGCAAGGCTCAGCAGCTACGCAGAGCCCATGGATGTTTAAAGAGCCTACCATAACAAACCTCAGACCTGGCACAAATCCTAATCTCTTTCTCTGCTGCTCTCCCAAGGTTCGCAAGACCAGGGAGTGAATGGACTAAGCAACCACAAGCTGCACACTCTTTGGGAAGGGGGCAGGGCTGAGCTAACCAGACTATCTTGCTTGGGGAAACCATTGCAGATATATTTCACAGAAATCTGAATCCAGTTGTTGAAAAGAAGATGTCCAGACAGAGTTTGGGTTCAGTAGCCTTTCACTGATTGAAACTTCAGCAGTGAGAAATGGAGAGACCGGGGTTGGGCCAAATCAATCCACCACTTGGAATGGCAGCAAATGCCACCACCCGCCCATTTCACCATTCACTTTCCATCAGCAGGCACACCAGTGGCACCTGATGCAAGCATGCATACAAACACACTTACACACACACCAGCGTGCATCACACCATCCTTGACCTCATCCTCTTCCCCCACCTCTTCTTCAGCTGCTGTGGCTTCTGTAAAGCGCCATAGTAACAGGAGTAGAACCTCTCTGCTCCCAGCATCCTCCCCACCTGGTCACTTTACAAGAGGAGGAAAGGCAGCCACTCTCAGAAGAGTGTTCAAGAAAAGGATTGCAGTGGCACAACTGGAGGAGGGGGTGAGCTTCCCTCTTCCTCTTCTTATGCGGATAGTACCTGAGAAGATGATGGGCTGGGTGGGCTGGGCTGGGCAGAGAGCAGGTTGGGGGAGGTGGTGAGTGGACGCAGGTTGGGGATATCACCTGTCAATTTGCCACCTCCCCCATCCACCACTCAAGGCAGCCATTTCAGTCAGCCTCACGAACAGGCTCCCCCTGATGGAGACAAACAATAATTAAGCATTTCAGAATTGTTGCCTGGGGAAAGGCGGAATAGAAATCTCCTAAATGAATGAATGAATTTGATCTGCAACATATTTTTACTTCTGATGATGCCACATATGCTTGGGGTGAAACGTAAAGTTTTTAAAACGACAGAGTTACCCGGTAACATGTTGATTTTCAACTCGGAGAGATATCAATCTCTATGTTTCAGTGCATTATATCACATAACTTCACAATTAATCTGCACCATGATTCTAAAGAACATTACAGGGAGGGAACAGTGATTGATTTCTATGGAAAAAGACAAGCTTAAAGGAAATAACATTCTATCATGGGTGAATAGAAGGAGAAAGTCACTATGTGGTGACTTTCTCCTACGATAAAGGTCATGTGAACTTCCCCTATGAAAAGAATCCTTTTAACAGGCTAAACTGAAAAAAGTATTTCCATTTGGAAGCACAACTCCTCAGTACATGTTCCAGTTGAACCATTATAGCCTGCAGTTATCCAGGCATTTTCCATAAGAATTCTGCAATCTGTCTCTCTGCACTTCAGCCCTGAAATACTGCAAAAGTGTCTGTAATCACAGAATTACACAATCCACACATGCCTGACTGTTGCCTGATGAAGTGCTCTTCTGTGGCCACAGATCTGCCCTATCTCATCACAAGTGGTGAAGTAAACATACTTTTTACAAAGTTTCTTAAAGTGACATTGCCTTGGGTCTTTCAACCTTTCATATGACGTGAGAACGGTTGTAGTGACTTATCTGTCTTGTGTACCATGGGACAGTCTGAGCACACTAATCAAATTCATTAAGTCAAGGTGAACCTGTATTGTTTCCATGACAGTGGAGGACGAATGATTATTATTTTTTTATAGTATAGTAAGAAAGGGACATGTATTTATGGTCGTTGATGAAGGCCAAAAGGTTGAAGCAGTCATCGCTAAATAAAGAAATATACATGTAGTAAAAAGTGCATGATAAAAAATTATTTCTACCGTGGACTAATTCCATGAAGGCTTTTCACCACGTATCAGAAGGTAGGTATTCTCTTACATACGAAATTAGCATTGAGCCATGTACTGCACAGTCTAATTGATAAATTTCACTTTAATTGACATCAGAGCAACAACAAAAAATGTCTTTCTGGACATTGTTGGCAGCCTCATAGCCAAACGACCTTCAGTACAAGCTGGAGGCTCTGGAAATATGATATAAATTTATTACAGTCCCCAGCATTTTCTCAAAGAACAATGATGCTAACAGTCATAAAAAAAAAAATTCAACAGTGACCAGCAGCAGTAAGCCAGGAGAAATAGCCACACCCCGGAAAGCAAATAACATCCAGACTCTGGGTTGTTTCTTCCGGGTGCCATTGCATTGCTTTTAGATGTCCATTACAGCATCAACTGGATAAACTGGCAGTAGAGGAGCAGATCCATTTTGCCCCTACACAGGTTCCTTCTCCTCCCCCCTCCAATTTGCTACTAAGGTGCTCTAGGGACAAATGTAAGAGAAACAAACTGGAAAGGTACTTTCACTATAAAGCCGGAGCTACACTGTTCGCATTCGCATTGCGTTCGCGTTCCGTGTGTGTCTGTTGTCCCACCCCCAGGTCAAACAACGGCTCTGATTGGCCGGACGTAGCGCAGACGCAGCAAAAGTTGAGCCCACCTCGACTTTTGCTGCGTCTGCGCTACTTCTGGCCAATCAGAGCTGTTGTTTGACCTGTGGGCGGGACAACAGACGCACATGGAACATGAACGCAACACGAACGCATACAGTGTAGTCCGGCCTTTTGAATACATGGTGTCTGATCATGTGGAAGATTTATACCCATTCAAATTCCACATCTTAAAAAGTCAACTTGCATTAACTTAAGTATGCCATTCATAAGAATAGCATATGCGAGTCAGATTATAAACTTGTACCAGAAACATGGAAAACTTTTCATTTGAATAACTTTGTCCATCTGAACCATTAACTGCCCCCAGTATGTCTGTATGTATATGCCTCCTCTCATCAAGAAATCTGTGTCCAGTGACGTGGTAAGAGGGGGCAGTGTGGTGGACCACCCCAGGGTGGCAGGTAGCCAAGGAGGGGGGAGACAAACAGACTGCTGCTGCAGCAGTGCCCCCAGCCCCCATCACCCCCAGACCCCCCAACTCCAGCCACCCACTCTACTAACCCCAGCTGTTGATCAGTGCTATAGAGCAAAACACTAATCTAGTGCTAAACAGCTGATCAGTGCTGGAGATTTAAACCCCAGTGCCGATCACCTGTTTGGTACCAGATTAGCACTTTACTGTAGAGTGCTAGGGTAGAGGAGGCGGCTGGAATTTCTGTCACACACACCCCAGTTTGGCACCCTCCACTGCCAGAGGGGTGTGTGACACAAGTATACACAGGGGTGTGTGACACAAGTATATAGAAAGAACCTTCAGTGGAGTCTATTCCTAGACCGTATCTTCAGTTTTCTGAAGTCCCCTTTTCATCATAAGCAGCAGGCGCGTCGCTAGAGTGAGGCACGGGGGGCGGACCACTGTAGGGTGACGCGCACGTCACCTCCGCTGCGTGCGTCACCCTCCGGAGGCTGCAAGGACGGGAGAAGGCCTCAGAGTGAACTCCCCAGCCGACGCTCCAGGGCCTTCTGACGATGGCCCAATGCCGCGATACGTAATTTATAACGTTTTCCGCGCATGCGCAGAACGTTTCTCGTTGTGCGCATGCGCGAAAAACGTTATCAATCACGTATTAACGCATTGGGCCTCGTCATTAGGCCTCGGACAGCCGGCTGGCACGGATGTGTGGAGCCGGCCGGCCGGGGGGGAATGGGGGGTCACTAGGGCGGCGCGCGCCTAGTGACGCTGCTGATAAGCAGGCGACAAGCTCAGTGTCAAACTCATAACAACCCCTTTTATCTGGCTCTCTCTTTTATCTTAAGTTCCCCCAGTTGCCAAGCTTCCCCCTGTTGCCCAGGATTTAGCTTTATGTAGAGCAACTGGGCATTTACAGAGCAGGAAATTACTGGGCTGTAACTTTCCTGATGGCATCTGATAAAAATCACAAATTACTGTACTAAGAATTAAAATAAAAGGTTATGTTTTCAAGCTTATTATATAAGCAGGGCTGGTTTCAGAGAGCGGGCATACCCAGGCACACGCCAAGGGCCCACAAACAACCCCCCCACCAGTATAGTGTTTACCTCTGAAACCAAATGTTGTCCATGGGGAGTGGTGGGAAGCAGAATGGGACGAGGCTACAGGGCACATCAGCGCCAGGAGTGGGGCTGGATAGCATGTTCCAGTCCTCTTATAAAGGTGAAGACTGTCCATGATTTTCAGAAGGCGTTTGACACGGTCCCTCATGAAAGGCTCCTGCGAAAACTCCACAGTCAGGGAATAAGAGGGCAGGTCCTCTTGTGGATTAGGAACTGGTTGAAGACCAGGAAACAGCGAGTTGGAGTCAATGGGCAATTTTCACAATGGCGAGAGGTGAAAAGCGGTGTGCCCCAAGGATCGGTCTTGGGACCGGTGCTTTTCAACTTATTCATAAATGACCTGGAGTCAGGGATAAGCAGTGAGGTGGCCAAGTTTGCAGATGACACTAAACTTTTCCGGGTGGTAAAGACCAGCAGGAATTGTGAAGAGCTCCAGAAGGACCTCTCCAAACTGGGAGAATGGGCAGCAAAATGGCAGATGCGCTTCAATGTAAGTAAGTGCAAAGTGATGCACATTGGGGCAAGAAACCAAGATTTCACATATACGCTAATGGGTTCTGAGCTGTCTGTGACGGATCAAGAGAGAGATCTTGGGGTGCTGGTGGACAGGTCGATGAAAGTGTCGACCCAGTGTGCGGCGGCTGTGAAGAAGGCCAATTCCATGTTCGGGATCATTAAAAAGGGGATTGAGAATAAAACGGCCAATATCATTCTGCCTTTGTACAAATCGATGGTAAGGCCACATCTGGAGTATTGTGTCCAGTTCTGGTCACCATACCTCAAAAAGGATATAGTTGAATTGGAAAAGGTGCAGAAAAGAGCGACCAGAATGATTTGTGGGCTGGAGCACCTCCCTTACGAGGAAAGGCTACAGCGTCTGAGGCTTTTCAGCCTAGAAAAAAGGCGCCTGAGGGGGGACATGATTGAGACGTATAAAATTATGCATGGGATGGAGAGAGTGGATAGAGGGAAATTCTTCTCCCTCTCGCACAACACCAGAACCAGGGGACACGCACTAAAATTGAGTGGAGGGAGAGTTAGAACAGACAAAAGAAAATATTTCTTTACCCAGCGTGTGATTCATCTGTGGAACTCCTTGCCACAGGATGTGGTGATGGCACCTGGCCTAGATGCCTTTAAAAGGGGTTTGGACAAATTCATGGAGGAAAAGACCATCACAGGTTACAAGCCATAAGCAACCTCCTGGTTTTTTTTTTTTTTTAGAAGTGGGTTTTCTCTGTGCCAGGTGCAAGGGAGTGGCGACTGGACACAGGTATCTTGTTGTCTCGTGTGCTCCCTGAGGCATCTGGTGGGGCCACTGTGTGACACAGGAAGCTGGACTAGATGGGCTTTTGGCCTGATCCAGCAGGGCTCTTCTTATGTTCTTATGTTCTTATGTTGTACTAATGTACAAAGAATGCTCTCGTTAAAACTAAAAGTGATTGAAAAAGGCATCTCCTTGGTTGGTGATATTTCATAGAAAGTGACACCTTAATTGAGCTAAAGTGTTTATTAGTAAACCATATGGGGTGGGGGGCATGGGGGCTCCATCACACCTAGCAGCTGAGTGTTTTTTTCTAACTGTTACTACTGTTGTGCTTAGGCAGGCAAGTGTGGAGGGCTGAATTGACCCCCTCTGGCTTCCCACAATCATTCTGCTTCTCCAGCAGGGATGATCAGGGGCTGGTTCATTCCACCAAAGGCCATTTGTGTTATTCAAACCAGGAATGCATATTTGTGAAACTACTGAATGGTATTGCCCTCTGCACAATCAAGCCTACCTACACAATGCCACCTAGAGGATATTGTGGTTATATGTAGCTAATATCTTAATATTCACAAACAAGGGCACGGAATGCATGTGTGAAAGGTTTGGTGTGTGAGAGTGAGTGACAGACATTGAACAAATGTGCCTGTGTGTGGAAAGGCTCGAGTGTGCAAGCATTACGTATTGCCTCCCAGACAAATTAAAGGCAGTGGTGTGCATTGAAAAGAATACTTGAAAATGGTCAAGATGTCCACCATTCCTCTGCCACCTGATGTTTTCTAGCACAAACATGGTCTCGTCCACCTTTCCTCATTGAGCTTGTCGTCTAAGCTTTTATCAGGCTCCTAGTTTTGCCCTGAATCCAATCCAGTTTGTTAACATTCTTCTTGAAGTGCAATGATTGAAACTGAACACGGCATGCCAAATGTGGTCTTAACAGTGTTCAGCATGCTTTCTGGAGCAAGAAAGATAATGAGAGGCTTTGAATTCAGCACAGTGAACCTCCTAGGTGCCACCCTGTATTGGAACAACCAGTGAAAGAGCCTACATTGTTATTTTTATTTAGAATTGTACTTAAGTAGCTGCTTTCCAAATTCTCATATGTTCTTGATAACTTTTGAGAGTTTTGAAGACTGGGTGGAGTGTTCTCTGAAACTTTGTTCTTACAGTGTGCATAATTTGTGCTCTATCCCTCAAACCATAGAAAGAAGAAACACAAAATAAGACTTCTTTCCTTCTTCGTTTTTAATTTTCCATGCATCATTAAATTTGGTTTATCTATTCCATGGTAAGAAAATGCACTCCTTGAAGCAACATCTATCATCCAAAGAGTTTTATAAACAAAAATATATCCACATCTGTATTTCAGTTTCTGTCAATTTTAAATGGAGCTTTGCATAATTCACTTGAATCTTTCCACTCTGAGGCATGATGATTCAATATACCAACACAGAATGATACTTTTTTTGTATTGCCATCATGAGTAGATATAACATATGAAATCATGTGAGCTAGATATGGGCATTTAAATCCTCTTGCTACTATGTTTCATTAAGAATATTCCCAGTCTTTATTGCTAATCAGCTTTTTAGTGTTCTCATATTTGCTGGATAGGGTAGTGTCACCCAGTAGTGCCAGGGGGAGCGAGGCACGGGCCGCAGGCAGCTGGCAGGATGACCACAATGAAGGACCTTACCACGACGGACAGCTGGGGGCTGGGCGGTGCACTCCGCAGCCCCGATGCGGACGGTCTCGTGGGGCTGGAGACCCACCGAACGTCCGTGGTGGAAGCCGGCGCTGCAGTGGGCCTCGGAGCAGCAACCCGGGTGGCTGCTCTGAGCGGTGGCCTCTTTTATAAGGGTGACGCCATGGAAGCCGCCGCCCAGCTGAGCCAAAAGCTCACAGAGGTCTCGCGACTGGGACAACCCGGGAAGGGCTCATAAGGAGCCCGACTGGTGCCAAGGGAGGAGGCAGACTGGGAGGGCTTTCAGGAGAGCAAGGTTACCAGCCCTTGCAACAGGGAAGGAGCAGGCCAGCCAGGAACAGTCCCCAAGGGGAAGAGCTGGAAAACCCCTGGATAGCCTCCCAGGGCAACCCTCTCAGACTACCCCAAGGGCCAACCCGGAGCACTGAACCAGGGACCCCGCAGCCTACCCAACTAGGGCATCTCTGGGAGTGGGGAAAGGCCCAAGTGTGGGCTTCTAGAATGACTCCTCCCCAGACGACCAGGACCATGGAGGATCACCCTCCACCTTCCACCCACCTGTCTACATACCTGCCAAGGTAGCCTTCAGGAGGTATCCGCCTACTCCAGTGGGATTACCTGAAATGAGAAAGAGACAGTTTTCTTGGTAAATGGGAACATAACTCAGGGAACCTGTGCCAGAACAGGGCCCCAATGAATGTAAAGACTCTCTCCAGATTAAATCGTGTGCATCCTCGTGCAAGTAGGTCGACTCCTTTATTTTCTCGGGGGCCCGGAACAATGTTTCCACACACCCCTACCACCTCCTTCTGCCATAGGTGTCCTGCTCTCGACCCTGCCCAGGGCATGGACGTAACAGGTAGATTCTAACATTGCATGGCATAAATAAGGCCTCAATCCTATTGGGGTGTCGTGCTGCCAGAACTAGTGTTCCAGCATCATAAGGCCCTTTACAGTGGTGCAAAAGCTGGACCATTATTGCGTGCTTCTGGGCCACTGCCACAGATGGGCCATGGCATGGTGTACACTTCAGCAACTTCCAAAGCTTCCATCAGCCCTGGTAAGTTGGTGGTGGAGATGTGTCATGAGCAGGGAGGGGGGGGCAGGGGTAGATTCAGGGTGGATTAGGAGAGGGCACGGGGCAAGGAGGGGGAGTGGATTTCGGGTCCAATCCTATCCAACTTTCCAGCGCCAATACAGTCATGCCAACAGAGTGTGCTCTGCACCCTGTGGTGGAGGTCTAGTCATGGAGGCCTCCTCAAGGTAAGGGAATGCTTGTTCCCTTACCTGAGAGCTGCATTGCAACTGCATCAGCACTGGAAAGTTGGATAGGGTTGGGCTCTTCAGCAGCACCAGTGTGCACCAGATCCTATCTCCTCCTTCCCAGGCTGCCCCACCCCTTTTTTCTCCTTGGATCTATGCCAGCAAAAAGGTTCCAGGAGACCCATAGGTGATCAGGCAGCCTATTGGCTGTCTGACTGCCCCCCTCCCCACACCATTGTATGCAGTACACACAATCTTTAAAAAAAAGACAAAAGGGTGATACCACCAAGCGGCTTCTGAGAGAGATGCTATGCTTGGATGAATAGGAACAATTGCTCTCTCCCTGCAAAAAGGGTTGCCACTCTCAAAAGTGCCTCTTTTAGCAGGGGTGTTATTACCTCTTTAGATAGTTTCTTTTAATGCAATCCAAAATGGTCTTTTTGACAAAAAGTCCACTATGACATGTTCAGTGTTTGCTGGGAATTTCTGTTTGCAAAAGTCATATTCGACAAACAGCATATGCACACATCCACCAGTAGCATAAAAAGGGTAAAAACACAACAGGAAGAAAATGCAAATGCAAAGGGAAATGAAATACCATCATTCAGGGGTGCAATTTCAGGTTTTAGTGGAAGAGGGGAAAGAAATTCTCAGTAAGGTCCAAAGGTCTGCTTTTGATTATATTCAAGATAAAATTCATTGCTTTTTTAATTTAAAGAATTGTGGATCCTTTTTAGATCTTACTGTAGAAATGGTATCAATATTAGCAATGAAAGAACAGGTTGCTATGAAGCACAGTAACTGGGGGTATTTGAATGTTCAAACACATGAAAAGCCCCAGTAGGCTTTTCAAGTGTTTGGCTTGGCCCCCTGAAAAGGCTGTCTCACTGTAGTTCCCACTGTACTACTATCCCTTCTACCATGCCTACAGGGAAAAAAACATCACCACGGGGAGCGAGTAGTAGTTTGAGGGGCACTCCAGTGGTGATGTGAGAGCTTCTCCGCCAGTGGGAAGCAAGGCTTTGAGTGCCTCATCTCCTTGGGGATTACTGGACTACAAGGGATGCTGCCATGTTTCCAGTATTGACAGATCAAGATTGACAGTTTTGTTGGACGCCAATGCATGGCAAGAAGCACAATTCATTGATCATCAAGCCCAAAATTGTTCATCAAACGTCAGCCTAAGACGCAGCTGAATGCCTTGCAAGCAGGACAGAATGTCCATCCCAGGGCACAATCCTGACTAAGGATAGGCTAGGCTAGGCCAATGGCCCCCCTCCCTCACCTGGCCAGACCGCCCACGCGGCCGGCGACGGAGTGCTTACCTTCTGTCACCATCCGCGTGGAGATCCAGCGCCGGAGTGAGAGAGGCCGGCCTTGCACCGGCCTCCCTTACTCGCAAGTTGTCAAGAACATGCTTTACGGTTTACATGCTCTCGCACAACACCAGAACCAGGGGACATGCACTAATATTGAGTGGAGGGAGAATTAGAACGGATAAAATAAAATATTTCTTTACCCAGCGTGTAATTCATCTGTGGAACTCCTTGCCACAGGATGTGGTGATGGCACCTGGCCTAGATGCCTTTAAAAGAGGTTTGGACAGATTCATGGAGGAAAAGACCATCACAGGTTACAAGCCATAAGCAACCTCCTGGTTGTAGGAGTAGGTTTTCTCTGTGCCAGGTGCAGGGGAGTGGCAGCAGGAAACAGGTTATCTTGTTGGCTGTGTGCTCCCTGAGGCATCTGGTGGGGCCACTGTGTGATACAGGAAGCTAGACTAGATGGGCCTTTGGCCTGATCCAGGAGGGCTCTTCTTATGTTCTTATGTACGGCACGTTCGCGACGTCATCCAGCGATGGAACACTCGTTCCGTCACCGGACAGTTTTCCAGGATTGCGCTGCCCACCAGTTGTTTCCAAACCTCCACTGTGTCAGTTTACATCACAATGAACAGATCCTATGCTCCCATAAAGGACCCAGGCCCCTGCCCACCTTCACCTTTGCCATCCATAGAACAGCACTTTCATAGGATACCAGTTGCATCCATGCCAAGTCAAAAGAAAGTCAATGCTCACAGCACAATCCTTTCCAACTTACACCACTCATGTAACCAGCAGGGCAGGGCAGGGCAGGAGGCATTGGAGGGGAGGGGAGATTTAAATCCCCTTTGAACCCCCCTTTGGAGGGGATTTGAAACCCCTTTCCATTCTCTCTGCACCACTGGCTACACTGGTGGTTTAAGTTGGATAGGATTGCATTGTTAGTCACTGGTGGCTGCCTGTGTGTGAGCCTGGCGGCTGGGTGCTGGGATGCTTATGTAGGAACCTTTGAGCCATTGTACTTGCACAATGGTTCATAAAGTTTGGGCCCTCAGGCACAGACAGAGTCTAAATAAAGCAAGGCATTATTTCAGTGTCACCCAACTGGTGTTTCATGTCTCATTTCCATATGCTTTCAGGTTGATGGATCAGTCACAAGCTGCCAATTGACCCACTGAGCAGCTTTATCTCCTTGATAAAGAGATTGGCTTCTGCTGAAATTGAGCAGTATTTGTACAGTATCATATATCTCTGTGATCGTTCCCATGGAGCACCTTAACTAGATTTATGGAACAGGGCTCCTTCTGAGTAAAATGACAAGGTCAGCAATGAATATATGCATGCTGTACATAAGCTGCACAAAAGTCACTTTTACAAGAACTATACAGTACATAGAGCTGATTCAGTTCTGAAAGTCTTGATAAATTAACCGGAAGATAAATCTGAATGATGAACCTGTATGCAAACTTAAAGCTGATTATGCCTTGTTCTAAATAAAATATTATCCAACTCCACACAGAACATACTACTAATGTACTGTATATTCCCTTTTGAGAGGCTTCTTCTCAAAGCTCTCAGTTCAGGCTTTTATAGATTAGATTCTATGTAGTGCAGTGATGATTAAAATCAACACCACAAATAGTTGAACAGAAAACAAATTATAAAATTAATCAATCAAACATTCAACCAAACCAACATGCAGTGACGGATCTCCGCCCCCACGTGGGGGGCGCCGATGCGACACCGGCCATGTGACGCGGGGGCGTGACATCACCGCAGCTCCAATCACGCCCCCCACGCCATTTGGCTTCCTTTTTTGGAGCCAAATGGTGCCTGGGCTACGAAGAAACAACAGAAAAATGGGTAAGCAGCCCACAAAATTGCCCCCCCAAAGCGGCACCTGGGGCCCAGGGCACCAGGGCCCCCCACCGAACGATGCTTCTGCCAACATGCTCTTGTGATGCAAAACGTGGAACAAAAAGGTGTGATGCAAAACATGGAGCTTCCCAGGTTGCATCCTTGCTGCACTCTCATTTGAAGAAATTTGGACAACCATCAATATGGGAGCTCTGTCTGAGTATCCCAAAGCACAACAGACTTTTCACTGGGACTACTGACTGAATGGAATGTTTTGAAACAGTTCCCTGAAATGACAACAACAACAACATACAGTCGGGTCCTTTTTACCACGGATTCGGAACCTGCAGATTTGACTAACCGTGGGTTCCAAACCCATGGGAAAAAGGGTACTTCTGGGTTTTCCAAAAAACTAGAAGTGCCCTTCAGAAGCTTCCGAGAGGCTTTCTGAGGTGTGTGGAGACCTCGCATGACCTTCTCACACCTCAGAAGGCCTCCCGGAGGCTTCTAAAAGGCACTTCCTGTGTTTGAATTCTCCCTGCGGGTTTCATTACCCACGGATTTTGTTATCCACGGGGGATCCTGTAATGGATGTGGCAGCATCCACCAAAAGCTGAAACCTCATATCTCCTACTATCTTTCCTATAAATGTACTATTATAAAATTCAACTCACAATGTCATGGGCTGGCTGGATTATACATCCACTGGCTGTCCTCGTTGCTTGGTATGTAGTGTGGGTGTGCACGCCAGTGCCCAGACAGGGAGAGACATGCATGTTCACATTTCTTCCCCATGCAACAGAAGTCTGGTCAGAGTATCATTTGAACCATCCCATAATGTTATGAGTTTTCTCTGTCCATTCAGATTCATTGGCTTCCTCGTGGGAGAAGCAAACTTACAATGCAATGACAGCATGTGTTTTGCAAAAACAGTTGCTTCGGTGGGAATGTGGAGCAAAGTGGCTGAAGTACCAGTCACACCCCCCCTCTGTAATACTTAGTTCCAACCAGTGTGGCATCTCAAGTAGATATTAAAGGATGTGCACAATCAGATGTATGCTGGAGCTGTCATCACATAATTTGATGATTTTTACTATTATTTTTTTTAGTAAAGAATATATCAAACCATGAGGTCCTAACTATTCTTTCTGGTATATGTATTCTATGACAAACAAGAAGCTAACTGCAATGATAAATTTGGAGAAAAGAAACATGGGGGGATCTCTACTCAGCCTCCTAAACCAGACTGATGTTCAGTCTACAGCTAAGTACTTCCAAACACCTTAGCTCAACAAAATGGAATTGTAAGCTTGCAGCACCTGTGAGAAAGTGCATTTTTCTCATTCTTACTTCCTTGTTGGTGAGAGATGATCTCTGATTATTATTATTTCTTTTCATGATACTTAGCCTGATAAACTGCTTGAACAACCTGTATGTCCTGCAAAGAAGCACTTATCTTTTATCACACATGATATCAAATCCATTTATAAATAACCAGCCAGTTGTATTTGTGCATTTTCTTCTACTACCTCACTTTTCAAGACATGGTGATGTTTTTGGGTTTGTTTGTTTGGGTTTTTTTTTACTCATTCTAGACTTTACTACAGTCTTCCCTGATCACAAACACCATGATCTGATCACATAGTTATTGTGTCTTGTGATTTCATTCCAGAGATACATGGGCAATATGTCTATGGACTGAGTATTATCCTCAAACTTTATTGACACACTGCCATTACCATGATCAATTTGAATAAACCAGCTGCCCAAGGCATCTCTTGGGGATTGTCACTGACTAACTGGATGCAATTCAAGATATTGCATTTTAGCATCGTCTGTTGTCATCATTAATAAAATATTGAATACCCTTGTACTAACACCACTACTTTCCAAATTAAAGGGCAATTTGTAATTGGACATACTACATTTTCTAAAGATGCGAATATTGTATACTAAATTGTGTGCGTGCGTGCGTGTGTGTGTGTGTGTGTGTGTGTGTGTGTGTGTTTAAAAACCAGCTCTTATGTATCTTATGCCCCAGTCCAACAGAGCTTATGGCAATGGATCTAGTGATCCAGTGCCATAAGTTGCCTTGCGATGGTGCAAATGGCATGCTGCTGTCATGTGCTATGGAGCTGCTGGTGGAAATGGCCAGAGGATCCATGCATACACCACCAAAATCACCTGAATGCTCTGCCAGTGTAGGTAAGGTGGCAAGGGGGCAGTATGGGTGGTTCAGGGAGGGGAGTGGGCTGAACCCGAGGTGGTTTGAAAGCAGGAGGGATGAATCTCAGTGGCAGTCTTGCACTCCATCTCCTATCCCCCTTTCCCAGCCCAGACTCACTGCCTTCTTCTCCTTGGCGTAGGTCTGAGGAGACCCATTGGTGACCAGGTTGCCTACCAGGAGGTAAGTAAAAAATATTTTCACTTGCTCTTGAAGGCTGTCTCGTTCCCCCCCCCCATCATTGCATGCAGCTCACACTCCATTGGTGCAGCTGTATGGTGTAGGGTAGGGGTAGAATTGGGCTGTTAAATAAGTCCATCAGCACCAACCATAAACTCATGCAACCAACAACATACTGGGCAGTTTCTTCCTTGTCCTTATTTTCTGTAGATCTGTTTTCCATCAAAGAAAATGACAGCTTTGTATTCCTCCCTCCTTTCAACACAGGGTGCCAGCTATTCTTCAGATATTAACTTCCAACCCAGAGTAAACAGCTTTATTAAAATTCATTACTGCACGTTGATATGCCAACCCTTTGGTGTTCTTGAATTGAAATTATCCTCTCTCTCCCCCATCCCCTTTCCCCAAGCCCTCAAGTTGAGTGAACACAAGCTTTGAACTTTGTTTCAAACTCAGGTGAAGTGACGTCCATATTTACACTAATTTGCATCAAGCATTTTGCTATCTGAAGGGTCTAAAGCTGCCAAGCAGCTCATTTGGCACCTGTGATCTAGTTAAGCTGGTGAATCATCTTGCAAGCAGGAATGATGCCATCCTTGCAGATGGTAATGATGCCTAGTCGCAGCCAAGTGATCATGTATGTACATCACTTGTGCATGTTGAAGACAGCAGCCTCCTCAGCCAGGTTAACTGACAGTCTTTCAAGAGCTTTCATGCATAAGATTTAAACAGCATGGCTTTCAATATGCTATAAGCATGCTATAGCCTAAATTAATCTCATTTCACACTTCTTCATAAGTGCATGTAGAATATGTTATTAAACAGCAGGGATGTGGATCAAGTCTCTGGGTCCAAGTTTCGAGTCAAGTCCCAAGTCCTAAGGTTTCCTAACCTTGCGTGTTTCCTTGGGTGCATCGCACAGTTGAAGGCACTGGCGTCGCTCAAGGTGGGGCAGAAAGCTAAGTTCTGCAGTTTTCCGCCCCACCGTTACTCTCCGGTACGACGCACCCCGCCCCCTCGTCATAGGAGCCCATCAGCAGAGAGAAAGCAACGCGCAGGAGAGTCCCTGCGCACTGCTTTCTCTCCGCTGACGGGCTCCTACAACGAGGGGGCCGGGCGCCTCGAGCAGGAGAGTAACGGTGGGGTGGAAAGCTGCAGAACTTAGCTTTCTGCCCCACCTCGAGCGACGCCAGTGGTTGAAGGGGATTGAATATCTATATATTCATTGCTCAACTAATTTCCACAGGCAACACAGGCAAGTAACTAAAGACAACATTAATTGCTATACCTGTAAGGCTGTGCTGAATTTTCATGAAACTTGATTTTCACTGCAAAAGTTGTCCAAGGGAATGCTAAATGCTCATTAAGACAAAACAAAAACACCAGTTCACACTTGTTCACACATTTGTTGTGTTTGTTCCCAATCATTGTTTCTTCAAGCTGCTACTACTTCAGCACCACTTTTTTTTCAATTTGAATGGCCTTTTTAACCTCATGATCCCTGCCAATCAGGGATCAAGTCGTGAACATTATGATGTCATGGCATCACACAGAGCAAATTGGTTTTGTTTTGCCAAACAAGGGCTTCCTATTACTCTTACATTACAGTGAGGAAAGAGAAGAGTGTTCCCTGCCTTGTCATACAGTGGCATTTCATCCCAGTTAATTTAATCATGCATTTTAGTCATTCATGAGCCCTGTGCAAACACCAGCTCACCCCTGCACTGCCCACAGTTACAGCATTTGTCTGCAGTGACAAATGCTGTACAGGCCGGTTACCCCTTATCCGGACATCCAAAATCCAAACTATTCTAAAATCTAGACTTTTGGGGGGCTATGACTTTAAAAAAAATTTTTCTAGCACCTGGCTGGCATAGCGCAAGGCATGCTGGGGCACAAAATTATTTTTAAAATATTGTATAAAATTACCTTCAGGCTATGTGTATAAGGTGTATAGGAGACATCAATGAATTTTGTGTTTAGACGGGTTCCATCCCCAAGATATTTCATTATATTTATGCAAATATTTTGAAATCCAGACAAATCCGAAATCCAGACAACTTCCTGTCCCAAGCAGTCCGGATATGGGATACTCTACCTTTACCTGGAGAGGGAATGTTCGGAGGGGGGTGAGAGAGAACATAAGGCCTACTGGATCAGGCCAGAGAAACGAAAACATGTCTCCCTTTCCCCCACACAACTGCCTCTGTAAACAATTTCAAATCCTCTTGCAAAGCAAAGCAAAACATTTCTGAAAGGAGCCACCATGGAGGTTTTTTTTTTTTGGGGGGGGGTTGAACATGTTGCAAAGCACACTTCCTGTTTTGGCTCAGATGATCTCCTGATACCTCAACCCAATCACTGACTGAGAACCCAATCCTATCCCCCCCACTAATGCAGCAGTGCCAAAATGGCAGCCGCTGCATCCTGTGCAGGGGAGGCAGACCGAGAAGGCTTCCACAGGGCAAGGGGACATTTAATCTCCTTACCCCTACATAAGCTTCTTGGTCAGCAATGAATCTCCTCGGATATCCGCTAGCAATTTTGCTATCGTAAATCTGAGGAGAGAAAAGGGGTGGGAAGGCTGCAGGGAAAGGGGATAGGATCTGACGCAGGCCTTCCATGATGGATCCTCCCCCTCCTGCAGCCTCCCCACCCCCCATTGTGCCCCCACCCCCATTCCACCCTCCTGCACCACTTCCCGCCATCTTCTCCATCCTACATGCTCTGGCAAGCGTCTGGGGAGCCTCCAATGCAGGCCTTCACGGTGGCGTCCCCGGCAGTGCACTGATCAGCACGCTGTAAGGGAGGTTTTTGCAACTGGTGCTGACTGCTTTACGGCACACACAGGATTGGGCTTTGAGTGATTAAATAACCATTGCTTTCCATGTAGTCTGCATTGCAGGATTCTTGTTTCTGGTGCTGTAAAATCAACAAGCAAGAAAAAATGGCTTCCTTGGCAGGGTAGGTCCAAAACATCCTGGTGCCTGAGGCAGAATGCCAGGTGATGCTTCCAGGCCTGATGGGGCCCCAGCTGCCATCATTCCTTTGGCTCCTCCAGCTCTCTAGATTTAACAAGAAAGCGAGGAATAGAGCAAAAGAAGAACTATGAAGGAGAGAAGTAGGGTAGGCTACAGCATCTTCTGCTCGGTTCCCTTCTTCCTTTTCAAATCCAGGAAGCAGGAGGAAGAGATGGGGTCTTCCTGACAATCTACTATCTGCAGCAACTGTTTCTTTGCTTAATTTGCCTCATTTAAAGTTCAGGCACTTATCATGAAGACATGTACTGTATATGGCTTGGAAAGAAGTCTCTTAACTCTGTCTCATTCAGGAACATGTCTTTAACTTGAAATGTAACTTCCTACAGTATCAGTGAAAATCTATGATATGTGCTTTAACATTTCTCTATCTTTCACATGTTTATATAAAAACCACACGAAATAAAGTGGCACATGACATTGAGCTGAATCAGCCACTCCGTTACTCAGTGCTGGTCCTTGGAATGCTGATCACATACAGAAGGGATTTAGACAAACCAGATTTGACTTTTTCCATCAATTAATTTTAAACCAGCGTAGACGTTTAAATAATGAAAATAAAATCAGCTAAATGAGAATCATGAGTGGAGATTTAGTTCACCCTGGTTAACAAAATTTGTCTCCATGATCTTCATTTAGTCAGCTCATTTAGAAACTCTAAAATCCCTTCTACTCCTCTAATGCTAAATTAAAAGAAACTATTTACTAGAGAACAAAAGAGAGTTACAACAATGCATACAAGGACTCCTTGTGAACAAATTATCACTTTTATGCATTAAAATAGAATTGGGAACTGTGAGGAAATGTAAACAATTACCCTTACATCCCCCAAAATAAGTACGCCAGACAATGCTCTTTGGAGAATTGGTCACTTTTATTTAATGAAATAAAGACCTGCAAAAAGCAACAAATAATTAGGGGTCTCTTTCCACCACCACCCCAAAGGCGTGCGGGCACTGTTTTGGGGAAAATGGCACTAGCTATCTTAACTCCCCCGGCTTAACGGGCGTAAACACCCTGGCTCCAGGCCCCCTTGGTCACTCCCCAAGGGAGCCTATCACAGCCAACCCCTAAAGGTCGAGACAGCAGAGCAGTGCAGTTGACCATACTAGCTTCGCCATTGATGGTACCTCCCTACTCCAGCCAGGTGGCATGCCAGCCAGCCTCTCCAGCCAGCCTCTCCGACCCAGATAAGTGTCGTTAATGAGCGGTTCTGGCTTACCAACCTGACCTTGCCGAGCTCAAGGTGCACTCCGAGGCCCTAGCATCCTACCTGCCCATTCCCACATGCCACCTGCCTGCCAGGTGACCCACTGTCTAAAAAAACCGTTCCTCAAAGCACAGTCTGAGGTAGGCAAAAAGACCACCAAATATGTGCCAGTTAATTGATGGCCAAAAATTCCTACCTGACCCCCAAAGGGCGACCGGCTAATCCCAGACTATGCCTAGGGAGGGCAGGAGGGAGTCGCTTCCCGGATGCTGACTGAGGGGACTGCATTAACGCTGCAGCGTTCCCTCAGCCAGCGTCCGACCACGTGGCCTGGCCAGCCAATTAGCTGGCCAGGCCCAGGCTCCTACGAGGCCTGAGGAGCATCGCTAAACTTTTTTGACACTAAACTTTTCCGGGTGGTGAAGACCAGCAGGGATTGTGAAGAGCTCCAGAAGGATCTCTCCAAACTGGGAGAATGGGCAGCAAAATGGCAAATGCACTTCAATGTAAGTGTAAAGTGATGCACATTGGGACAAGAAATCAAAACTTCACATACACGCTAATGGGTTCTGAGCTGTCTGTGACGGATCAGGAGAGAGATCTTAGGGTATTGGTGGACAGATCGATGAAAGTGTCGACCCAGTGTGTGACGGCTGTGAAGAAGGCCAATTCCATGCTTGGGATCATTAAAAAAGGGATTGAGAATAAAACGGCCAATATTATTATGCCATTGTACAAATCGATGGTAAGGCCACATCTGGAGTATTGCGTCCAGTTCTGGTCGTCACATCTCAAAAAGGATATAGTGGAACTGGAAAAGGTGCAGAAGAGAGCAACTAAAATGATTAGTGGGCTGGGGCATCTCCCTTATGAGGAAAGGCTACAGCGTTTAGGGCTCTTCAGTCTAGAAAAAAGACGGTTGAGGGGGGACATGATTGAGACGTATACAATTATGCATGGGATGGAGAGAGTGGATAGAGAAAAGTTCTTTTCCCTCTCACATAACACTAGAACTAGGGGACATCCACTCAAATTGAGTGGAGGGAGGATTAAAACAGACAAAATAAAATATTTCTTTACCCAGCGTGTAATTGGTTTGTGGAACTCCTTGCCACAGGATGTGGTGATGGCACCTGGCCTGGATGCCTTTAAAAGGGGATTGGACAGATTTATGGAGGAAAAGTCCATCACAGCTTACAAGCCATGATGGGAATAAGCAACCTCCTGGTTGTAGGAGTAGGTTTTCTTTGTGCCAGGTGCAAGGGAGTGGCGACAGGATACAGGTATCTTGTTGTCTTGTGCTCCCTGAGGCATCTGGTGGGGCCACTGTGTGATACAGGAAGCTGGACTAGATGGGCCTTTGGCCTGATCCAGCAGGACTCTTCCTATGTTCTTATGCTGGACGCACCGCTCCCGGGGGGCAGGGCAAAAACTCCCGGGACGCGAGGTGCGTCCCAGGAGGATTATATAGATGAAGACCTACAATCCAGTGAATGAAAAATTTACACAATACAGAGATTAGTAACTAAAATAATTCCTAACAATACAAAATAAAAAGGAGCCAAGAAGTGGAAAACATATGCCTTGCAACATTTTGCTCAGTATTCCAAGTTTTATTGCTTCTGTGATGAACTCACGCACTGATTTTAAGATTTTTGCCACTGCAAATAATCTGTGCACTGGCACAAACTGTGGGCATGACCCATAGTGACACAGACAGTACCTCTAGCATGGCAAAGATCTTTGCATTGTTCACTATGGAATGGTTTGCATTCATTGATTTTTGTGTTCAGAGCAAACAGTGGAACTCAACAGCATGCATAATACAACACACGGGGATAATTAGCTGCAGTCTTGCATTCTCAATGTTAGGCATGGTACTTCAGGACTGGAGATATATGCTCCAAACCTGCAAGAAAGATCCACATATCCAGCTAATCTGGATGTGGATGCACATTTGCATTACAATGTTCATCTCTGTCCCTCACTGATGGATACCTTAAGGACCACTTCTTCCCACATGAACCTGATGGTGACAAGATCTTTCTTAGAAGACCTGCTCTGAGTCTCCTGACTTGCAAAGTGAATATGATGCATTGTTTAACTGGTGGCCCTCTGACTGTAAAATGCCTTCCTAGGAGATGCACCTGGTGCCAAGACTGATGTCTGTTTTGGCACCAGATAAAGACCCTTTTCAGTCAGTCATTTTTTCTATTTATGTGCTGTTGGCACCTTTTTTCATCTGACATTTATAATGTTCTCTGCTGCAGCTCCTGTTTTATGTTGATTCCTATTTTATTGGTGTGTTTTTTAAAATCTTTTAAATGTAGCTGACAGCACAACAGAGCAATTGTTTGTGGGTCTAAGGTGTCGAAAATGTGCTGGAAAGCATGTTTGTGGCACTTGATGAGTAAGCGACGCCAGTGAAGAGGCCTGCGCCGCTCCCAAAGCACCGCAGGACGGCAGAGCGTCATGGCAGGTAGGTCCCTGCAGCAAGGCAGAGGGGTGGGGGAGGGTGGGGAAGTGGTATTCTGGGAGACCGGATTGGCCCGCTGGGCCCAGGATGAGGGAGGGATCATTGGTGTCCCACTTCACTGAATCCTATCCTGTGCCTGGCTGGCATTACATGGCCAGCTCGAATGTGCACCAGAAAAATAGCTGGTGCACATTCTAGTAGACCCATTTTGGGCACTTGGGGCTCTACTCAGGATAAGGGGATGAACCTCCCTTTACTCCAAGGAGGCCCAGTGCATCATCAGGGAGGGGACAGGGAGTCCAATGGGGGGGGGGGACGAATGTGTGGTTTTTCTACAGGATGCCTGGCTGGCACTCCCTACGACATTTTTAATGAGAGATGAGTGAAACTTTTTTGTTCCAAGCAGGGTTGCCATATTTGAGATTTCACTGAAGATAACATCTGGTACATCAATAGGTACACCACCCAGGATCCTACGCTCCTCCCGGGCTGCTCCGGCACGGCATGGGGTCTCCTCGGGGAAAGGGGATCTCCTCAGGGAAAGGGGATCTTCCCCCAGTATAGGGCTGAAATGCCCTGATGATGGGCCTCCTTGGATGTCCACCGGTTCTCAAGCCAGTGGTTATCTGAAGCAGCAGTGTAAGGGCTGATGAGCCCAGGAATGGGGACAGGGATATCGCGGCTAACATCCCTGCCACTTCCTGGGCCGGTTCAGCCAACGGCCGCCCTCCCTCACCGCCCAGGCTACCTTCCCCCATCCCTGCTCCCACCAAAGCAACCCTTACCTTCCTCCGGTGGGAGCAGGGCCAGTCTGCAGCAGAGTGAGGCCTGCTGGTGTACTAGCCAGTGGTCCTTACTTGCTGGGTGCCTTATGGCACATTTACGGCACCCTCTGCCTGCCGCGGAACATTGTGCAGGATTGCACTGAAAAACACATCCACACTGAAAGACATTTCCGTGGGTTTTTTGCTCCCTTTGAAATTTATTTGATGCTTTGACTAGGCAGGAAACTGCAAACTTGCAGCTCAACCTTTAATAGAATCCTCCCTCATATTTACCTTGGTTCCCATACTAGAAGGGGAAAAAAGTCAAAGAAGTAAGCAGCATTTGGGGTGGGGGTTGGAAAGTCTTCAGTATATACCGGTATGTTTAGATGGTGTGGTGAAGTCCTTGTGGCAGAGACCTTTCTCCGCCTCTGTAGCAATGTGCCGTGTACACAGATGGTGCTATAATAACAGTATACAGTATTTGTATTGAGAAGAAGAAGAAGCAAGCAAGCAAGCAAGCAAGCTATATGGTACATACAAATATCCTGTATGCTTCAATGAGGACGTTTTGAGCAAATAGAAAAGGCAGCATCTTAGCGGGAATGGTGGTTCATCAATGTATCTCCAGCGTACTTCATTAAATGTGCACCATGGGAAGACTAATGTTTGCTTCCAATTTGTCCTAGGAAGTAGGAACATCCGGCTTGAAGGAGTAAAGAGCAGATTATCCTGTAGTTCATCTTTATTTGTTTCCTGTATCCTATTGTTTTCCATCTGTTAAAAACTCAATAGACATCAGCCCTCTGGAATTAGATAATAACCTCACTGAACGTCAGCATAATGGGTTAATCAGTCAAGCAATGAGAAGTTTGCACTCTGAAAAGTCATAAAGAAATACTCCAAAGAGAAGCACAACTGAGTGAGTCATTAAACTTAATGCAGATGTGTCTATGAAAAGTACAAAAGGTACAACAGTTCATTACGTTCGCTGCAAAATAAAATGTGTGAGACTTCAAAAAAATAAAATAAAAAGCATACTAGTTTACATAATTCCTACAGTAGAGGGAAGTCGGTCTGACATAACGCAAACTTCTTATAATTGCTTTCATGTGGCCGTCATTAGAAAAATGACTGACTACAGAATATACTGTATACTCCTTTTGTAACATATTAGTTAGTCCCAGAATTCTTTTGTCTGTTCCCTGAGGAGTGGATTCTGAATTGGTTTGAAAGAGGGGTAAGGAAGTGGCTTAATCATCAGAAAGAATAAAATGTGTTCCAGGTGTGTAGAGCAGCATGACGGTGATGCCCAAGAATGTAAATGGAAGAGGGCGACCAGGGTGAATGATATCAAATGAGCTGCTTGTCAAGTCAAGTGGAGGAAAGAAAGAGCTCGGAAATCTGGGAGTGCTTTTAGGTTTGTTCACACTCAACATGACTTTGTTTCTTTGGACAGAAGTTGGCCCTCCCTGTATGTCACAAACTGCTTTTGAAATTTAACTGTATTCCAAATATGATTTGACATGTTATGTGGGTATTGCTATCTGTTAAAGAAAGAAAAACAAAACACCATGAAGTTAAAAGCCTTCCAACGGTTTTCTGAATTATAGCCGTAGTCAGGATAACTGGTAGAGAGGTTTAGATGTAAGGACTCCAGATCTGAAGTTCAGGAAAAGGGAGCCAAGACACAGACGGAAGGAGCAAGGAGGACTATGAGAAAAATAATTACAGTATTCATCCATTTTGACTGTTTGAATCATTATGATAGAGAATTGGAGAGGCAAGGGGAATTTCTTTGGGGGGGGGGAAGGTAGAGTTTTCATTTTATATTATAGTTATTAGTATTGTGATAGTGCTTTGATTCTATTGATTGGATTTGGGGAGCATATTTGTTTCTTTTTTTTTGTATCTGATTAAAATTAATTAAAACATTAAGGAGTGAGGAAGTGATCGGATGATAGCCATGGAACAATTGAATCTTACCAAGTCATCTTGAGGTGACAGAGGAAGGAAGGCCATTAGTATAGTAGTAAACAAGAGCACAAGAGCCTAGATGAAAGTTACTTAGAATGTGGGCAAGGACTTTTAACATGCATGGGGAGAGTCAGATACGTTATGAGGTTTCTTGCGCCAACACTGCAAGAAATGATGTGGAATAGTGACTAATGTTGCAATCCTCTCTAGAATATAGACCGGTGGAGCACCTTTCTGCCGGTCTAGGGTGCTGCAAATGTGCCACAAAGCACATTTGCGGCACCCAGCGAGTAGGCAGCGCCGATGCCAAGGCTGGCGCTGCTCTACTCGCCCCAAATTGAGTGGAGTGCCCGCCAGGGAAGGTAGGTTCCTTGCCAGGTGGCAGAGAGCCGGGTGAGGGCAGAATGGGGCATTTTGGGAGGGGGTAGTTCCAAAGCATGTCAATGCGAGTAGATAAATAGGTACCGCTTGCGGGAAGGTAAACAGCGCTCCTTGTTCCAGCTGCATGCTACGCGCTGCGGCAAGGAGAGTCATGCCGGCCACATGACCACGGAGGCGTCTTCGGACAACGCTGGCTCTTCAGCTTTGAAATGGAGATGAGCACCACACCCTAGAGTCAGACACGACTGAACTTAATTGTCAGGGGATACCTTTACCTTTACCTATTGAATAGCTGGACCCAGGAAGGGGGAGGGATCGCTGGCTCTGCTGAAATCTTATCCCCTTTCCCAGGCCTGGCCGCTGTTACATGGCCCTTTTGAATGTGAGACAGCAAAATAGCTGGCACACATTCAAGTAGACCTATCAGAGTGGCTGGGGCTCTACTTGGGGTAAGGGAACAAACATGATCATCCCCTTCCCCCTGAAGAGTGCTTCAGCCGCACTGGTGCTGGGTCCTCTCTGGATAGGATGCAGCATGGACTCTATGCCCATGCTACAGCCTAGTTAAACAGAATTAGGCTGTAAACTGTGAATCTGGACTTCCCTGGTTCTAATCTTGCCTCTGTAATTTACTTCCTATGTGGCCTTAGTAAGACACTCGCTCTCAGCCTCAGCCGCATACTGGGATAATGATCCTTATTTGAAGGGCTGTTGTAAGGATTACATCAAGATGATATATGTGAAGTGCTTTTCATGCTCAGACAGCAAAATACAAATGTTAAGTATCATTACGTATATAATACCAGGGGTTAACCACATCTGCCATGCCCATGGGGTTAGTTAAGGGAGACAATACACAGGAATTATGAGTGTTGTGGTGAGGCCTGGTCCAAGCCCAGGCACTGCTTGAGGCAGGATGCAAATTCTGCTGCGAAAGCAAACCAGTGTGGCAAAGTGAGGGAGGCGTAGTGTGGTGACCCAGAGCTCTCACCCTCAGCTTTGGCTGCTCTTGTGCTCCTGTTCATTTTCAACAGGACTCACACAGAGAGGGGAGGCTGCAGATGACCCCAAGGTAAGGTAAGGAAAAGGGAAGGGGATGGAAGTTCTACCTCTCCATCTCCTGGCCCACTTGGCTGATATCTTCAGCAGCCAGGTGAGTGAGGAGATGGAGAGGGAGAGGCAGCCACTGTATGGTTTGGGGGTTTCTCCCCCTTCCTCCACCAGCATCTGCCGGAGGGGGCACCCTTCATTATGTTGCTGCCCTCTCCAATTCACTGCTCAATGCAAGACTTGCAGTCATGGGGTCAGCCCTGCCTGTGGTTTGCAGGTATGACTATACCAGAGACCACAAAATGTGTGCTTCTTCATAAAAACAATCCAAAACTGCAGTTGTGTGCACACTTATCTGATAGCATATTTCTTCTTCTTCTTCTTCTTCTTCTTCTTCTTCTTCTTCTTCTTCTTCTTCTTCTTCTTCTTCTTCTTCTTCTATGCCACTTTGCAACAAGTAGTTCACAAAGTGGTTACATAGCAAAATTAATCAATAAATGTTTCCCTGTCCCCAAATATCTCACAGTCTAACAAAAGGTACAGAGGAGACACTAGCAAACAACCACTTGAAAAGATGCATGCCATGCTGGGGTGAAGAGGGGCAGTAGGTCCCACCCCACCCCCGCCGCCCACTAAATGTAAGAGCAAACTATTAAATGGTGCCTCTTTGCCCAGGTAGCAGGGGTAATTCCTGTTAATTCCAATGAACCCAACAGGAGTTCTGAGCAGATATACATAGGATTGTGCTTCATTATAAGGTTTCAGTTTATTTAGGATTATACACAACAAAACTGGAGAAATGATGATACAAAACTCTGAATATACAGCCTACTTTTTTCAATGAAACAAAAGCAAAACTTTCAGATGTCACCTTGTTTCCGGTATTTGTCTTGAAAATTTGGCAAACTACTATTTCCAGGTGTGTCTTCTCCTTAGAGTGCACATGTAGGATTCATTTTCCCTTGTAATCTAAGCTAATATATCCTCTGACATATTTACACTACTTTCTGTCAATATGTAAACAAAATTCATATTTATTTAGTTCTAATGCAATTAGCAGATAAAAGCTGACTACCACAAAGACTGTGTTTATCACACTGGACCTGAAAGTCAGTCAACGGCATTTCATGTTTACAGTAAATATTCTAGCCGTAGCCACATAGGAAATCATTACCATTTTCTCTCAATGACACTTGAATAATAACAATTCTCACTGGAAAAAACTCACAAGAGGTTCACACTGGCTATATGATGTTAGCCATATCATGCTAGTAGAACATTATTTTCCTGTGAGACAGTATGATAAAGTACAGGCAATATTTATATTTATATACCACTTTTCAAAAAAAAAAAAAAAGTTCACAAAGCAGTTTACTCTTCCTCTGGTGGTTGGAGGCAATCTCCCATTTTTCCAGTGATTATTTGGTCTGATGTTAGAATAGCATATTAATGCTTGTGTAGGGTCTCTGATGAGATTGCTCAATTCTCCAAGAGTTTTGAATGGTGTGGCTAGATTCTACCACCACAAAAGTCAAGGATTCTAAATTCTGTTTTTACAGAATTTGCATCATATTCGTGAATGAACCCCCTTCACTCAGATGGGAAGCCCCTGGTGGCATAATATGGAATTGGCTTTGTCAGGTACTGTAGTCAGTAGCTAGGGAAAGTGTCTCGGTGGCTTGCAGAAGGATTTTATTATATTTGCTTTTGATTTCAAGACTTGTTTGTGTCTGAATTCAAGTTACTTTTTTTTCTTTTTTCTTTGTTAATAAAAACTAGTTTTATGTTTGAAAACTCACTGTTCTAATCAGATCAGATCAAAGAGCTATTGCCCCTAGGTCTCTCACAGATTGCTCATGGCTAACTGTACAAGGACTTACAGGTGCATATAGGTGCAGAGAAGCTGGAATTGGTTCAGACAGTTGGTTCTCTGGCCAATTCTTTAGCAACCAGCTTCCATGATAAGGGAACCCTGTAATTGGACTCACACTAGATCAGTGGTTCCCAACCTTCTATCCCTTTAAGCTGGTTGCTCCCTTTAACGGGAGGTTGGGACCCAACGAAGGACCCGTAGGCGATGTCTGTGCATAGCTTCTGGGTCTCACCACCACAGCTGAATCCCTGTAATTTTTTTTTTAAACCTAGTTTGTCTTACTGGGCTTTGGAGGTGGTGGTGGCAGGGAGACCTGGAAATGTCACACAGACATCACCGACGGGTTACCCACCCCCTTAAAGTTATAGTATTTTCTGAATGCGTAACGGGGAGTTGCAACCCCCAGGTTGGGAACCACTGCACTAGATGGAAGGAAAAGAGTAGACAGGTGCCCCCCCTTTTGGTTTTCTGACTTGTGGCAGCAACTACCCTTTATGGGACTGTCCATGTCAGGATGTCATGTTTGTCACAGTCACCCCAGAAAGTCCCCAAAGGTTAATGAGTTGGTTAGGTGCAACTGGCTGTATGTGCTGCATGGCGGCCTTTGGCACCAGTGGCTCACCTGATCACCACAGCCTTGTTCTCACAAACAGGAGATGAAAGGATAAAACTGGATCCATTCTGAACAGTTTTAATAGATGCCTATTCTCTTTTGAAGGCTATTTTTGAGAAGGGTATGAGTAAGGAAGGAGAGGGGCTAATATTTAGACCTTACTCCCCCTTCTTAGTCCAAATGCATTCCTTACAGTAAGAAATTTAAGGTCAGTGGGGGGGCAAAGCAGGACATTGATGCTTCATCTGCCAAGTTAATGAATGTGACATTCGCTTTCATGGCACCAACTAATTTTTGGCACCATGGCATCTGAAGTGGATTTATAGAAGCTTTTTGTTAGAGAACTGGGATGATCCAAGTACTTTATCTCAGGTTAGGCGTACCAGATCTCCAACCGGGACAGAGTGCTAGACCTTTAGGAGAAGGAATGTGGGCAGGTGTAGCTTGTTAAACCTTAGGGCACAATCCTAGGCATGTCTACTCAGAAACAAGTCCCATTGTGTTCAATGGGACACATTCCCACATTCCTTCTCCTAAAGGTCTAGCACTCTGTCCCGGTTGGAGATTTGGTAAGCCTATCTCAGGTGCACCTATATAATGGAACATGAACATTTAACATGAAGAATGAGATGGGGTCAGGAGTGATGATAGTGTATCCAGCATCCTCACAGGGTCCATATATTCCCACTGCCTTTGTGGGGGGGGGCACTCTTTTTGACCCTACTTTGAGATAAATAAATGC
The DNA here is from genome assembly GCA_026170595.1 of Plestiodon gilberti rubricaudatus. NCBI lineage: Eukaryota > Metazoa > Chordata > Lepidosauria > Squamata > Scincidae > Plestiodon > Plestiodon gilberti. Next base: position 178,350,799 of record JANXHW010000003.1, on the reverse strand, counting down.
AAATAAGCCTACAATCCTATACACTCCTGGGAGCAAGTCCCATTGTACTCAATAGGGCTTACTTTTGTGCAGACATGCATAGGATTGCACAATAAGTCAACTTAACTGCTTTTTAAAGGGATAAAATACAACCTAACTACCAATTATTGGTCAGGGATTTGAAAATGCAGAGACTGCTCCTGGGTTGCAAAAGACCTTTAGAGACAAAATTCTAATTTTAGTTTTGTCTTTTACTATCATGGGTAAATTTTGGATCCAGAAGTATAAGTAGGAACAGCAGCTGCCAGACCGATAATGAGGGAGAGATCAATACAACTGGGCTGAGGTCATCAGACCTTGAAATGCACAGGCGGCTACAAACTGGGCTTGAAAGAAAGGCATGCCACTTAGTCTACAAACGTTGAAGACCTTGGTTGAAAGAAGGCTAGAAGGAAGAATGGCATGAATTGTGGAGGAAGGAGAAGAGAAAGAAGCAAATATAGACCCTCTGCCCTCACTTGGGGGATAATTATAGATTCCATCACCTTAGAAGGAAGGTGAGGTTTGCCCTACTTGCTGCTTAGGGGGACAGAAGACATGGATTTGTTGTGGTAGCAGAGGGGAAATGTACAATCACTTGCTGTAGAAATGCAGGGACTATGTCTCAGAAAGTATTACAGTACCTCAATTCTCCTTTCTGTTCCCTAGATCCAAAACATTTAGAGATGAGATACTTCAGTCCCTCCCCCTTGTCCTCATTTTCTTTCCTTACTGAATTTTACAGTCGTGTCAGTAGCCACCACACAGGGTCCCTCGCTACACATGATTAATTTCCCCCATGTGTGCATGTTAAAAAGTATTGCCAGTAAGTAACATAGTGATGAGTGAACTCCTTTCAGAGTGCTGGGGATCTTAAGAATGACGGAGCGAGTGATCTGTCAGAGGCGTAGTTATGGTGGGGGCGGTTGGGGCGGTGGGTCCCAAGTGGCAGATCACAGGGGGTGTACCTGCCTCCGGATCCGGTGCTCCATCCCCTTCCCTGAGTAGACCTCCAGCCCGCCATACGACTGACAGCCTCGGGCTCAGGATCTGGCGGGTGGCCCTGCGCCGGCGGCCAAATACTTACACAGGACTGCACTGTCAGTTTGATTGGGAAATCACTCTTTGTACATGCATTGAATCCCATAAAATGTATAGAATCCCATATGTCCAGCATAGGATTAGAAAGTGTTTGCCATTCCGTCCTCCCTGCCATGTTAATTGTTCAGAAATGCAGTACTTAGTTGTGTGCACTGGCGTCACTGCAGGGGGGCGGAGCTCCAAGTTCCGTCAGGCTCTGACCCTCCGTTACACGACAGGATAAAGCGGCCCCGCCCCCTCGCCTTTGGAGCCATTCCAGCCGACGAAAGCAAGTGCTTTCGTCAGCCGGAATGGCTCTAAAGGCGAGGGGGCGGGGCCGTTTTCTCCCATCGTGCAACGGAGGGTCAGAGCCCAACGGAACTTGGAGCTTTGCCCCCCCTGCAGTGACGCTAGTGGTTGTGTGTTGATGCTTGTGATTTTGGAAGATTTGGGATTATTTTTCTTTTCAATCAATCAATAAACCTTTATTGGCATACCTATTTTTCTTTTCATTTTACATGAAAAAGTATGTTGTAGGAACAAACGTTGCCCAAAATTCATACCTTTCTGAGAATATGATAAAAACGTTTCCAGAGCCTGCCCATGTTTTGCTTCGAGACATTGTATTCTTCTCTTGGAGAGAAGGAGTTTGTTGATTTAGTTGACATATCCTAAAGGGGGTGTCATTAAAAAGATAATGGTTCATTTATTGTCATTGTCATACTGCAGAAGGAAAAAGATACTGGCTTGAATCCAGAGAGGCATGCTTTCCCACTTCTTCATTCTCTCTCTCTCTCTCTCTCTCTCTCTCTCTCTCTCTCTCTCTCTCACACACACACACACACACACACACACACACACACACACACACACACACACACACACACACACACCACCCCCAAAATGTGGACCATCTCAAAGTGAAATTTGAAGTACATTTCAGGGTTCATTCCAAGGAAAAATGTCCTAGAATGTTCAAGAGAAATCCAACAAGTTTCTGCAAGATAATTGCAATTTCTCAAGGCTTTCTCCACATCCCTACCCAAAATACCATACGCGAGGGTGAAGGGATCCTGCAAAATGGTGTGAGATGTGGCACAGGGGACGGCAGGGTGGGGGGAGGAATCGACAGAAACTGGGCACCGCCTTTCACAAACAGAAATGCTTTTATTTTACATGGAACATAAGGAGCAAACTCTGTTGGTGCCCCACCTTTTTCTAGGCTACTGTCTTGATGCGTCCATGGGGACAGCTGTCACTTTCCAGAAGCAAGGCATATGAGTGTGCCTGCTGAAAAATGTGCCATGGCTCTCACATGAATCACAGTTAGCATGTGGCACCTGTTCCCTTGGATACGTTGGTTCAGAAGTCACTTCTTCCACATGGATTAATTGACAGTGCTGTTTTGTGTGGAGGACTTTCCAGTATCTGAGCTAACCCTCTAGTGGCGTAGCTGGCATTTTTCCAAGGGGGCTGTGGGTGGGACAATGCGTCTTCACCCCGCCACCGGAATGGAATGGAACCTTTTGGCGGAACCATTCCGGTGGGGGGGGGGCAAAGATTGCCATCCCGCCCACGGCCCCTTTGGAGAAACTCCAGCTATGTCACTGTAACCCTCTGCCTTTTTGTTGCAAAAGGCAAATCAGACATCAAGTTTTCTTTAAAAGAGTGCCACATGTCCTTGAACACCAATGCAATTTTAGAACTGGTGCATTATAGATCAACCAAACTACAATACCTTTCTTTTTTACAAGCTTCTGACAATTCTACGACATTAATTGGTATTTGAATTTAGACTGGGAAATCTAACCTTGAATGACCATATTCTAATATTTAACTAGGAAGTCCATCTAATAGCTCCTCAATGTTAAATTTCTTTCAGACGTACTTTAAAAAAACTTAACATTGCTCTCGGGTTCTAATTAAGTAACTGCACAAGTCTTTTTTTTTTCCTGAATCAAATTCATGCATATATACAGTATTTTTCATTTTACTTTTAATTAAAGTGTTACTCCATTTCAATAAGTTCCATGCTTTAGAAGGTGATAGAAGACAGCCATTTTGCAATCCAATTTATTAAGAATGAAAATGATGTGCAAATGTCATTCTAATCTTTACGAGACCCTTTATGAAATGTTCCTTGATACTGATGGAATAATATGCAAAACGTATTTTTAATATTTTATATTATGTCTCTGCATTACAGTTTGGTGAGCATGTATTATTTCTTCTAATGTGTTATCATTTGTTGTATTTTACCGGGGGGGGGGGGTAAGGCTAACAATTCAGATAACAACAAAATGACACAGGAAAGAAAACCTAAAATCACAAGAAATCACAATGCAATGGCTGGTGCCTTGTTATTGAACAAACAGCATCAAATCAGTACATCAAACCAGGTTAAATCTGCAACAACAACAACAAAAAGAGCATGCTAACCCCTGATCCCAATTAAGTTAAAAGTATGTTTTGTAGTCTTTCACTTCCAAGTAAATTAGAAAGCTGGATTTCTTTAGAACTATAGAATGCAATGGAATGATATTGTGCATCAATGACTGGAGTCAATCCATTATGTCCACTTGTCTTCCAAGACCTCAGCAGGACAGACCTACAGCTCTCGCTACAGTGCTTGGATGTTGTTGTTGACATTATACCAGAAATGAAAAAGGGAATGAATCTTGTTGCTTACAGCTGTTCCATTCCAGCTGCCAGGTGAACAAGCAAACATCTGCCACCTATTACAGGGTGGTTTGAGAGAACACGAGAACTTATAGCCATGAAGAAGATCTCAACCCACTTTGTAGATTTGTCAAAACCAACAGGCAGGAGACCCTTGAATTGAATGTAATCTTTTACTTTGCAATATGAAACAGGAGAGGGGCTGTGGCTCAGTAGTAGTGCACATACTTTGCAGGCAGGAGGTCCTGAGTTCAATCCTTGGTATCTGCAGGGAGGGCAGAGAAAAATTCTTGGAGAGAAACTGCAAGTTTTGGCTGACAATGCTGACTTAGATGGAACAATGGTCTCATAATTCCTTCTAAAGCAGCTTCCTATGAGTGTATTTAGTGATTTATTTGTTCCTGCACTGCATTTTTTTTAAAAGCTTGGATTTTCTAATACCACCTATAACATTCAAAGCTGAACCAGCCCAGGTGTTAAGATCTGCTGGAGAGGCTCTCCTCCATGTCTACCAGGGCTAGGTCATAGGCAGCAACCATGGAGGAGACATGCCAGGAATCAACCCAGAAGCCAAGATGGAGATGCTAGGCAGAGGTCGGGTGTGCACTAGCATATAATGAACCTGTGGAATTTGTTGCCCCAAGATGTGGTGATGGCCACTAGCTTGGATGATTTCCCAGCAACATGTGATGTGTGTTTGGATGCGACATAAGAGAGGGTCTTTGCCATGGCTGCACTCCAGGTTATGGCATACACTCCCAAGGGAAACAGGCCTCTCATTCAGCAAGGTCTCTGCTGATGGCTTGTTGTCAGGTTAAGACCTGCCTCCAGAGGTGTAGTTAGCCTCTCCATTGCCCCCCCCCGCGGAATGGCAGAAGCCCCGTTCCCGCCAGTTCCGTCTCTGGCCCTGCCACATCATGACGAACCCCCCCCCCCCTGGCGTTTTTTTTTTTTTTTTTGCTGTTTTAGACAGCAAAGGAGCCGGGGTGGGTGGGCCAATATGCCACGCGACCTGGTCGTTTTTTGGGAGCCTCCACAGTGCGATTAACACTCCCACCAGCTGCTTTGTCATCGTTCCCTTTCCGCCTGGGGGTGGACTGCCCCATCGCTTCCTACGGCACTGCCTGCCTCTTCTGCTAACCTGTTAACCTCTTTGCTGTGTGACTGCCTTTTTTGCCCTGATACCACTGAAGGTGCTTTTTTTCTGTTGCTCTTTAATACTGGTCTGGTGATGTTTTAATCTGCTGCTGCTTTCCTTTTTCTTTTCTTTTTTCCTAGGTCTGGTCCAAACAGTGGGCCAGTTCAGACAATACTTTCCCCATCCACCTGGCTCCACTCATTCAAACTTGTACACACTGAGGGTGCACACACTCGCTTCCCCCACGAATTGTCCTGATTGCGTGGAGTCATCCAAATTGCTCCCCTCCAAGTGCTGCTAAACCTACAGCTAAAACAGGAGATGATGCACCACCTCCCATGCAATTAAGAAGACTGACTGGGGATGTGACAAGAAGGGCCAGGACATGTACCTATGTGCCAGGAGCACACCCATTTTTTAACATCGGGTCAGGCAGATGGCAAAACGATTGTCCAAACTGGCTCAATTCTCCCTAAATTGATTTCAGTAAGATTTGTTTAAGCAAGATGAATGATGGGTTTTTCACCCAAATTTTGGGGGGAAAAATGGCAGGAACATGAGGCTTGTCAGCAGCAGTGATAGTAGCATGAATTCTCTTTTAAATTTTTCTTTAGTCTGTGCTGGAAGCGCTGGACACATTCCCAGTGACTGGCTCCTGCTGGCTGTGATCTTTTTGCCCCAGAATGCACTGGGAAATTACATGATGTCACGCATTGCTGAAATGACACATTTGCCAGGGAATGGCACAGGCACAAGTGGCTGCCATTTTTTTTTAATCAGCATCATTTCTCCAGCTCTACCCATGATCCACCTATGATAGCCATGATAGCCTTTCCTAAACTGATGCTGGTGAGAAGAAAACTGGCAGGATGGAAGCCTCCACTGCCTCCGCAGACCCTCTTCAGGATTAGTTTGGGGCTTAAGCGTCACATAATGTTCTGCTTGAAGACCTCAGTGTTCACAATTAGTCAATATAACTTTGGTAAAATTTTCAGGTGATAAAAAGTCTAGAAGGATCAAAACCCTACAAAAATTTCTTTATTTTTTTTTATTTGCAGTAGAGAAAGAGGCAAATTGCACCTATTTCCCTAGAAGGCATTAGAGTCAGAAATATGTTTGCTTATAAGGTCACTAACAGCCCAATCTTGTCTAGTATGCAGTGGCAGCGCACTTAAGGCGGCCGCTGCATTCTAGGCAGGCTTGGGCCTGTACTGGTGGAGCTGGAGCACTCCTCGGAGGGAAGGGAGTGTCCCTTTCCGCCGGGTAGAGCCTCAGCCAGCCCAAGCCCCAATGGGCCTCCTTGGATGTGTGCCAGCAAAATAGGGAAAGTGCGCTGGCAAATCCAAGGAGCCGGTGTAAGGCCGACCAGGCCTGGGATGGGGGATAGGATCCCTCCCCTGTCCCTAGCCTGGCTGGGCAATCACCCTCTCCCTTTCCACCCTGGTCTGACCTCCACACACACCCATGCAGGACCTACCTCTGTCCGCTGGTGGTGGCTGTATCCCCAGGCAGAGTGCAACAGCCTCTCCACTGGCACCGCTTACTTACAGCACACAGCACCTGTGGAACTGACACTCCGCCGGCAGAATTCTAGATAGGGTTGCACTGTAAGATATATTGTCCCTTTCAGGGACACTATTGTGCCATTGCATTGACCAGACGAGTTACAGCTGTGTAAGTAGTGAGTAAAATACCCACTAAGTGCACATTGCAAGGAGGTAAAATGAAGAGCTGCATGATCATCAATTTGTTGTTGTTGTTCAGTCGTTAAGTCGTGTCCGACCCTTCGTGATCCCATGAACCATATCCCGCCAGGCCTTCCTGTCCTCCACTATCTTCCTGAGTTCGCTCATTTTCATGTTTGTTGCATCGGTGATGCTGTCTAACCATCTCATCCTTGGCCTTCCCCTTCTCCTTTTGCCTTCAATCTTTCCCAGCATCAGAGTCTTCTCCAGAGAGTCCTCTCTTCGCATTAGGTGGCCAAAATATTTGAGTTTCAGCCTTAGTACCTGTCCTTCCAGGGAACAGTCAGGCTTGATTTCATTTAGAATTGACTGATTTGATCTCCTAGCAGTCCAAGGGACTCTCAGGAGTCTTCTCCAGCACCACAGTTCAAAAGCATCTATTCTTCGGCGCTCAGCCTTCCTTATGGTCCAACTCTCGCAACCATACATTGCTACTGGGAACACCATCGCCCTGACTATACGAACTTTTGTTGGCATGGTGATATCTCTGCTTTTTATTATGCTGTCTAAGTTTGCCATAGCTTTCCTTCCAAGGAGTAAACGTCTTTTAATTTCATGGCTGCTGTCTCCGTCTGCAGTGATCTTGGAACCCAGAAAAGTAAAATCTGTTACTGCTTCCATTTCTGCCCCTTCTATTTGCCAAGAATTGATGGGACCAGATGCCATGATCTTAGTTTTATTAATGTTGAGTTTCAAGCCAACTTTTGCACTCTCCTCTTTCACTCTCATCAAGAGGCTCTTTAGTTCTTCTTCACTTTCTGCCATTAGGGTGGTATCGTCTGCATATCTGAGGTTGTTGATATTTCTCCCGGCAATCTTGATTCCGGCTTGTGATTCATTCAGCCCTGCATTTCTCATAATGTACTCTGCATATAAGTTAAATAAGCAGGGTGACAATATACAGCCTTGCCGTACTCCCTTCCCAATTTTGAACCAATCAGTTGTTCCATGGCCGGTTCGAACTGTTGCTTCTTGACCCGCATACAGGTTTCTCAGGAGACAGGTAAGGTGGTCTGGTACCCCCATCTCTTTAAGAATTTGCCACAGTTTGTTGTGATCCACACAATCAAAGGCTTTTGCGTAGTCAATGAAGCAGAAGTAGGTGTTTTTTTGGAACTCTCGTGCTTTCTCCATGATCCACCGCATGTTGGCAATTTGATCTCTAGTTCCTCTGCCTCTTCGAAACCCAGCTTGTACGTCCGGTAGTTCTCGGTCCACGTACTGCTGAAGCCTAGCTTGTAGGATTTTGAGCATAACCTTGCTAGCATGTGAAATGAGTGCAATTGTACGGTAGTTTGAACACTCTTTGGCACTGCCCTTCTTTGGAATTGGAACGTAAACTGACCTTTTCCAATCCTTTGGCCACTGCTGAGTTTTCCAAATTTGTTGGCATATTGAGTGCAGCACTTTCACAGCATCATCATTTAGGATTTTAAGTAGCTCAGCTGGGATATTATCATCTCCACTAGCTTTGTTGTTAGTAATGCTACCTAAGGCCCACTTGACTTCACTCTCTAGGATGTCCGGCTCTGGGTCAGTGACCACACCAGCGTGGTCATCATGAACATTAAGATCTTTCTTGTATAGTTCTTCTGTGTATTCTTGCCATCTCTTCTTAATCTCTTCTGCTTCTGTTAGGTCCTTGCCTTTTTTGTCCTTTATCATGCCCATCTTTGCACAAAACGTTCCCTTGATATCTCCAATTTTCTTGAAGAGATCTCTAGTCCTCCCCATTCTGTTGTTTTCCTTGATTTCCTTGCATTGTTCATTTAAGAAGGCCTTCTTATCTCTCCTTGCTATTCTCTGGAACTCTGCATTCAGTTGTTTATATCTTTCCCTTTCACCCTTGCTTTTTGCATTCCTTCTTTCCACAGCTATTTGTAAAGCCTCATCTGACAGCCACTTTGCTTTCTTGCATTTCTTTTTCTTTGGGATGGTTTTAGTTGCTGCCTCCTGTACAATGTTACGAACTTCCGTCCATAGTTCTTCAGGCACTCTGTCTACCAGGTCTAATGCCCTAAATCTATTCTTCACCTCCACTGTATACTCATAAGGGATATGGTTTAGGTCATATCTGACTGGTCTAGTGGTGTTCCCTACATTCTTCAGTTTAAGTCTGAATTTTGCAATAAGAAGCTCATGATCTGAGCCACAGTCAGCTCCAGGTCTTGTTTTTACTGATTGTATAGAGCTTCTCCATCTTTGGCTGCAAAGCACATAATCTATCTGGTTTCGGTATTGACCATCTGGTGATGTCCATGTGTAGAGTCGCCTCTTGTGTTGTTGGAAAAGAGTGTTTGCTATGACCAGCGTGTTCTCTTGACAGAACTCCGTTAGCCTTTGCCCTGCTTCATTTTGCGCTCCAAGGCCAAACTTGCCTGTTGTTCCGTTTATTTCTTGATTTCCGACTTTAGCATTCCAGTCTCCTATGATGTAAAGGACATCTTTTTTGGGTGCTAGTTCTAGAAGGTGTTGTAGGTCTTCATAGAACCGGTCAACTTCATCTTCTTCGGCATCAGTGGTTGGGGCATACACTTGGATTACTGTAATGTTGAATGGTTTGCCTTGGATTCGAACTGAAATCATTCTGTCGTTTTTGAGGTTGCACCCCAGTACTGCCTTTCCCACTCTTTTATTGACTATGAGGGCTACTCCATTTCTTCTAAGGGATTCATGCCCACAGTAGTAGATATGATGGTCACCTGACTTAAATTCGCCCATGCCCGTCCATTTTAGTTCGCTGATTCCCAAGATGTCAATGTTCAATCTTATCATCTCATTTCATGATCATCAATAGCACCTTGTAATGTGCACATGGTCTGGTCAAGAATCACAACTACATATGCTATCATTAGGAGGCTGGTGCCAAAAAGAAGATACATTGTCTCTTGGTATTGTCTGTAACTCTGTTGAAGAACTGTCCTCATCAAAGGCATGTAACCTTTGGCATGTGGCCATGTCAAAGGCATGGAGCACTATTGTCATCCCCCAATATTTTTTTCCCCCTAGACTGTATAGCTGTAAGATATAACCCTTGCTACTGTAAGGGGCTAAGCATTATTGAGTGCAATCCCAAGATCTCAGAATGTGAAAGTTATCTAATTTCAAGGATGCTCCTAAAATGAGAATCTTGGAATGAGAACCTTTCACACAGTCTTAAGATAGCTATGTACTTGTTTTGAATCTAAGTTTAGTATTTGATTTATGCAAGAGCAACCTTTTCTAATAGCTTGCATGCATATATTAATTTTTACAGAAACTTGTTTATCTTGAATACAGCACAACGTACAGATTTATACTAAAATCACTGCATCATAAATCCCTATTTTAAAACATCCTACTTCTCACTCATCTTATTCACCTCTGCAAGAGATAAATCAACAGAAAAATATTCTGACCCTTTTTTCATAAATTTTGCTTTGCATCTGTGCCCTTGTCAATGTTTCAATCAAAATGGATGCTTCTAGGAAGAAATCTATATGTTTGCATTCAACACCTACTTTATCTGGTGAAGTTAGTTGAAAACAAACTTGAATCTCCCCCAACCAAGGTGTATTTTTAATCAAAAGAGGATGCAGATGTATCACAGAATTAGAAATAATATATACAGCAAAGAAAAATCCAGGTAACTTTTGGCAAGGGGTCAAGGTTTATAAATCTTGGGAATGCAAAAGATTGATAGCTTTGATTGCAGACTTAAATGATGGGAAAGGGCCAAGTCACCCATTTGGAGGCAAATGTCCCTAACACATGACACTGGCAGCAGACTCAAAGATTCAGGAAGCCAACATTGAATCAAAGGGGTAGACTAGAAACAGACACGAATTTATGGGAATGTTGCAGTCCAATGACAGTCACACTGCTGAAAGATGGGAGGACAGACCAAAGAAGTCTGTCCATCATGATCTTGGAAATGTTTGGCACTTGTGCCCGTCATAAATAAGGTCTTTGCCAGATAATCTAATTGACTAGGGCCCCAATCGTATTGTGGCCTTCCACTGCCGGAACCAACATTCCAGCAGTGCAAGGCCCTTTATGGCGGTGCAAAAGCTGGGCCACAGTCGCATGCTGCTGGACCCCTGCCACAAACGGCAAGATCGGTGGTCGCATGTAGCAGCAGCAACACCGGGAGGCTCCACAGGGGCCAGTAAGTTGGCTGCAGGGTGTTCTGGGGTGGGGATAAGGGAGGGCAGGGGTGGGGTGGGCTGGAGTCTCCAATGGTGGGGGAAAGGATTGGGCAGTAGGTCATTTGCAAAGGGAACTTGGGCTTAGTTGATTCTCCACTCAAGCTTCCAAGTATCCCCTAACCTTGAGTCTGTCAGAGCCCATTAGTTCCATTGACATTCTTTTTTCTTGCAGGCAGTAAAACAGTGACAGGAATTAGGTGTTAGCATCTTAGGATGTAGCTGCAGTTATCCATACTCTGGTCACCTCCAGGTTGGACTGCTGTAATGCACAGAGCTGCACATGAAAAGCATTAACAGCCCGGTCCAGCCCAAGGCAACTGCGGTACAATTCAGGCACAATTGCAGCCCAAGTGCTTTAGGCCCGAGTTGTGCCTGAATTGTGCCTGAGTTGGGCTGCAATTGTGACTGAATTGGGTTCAGGCACAATTCAGGCACAACTGCACAATTCAGGCACAATTGCAGCCTAAAAGTGGGCGTGTCGGGGGCGTGTCGGGGGTGTGACGGGGGCGGTTACGAAATTTGGTCCGGTTCCAGACGCTGGAGAGCCCCTGACACGCCCCCTCGAGCCCAACTCAGGCCCAAAATTTGGGCCAGCAAAAAGGGTGGACCCAAATGTGAGGAGACCCATAGGAGCCATTTTACCTTACCCACACCAGCCCTCTCCTGAAAAGTTCTAACACCCTGGGCCCGAGTTGGGCCTGAGTTAGGACCGAACAGTTGTGGCCTAACTCTGGACACGGACCCAAATAGTTACCCTATCAGCACCCAGCCCCACCCAGCCTCTTTCCCACAAAAGCCCAGCCCCAGCCCTCCACTCACTCTCTCTCTTTCTCTCTCTGAGCACGTGGTGTGGGGTTCTGTCCCCCAGCAGCCACAAAGTGGGACTTTGAAAACTTTTCTAACACCCCTCTTCTCTCTTCTCTTCACCTCTCTCCTCTCTGCCCCCTCTAGGGCAGAGAGGGCTGTTCTGCCTGTGGCCAAACTGTTTACTCCTGTGCCTGGGCAGCTCTCTCCATGCAAGTGTTTGCTAACCCATGTCTTTCTCCCAGCCCCTCTCCCCCCCCCACAGGCAACAACACCAGCAGGTAAGTGCAGGTAAGAGCAGGGTTTGTGCTGACATGTTTTCTGACTTCTGCTTCTTAGCATAGAGAAATATAGGTAGGATACATGCCTCTATACCAATGTCATGTCTCATAGCTGCCTGCATAGCCTGCCATGATATGCCTCTTTACCAATGTCTGCCTGCAATGCCTGCCATGATATGCCTCTTTACCAATGTCTGCCTGCAATGCCTGCCATGATATGCCTCTTTACCAATGTCATGTCTCATAGCTGCCTGCAATGCCTGCCATGATATGCCTCTTTACCAATGTCTGCCTGCAATGCCTGCCATGATATGCCTCTTTACCAATGTCTGCCTGCAATGCCTGCCATGATATGCCTCTTTACCAATGTCATGTCTCATAGCTGCCTGCAATGCCTGCCATGATATGCCTCTTTACCAATGTCATGTCTCATAGCTGCCTGCAATGCCTGTCATGAAATGTCTCTGTACCAATGTCTTGTCTCATAGCTGCCTGTATTAATGTGAGCACACAATGCCATGGGTGTGGAACTGTAACCCATATGTAGACACCAGCTGTTCCCCCCCCTCTTTTCTCCACAGGGTCTACTGACAGGTCAGTATTGCTAGGATTGCCATGGTTGTGACCCCCAAGTTGTGTTGTTGTCTCTCTCTTTGACCCCTTTCCCTTACAGGATCATGCTCACCTTACACCCAGGGAAGCAGCGCAGACCAGGCTCTGTGTCTCACACCACTCGGCTGTGTGTGATTACTCTCCCTGCAGGCCTTCGCAACCGGCACACTGGCATTCCTTCAATGGTGATTGCCACCACACAGCAGCTGCCATGGAACACCCCCAAGTTGTTCGTCCCCCCAGGAATGCCCACTACCACCAACCGTCCGGGGAGCACCCCTGGGCCCGCAGTCTGGTTGCCCCATGGTCGTCTGCCTCGATGCTGCCAGAGGTCTGGGAGCCTGCCCTGCAACCCTCCTCAGCTGCTGCTGCTGCTGCTACATTCTGAGCGGCTGCTGTGCCTACCCCTTGCAGCCTCGCCTGGCCATCCCTGCCAATGTTCCAGAACAATAAAGATGCCCCTTGGGCAAAGGCCCCTTGAACACTATAACCCCAATGTTACACAAGCACTGCCCCACACACACAGAGACAGCGCCCAGCACACAAGGCCCTGCATGAATCCCAGCCAGGGCCTGCCACAGCCAGCCCAGGGAGAACACAGCAGGGGGGCTGCCAGACCCTCAGGGCTCAGAGGGGAGGGGGGAGTTGGGGGGCCTCTCAGGCAGGCAAACAGTGACAGGCGACATGGCGCACGTCCGCCACGTCCGTGAAGAGCCCTTTCAGCAACCGGGGCTCTCACCCACCCTCGGTCCGCCCGTCAACGGCGTCTGTGTCCGCCCGTCAACGGTGTCCGTTTCCGCCCTCAGTCCGCCCATCAACGGCGTCCGTTTCCGCCCTCAGTCCGCCCGTCAACAGCGTCCGTTTCCGCCCTCGGTCCGTCTGCATGAGAGGCGCCCGTTCCTGCATTGCCTCCATCTGCGAAGTGACCCCTGTGTCCCTATTGGTCTCTGCAGACCCCTCTCCCTGTATCCCTCTCCCACCAGCCTTGTTGTCTGTCTGTTTCTGACCCACCCGTGTCCCTCCCCAGCACCCCCTGTCCGCCTGCCTGTGTGCCTGCCTTCCCTCCCACTCCCTGATGATGGACGCTGGCACCCCCCACCCCGCCAGAGCGCCTGCCGCAAGGCGCCTACGTTGCCCCATCTGGGGAGTGATGAGCTGCGTGAGCCCTTCCCGCTCACAGCAGACAAGCCCAAGGCATCTCTCGGTCTTGGCCGGAGCACGGAGCAGAAGGCATACTGGGATGCCTTCTTTGTGGGCATAGCCACGGCCCTGGTGGCCCAGGGCTTCAGGCAGCGCACGGGCATGTCATGGCGGAGGCGGTTCCAGATCTCATGAGACCCCCCTTGTGTGTGCCGTTCCCACCCCCTCCTTCCCTTCTCTCCCCCGCTCACCCCCCCATGACTCCCACGTGCAGCCTCACCGTGGCTTGGGGGTGGCATCGCAGTCTGCAGGAGGGAGGGCAGTGGCACTCCCCCCTGCGGCAGGTGGCTAATGCCCAGGGTGCCCTGGGGCAGCTGGCACTGGCACAACCTCTGCCCTTCAGCTGCCTGTCGCACGCCCAGTGCCTGCAGGCCCACCTGTGGCTGCCCATCTGCTGCAACCGCTGCAGCAGCTGTGGTAGGTGCACACAGACGAGCTCAGGAGGGGGCTCTTCGCTTCCACAAGACTGACAGCTCCCCACAGGGGCCTGCCTGCCTCTGCGGTAAGTTTTGCCTCGATCCTGGCCCACTGCTCTTGCCTCCTGCCTAACTCAGGCACAGTTGCAGCCTAACTCGGTCCTATTTTGGGCCCCAATTGTGCCACAATTGGGCCTCAACTGTGCCTGAGTTGGGCTGGACTGAGCCCTTAGAAACATCAGTTGGTGTAAATGCATTGGTCAGGCTTTTAAAAGGGGCTACCCATTGGGAGTACATCACCCCAATCTGCACTGATAAAGTGCATTGACTACTGATTTGTTTCTAGGCTTAATTCAAGATGTTATGACAAAAGGAGGCCCAATCCTATCCCCTTTGAGCCCATAGCACGCAGTGCTGCTGGCAGAGCACATGCTGCATGCTATTGGGGGGGGGGGGGAGAGAACCAGATGGCCCAGGAGAGGTAAGTAAAAAACCTTTGTTACTTACCTCCCCATAGGCTGCCTGTCCTTGAATGGGTCTCCTTGAACCTATGTCAGCTATTTAGCTGGTGTAAGCCCAAAGCGACTCAAGAGGTGGTTCAAGGTGGGGAAATGGGGATAGGAACTTTGCATGCACTGGAGTTGCTAGAGGTGGGGCGGAACGGTAAGTCTTGCACAGCGGTTCTATGGTGGCCCCGCCTACTCGCCGTCGGAACCAGTCGAGCGGCGAAGGCAACGTGCAGGAGACTCCCTTCTTCTTCTGAGACATAGCAGGCATCCACTATGAGCAGGGCCCTCGTGGTGGTGGCACCAACCCTGTGGAATTTTCTCCCTAGAGAGGCCCAGTTAGTATACACTTACAGATGTTGTATACTCTTACAGATGTGTAAAAACCTGAATTTTCATTCTTTGAGGGGGAGGGCGATGCTCGGCTATGATTGGTGGTGGCTAGTTGATAAAGTTAATAGTATTTCAGTTGCAGAGTATGGCTTTGATCCCCCCCCCCCGTCTTTTAATTAGCTTAATTGTGCATTGTTTTATTATCTTTTCTGCTTTTGACTAAACTGCCTTGGGTTAACTATGATGAGATTGGTGGGGTATACATGTTTTTGAATAAATTAAATTACTTGTTTGGAGGAGAACTTTCTGGATTCCTGCAGGGAGTCACTGGATCTCCATAGTTTTCTCCTCTGCTAGAAACCAATCCACAGAAGCCTTTGTTAAACAGAGTCTAGGTCTTACCCTGTCTTACAATAAACACCTACAGGAGAACCCCATGAGTTTATAGTTCCATATAAACCTAGTTAGTACGGTAATCTGTCAGACAGCTATGAGAAGTCACCTGAAAAGGCTAAGCTTAGCATTTAGTCCTGCTATGTACAATATGTGAAGCTGCCACGAGAGGTGCAAACCTGATACACACAAGTTATTCCTAATATTCTACTGACACAATGAAAAGAGGTGGAGAGAATCCTTCAGAGAGTCTTGGATCAACTTCTGGCTGGATACCCCCGCCCATCTTCTCAGTGCTCTTTAAGTGAATGTGAGTGGGTTTTTAAAAAAATAATATCAAGATCCCTCCATTCTAGAGTCAATCAACAACATGCGTTGTATCAAAGCAAGTATGACCCAGTAAATTGAAGTGCTCACGATCAGGGGTGTGCTTGGAAAGATACACAGTCCCTTCACATCTGTCAGCAACGTGTTTCAATTTCCCCAAGATGTTGTTCTCAATTATCTTCATTGCCTCCCCAGTGCATACATGCACATGCACGCACACACACACATGCATGCATGCACGCACGCACACACACACACACTCTATTGTAAAAATCCTTTGTGCTTGCTTTGCGCAGATAGTTTCTAATGCTTTTTCAGTGTGAGCTGTTCAAGTCATTATCCTAGGTTCTTATTCCAGTGTCATCAATGGACACGGTGTATCACAGAGAAAAATAACCCCCAAGGAGCTTATAATCTAAATTTTGACAAGAGACAACAGGGAGCCAAGAGACTGGCAAAGACAGCAAACAATGGGGTGAGAGAATGAATGAAAGA
The DNA here is from genome assembly GCA_026170595.1 of Plestiodon gilberti rubricaudatus. Lineage (NCBI taxonomy): Eukaryota > Metazoa > Chordata > Lepidosauria > Squamata > Scincidae > Plestiodon > Plestiodon gilberti. The sequence goes on along the minus strand of JANXHW010000003.1, from coordinate 178,334,585 downwards.
AGCAAGGCTTTCAGCCGAAGGTCTCCAGGAAGGACAGATTTTGAGGAGGAATCTGAAGGATGACAGAAGCTCTGTTCAGACATTCAGACTGAACCCTAGAAGAGAAGGAACGGGACCCTATTGGCTACCCCCACTTGTAGACACAGTGGCCACCCTCCTGAATTTCCCTTTGTGTTCTAGAATCCTGAGCAACCAAGAGATCCACAGCATGGGGGGGGGGGATCTCCTCAGGTCCTGCACTTGCCACTGCAGACAAACACGGAACATGGGATGAGTAGTAGGCAGGGTCACAAATTATGGTGGCAACAGAGGTTTGGCTAGCCAGCACACTCTCATTCCGCCTCAACCATCTATGTAAATGCTCTACGAGTTCCTACTCTCTTTCAACAAAGGTAATGTGTTCTTGCAAAAAAATTTCAGACTGCTAGGCACATACATACATTCATTCGGGCAGCGTAATCCTTCCTAAGGATTCGCTGGGCCGCCCAGGCCGCCCGCTGGATCCCATGCTCCGCTGCGGGCAGGCTCCTGCCTGGCGGAAGGTCTACTCAGGGAAGGGGACGCTCGTCCCCTTCCCAGAGTATAAATGGTGCTGGGACCGATCGACCTCCTCGGATTTTCGACAGCGAAATTGCTGGCGGAAGTCGGAAGAGGCCGTACAATGGCCCAGCCACACGGCGGGGGTCAGAATTCAGCTGAGGCCGTCCCTTGCCCCCTCCCGTGGCGGCTGGGCCAATGGCCGCCTCCGACTTCCGCCACCAATTTCGGCGGCGGGAGTCCCTCCCCCGCTGAACCGCCCCCCTCTGTTGGCTGGATCCTTACCTGGGTCTGTAGGCGGGCAAGGGCTCCGTCGACGGAGCAGGGGAGACCGGCCTTGCACCGGCCTTCCCTGCTTGCGAGTCATCAAAAAAGTGCCTTACGGCACTTTTGTGACGGCTTCGGGCGGCGGAACGCTCATTTCGCCACCCGCCACAGTACTAGGATTGCGCTATAAGTTATAATAGAAGTATTTGCTTCTGCAGGCATCTTATTAGAACATAAGAACATGAGAAGAGCCTTGCTGGATCAGGCCAAAGTCCCATCTAGTCCAGCTTCCTGTATCTCACAGTGGCCCCACCATCTTGGATGCACCTTATCCTTGGATGCATCTTGGATGTACCTTATCCTTTCTTGGTCTCAACTTGTCTGTGGGATAATCTGAGCCAGGGAAAATACATGAAACATCTTGTCTTGTCAGGACACTAGCCGTGACGGCTCCATCTTGCCGTAGAATATCCATCCATATTTCCATATCCACAGAAACAGATTCTGGGAATGTATTTGTTATTATTTGAAGTCCACTAAGACTTATACACCTGGGAGTAAATCCAATTGAACTCAATGGGACTTACTTCTGAGTAGACATGCATAGGCTTGCACAGTAAATTATCTCATGCAAACAGTACGTGGCAATCTACTGTACATACTTGAATGAGAATCTCCTTTAATGTCCATACTTTGTAAAAAAAAAATGTTTCATACATGTCTATGTGTGCATTACACCCTTCCAAAATCCTTGGTTCTTATTTTAGGAACAGAGAGACAAAATGAAATTCAATGTTTTCAGTGCAAAGCACATCATTCTTCCTTTCTGACAGTCTAATATCACTGCCGTAGGAAGCCCCTGATGCCTCGAATACATCTCGTTGGAACACCACTTTTTACTGTCATGCTGAGCAGAAGTAAAAGGTATATAATTTGTTTCAGTTCTGTCATCCCACACAGGTGACGCATACCAAGTCAGTGTCTAATGGGGGAAATGGAAATCAGATTATAAATAACTTTACAGGTCTTGCATTAACTTTACAGATCTTGCATACAAAGCAAGCTGAAAAGAATCATATTTACATATCGGGAGATTATAAGGAAGCTTAGAAGGATCATTGCCCATCATCACTTCAGTACATTTCCATTTCAGTTCTGCTTTAATCCACTGTTTAGAACTGACACTGCTTTCGTTACCCTGGTAGACCATCTTAATCTTGAGTTTGACAAGAGGGAGAGTTACTCTGTTGCAGCGCAATCCTGTGTAATCTTGCACCGGTGTAACAGTAGATGCACCAGTGTAAGTGCACTTATGCCATTGTAAGTGCACTTACACAGGTGCATCTGCTGTTACACCAGTTCATCTACTGTTACACAGGATTGTGCTGTGTTCCTCCACCCGTAATAGTCGCAAATGTGCCATAAGGCATGTTTGTGACTACTTTAGAGCAGGGCAGGCTGGCGCAAGGCTGGCCTGCACTGCTCTGCCGGACGAGGACTTGCCCAGCCGCCGGAGCCAGCAAAGGTAGGATCTGGTGGGTGGGCGGGTGGGCAGCGGGCGGAGGGGCATTTCAACCGGTAGCAGGAGGGTGTCCATAGGTCCAGTCACTCCGGGAGGGGGCGGGATTCGGCCTCAGCCGAATCCAAGCCCCCGCCGCGTGGCTGGGCCATTACACCGCTTCCTCTGACTTCCGCCAACAAAATAGCTGGCAGAAATCCAAGGATGCCTATTGGCCCCAGCCCCGGTTACACTCGGGGAAGGGGACAAGTGTCCCCTTCCCCGAGTAGATTTCCGCTGTGGGCTGCCTGCCCGCGGCGGAGCACAGGATCGGGCAGACAGCCTCGGCCGTCCGCCCGATCCTTAGGTAGGATTGGGCTGTTAATCAGATCATTTCAGACTGCTCGGCACATACATAGATCTTTCAAAAACATTTGATACCTCAGAATATCAACTCCTTCTGTGTCTCCTAAAGAATACATTGCAAGTTCAATGTCCTTCTTTGCTACCCACTGAGTAACTGTAACTGTATTGGCCAAACTGTAGGGTAACTGTAATTGAGTAACTGTAGGGCCAAACTAGATGAGATGCTGGGAGATCCAAATCTCACATGGGTATTATTATTATTATTATTAGTTTAAAGCAGCTGTGGGTTCCCCTCTGTGAGGAACTAACAATGAAGAACATACTTAGCACTTACCCTCCATCATTTTTCCAAATCTAATCTCTCCTAATCTAATCTGAAGCTGCAATATGTTCTATGGCAGTAATTCCCAAACTTACCTGGGTAATGGCTCCCCCGCAGCCTCTTCTTCCTGGCTCAGCGGGGTGCTATCATTTTGGATCATGTGAAATCTCTCAAGATTCAAGATAGTGGTGACCAAATCTCGTGAGATCTTGTGAGATCCAAGATGGTGGTACCCAAACCTCGTGACATTTGGACACCATCATCTTGGATTTCATGTGATTTCATGAGATCCAAGATGGTGGCACCTGGGAGAGCCACTAGGAGGGGCCACTGGGGACATCCTGCAGCGCCCCTGTGAGTGCGCTGCAATAACCTAAGGTGTCACGACATACAGCTTGGGAACCACTGTCATATGTGTGGTGCATAAACACTTTCTCCTGCTTGGCAAATAGAAGCCAAGGGTGGAGGTGGGATGATTTAGACTGGGACAATAATGCAGGGGATAAACTATCCAGCACCATTCTCCTGACTTTATCTAAACAACCCATCCTAGAGTTGCCCTGTTCCTGTATCTGCTGCTGGAGTTTTTTTTTTCTTTGTTTTAATTACTGTTTTAAATTGTTGAATGTGATTTTACTGTAAATTGTCATTTATGTTTTTTATACTCTTGTTAGCTGCCTTGGGACGTAATAGTGAAAGGCAGGGCAGAAATGAATAGATTAAATAAGTAGACAAATCCAGAAAAATTAGTTCATAAGTGTAGTTTTACCTCTCTATCCAAATTGTGACTCTAGAGCCAGAGGATATCATAGGAAAGCCTGAAACTTATATGACCACAAGTAGCACAAGAATCAACATAAGTGTCATGAACCTTCATGTGAGGTTCTTTAATCCTCTAATTAAGAAAAAAATAGAGCCAGACAGACTTTTGTTGCTGTTTTTGCAAAGCTATAGGAATTACTCTTAACACTCTCAAGTAGGTAAATACTAATGGATAAAGAAAGACATGTTTCACTAAACAAAATGGTTAAGTATCTCCACAAAGGGTTGCCTTCAGTCAGTAATAACCTGATGCCAGGTGACACGTTTATTATAGTATTTACTATTGTGGCACTGAAATGATAGTGTACTTGTCAGAGATTACTTACAATTGTCAAATCACGTTATTTAGTTGCTGACATGACAGCAGTCAAGTCTAATTTATTTTTCCTTCCATTGTGCCTATGTCACTATCAGTTCTTCTGCATTTGACCAAAAAAGGAAAATACTAATAATTTTAAAAATGTTTAGCATTTACAGTGTCAAGATTTAATTCTATAATTTTGCATAGATACTATAACTTTGCTTACAAAGTTGTCGATGTTGGTCTTCTCTTCCTTGCTTTTAAAAATAACTTTGTGGTTCTGTACTCGTATCTTTGATACTCCAGAACTAAGACAAATATTTCTAATTTATCTGTCATTCACGGTTCTTTGTTTATCTTTGACTTTTCTTTCAGCTACGGTAATGAAAATCAATAAAGCAGTTTCACTTCTCAACATCCACAGTTTGCAAACTGCTCATATGATAACAGAGTGCTGCGATTCTGCAAACATGCTTAACCCTAGGCTTTTCTGATCAATATGAGACAACTTCCAATTTTAAAGTTGGTATGTAAGGCTGGATATAGATGCCATATATCTAGTCTATGACAAACAAAAGCTACAGGAACCTATGTTTTTAATGTGATGATCTCAACTATGAAGTACTTTGGTACTTCCATTATGTGTAAAACTCTCGTAGATATTTCATTACTAGTTCATTCATCATTTCTTGCAGGAAACATTCATCAAGAAGGTGGGTGTTCATATATACTGCACTTAGAAAATTATGATCATGGAAATTCAGCCAAAAGCTTGATGCCCTCCACCCAGATTCTTCTGAGACATGCATAGGACTTCCCCCATTGACTGTAATGAAGGAGGCTACACCTCTTTGTGCACATGATACAGCTGTTTGTATGGAGCAATTGGGAACCCTCAAATAAAAGAAAATAAGAACATGAGAAGAGCCTGCCGGATCAGGCCAAAGGCCCATCCAGTACAGCTTCCTGTATCTCACAGTGGCCCCACCAGATGCCTCAGGGGCTCAGGGAGCACACAGCTAACAAGATAACCTATTTCCTGTTGTCACTCCCTTGCACCTGGCACAGAGAAAACCCACTTCTAAAACCAGGAGGTTGCTTATGGCTTGTAACCTGTGATGGTCTTTTCCTCCATGAATCTATCCAAACCCCTTTTAAATGCATCTAGGCCAGGTGCCATCACCACATCCTGTGACAAGGAGTTCCACAGATGAATTACATGCTAGGTAAAGAAATATTTTCTTTTGTCTGTTTTAATACCCCCTCCACTCAATTTTAGTGAATGCCCCCTAGTTCTAGTGTTGTGTGAGAGGGAAAAGAACTTCTCTTTATCCACTCTCTCCATCCCATGCATAATTTTATACGTCTCAATCATGTATAGGCACCTTTTTAGGCGCCTTTTTTCTAGACTGAAGATAGAAAGATATATTTTTCTATGGAAAGGCGGTATAAAGCCTGGACAAAGATATGTCAATTTCTCCCCAAAGTGCCCATCAAGATCAAGTTCTCTACTGAGAGCCAATTTTGAGTAATACAGAAGTTTCACTTATTACATATGGCTTTATGGATTTACATACATTTGGGAAAACAGAATCTCGGTACTAAAATATTCCAATTTTATCTAATTTCTTCAGCTTTTCTTTTTCTCCGAATGAACAGCTCTTCCTCTCTCTGCACAGAACCATCCTTTCCTCCATATGCTTGCACATGGAGCCTCCCGCCCAGAGGCATCACTAGATGTGCGTCACCCCAGAGCGGGGCGCGCACGTCACCCTAGTGACGCCTCCCCCCGACACACCCCCTTTTAAAATCTTTTGCGTGGCCGTAGGCCGCGGCGCGATTTTGGGGGGGCGCCCAACGGGGCTGAAAGAAAAATAAGCTTGCTGAAAGAAAAATAAGAGCGGGGGGGGCGCATATGCCTGCCCGCAGAAAAGGTTTCAAGTATCCACGGAGTGGCCTGGAACATATCCCCAGTGGATATGGGGGCAGTACAGTACTGTATTACATTGCGCCTATATACATCTATGGTGTGGCCACATTTGGAATACCATGCACATGAGTTGCCACAACTCAAAGTAGATATTGTAATGCTTGAAAAGTGCAAAAAGGGGCAACTCAGATGATCAGAGGACAGGAACACCTTCCCTACAAAGAACAGCTAAAGTGTTGGGGGGAAGTTTTGCTTAAGGGAAAAAGGCAATCTGCAGCCCAATCCTATCCGTCCCCCCCCCCAAGCTGGTGCAGCCGTGCCAAAAATGTCCATGCTGTATCCAGTGTGGTGCAGGCGGATCAGGAGGCTTCAGTAGGGAAAGGGGATTTTAATTCACCTTACCCCTATGTAAGCCTTCCAGACTGCAATGGATCTCCTTGAACCTTCGCTAGTGCCAATCTGAGGATAGAAAAGGGATAGGGAAGCTGCAGAAAAGAAGGATAGGATCCAGCTCGCACCATTTCCACCGGATCCACCCACTCCTGCAGCCTCCCCACCCTAAATATGAGTTGGGAAACCTGTGATTTTCTGGTACCTGTACTGTGTATGTCTGCCCTTCGGTTTAGTAATGTATTACTTGGAAGCAAGAGTGAGAATAGCAGCGATTCTTACCTGGGCATTATGGTCCAGCATGAATTATGAATTGCAGTCATATTCAAAGAAAATCCTGAATCCTATTATATCACTTTTTTATTATAACAGTCACTTCCTTAAAGTTTGGAATTCAGCACATGTCTGAAGATAGCAAATGTTACCGATAGTTTTTTATTCACTTGAGGTGACAGAAGTCTAGGCACTTGACAGACTTGTAGAGCTCCTCATAGATAACAGAACAAAAGGTCAGAACGCTGTGTATCAAGAACAAATCGAAACTGTCAAAACACAAATACTGTACCAAAAAGTTCCCTTTACAAACCATGGCTGAAGTCCCATTTATTAATAGATAGCAAGTCACAAGAAGGTTAGGAAATAACAGCAACAACAAAAAATGAAGGTAATTTTCAGCTTCTCAGTATTTTCCTATGGAAGAGATCTCTGACATTAACTATTTGGGGTAGAACTACGGTAGATGTTCACTATTAAACACGGAAATGGGAACCTGGGCCTCTACTTCCCACTGTAGTGTGAAGTAACAAGGAAAAGTGTGCATGGGAACAGTGGCAAGCAAGAAGCTGAAGTCCACTGCTTTTCCCCTTCAACTCCAGCAATCTTCCCCAATATTAAGTGGCAAATACAGGTCAAACCTGGGGGGGGGGGGCAGAACCGAGGACAGAGGTTGCAGAGGAAATGTGGCAAGTAGGGGAGAGTTAGGAACCTATCACTTTGCCCCAGCAAACTGCACCTGCCCCCTGCCTCTTTGCACCCCACCTAATAATAGCAATGTTGTTATCCTTGTTATTGTTGTTGTTGTTTTTATTGTTATTATGAATATTTATAAGCAACTTTTCAACAAAAAGAGTTCCTAGACTGGTTCACACAGCATAAATGCAGAAAGTTGAACCTGGCATTGTCACGTACACATGAAACTGCAGCGTCTGCAGCCTCTTTAAAACTGAAAATTGGCTCGTAAGAGACGTTTTACATTTTAGAGAAAGGTCATAGCTGGTCAAAGCTGATTATTAACCCATGTGATCATGCAATGCTTTAAAAGGGGAGCAGAATTATCCAGAGTCAGTCTATTGATTCATCAAACTCATCTGAGTGTTTCCAAGTTTTTAAATGTGAGACTGATTCTACATCTTCGGATGTCAGCACAAGCAACTCACATCAGCCTTAGAAAGCCGAACATTTTAGAAATGTGGAGCAAAAGGAACAAGCAGATGAAGATGAAAGGAATTATCTTCTCTACTGTAATGTCCTAGGCAGCTGTCTTGGAAAAGAGATAAGAGCAGTCCTCAATTGTCCAAATATAATGATATTTCATGTACACAAACACTTTAATTGTAGGTAGATTAAGACAGAAATGAGAGATATATGCAATCTTAAATATTTTAATTTCATCTCCATGAGAAAACCGATTCTTCAAGAGTGGTGAAATGTAAAAAAAGTGAGAAGAACTAATACAGAAATGATGTTTAAGGAGGACTTTTGAAAACAGTTAAAAAAAACCATACACTTTTGAAATGGCCTAATGGGCACGTTTGTTGAAGCAAATGCAGCAATGTAATCAAGAAGCAATTAGAAGGAAATGATGTATTAAAATAGATAAATTTCAACGGACTAAAGAGCTCTCATTTTGAATCATTTTTACAGCATTGTGAATTTAAAATCTAATAGGCAAAAGGCAGCTTCTGCATCGTCAAATTCTGGCAAGCTAAGAACATTCTTTCCACTTGATTAAGTCACTGTGGGAAACCAATATACATTGATTAAGTTTCATATTTCTTCAAAGGAAGGAGATGTTGCATATGTGAAAACAAAGCCACGTGGGCAGAGTTAATCTGAATATAGTTAATGGATAGGAATGGAATTTTTCAAAGTCTGGGATGCTGTGAACATAGTTTTTTTTTTTTTTAAGCCAGTGCATTGCTAAGCTCATCTGTTTCAGTAGTGTGGTGGTGATGATACTCTTTTCGGTAGTGGTGAGCTGAAGGCTGCCACCCCCCCCCCCAAAGCCCCTGAGAATAAAGTTTTGTGATGAAGTGGCATCAGGGCCCATGAGAGGGGGGTAAATTGTACCCAGGCCCAGGAGTCAAAGGAGGGGCCCCAGAAATTTCCTGGAATCTCCACTAACCTCATGGAGAGTGAAAGACGGATACCGGGCCAACTGGGAGGGCAGGTCTACCAGGCAGGTAGACCTGGGCACTGCATCGAGAAGCCTGGTAGACCTGGACTCCAGAGACTATTCCGGACATTGCTGCACCCCCTGCTCTGTTTTGCCCATTCCCCCTTTGAAAAGAGGCCCAAAAGAAACTTTGTACCCCCTGATAAAAAAAAATCCTCTCAGAGGCCCTGAGCGGCATTGCTGTGACGTGGGCTTCAGGGGAAAAATTGCATTGTCAGTCCACAGCCATGAGGGGAAGCACCACTGCCAATGCCTTTCACGCGGTCTCCTCAGTGTTGTCTCCACTCCTAATACTGCCTGTTGCAATTAGAGCACTGAACTGAGTACTATATGAGTCTGTTCATTTTTCTGCTTTGTGGTTAAATACATTTACTGCACATACAATGAAAAAAGCACTAAAGCCCAATCCCACCTAACTCCCCCAGCATCAATGCAGCTGCACCAACAGGGTGCACGCTGCATCCAGTGTGTGGGGGGGTCAGGTCTCAGAGTCCTCCTCGAGGTTTGACCTGGGGCAAGCCTCCACTATTCTGATGTGTCTACTCAGACCTAAGACTTACAGCACAATCCTGTGTAAAAAGTCGCCTATAGAGCGCGCACTCCGCAGGCGGAGGCGTTTCTGACACCCAGAGAGTAAGGCCCGCTAGTGCAGAGGCCGGCAGGCCTCTCTCCACCATGGAAAGGATCTGCACCCCCTGGACTACGATAAGAGTTGCTCCGGTGGGAGCAGGGGTGGGCTGGGCGGCGAGGGAGGGCAGCCGTTAGCCGACCCAACCCAGGAAGGAGCGGGAATGTCAGCCGTGATATCCCTGTTCCCATTCCCAGTCTCGGGGGCCGTTACACGGCCTCCTCAGATTACTGCCAGCTCAAGAGCCAGCGGACATCTGATCCGAGGAGGCCCATCAGGGCATTCCCACCTTACACCAGGGAAAGGGGACGATCGTCCCCTTTCCCGAGGAGACCCCGGGCCATTTTGGAGTGGCCCGGGAAGGGCACAGGATCCTGCAGCCAGCCCTATGCACTGGCCACAGATCTTTGTGCAGGATTGTGCTACCACTTTGCTGGTGCAAGTCCAAGTGGACCAGGGTAGGTGGATCAAGGGTGGGAAGGGGGATAGGATATTGGCAGCGCTGCTGCCACTGATACCGCCCCCCCTTCTGGTCCTGACACCCTCCATCTCCGTCCTGGTCTGTACCCCATTCCTTCCCTCCTGTTTCATTGCAAAGAAGCATGGAATGTTAAAAGAAAATGAGTCATACTTGTGCATTTCACACGTGCCTCAATGTTCAAATGAGACTCATGCATCTCACCCACAGTGTTGCATGACTTCAAATGTAACTCATAGTTCTCACCAATGGTGAGTAACCAAGTCCTTACTTGGCTGTTTATGGCTGGGAAACCTACAGTATATAAACTGCTTAATTTCATCATTTATTTGCTATTTTCTTTCTTCAACAAGGCTGATTAAAAATAGTTATTTTAAAGTTTTAATATTAGTTTGCATTCATAAATCAACCAAATGCTGCATTAATTTGAAATTACTCAGCAAATGATTTACAAATGTCTAATGCTCTGAGACTGGATGTATGCAAATGGAATAACTGGGTATCTTAGTAATGCAGATGACAATTATTAATGTTTTTCCATTAGCGCAGTTAAGATGCATGAAGTCAGTTGTATTTATGAATCCTAATGTATTCATTTTGCAAGCTATGGTGTTTTGGTTAGAAAAAAGGAGCATGTAAACTTGTTAATACAAATACACTTGTTTTAATTAACAATTACAAATGCATTATGAGAAGTTGCAGATAACAAAAACAAATTTTAAATAAAGAATTATTTTTTTGGCTTTTGGGCTCCACAATTCAAACAGAAAACCAGGTATCAACAAGGATTTCTTCCACAGGCTTCGGCATACCTGGACCTTTTTCCTTTCAATTTTCACTTTTCCCATATCAACTTCTCTTGTAGTCTAGGAACACAAGAAAGGGCAGCTAATAAAATGGATATGTCACCTACTGAAGATTATAGATGTTCTCCTACAATGAAAAATCCCGCACAAAACTTACTGGAAAAATACATATTGGAGGATTGCATCTCCTTCACAATGAAAAAAAGAAAGAAAGAAAAAAGCTTATCTGTGAAAGGAGGGAGCAAATTTGGAAACATGGGGGCGGGGCCTGCGCGCGTCACGTTGACGCGCCCCTCGCATGGACGCACCCCCATTTTCTACTCATTTTGGAGCCAAACGGGCTCCAGATAGGGAGGGAGGGCCGAGGCAGCGCAGCGCTTCGCTAGGGTAAGTTCCCCGAGTGCGCCCCCCCTGCCTGCCCAAGCGCCTGGAGCTCCTGCTCCACGCGCTCCACCGTTGTCCCGCCGCTGCCGAGTGTAAACCGGGGCTGGCCCTATTGGCCTCCTCAGATTCCTGCCAGCTAAATAGCTGGCAGAAATAGAGGAGGCCGTGTAACAGCCTAGCCGGCCCGAAAAGGATGGTGATATGGCCGACACCATCCCACGCCCCCTCCCGGGCCAGCTATACCAATGACCCCCTCCCCTGCCGAACCGCCCCCATGCCCACCAGATCCGGACTTGCCTCCTCTGGTGGCCACTCGGGTGCTCCGGCAACGAAGCAAGGGAGGCCGGCTTCTGCACCAGTCTCCCATACTCCAGAGTAGTCGCGAACATGCCGACTGCTGCCGGCGATGGAATGTTCATTCCGTCGCCAGCTTTTCCCTGAGGATTGTGCTCTTAGTAACACTAAACACAATGGGACTTACTTCTGACTAGACAAGCATAGGATTGCATTGTTATTTTTATTGTTCTTGCTAGGGAAGATTGTAGTGAGGTATTACCATAATTACAGCCCAATCCTATGCCCCACCAGCCCAGAACATGTACTGCATGCTATGGGCCGGCAGGAGACCAGATAGCCCAGGAGAGGTAAGGAACTGTCTAATACTAAATAAATCCCGCACACACTGATGGAGCCTCTGCAATTGGAAGCACTGCTGATAGATAGGTGGATTGGAGGCAGTGGACTCCAGCATGTATAGCAACACAAACAGAAGGGGAAATGGAATAATGAAGTAAGAGATCCGATTATCCTCTAACTATACATTCCCTATGGTCATATTGTATATTTATAGGAAACTGCCATTCTGAATCAGACATTGGTCCATCTAGCTCAATATTGTCTATACCAGTGGTTCTCAACGTGGTGGGTTGCGACCCACCATTGAGAACAAATGCAATCCCCTGCCCCCTTAAAGGGCGGGGACAGCATGGTGGTGGTGATCCCGGGGATCACCACTGATGCGGCTGAATAAGTGCCCAAAACGGCCTTTTTGGGCCTTACCAGGGCTTGGGGGAGGCCTGCTCGAGGGTCGTGCAGGCCTCCCTTTAATATTTGCAAAAATCAGAAGTGCCCAAAAATTGCCATTTTTCGCGATCCGAAGATTGGGGAGGCCTTTGGAGGGTCGTGAAGGCCTTCCTGAAGCCACCCAAGCCCCGGTAAGGCCAAAAATGGCAGTTTCGGGGGTGTTTTTCCCAGCAGTGATCCTTGGGGAACGCCGCAGCCAATGGCCCAGCCCCCGCGGTTCTCCCCCCCTTGTGGGGAGAACTTTGAGAACCACTGGTCTATACTAACTGGCAGGGGCTCTCCAGTGCCTCAAGCTGCAAACCTATACACAGTTACCTGAGAGCAGGTCCCATTGAATTCAGTGGGGCTTACTTTTGAGTAGATGTGCCTAGGATTGCATTGTCAGACGGGGTCTTTCTCAGTTGTACCTGGAATTGCCAGGGATTAAGGTTTCTTTCCTCCCTCCCTTGGTTGCAGTGTGTTTTGCCTCGGGTGAAGATAGCTCAATTTCTATCAAAACATATTTATTTACAGATGCAGTTTTACATTTCTGTGGATTTTTACTTTTATTTTTTGAAGAACATGGTTATTTGCCACCATAAAATGTAAGTCACTGGTAGCAAATTGCTTGCTAGAGTACAAATGTTGTTGAGATTAAATAAACTGGGAGCCTGTAATTATTTTATACAACTCTCAATAAAGCCACAGATCTTGAAGGACACATTGGGGCAAAAAGTTCAAATACACAATGAAAACCATTCATTATTTGGGGATAAGACTGTCTCTTCACACTCATACCATAACAGGATCCAGAGTGTTACACTATATTACACATAAAATAATAGTTATTACGATTACCTTAAACATTTAAAGGAAGCTTTATATCATGTGTCCATGATTTCATGGACCAGCTATTCAGAGCTGGAAGCCTCAAGACTAATTCTGAGCAGAGAAATGTATAAATCATAAGAATTAGCAATTGGAATTCAGGTTCGGAGCATTTTCAGACAGGTTAAGGGGTTGAAAGACATCTGTTTTGACTCAAGAATCTGTTACCCCACTCCAAAAAACCAATTTGTTTTAAGTGGGCTTAGTTACTCCAGCTCTTGAAACCAAAATGTTGTGTCCTGACTTTTGCACCCCAAACTTTACTCCTGGGGGAGCAAACTAGTATTCCCTTTTTAATATTAGCTCCAATAGTCCACTTTAGGCAAAGTTAGCAATTCTTTCCCCTTTAATTGCAATTGTGTGCCCCCCCCCCAAAAAAAAACACTGAACTTCAACGGCAACTATTTACAAGATTTATTACTTTCCCAGCAATAAACAATGTCCAGCAGCCCTTCCTGGGCAGCTTTCCTCCTGTCCAGCAAAGAGTCTTGTAGCAAAAAGTCCAATCAATCCAGGTCTCTCCAACCTTCCAGTCCGGCAGAGTGTCCCCCAATACCGGTCAATCCAGGTGGGTAGTCCATCCAGGTGAGCAGTCAGTCCGGCAGAGTATCCCCGTCTGGAAAAGAGTCGTCGTCGTCACTCAGCAATCCAGCAGCATGTCCCTGTGACGAGCTGGCGAAGCCCCTTCCTGCTCTTACTGCTGCTGCTTTTATACTCTTAGTCCCCATCAATTCTCTATTGGTTGCAGCTGTGGGCTTGCAATCACTGCCCTCATTATTGCCCACAGCTGTGAAAGTTCTAATTAGTGCTGAGTGCAGCTGGGAGCCACATTTATTTTTTATTTATTTATAGAATTTATACCCCGCCTTTCTCCCACAAGGGCAACCAAGGCGGCTTACAATAAAAACATTAAAATACATATATACATTTAAAATCAAGAATTAAAACAATTAAAACAAACAGCCCCAGTGGGTCATCCACATTTACATTTGTTAAAAGCCATTTGTTAAAAAGCACATCCACTGCACTCAGTCCCAGCTTCATCCTAATTAGTGGCAACACCTGTGGGCCACGCCCAATTGCTTGCAGGTGTGCTTCCACCCACGCAGTCCTGGGTGTGTTAACCCCTTGTTCTCCTGTCCTGTCGAACAGGCAAAAACTTGATCATTTAACCCCTTCCTCCCCGGACCTGTCAAAACAGGGGACCACTGCTAACATCACTAACTCCTCGCTGATCTTCCTTACAGCCCAATCCTATCCAGTGTCTACGGCAGCAGATCTCACAATCCACTGCCATAGGCCCCATTGCAGTGGCGCGAAAGCTGCGCCACTGTCCTGTGTGATGTGTCGCTGGCAGAAATGGCTAGTAGCACCACACATGTACTAGACTTGGCAGGACACTCCACCAGCTCAAGTAAGTTGGGGGTGGGGGAGGACTATGGGTGGGGAGTGGGTGGTTTAGGGGAGGTTCAGGGCAGGGAAAGGAGCTGGCAGGAGGAGTGGATCTTGGTGGCAAAACTGCATGATGGATCCTATCCTCCATTTTCAAGTTCATCCCTCTTTTCAGACTTATGTCACCTACATAGCTGGCATGGGTCTGAGGAAACCCATACGCGGCCAGAAGGCCTACCAAGGGTCTGAGGAAACCCATACGTGGCCAGAAGGCCTACCAAAAGGTATGTTAAAACGTTGCTTACTTACCTCTCAATGAGCTTCAGGCCGCCACCGCCGCCCCCCCCCCCCCCATAGCATGCAGCATGTGTTCTCTCTGTCGGCACTACTGCATGCTATAGCATGGGGGGAGTAGGCTGTTAGATACTTTTAGAGTCTTTGTCTACAGATCAGACATTTTACTTGCAATAACTGGAATAGCTTATAATATGTGCACAGGAATACTTGCACTGATCCAATGAAGCCATTCTGTGTTGAATCTTCTGCATAGATCAGTTCCATCTAATATCAGTGCAAAAAGTAGAGGAAAACCCTGGTTCAAGTTGCATGAATGATATTCCTGACCTGCATGCCTGTTCATTGAGAAGACTAAGAGGCCAATGGTGTCAGTTCTGAAACTGTCAATTGTTGTTGACAAGGAATGTTTCAAGGCTTAAACACCATTGGCCAATGTAGAAAAGCACATACACAAACCAATAGCACATATCTACTTAGAAGCAAGTCCCATTGTGTTCAGTGGGTCTTAACCCTAGGAAAATGTTATAGAAATGCAGTCGAAGTCAGCCAAGTATATTACTAGTCATGCCTGGGATATATCCATGAAGTACTCACCTTTTCACAAGGTTAATAACAACTGACCCCAGGATCTTTTAGTATTTATAGCTTGCTGTATACATATCCCTGTCGGGCAATCGCAGCAGCTGTCAGAAGAACTGTATTTTGCATGGTGCCCCAGGATGTGTTCCCTGGTGTGCTGCTACCTGCTATCACTGGCGTCACTACAGGGGGGGCGGAGCTGTAAGTTCCTCCGTGATCGGAGCCTCCGTTACACGGAAGAACGAAGCGCCCCGCCCCCGCGCCTTCCGACCCATTCAAAGCAGTGAAAACAATGCGCAGGAGACTCCCTGTGCGTTGTTTTCACCGCTTTGAATAGGTCAGAAGGCGTGGGGGCGGGGCACTTCATTCTTCCGTGTAATGGAGGCTCCGATCACGGAGGAACTTACAGCTCCGCCCCCCCTGTAGTGACGCCAGTGCCCGCTATGTCATGGTAACAGAGGAAAGGAGGGAGGGGACAAGCCTACTTCTCTTCCCATGTACCAACTCTGCTGCTCCCACCACTTGACAGTATGTAACTGGAAAGACTAGAGGATGTTTTGAGGGTTGGCAGAGAAGGTATTTGGGACCAGCGAGACATGTGTGGTGAGAGGATACCAGGAGGCCAGGAAGAATTTGGAGGCTTTTGAAGCTCACCGTTTGTTTGAAGCAGCCTTTTCCAAGCCTCCCACCAAGTTCGTCTCCAAGTTTGGCTAGGGGAAACTTTGTTGGCAACTCTAATGGCACCAAGACCATTTTGCAAAATGGATACTGATCTAATCCATGTTGGCTTCCAAGCCAATTCACTCAGTGTTACTAACAATGTTACCCTAATGAACAGGCACAGAATGAAATATCAAGTAACAAATCATGACAGAAATGAGAAAATATAGGTAGCGGGCATAACATTCCCCTTTTCTCATAAAAAGGGTAGCCCTTGAAATTTATCCCATAATGCCAATTAATCAATCTTTCAATTTTTTGCTCTCAAAGAAAGGAATCTTTGACCACAGACACTCCTAGCAGGAGACCTATATAATTCAGAGCATGAGCACAAGTCCGCCTTCACTCTTCCAACTGCTCCTTTATTTAACCACATCAGAAGAAAAAAAGTTTGAATTGTTCAGTTTAATTCAGTACAAAATGTTGCCCCAGAAGATTTCCTGAAATAGCAGAACAACACTAATCAATCCTAACCATTCCTCAGTGACAGCACAAAATGAGTTTGTGCCCCTGTTAAAATTAGTATGTACGTACTGGTTCCAGTTCAGTCTCTCCTAACACCCATTGAAAAGGTTTCATGGATGTTGCATTTCCAATGTCAAATTCTAGGGACAAAGTGGTAACCTAGAACTGCTGTTTGGAGGGTGAACAAAGTGAAATTTAATCAAAATAAGATGGAAGTCCTTTTGGTTGGGAGTCCCATTAGGAAAACTGGAGTTGTTTAACCTGTCCTGGATGAGATTGCATTTCCATTGAAAGACATTACATTGTATCCCAAATCCCTTTTCTGTTCATTCAGGTACTTCTGTTTATTCAAGAGAGGGCGCAATTTTTGCTGATCTTTTAACCCCACAACACTCTGCCTCATATTGTCCTCTTCTGTCAGGTTCCCCCAACTTTTTGATGAGTGCAGGAGCACTCCACGTGTTGTTGGTGGCCATTTTGTGACAGAAGAACTCTGTTCCACTGTCACAAATTGCAACAGCTAGAGTGTGTGTGGTTTTAGTAGCTTGACCATTGTGCTCCTGAACACTGACTCCACTTTAAAGAAAACAAACATGTCAAATCACATCAAGATTGCTTTTTTGCTGTGTGATATCACTACACTCAAGTGCACATGCATCAGTAAAACACAGCACAAAAACATCTCAAGGCAATCATGCATAACATCATAACACACAGTTTGCTACTAAGCAGTTTTTATCGCAGATATTTGCATCAGTAATCTAAAAGAAGAAACTGAAAACTGAAGCAACTGTGCATGCACAACAGTTGGTACAAAATTCATAAATAAAAAATGGAACAATGAATGTTTCTTAATGCATCTGCTGAATTTGAGAAACAATATTTGAATTCATAAATTAAAAAATGCAACAACAGTTGTTCATTTGCTGAACTTGAGAAACAATACCAGATAATTCAGCACTTCAAAATCCAGAGAGAAATTTGAATAAGGAGAATTGAAGAATGTAGTGCTACTTTCCTCCTTACATTATGGAACTTCTATTTAATATTGAAACAGAACGTTCACTAAACACCCACACAACCTTATATGACCATGATAATCTTTCTTCAAGACTAAAGAACATGAGGCTTTAGAGTGTTGTTTTTCTTCTTGTTTTTCAAAATATTATTTTTGCAGAACTGTAGCATTCTGTTGATTATGAAAATTTTATACGTTGAGGAGCAGCTCACAGAAAACAGTTCCCACTTGGTTAGGGTAACATTTATAGATCCCCTGGTGAGTTGATAAATTGATATCAGGTTCTTATAACATCAGAAATCAAGCTGTGATTTAAAAGGAGAGGAAAGTATCTTGAAGTTGAATATATTGTTCATATTTTTAAACAATGGCTAACTGAGACAGATGTTGGTGGAAATGGTAGCAGATGTTAAATAGTTCTCTTTTTACTAGACATTTATAAAAGAGAAACAAAATTAAATGTCAAAGTGATAGAGCTTCTCTCAGTACGGTGATATAACCCCCTCCAACTCGTTAAAGTCCCAAAAACAACCGGAGCAGGTGTGTGTCAACGAGAACTTTAATTACTAAATTTGAGAGAGAAGACACATTAATTAGAGGACCATCTAAAAGCACTAAACCAGTTGGTAAGTTGTATGAAATATGTGGGTGGATATCGGTTAGCTACAGTGATGTTCTTAATAAGGTGTAGTCCACCAAACTGCATCATCACAAAAGTACCACTGATATGAATAGCATTTTCATTGGAGTAGTGGCTGATTGGTTACCTCTTCAAAATTACTACTTTAGGACTCCCCGCACCCCACTCCCCAGCTATCTGGCTGCCACATAATTAATGGCAAATACCTTTAGTGTGCAGGATAGCCATACTTGTGTGTGCTACTTGTCTGGAAGGGTGCAAAAAGTACATAGGGGTGGTTGAGTGCTGACGTCTCCAGGTAGGGCAGGAAAAAAGGTTCTATTTGAAACCCTGGAGAGACATTGTCAATCTCTGTTGAAAATACTAACCTAGATAGACTCATGAGCTGTTGGTCCTTCTGTTTCAGTATAAGGTAGCTTCTTATGGGGCAAGCAATGTACCAATTAGGTAATGGCAGGTCTGTATAGCTTGCTCACTTATTGTTTCTTTTCCTTCAGTTATTGGACATATTTGAGAGACTGTCAGCCCAATCATATATTCACCAGTCGACATACTAGTGCGTCTTCTGCTGGTGCTGATTACCGTAAAGCAGTCAGCGCCATCACAAAAGGTGTTCCGGGAGTGTGCTCAGTAGCATGCTGCTGGGAGCGTTGGCAGGAAGGCCAGAACTCTTCCACCTGCATCATTGGCTCTCCCGCCTCCCGCCACAGCAAGTAAGTCAGCAGGAGGGGCCGGAGGAGTGAGGGAAGGGTGAAACTGGGCAGGGAGGAGGGAAGGGGATGGGCGGATTTGGTTGGGGAAGGGGGCGGGTTCGGTGGCAGCGACAGCCGTCGAATCCTAAGCCTCTTCCCAGACCCAATTCTGCAGCACAAAACCATGTGGACCTGCACCAGCTATTTAGCTAGCACAGGTCCAAGTAGACTCCCCCACACCGTGGAGGCTTACTCCTCCCAGGTAGATTGTTCCATTACCAGAGAAGACCTCCACAACTGCCTCCCCTTGCAGGATGCAAGATAGCCATTTTGTGCTGCTGCATCGGTGGGGGGGAATAGAATACTCTGTTTATGTGATTGCATGACATTTATGTGATTGCATGACACTCTTGAAGTGAAACAGATATCTTGAATAGCAGGTAAATCACTGTTTTACTCTAAGAGTGCAACTAGGCATGACTTTAGGAGAACATTGATTGGATTTGCTGCTATTTTTTAAAAAGGTTTAATAGCAGCTGCATGTGTTAGGGTGAGTGAGTGAATCTAATTGGGTGAAAATTTCAATTTCTCAGTGAAAAGCCCCCTCTCCGGGTGCTATTACTTTTATTATGGAGAAACATACAGGTTACCTAAGGAGTTTTAAACATCTTGGTTTGGGGGACCCAACCATGGCTTTAGAGTCACCTTTCAGTCAGTAGCGTCGTTAGCTGGGGGGCCCTGTGGCACAGGGCCCCCGGCGCCAGCTTCGGTGGGTGCCGACGAGTCTGAGTCGGGCGACTCGGACTCGGACGGACTCGGGACTCAGACTCCGAGTCTGAGTCCGAGTCGGCCGAGTCCGAGTCGGGTGACTCATATTCGGACGGACTCGGACGGACTCGGAGTCCGAGTCCGAGTCGCCCGAGTCTGAGTCGCCTGACTTGGACTCGGCCGACTCGGGCTCAGGGCCTGAGTCCAAGTCGACCGGCGCGGGGTGAGAGCAGGGCCACTGGACCGGTGGCCCCGCTCTCACCCTGCCGGCCTCGTGCGGCCGCGTTTCACCTACCCGGCCGGTGGCTGTTTCTGCACATGCGCAGAAACAGCCGCTGGCCGAGTAGGTGAAACGCGGCCGCTGCTGCTACTGCCGCCATTCCCGGAAAGGTAAGTGTGGGAATGGGAAAAGCCCGGGGGGGGAGAAGCGGCGCCCGGGGGGGAGAAGCGGTGCCCAGGGGAAAATAATTAAATAAATGCCGAATTTGGCACCCCCCCCAAAAATTGCGGCAATGCCTTCGGCGGCACCAAGGGGTTGGTAGGGGGCGCCAATTCGACAAGGGCCTCCTGTAGGTTTAGGGCTAGGGATGCCACTGCTTTCAGTGCTCAAGGCAGCTGGGCTGAGAGCCAGAGAGTTCAAGCCCAGGGAGGCAGAAAGACACACTGGGATGAATACAAACCCTCTTCCTTTCAGCCAAGGTTGTGCCCAGGGCCATGGTTGCAATTTCTTCCTTCCTTTCCCCACAAAAACCTACACAATATTCACACAGAATATGTGTTAGCAACAGAATCAAATCACTTGCTTTCCATTTTAGAACCACAGAACTCTGGTGATAAAAATACAACAAAAACAAAGTACCGTATTGGTCTGAGTATAAGACTCACTTTTTTCTCCTAATTTAAGTTTTTAAACTAGGGGTGCGTCTTATAATCAGGCTGTTGCAATTTAATGCCAGTGATTTAATTAATTTTTTTTAATAGCACCAAATTTTAAGGGTGCGTCTTATAATCAGGTGCGTCCTATACTCGGGACAATACGGTAGTTACTACTTAACCTGTAGTCAGAATTGTCAACACTGCTTCTAAATTTTACAACTCAAAAACTAGGTGGGCTGAAATTTCATGCCTTAGTGGTGCTAGGCTTTTAAGCTGCCTGAGAGTGAAAAGAGACATTGACATTAATCTTAAACGTAGCAGCCGGCATGTTTTATTAGAAACCTCTACCTTCAAACTTTCAAATATTCTACCTGTACTTTAGAAGTCAGTGAAGCATAGATCGCCTTATTATCCACCTTTTATCAGGGCATAAATACAAACTTGACCCTCATGTCGTCATCGCCCACATACCCCAATAAGACACAAGACAAGGTGAGCTGGGCCACAATGTCACTGAACTTAACACATTCTGCAGCAGATCCTATCACTGAGATCTCTTAACTGATCCCTCAAGCCTCTGAGAGAACGTTTCCTCATTAGAAAGTGCAAGCAGATAGATGGTTTGTCTGACAACCCAAGCCCAAGGAGTAAATCCTTCATTATTGTAAGCCAAGCCACAGCAGGCCCTCACATCCCGGTTAGTCTTCCCAAAGTTCTATGCATGTATTGGCGGACCTATCTCAGCCTCTGTTGTTTGCTTCTGGGCAGAGCGGTCTGACTCGGTAGACTTTTGTCTTGCAAAGCCCGAAGATCAGCAAATGGCAAGTTTGAGACACGTCGCCGACAAAAAGCTGTGAAAAGCCTCCATGAGGAGAGATAAGAGCTCCCAGCTGCGTTGATCGAGTGTGGGAGGTGCCGGCCAGCAGAAAAGCCAGACTGCAAAAAGATATCACCTGGAATGTAGCTGTTCACGAAAGATTAGACATTTATATATTGTAAAAAAAAAAAAAAAACATTAGGGGGGTTAGGAAAGCCTGCCCATGTACACCACCTTGGATTAAAGTGGGAGGAGAAATCCAATGACCAAGAAAGGCGGTGTATATTCACACTTACACACCAAGGTGGAAAAGAAGGGAAAATGGGGAGGGAGGGATGCCGAATTCAGGTGCTGCAGGTTGTATGCATATATACTGACATTATATAGCTTGAAGATTATATGGACAGAATCCTTGCAGTGAAACCGCTCCCTTGTGTTATCAATCCTTGCCATTCTTGGGTGCTTACAGCAGCTAGAGGTGGAATGACTGAGTGCATAGCAAGAGCAATTAATGCCTCCCTAAGTGAGGAATCCTTCTGTTCACTTGGCCCTCCATTTGCTTGCTCAGGCTTCAGCCTCACCTGTTCAGACTCTGCCGCTGCTGGGGTCGACACTAATGCCTTCGCACTGATGGTAAGTGATGATGACACTGATTAGCTTTACTTCTTTACAACTATCTCAATGCCTACTGTTTTGCAAAATAAGCTCTTGAAAAGAACAAACAAGTCACCATGTTTATCAGCTAGTTAGCAAGGAATTTTTAGAAAATAATGAGCCAGTCTATGTGCTGACTTTAACACCTCACAAAGAAAATAACACAATTCATCATTAAAGCAATTGAGAGAATACACTGTATATACTAAGAGCAACCAAAGCACTATGGCAGAGGAAGGGGGAAAAAAAGATGGATACCTTCCATGTCTCATTACCAAGAAATGCATATATTGACTCTTTACTGGCTCACTTTGAAGACAATTGCATCATTTCTTATTGATGTCCTTATAGGCTTGTTCCCGTGTTCTAAATTCTCACAATCTCCCTAGTTCAAAGGAACTCACCATTCTTAGAACTACCATGTTGTTGTTGTTCAGTCGTTAAGTCGTGTCCGACCCTTCATGATCCCATGAACCACATCCCGCCAGGCCTTCCTGTCCTCCAGTATCTTCCTGAGTTTGCTCATTTTCATGTTCGTTGCATCGGTGATGCTGTCTAACCATCTCATCCTTTGCCTTCCCCTTCATCCTTTTGCCTTCAATCTTTCCCAGCATCAGAGTCTTCTCCAGAGAGTCCTCTCTTCGCATTAGGTGGCCAAAATATTTGAGTTTCAGCCTTAGTATCTGTCCTTCCAGGGAACAGTCAGGGTTGATTTCATTTAGGATTGACTGATTTGATCTCCTAGAAGTCCAAGGGACTCTCAGGAGTCTTCTCCAGCACCACAGTTGGAAAGCATCTATTCTTCGGCGCTCAGCCTTCCTTATGGTCCAACTCTCGCAACCATACATTGCTACTGGGAACACCATCACCCTGACTATACCAACTTTTGTTGGCATGGTGATATGGTTAATGTTGCCTCTAACTTGTAGCAAGTTATTGAAAAATATTTGTTCGGTGATGGATAGAGTCGCTCTATTCGGTGTAGGCAAAGTGGGGAGCAGAATTAACATGTGATAAATGCTTACAGTGCAAGCCTATGCATGTCTACTCAGATGTAAGCCCTACTGAGTTCAATAGGACTTACTCCCAGGTACGTGTGTATAGAATTGAAGCCTAAGGGCCCAATCCTACCCCTCACCAGCCCATTGCTCACAGCACCACGAACGAAGAGTGCACAGGATGCTAAGGGGAGCACCAGATGGCCCATGAGAGGCAAGTATAAATAGGCTTACCATATTTTCCCCTTTTCAAACCGGGACACCCCCCAGAATTTTTAATTATATTTTTGTGGGCCTGAAGTGTGGCCGAATTATGTATTTATTTATTTGTGGCCATGAAAACGGCCATGAACTCTGTGTGTATGTGTGTGTGTGTGTGTGTGTGTGTGTGTGTGCGCACACGCACGCACGCAGAACTATGTTGCAAGAAAGCAACATGTGTCAGGCATGCAGCTGGGTGAATGGGCTCAGTTCATCAATGGTATCTACTACAACATGTACCTGTTATGGCTCTTTTAGTTCTGTTGCTTTTATAAACCAAATACGACGACTGGGGGGAAACAAATAATTTACTATATATTTTATTTTATCACATATGTGTCCAAATCTTCCTCCAAGGAGCTTAGGGTGGCGTACATGGAATTATCTCATTTTATCCTCTCAATAAGGGGCTGTTTGTTTTAATTGTTTTAGTTCTTGATTTTAAATGTATACATGTATTTTAATGTTTTTATTCTAAGCCGCCTTGGTTGCCCTTGTGGGAGAAAGGCGGGGTATAAATTCTATAAATAAAATAAGATAAAATAAATAATAACCCTGTGAGGTTGGTAAGCTGGAGAAGTATAACCTGCCCAAGGTCATACAAGGTCATGACTGAGCAGAGACTTGAATGTAGGCCTCCCTGGTTCAAGTTGAACACACTATCTAGAATTACACCTTAACACCTCCCTTTTAGAAATCTGGTGTTACAGTTCAAGAAAACAAAATTATCTTTTTTTTCCTATTTGGCAGTCATTATGTATGTATTTGAACACTTTGTAAAGTTCAATAAGTAAGTGAAAGATGAATCTAACAGCTTTGCCCTTAACACAAATTTATGCAAGTAATAAATGCAGATTTAAAGTCCTATTAGAGCATTACATTTTTAATGACTGGTTAAGGCATTTAATTAATACATGAAGCAACTCAGTAATTATTGCTACACATTTTTCAAGAGTACTGTTGTTGTCTGCCTTGTTACCCTACTGTTTATGGCAATTCCTTCTTTGGATGTTATAATTAAATTTATCAAGTTATAATCCTTTTAAAGACATTTTGTGTAATTAAAATATGGTACATTAATACTACAACAGAACACTCAGTAATGCAAACGTATTACTGATTAGAGAAGTCATTTCAATAAAACAAGTATCCTGAAACCCTTGTGCCAACAGGTAATTAATCATGTATCATAAGAAGGTGTCTTTCTTTGGGTGACAAACATATTTCCCAGAGACTTTGAAATATTAATCTGGTGACTTTGTGATATTTTTTTATTTATCTTAAATTATGTTGCACTTTTAAAAGCAAATGGTGCGATAGCAATGCTAGTGATTTTGCCAAGAGGGCAGCCCCATAATCATAAAGAGAATGCACTACTAGAGTGCTATAACTGGGAACAGTCAAATTTCCAAAGCTCATTGGTCGCTAAACTCATTGCATGCCTTGGAGAGACAGATAGTTACAACTGGAAAACTTCCTGAGTTTATGATGAGAGGTATAATGGACAGGGAAAAAGCACCACAGTTCTGATAACTAATAGGAGAAACTGAAATAGCCTTCTCAGACGAATCATTCTTTTTTGCAGGCTCTCTCTCTCTCTCTCTCTCTTTGTGTGTGTGTGTGTGTGTGTGTGTGTGTGTGTGTGTGTGTGTGTGTGTGTGTGCAATCCACCATAAGAATCCGGCCGGCAGCCCAGGGCCACCCGCCAGATTCTGTGCACTGGCGGCCATGCTGCCACCGGGCCGGAGGTCTCCTCGGGGAAGGGGACACCCGTCCGCTTCCCCGAGTGTAAACCGGGGAGACCCTATCAGCCTCCTCGGATTTCCGCCAGCTAAATAGCTGGAGGAAGTCGGAGGAGGCCGTGTAACGGCCTAGCTGCCTGGCGGGGTCCAGGATATGGCCGAGGCCATCCACTGTCCCCTCCCAGGCTGGCTAGGCCAATGGCCCCCTCCCTCGCCAGGCAAAACGCCCCTGTACCTGACAGATCCCAGTTTACCTGGTCCAGCAGCCGCATGGGTGCTCCGCCGATGGAGCAAGGGAACTACTGTGACTACTCTAGAGCAGGGAAGGCCGGCGCAGAGGCCGGCCTCCCCTGCTCTGATGACGGAGCTCCCGATGGCCGATGGACTCAGGTAAGACAGGATCCGGCGGGCGGAGGGGCGGATCACCGGTGAAGGGAGGGTGGCCATTGGCCCAGATGGCCCAGGAGGGGGAGGGGGGCGGCCTTCAGCCATATCCTGCCCCCCGCCGGGTGCCGGAGCCTTTACACAGCCTCCTCTTACTTCCGCCAGCAAAATAGCTGGCGGAAATCCGAGGAGGCCCATCTGGGTGGCCTCCGTTTACACTCGGGGAAGGGGATGAGCATCCCTTTCCCCGAGTAGACCTCCCGCCCGGCGGCCACGCTGACTGCCGGTGCACAAGATCAGGCGGGCAACCATGGGCCGCTGGCCGGATCCTAGTCAGGATTGCACTGTGAAGGTTGTTGTTGATGATGTTGATGGTAGGGGTCCTTAATATGTGCAAGCTGTGTTTCTTCCTGAATGGTATACCCTTGATTTATTTATTTTATTTTTATTTAAAGAATTTATACCCCGCCTTTCTCCCGAGGACACTCAAGGCAGCTAGTATCAAATATATGCTGGTTTAGCAATTCTTTCAAAACCCATTCTAGTGCAAGCTCCCCACTAGATGTCATGGCCCCTTATTATTATTATTATTATTATTATTATTATTATTATTATTATTATTATTATTGTGGTGTGACATATTCAGCTACAGTATATCAATCTGGAGGTGTAAAGAATTCATAAAGAGCCATAAAACCAACAAGGTGAGATCATTGGTAACATGGGACATTGACAGAAGGTGGATCCTAAAACTACCCAAGTTCCTTTTCAAATGTTTCCTTAGCCATGCAAATACAGAAAGCAGAACCCATTTGCACCATTTTAACTCAGCACTGGAATACTTATCCAGGTCTAAAAAGACTTTGAATTTCTTGCCCATGAAATTCTTAACTTTCACCATTTTTGTTATATGTAACCAAATTTGTACCTCTGCATTAAAAACTTTGTATGTTTTTACCCCTGCTACCTGGGCTAAGAGGCACCTTTTAAAGCGATGCCCTCTTATATTTAGCAGGAAGAAAGCAATTGTCCATCTGCACCCCAGCATGGTATCTGTCAGCATGGTATCAGCGGCTGCTGTTAGTGTTTCTTTCTCATCCTTCTCACATCCAAGGCAGGAGGTCTGGCTCAGTCAGTAGAGCTGCAGCCTCTTATGCCTGAAGATCTGAGGATGGCAGTTCGAGACTCCCAGAAGAATGCATGAGCAGTTGAAGAGCTGTAGACACACCACTGACGAGTTGCAGAACCTCTTACAAATTTTTATCATGGAATATTAATGGAGCTAATGCTCCGAAAAAAAGAAAAAGAGTATTCCATTATTTGAAAAAACTTAATCAAGATGTGATTTGCCTTCAAGAAACACATATAAAAAAGGGAGATACAAAATTTTTGATTCAGAAAAATTTGGGAGAAGAATTTTTTTTCAACAAACATCAAGAAGAAGAATGGGGTGGTTTTATATGTTAAAAATATTTGAAGCCAGAATTAATATTTACAGATGATAAAGGAAGAGGAGTGGCAGTGGAAGTAACATTAGATGGGATAAAAACATTAATACTGGGGGTGTACACACCACATCAACAAAAAGGGGATTTTTTTAAAACAGTTGAAATTTACGTTAAATGTTAATATCAAAGAAAATATGTATAAAATGATGTATAGATGGTATATAACCCCAAGCAAATTAGCAAAAATGTATGAGAAGGTGACGAATAGATGTTGGAAATGTAAAAATCAAGAAGGAACTTTTTACCATATGTGGTGGACATGCTCCCAAGCAAAGAAGTACTGGACCCAGATTCATAAACAGATTGAGTTGATTTTAAAGATTAAGATTCAAATGAAACCGGAAACTTTTCTGTTGGGTATGTGGGATGTTCATGTAGGCGAAAAATTTCAAACTTTGTTTTTATATATGATAGCTGCGGCAAGAATTTCATATGCACAATATTGGAAGAATTCGGAGATACCTTCGTTGGAAGATTGGTGGCTGAAAGTTTTGGATTATGTCGAAATGGACAAACTTACAATTTTAATTAAGGAAAAGTTAGTTAACCTTTTTGTGAATAATTGGAAACCATTTATAGATTTTTTAAGAGAGAGAGAGAGGAACGATGTGATGATATGTGGATTTAATGAATAGATTATGGGTGTTATTTCGGCTAAGTTGGAAATTATATATAGAAAATAGTGAATAGTATGCTAGTAGGATGTGACGCTTTGTGCTTGCTATAATTTTATGAATTCTGTATTGTTTTTATGTTACGTGCTCAGAGAGAGAGAGAGAGAGAGAGAGAGAGAGAGAGAGAGAGAGAGAGAGAGAGAGAGAGAATGGAGGCCTGAGGCTGGGCTTTTGTGGGAAAGAGGCTGGGTGGGGCTGGGTGCTGATAGGGTAACTATTTGGGTCCGTATCCAGAGTTAGGCCACAACTGTTCCTTTTTTTTTAAAGTATATTTATATTTTATTGATATAATTTGTAGACACACCACTGACGAGCAGCAGAAAGCTGCAGGTGGGTCTCTGTGTGGGAGGCAGAGTTTGCCAGTCAGTCAAAGCGTGGGAGGCAAATGCCAGAGAGTGGCCAGACTGTAAAAGGAAAACACTTGGAAAACACTTGGAATGAAACGTTCTGTGAAAGACTAGAACATTTATTGTAAAATGTAAAAACCGCTTGGTTTAGAATTGCCTGCCTATGTAAACCGCCTTGAAAGTCGGAGGATCCAATGACCAAGAAAGGCGGTACAGTATATAAATACTGGTATCATTATCATTATTACTATTATCCTTTTCAGATTGTGAGCCTTTGGGGGGCAAGGAACCATTTAGCTATGTAAACCACTTTGTGAACTACTTTGTTGAAATGTGGTATATAAGTAATCATCATTATCATCATCATCGTATGTAACAGAGAAAGCTAAATCTCTATCATTGGTAATGTTAGCTATGTTTTTGTTTCACTCTTAACATTTCTGCTACTTTTTTTTAT
This sequence comes from Plestiodon gilberti rubricaudatus, assembly GCA_026170595.1. Classification (NCBI taxonomy): domain Eukaryota; kingdom Metazoa; phylum Chordata; class Lepidosauria; order Squamata; family Scincidae; genus Plestiodon; species Plestiodon gilberti. Next base: position 178,306,162 of record JANXHW010000003.1, on the reverse strand, counting down.
TCTGCTAGAGTTTCACAAGCTCAAATCTTCCTCTTACACCTGTCTCAAGCCTTTCTGTAGGAAAATGTCTTAGCAATAGTACAAGGTTCCACCGCAATCTTCTTTGTTTTGCTTCCCAAGAAATGATGCATGTTTATTCCTAAGTGACACTTGTCTCTTTCTCATGAATCTTCTGCTGTCTCTGGAAAAGTGTTTGATTTCTTTTTCACACAACCTCATTTGAAGATTTAATATACAAGAAATGTCGCACTGTAGAGTCATTTCCATAAGCAAAATACCTTCTGATGCTTTTTCAAACAACCTCGAATGTTTCCAGGAACTTAACTACTTCCGATTCTGTTTTAACATAAACTCACTTGTACAAAACAATATTTACTTATAAACTCTCAAGCATTTTTATACCCAGTGCTAAAAACATTATATGGGGGGGGGGAAAATCTAACAGTGCATGTTTACTCAAAAGTAATGCATACTTACTCAAAAGTAAATCTCAATATCTTCAGTGGGGCTTACTCCCTAGTAAGAATGTTTAGGATTGTAGCCTTATGGGCCAATTCTATCAAAACATGCAGTCTGCTGCAAAGCAGCCGTAAAGCACTTTGCAGCAGCGCAAGCAGCCGGCACGACGGCAGGAAGGTCAGAACCTTCCCACATGCGCTGATGGACATCGGGAAGCCTGCTGGAGCAGGTAAGCCTGGCCCCAGAGGTGGAAAGGAGTGGGGGGAGGGTGAAACGGGGAGGAGATAGGAGATAACCCAAACTCTCTGTGGGTTTCAGGGGAGGCCAGGCCAGCACCGTTGCATCGTTATGTGGGGGGGGGGTTGGGGGTTGGTAGGATTGGGCTGCCCGTCACAAATTCCTACCATCTCTTGCGGTACAGCAAGAAAAGGCACAAGGGCTTCTTAGACTCCAGGCTGAGTCTGTGCAGGCTCAGATGAAATCATAGACTCTTTCCACAGCCTGGCTCACAACAGAGATCACAACAAAAGGAGTAGAGGTGTGTGTGTGTGTGTGTGTGTGTGTGTGTGTGTGTCTGTGTGTGTGTCTGTGTCTGTGTCTGTGTCTGTGTCTGTGTCTGTGCGTGCTGCATACATGTTCTCCCCAACTGCCTCCCTCCTGAGCCTGGATCCTGCCAATCTCAGGCAGCAAGGAAGCAGCTCTCTCAGGCTAGGATGGGAAGAGGGGGACCAGCTCAGTTGACAAGTGCTTCAGCTCCCCCCTGCCTCTCCTTTCTTGCTTATTCAGAGGGATGACACCTCGGCTCAAATCAGGTTGAAAGTCAGGCTCCCTCCTCCTGTCAACAGTAATTCCCCCCCCCATCACCAGTACTCAGCCGGCTACCCATGGAAAAGGAGGACAAAGCCTTGGGAAACAGAGCAACATCGAGAGGCAGCTGACTGCTGTGACAGCAACATGCTCCTCAGTCTCAGCAAACAACATACCAGCTCTCATCCTGCTACTACCCAGCGCTTGCACAGAGCTGTAGGCAGGCAGGCATGGAAATGGGCTTCTGTTCTCTGGGTGAGGGGCAGTGCCCCAAATATGCTGCCTGGAAAACTGGAAACCGCCGAACGATGATGGGAGTGAGGTAACATGAAGGCGGGATTTGCCATTTAGGCTAATCTGCCACTGATGCAAGCATCTCATCTCGCTTCATCATGAGAACAGCCCTGCTATCGGCCCATAAAGTCCCTCTGTGTCTCATGTGCAGTGAAATTGATGACATCTATCTTTTCCTCTTTTCTGTGAGTGCCAAATGCCGAGGACATTTAGGGTTTCGTTCTGTGAGTGATTGCTGAGCACATTGCCTCACATTGACTGCGCTTGGTCCCTGCAATAGATTTCCCCCAAGTGCACATTACGCATGTCTTAAAATGACACCCAGGAACAGCAAGTAGCAGCAATTGACTCCATGGATGTGGGGGTCAATATGGGGCTGATGGAAGATGGGTTGTGTCAGTGTTTTCCTGGATGCTGGTGGAGTTACTAGGAGGGCTGCACCAACATGGAGTTATAGAAGTTCTTGTTTTCCCCTCCCCTGTTTTGCTGAACGGGCTTAGGATATGATGGACATTGCTCGGACATTGCATTGACATCGCAGTGAAGCCAGCACTCCTTGGGTATAGGATTGCACCGCTAGACTATCCATTCCAGCACATGTAAGTATAATACAGTTGCTGGCAGTCAAGGCTCTGAAGTGAGATCAATTTCCAAGTCCCTGTCTTTGCTCCATAGCTGCGGCTGCATTGCTTTTCACTTATGCTCGATGTCATTCTTTTCCTAATTTGTGTTGTCAACCATCATCACTTCAGGTCACTTTTAAGCAAAACTGTTTGTTCCATTGTGGATTTGAAATATGCTGTGCAGTCAAGAGGAAGTGAAGCAGATGGACAAAAACATTTCATTTGCTTTGGTGTGGAACTTTCAGGGCCACACCGAGACCTCCCAGCACCTGAGGCAGCACACCATACCCCCCCTTGCCCATCAGTGTGCCAGCTGCTGCCTCTGCTCTTTCACCCATTGCCTGAATTCTAAAAAGACACAAATGAAACAGAAGAGGGAAGATACAGAAGGGTGGTGAACTAGACCAGGGGTTCTCAACCCCTTCCTGGTCAAGTACCCTGGTCCCTGCAATAGATTTTCCCCAAGTGCACATTATGCGTGTCTTAAAAGCACACCCAGGAACAGCAGGTAGCAGCAATTGCTACCTGCTGGAGCCACTCTCCTGCTGCTACCTCCGGAGCCACTCTCCTGCTGTGTACCACCGGGAGTGACTGGCGATGACATCATCGCTAGTTATTTCTGGGTTTTCAGGTTTTCGAAGGCCATAAAATGCACGTAGGAGGCTCTGGAGGGGTGGGAGGGTCTATCTCAGCATTCCCAAAGGACTCGGCCAAAGGCAGGAGCCTCTAGGGAGCAAAAGCACGCCACCAAAAGTGCCACGGTGAAGCGGGGGTCGGGCAGTCCCGTGGTTCGAGTACCACCAGCAGTCAGTTGAAGTACCACTGGTTGAAAACCCCTGGACTAGACTATTTCCATAGCTTCAGGCAGCCTCATGGATGGACTGGCTCTAGGAATTTCAGCTATATGGTAAACTCAGTACGAATGCAGAATCATACTGAGATGGGCACAGAATTTTGCTTGCCTACTCAGCACCATTTATACTCTACTTGATGGAATTGCCAAAAAGAAAACGGCTCATCTGAATACATATTGCATTTGCCCTCAGTCATAGTGACAGGACAAATACAGTTTTCAAATAGGGCTGTTATTTTACTGCTTTAAAAAAAAATGAAGTGACATTTTATGTCAAAAATTAAGTATAGGGGGAAGGTATGAGCATACTCCCAGTGAAACACATGGCCCCATTCTATCGGCGGATCTCATGATCCGCCACCCTATGTCCTGGAATGATGGTGAAAAAGTTTCTTCATCATTCTATGGGTTGGGCACGCCAGCACACAGGTGCCACCAGCCCACAGAACTGCTCCATCCTTCAATGGAGCAGATAGGTTGGTGGTGGGGGCGGTTTGGGGAGAATAGGGAAAGAACGGGGCAGGGAGTGGCCCAGGCCAGGCCAGTTCGGGGCAAGACAGATAGGATCTCAGCGGCAGCTGTGCATAAATAAATAGCTGGCATAGGTCTGAGGAGACCCATTGGAGACCAGGTGGCCTATAGGGAGGAAAGGAAAAACTTTGCTTACCTCTCCCAGGCCATACGGTCCCCCTCACATTGTATGCAGCACATGCTCCAGCTGCAGCACTGTGTGCTATGGACAGGCGGGGGATAGGAGTGGGACTTAGATTCTGAAGGATGCTCAATTTATGCATATGTAGGCCAGCGGGTGGTACAGTGGGTTAAACCCCTGAACCATGAGCTGTCGGTCGAAAGGTCGGCAGTTCGAATCCGCGACGGGGTGAGCTCTCGTTGCTTGGCCAGCTCCTGCCAACCTAGCAGTTCCAAAGCATGTTAATGCGAGTAGATAAATGAGTACCGCTTGCGGAAGGTAAACAGTGCTCCGTGTTCCAGCCGCATGCTACGCGCTGTGGCAAGGAGAGTCATGCCAGCCACATGACCACGGAGGCGTCTTCGGACAACGCTGGCTCTTTGGCTTTGAAATGGGGATGAGCACCACACCCTAGAGCTGGACACGACTGGACTTAATTGTCAGGGGTCACCTTTACCTTTAGGACAAAATTTGGGAAGCAGGTCTGTGTTATGACAATGCTACTGCTGCAACATTTCTGATTACTGGATGAGGAAGAAGATGTAGACAAGATGTAACCACTAGCAACAGAAGGAAAGGTAATGTAATAGTGAGAAAAAACAGCTTCCGTCTTTTTCCTTTCTCCTCAGCCTCACATCATCCACCATTCACTCCCTCCCAGTTGATTACATTTCCACTTTCTGTCTTAGTGTCAGTTCCAATGTTCGGTAACTTCAGTTTCTAAGGTACTACTGTATTCCCACTATGTGACTGTAGTGCCTCAGTTCTCATGTGAGGAATCATTTGTTTGGAATTGCACATGAAAATCATGTCCCACATCCATTCAGGTGTTGAGGATATTGCATACTGGATATGTGCATATTGAGGTAGTGTACAGTCCTCGTGGGGGGGATGTGGAAAACTGTTCAAATTCAGAAAATTATCACACTAGAAAGAAAACAATCTTTCTTTCTGCCATAATTGAAGATGTCACTGCAAACAAATGCTGAAATATTCCCATGGGGTATTTTCAAACCATCACTTCCCCCACGTGAAACTCAGTGGCAGAGTCACCATAACAGGACTGTAACATATCATTTGCTTTTGAATTGGACCGTAGAAGTTACTTCCCAAGTTCCTGAGTGTAGCATAGTCAAGTGGAGACACTGTACTATTACAGGAGGCCTGTCTCAGTTGGTAGAGCTGCAGCCTCTTATGTCTGAAGATCTGAGGATGGCAGGTCGAGACGTGCAGAAGAATCCGTGAGCAGTCGAAGAACTGTTGACATGCTGCTGACAAGCTGCAGAGCCTCTGTGTGTGAGAGAGAAAAAGCTGCAGCCGGCTCTCTGTGTGGGAGGCAGAGTGTGCCTGTGAGTTGAAGAGTGGGGAGGCGAATGCAGAGATAGGCCAGACCGTGAAAGGAAACCACCTGGAATGAAGCATTCTATGAAAGATTACAACATTTATTGTAAACATAAAAACCGCTTGGTTTAGAATTGCCTGCCTATGTAAACTGCCATGAATTAAAGTTGGAGGAGAAATCCAATAACCAAGAAAGGCAGTATATAAATACTGGTATGTATATACCGCCTTGCTTTCAGTATTGCTATTACTATTACCAAGGGAGCTGCATGGGGAATTATTTATCCGGGGCAGCGGGGGAAGGGCTACCTAGGCTGGGAATGGGCGCGGAATATCGGTGGAGCTCGCCACCGATAACCCCACCCCCAGCCTGGCTTGTCCAACGGCCGCCCTCGCTCACTGCCTGGCCCGCCTTCCCCCCGCCCTTACTTCGACCAGTGCATTTCTTACCTGCACCAGCAGCTGCAGGCTCCGGGGGGAGACGGAGTAAGGGCCGGCAGCACGTCCTGGCAGCTCTTACTCCCTGGGTGTTGAAAACGCGCTTTACGGCAGGTGCTTCTTTGCGCAGGATTGTGCAGCTAATTGTTAAGTGATAAAATATGATGGCCAGTCCTCAAATTATGTAAATCAACTTTAAAAAGAGCATGGAGTAACAAAACCAATTTATATGATGAAATTTCTTGTGCTACACCTAAGCGGATATGTAGTCAGACCTTTTTATCCACAGTTTTTATCCACCTTTTTATCCACAGTTTTTCCATCCACGGATTTGATTCAACACTGGTGACAAAACTGTGGAAGAAGAAGTCAAACCATGCCACATTACCTATTTTTTTCAGCGTTGGTCAGCCACTTCCCGCCTGCTGTGTGCGTCCAAACCATAGAAAAAAGAAGAAAAACACAACCGGGAATCAGATGCTGGAAAAGAGGTAATCTGGCACTGCTCCCCACCCCCACCCCGGTTTTTATATAACACTGTGTGTTTTTTTTAATCTACTGAGGTTCCTGGAACAGAATCCCAGTGGATAAAAAGGTCCAACTGTACAATGAAATCTTTTTCAGGAATGTGGGACATTACTACTTTGCTTCTCTAATTTGCTCTTCAGAGACAATTTTAGGTGCAGTACATAAATGAAATTACAATCTTAAATACACAAGTGATTATGGATGGACTCTACTCTCCATGCACATACCTTCCAGAAGTATTAATGGCCTTTTAGTACAAAGCACACACTGGGAACATAATTTGCCTATAATCTGCACGGCACTTTATGATGTTTATCTAACTGTGGTAATGCACTGCTACAGCCTGAGCAACCCCATCACATTTTTTTACAATGTGTATGTTAGAATGCAGAGAGACAGGCTGCTTGAATGTGCAGAAGGAAGAGAAATTGTCATATCTGGTTTTGCATTTCTTTGCAATACCTGAAATACATCAGGAGCACAACTTTATTCCCACGGAGTCAGATGCATAAGCCTCAATTTCCATCATTACAAAGAAGACAGGAAGTGCAAGACACTCATACTTCCCACTTAAGTAAGTCTGAACATCTAAAGTAGGTCTTAGAAATCAAAAATGCATTGCACAGCTCAAAGATAATAAATATTGCTATGAGTTACACTTGAGTCATACATTTACGGCACAATCCTATTGCCAGTTTACGGCGCAATCCTGTGCATGTTGTAGTGGCCGGCTTAAATGGCCGGCTGCTGCATCCTGCATGGTCTGCGGCCCGCGCCGGCATGGCCCAGGCTTACCTCAGGGGAAGGGGACGTTTTTCCCTTTCCTCCAGTGTAAGCGGTGTGGGCCCCAATGGGCCTCCTCAGATGTGTGTCAGCTCTTTAGCTGGTACGCATCTGGGGAGGCCGTGTAAGGCCGGTCCAGGCTGGGAAAGGCATAGGATATCAAAGCAACTCAGTGCTGATATCCCCACTCCCTCCCAGCTCAGGCCAGCCAATGCCCCCCCTCCCTCGCCATCCCTGCCCACCCTCCCCCTCAGCTGCGCTGATCGGTGCGGGACCTACTTGTGGTGACTGGCACAGGTCCGGGTCAGTGATTGAGTGAGTGGCACTGGCCTCTGCGCTGGCACCGCTTACTCCTGAGGAGCCACAGACGTGCTTTACGGCACGTTTGCAACTCCTTAGGCTGGTGGAGTGTAATTCTACACTTGATCAGGCTGCCTGTATGGCACAGCAATCGCTGCACCGGTTTATGGTGTCACAAACATGCCGTAAAGCACTTTGCAACACCCGGTGAGTAAGCAGCGCTGGCAGGAAGGCCTGCGTCATTCCTCTGGCGCTGAATCCAGGAGTCCACGTGCCGGAGCAGGTAAGGACTGCTCCAGGCAGTATGGGGCAGTGGAGAGTATAACAGGGCGAGGGAGGGGTGGGCAGATTGGGCCTGGGAGGGGGCAGGATTGGGCTCATACACGCTACATGGTCCTCCCGGATTGCGCAAGCTAAATAGCCGGTGCATATCCGAGGAGACCCGTAGCACTGGCTGGGGCTTTACCTGGGGTAAGAGGACAAATTTCCCCTTACCCAAGGAGACCTCTTGCCCCTCCCTTTCCCCACTGAATACGGCATGGACCGTGTGGCCCTGCTGCCCCAGTGTGGAATAGGATTGGGCTGCCTATCTTATGTAAAACAATCCTAAAGACATCTGCTTGAAACCAAGTGAAATTTTACACTACTTGATTATTATAACATCAAGCACGTAACTGTGCATGTGTGGATGGATCATTACAACCAAAACATCAAACAGAAATCCTGTATCATCCCAAACAACGCTTTTTCAGTGAAATCAGTTCATGTACATCCAAGTGATCAAGTGAGATGCGTGCATATGTAAAAGAGTTTTAATATACTGTAATCTTAGTTCTTCTAATCGAATATATATCCAGGTATGTTTGCCTAGGATTATAGCCTTAATATGTCAACATTTCAAAGGTATCTTCAAGTACTATAAATTCCCATGCTGCAATTTTACCATAACTGCCACATCCTTTAAGTGTTTGAAATGCTGACGAGTTAATCACATTACCTTATTTAATTCACATCATCACCCTTGATCATTCTTTCATGCCTCTCACAAATTCACATTTTGAAATTTATTTCGTTAAAGAAATTGCAGAGCATCTGTTATTAATTCCACTGTAACCAGTTCCACACTTGCAGAAGCCAAAGGTCAGGAACTGCAAGCCCAAGCCTGCCTGGCCTGAGGTGACACCAGCTGCAGCCCCTGTCTTTCCTGCTCCTCCTACTCCCTAGTCTCATAAAGGAAGAGGGGCATGGAGCAGATGTGTAGAGAGGAGGAGAATGTTGGGCTAGAGCACTAGATGGAGAAGGGGGGTAGACAAAGGTGAGTGGCAGGAGCCCTGCCCAATCTACTGCCTGAGATGACCACCTCTGGCAATCTCATAGATGGGCCAGCTTTGCCACTGGGATTCTGTAGTCCAGGGGTCCCCAACCCCTGGATCGTGGACCGGTACCAGTCTGTGGCCTGTTAGGAACAGGGCTGCCCGTCAAGCCTCTGCGGGGGCTTCCCGTGCCATCTGCTGCCACCAACCGCAGCTCTGAGGCAGCTCCAACCATGGGCCCAGGACTATGCAGGGCCCAGCCCATCTGACCGTGATGGCGACGAAGAAAGGAGCGGGCTCACCGGGCGGCGGTGCGGGTGGCCCCACAACCCATTCGGGAGCAAAAGCCTTGGCGACTCTGCCTGCCAGGGGCAGCTTCGGCCATGCACTCCGGAGCCAAGTGTGGCAGAGCTGGCTACCCGAGCAGCGGGACAGCTGGCCACAGTGGCTTGCCTACCACTCTTGGGTCAGGTGGCAGACCGTGGCATGGCACAGCATGGCACGTCCCCATGGAATAATCCCGAAACCAACCCCTCCCCCAGTCCGTGGAAAAATGATCTACAACGAAACCTGTCCCTGGTGCCAAAAAGGTAGGGGGCCACTGCTGAACTCGATCAGTCAATAATAAACTACTAAGTACTAACAATAAGGATTTGGTGTTAAATAATTTTGAAAGCGTGCCACATGTTTAAGAAGGAGCTTTTAGTTGCAGCATCTGATTTTGTTCTTGATGAAAGATTGATAATTCACCCGTGTTTAGCAGTTTTCTTGAAAGCCATCTGTCCATCATGTCTGTGGGGGAAGATTACAAACCTCATATCTTCAGTAGCAGTATGAGAAATCTTAACAGTTGGCATACAGTTTCATTAGTTGCTCATTTGTGCCATTTATATATGATATATATATATATATATATATATATATATATATATATATATATATATATATATATATATATATATATATATATATATATATATATATATATATATATATGAGGCACATATATATATGAGACAGAGACAGAGACAGAGAGAAGCCTCGTTATTCGAGAATTCAGCTTCCGTGGATCTCAGTATCCGTGAAAGCAGTCCATGAATAATTCCACATTGGCACCGGCCTCTGTGGGCCTCTGTAATCTTCTCCAACACAATTTAAAGTGACTTCTGGTTTATAATGACCCATTGGGTGCTGGACCATTGGGTGCAGCAAGGAATTATATTATTATTATTATTATTATTATTATTATTATTATATGTTATTATTATATTATTATCCTATTCATGGATTTTATTTTTATTATTTGATAATTTATTTATTTATTTAAAAAAAATTATATCCCGCCTTTCCTATGCCAAGGCAAATGCCCAAGGCAGCTTAAAACAGAAGTTAAAATACATAACTTAAAAAAACATTAAAAAGTTTAAACAGTACATAACTGTACATAAACAATTTTAAAAACAATAAAATCCACGGGGGGACAGCATGGAGCAGATTAGCAGCATGGCAGAGCATCTTGAGACACAGGAGGCAGACCACAGCCCATCACCAAAACGCTAGACGAAACAAAAACGTTTTGAGCCCTAGCCGAAAAGTCATGAGGGAGGGGGTAGTTCTCAGATCCCCTAGCAGGGAGTTCCACAGTTGTGGCGCCATATCAGAGAAGGCTCGCCCACATGTTGCCACTCCCCTAACTTGCGATAGAGGTGGCACTCGCAGGAGAGCCCCCTCAGATGACCTAAGAGAGTGGGCGGGAATGTATGGAAGAAGGCGGTCCCTCAGATATCCTGGACCTGAACCGTGAAGGGCTTTAAAGGTCATTACCAGCACCTTGAATTAGGCCCGGAAACAAATGGGCAGCCAGTGCAGCCGCTGAAGCAGTGGTTCAACAGAGCCAAAACGCCTAGCTCCAGTGACCACCCGGGCCGCCGCATTCTGCACTAGTTGCAGCTTCCGAACCATCTTCAAGGGCAGCCCCACATAGAGTGCATTACAGTAATCCAGTCTTGAAGTCACTAAGGCGTGGACCACCGTGGTCAGGTCCGATCGACTCAAGTACGGCCACAGCTGGCGCACCAGCCAAAGCTGAGCAAACGCACCCCTGGCCACAGCCGCCACCTGGCTTTCCAGGGAGAACTGTGAATCTAGAAGTACTCCCAAGCTGCGCACCCGTTCCTGCAGGGGGAGTGCAATCCCATTCAGAACGGGCAGGTGACTCAGTACCTGCATCGAAGCTTTCCTGACCAGTAGGACCTCTGTCTTTTCTGGATTCATTCTCAACCTATTAGCCCTCATCCAGACCCCAACTGCCTCCAGACAGCGCTCCAGGACTTCCACAGCCTCCTGGAGTGAGATGGCAAGGAGAGATAGACCTGGGTGTCATCAGCATATTGGTGACACCAAACTCCAAATCCCCGGATGATCTCTCCCAACGGTTTCATGTAGATGTTAAAAAGCATGGGAGACAGAATAGAACCCTGTGGCACCCCACACTGTAAAGGGCAGGGCGCTGAACAGGCGTCTCCCAGCATCACCATCTGGGACCTGTCAGCCAAGTAGGAACGGAACCACTGCAAGGCAGTGCCCCCTAGTCCCAACTCGGCCAGTCGACCCAGAAGGATACCATGGTCGATGGTATCGAAAGCCACCGAGAGGTTCAAAAGGACCAGCAGGGATGCACTCCCCCTATCCAGTCCTCGGCGAAGATCATCCAACAAGGCGACCAAGGCTGTCTCCATCCCAAAGCACCACCTGAAGCCAGACTGAAAAGGGTCCAGATACTCCGTTTCATCTAGTATCCCCTGGAGCTGAGATGCCACCACCCGCTCAATCACCTTTCCCATAAAAGGCAGATTGGAAACTGGCCGATAGTTATTTAAATTGGAGGAATCCAAAGATGTTTTTTTCAGGAGGGGGCGCACAATTGCGGTTTTCAAGATGCTAGGCATCACTCCCTCCCACAAGAATGAATTCACAATAGGTTCCACCCAATCGGCCAGCCCAACCCGCGCAGATCGTATTAACCAAGCTGGGCAAGGGTCAAGCGGGCAGGAAGACGATCTCAAACTACAGAGGACCCTATCCACATCCTCAGGCTGTATAAGGTGAAAAGAATCCATAATGATGGAATTGACATATGCCTTAGGGACAACTTCTGGAACTGTTAAACCAGAGTCCAAGTCATGGCGAATCTGAGCGATTTTATCTGCGAAGTGCCGTGCGATCTCATTGCAGCGGTCCGTCGAACACTCCAACTCACTTGCTACAGGAGCCAAGTGGAGCAGATCCTGGACAACTCGAAAGAGCTCCGCTGGTCGGCTACTCGCAGACGCAATGGTGGCCGAGAAAAATGCCTTCTTCGCTGCCATCACCGCCACGGAGTAGGTCCTGAAATGGGCTCTAGCCCATGTTCGGTCAGATTCATCACAAGTTTTCCTCCACCTAGACACCACTCTAGGTGTCGGCCCTGTCGTTTCATTGCCCGCAGCTCCTCAGTAAACCAAGGAGCCGCCTTGGCTTGATAGCAGGGCTGTGGCCATTCAGGAGCGATCTGATCCAATGCTCTAGCTGCCTCCCCATACCACAGGGCAGCCAGAGCATTGGATGAATCACTAACCCGGGAAGCTTGGAAGTCCCCCAGCGCCCTCAGGAAACCATCCGGATCCATTAGTCTCTGGGGGCAGACCATACAATTCGGTCTCCCAGCTCTGCAGGGGTGATTAAACATTGCCAGTCTAAAACTCACCAGATAGTGATCTGTCCAAGACAGAGGAGTGATCTTAACCTCCTTCATAGGCAGATCACCATGCCCATCCCCAGCAGTGAACACCAAGTCCAATGTGTGCCCCGCAGCATGCGTTGGGTCCGTAATCCACTGAGACAGGCCCATGGTCGCCATGATGGCCTTGAAGTCCTGAGCCGCTGCTGTCTCAGGGGCCTCGGCATGAACATTGAAGTCCCCCAGCACTAACAGGCATGGGGACTCCAGTGCCACTGCCGAGATCACCCTGGTCAGCTCAGGTAGGGAAGCCGACAGGCAACCAGGTGGACGGTACACCAACAGCAACCCCATCCTGTCTCGCCCCTGTAGCACGATGCGGAGACACTCAAACCCGGCACACTATGGGACAGGGTATCCGGTGAGGGAGATGTAATTCCGATAGACCACAGCAACACCACCCCCTCGCCCCTGTAGCCGCGGCTGTCATGAAAGTCTGTCATTGGTCAGCACTTCCTTGGCTACAACTGCTCATTAACCTACCATGGTAGGTCACAGGTTTGGTCACTGTGGAAAGAGAAGAACCTTAGGCTTTGTTTTTTCACTTAGCCTTCTAGATTAAATAACAAAACTGTCTGCAAAACTTTCTTTTTTCTCAGAAAGAGACTCCTCAGGAGCTTTGGGACCAGAGCAATGTATGAAGAATCTTGTACTGTGCAAATTTCAGTCAGAATGACATGAAATCTAGGCCCTAATAGCCGGTTTTATAGTCTGAAAGGTTAATTATAATTTGATTGGACTGTTCCAGCATCAAATATCTGAGTTCACTGATGAACAGCAACACATATCTAAAATTAGTGACTATTTAAAAAAAATGAAAAAGGACAGTTTCTAAGTTGCATACATATGAGCCTAATTAGAATTGTAGACTGCAAAATCTGAAACCGTGAGTTTGAATTTCCTTTGTTAATTCAAACTATAATAAAAGATTGTACCAGACCATTCTGTTGTCTGTACACAATGCAAGTAAAATTATCTTTGCAAATAGCTTACACACCCACAATTCTTCTATTAAATCCAGGGATGTGGATCAAGTCTCTGACTCCAAGTCTCAAGTCAAGTCCCAAGTCTCTGGGTCCAAGTCTCAAGTCAAGTCCCAATTCTTTGCCCCCAAGTCCTGAGTTTTAGGTTGCGAGTTGCGAGTCCATGTCTATTTAATGGGGAAAACGGGTTTAAACCTGAATAAAATTCAACTTGTAAAAGGCTCCAAGTCTCGAGTCGAATCTTTCGAGTCTTTTACAATCGCCGAGTCAAGTCCAAATCAAGTAATTGACACGACTAGAGTCCGACTAGAGTCCGAGTCAATAGACTCAAGTCTACCTCACTGATTAAAGCTCACTGCTTTGTTGAACCAGCCCCTGTGCAATGGCATAAAACGACTCAACTTGGCTGCTTTTCCACACAGGAGTCATTTATCCAGACACTCCATATTGCCTAAGAACATAAGAAAGTCCTTGTCAGTCATGCCAAAGATCCTCCTGGCATATGTCTCCCTCACCTTTGCTCCCCTGCAACTAGTATCCCCAAGCATACTGCCGCTGAACCTGAAGATAGTGCATAGTCATCATGGCTAGTAACCACTGATAGACTTGTTTTCCATGAATTTGTCTAATCCCCTTTTAAAACCTTCTGAACCAATTACTACATCTTGTGGGTGGGAATTTCATAGATTAGTTATGTGCTGTGTGAAGTGTTTCCTTTTGTCCGTCTTAAATCTCCTGTCACTCAGCTTCATTTTATTTTAGTTTCATAAAGAGATTCCATGCGGCAGACAACCCTGAGCTGTGGAGCGGGTAAGTGCTGCTCCAAGTGGCGCAAGACCTGGGGGAGGGTGGGGACGGGGTGTAGCGGGGCAGGGGAGGGGAGGAGATCAGGCTTGGGAGGGGGGAGAGACCAGCGTCTGTGTCAGATGCCGTATCCTATCCCCCCTCCCAGGCCACAAGCTCCAACATGGGGCTGCTTGATTCTCTGCCAGCTAAGGAGCTGGCGGAGACCAAATAACCCCTTTGCAGCGGCTGAGGGTTTACCAGGAGTAAGCGGGCAAATGCCTGCTTACCCCAAGTAGGCCTCCAGTCTCTCCCTTCCCTGGACGGGATTCAGTGTGGGCAGCATGGCCCATGCTGAATCGCCTACGCCAAGGGAGGATAGGATTGGGTTGTGAGATTTTTCAAGTTCTGGATTTAAGCCCAGTTTTGAGAGTTTGCCTGTCCCTTGTGGGGGGAACTTAGAACTCTCACAATGGATTACTGAACTTAGATCCAGTATATGGAAGTGATTTTGGAAGCCTCTACATGGAGACAAGAAGAGGTTCGGTAATGTTCAGTACTCTAAACAGATGATATACTTTTGAAAATGCCAACTTGAGTCATATTGCTATTTCTGAGTTTATGTATGCATTAAGAATATTGAGAGTGGAAACTGCTTTATAAAAGATTGATTACAAACATCACAATTTTTATTACGTAGGGAAATAGATGCTTGCATGAAGTGCACTGAAATTAACGGCATTATTTGTTTACTCCATCCACTTTGGGGCTATTTATTCTTCTATATTTTTAGGGGTCATTTATCTTCCTGAATCATTTTGTGATGCTTAAACTAGGGCTGAGCTGAAACAATTGCTTTAGTTTAAAATTGGCTTTTGTTATGGTTTAAAATCACCGTAACACTGTTTTTCATTGGGTACTTGACAGCACCCTTACATTTCATCCAATTCTAGTACAAACCCTTCCTGGGCACTAGAAGGAAGTGTGCAGAACTCTGCTTTAAGAGTTTCACTTTTGTAAGATTTCAGATCAGCAGAGAAGATGAAGTCACTGATCTCTCAATTATCAGTTGCACCCACTGAAGCGGGGCAGAGGGCAGTAAAGGATAAGTAAAGAACTGCTGAGCAATGACTGAAGGAGAGAAAAAAACCCAAGTTCTCACCAGTGGTTGTCACTGGAAGATGGCAGTGGCTGCACTATGTAAGCACACATGAAATTAACGCTCACACATATGAGTGTGCTCACACACATATGCTCACACATGACATATATGAGTGTCTGGTATGGCCAATGGTGTTATTGGCCCACGACCATGCATGCAGGGCAAAATGCAAAATGTTTGCATAGTAAAGCTGGAGCTACACTGCACGCATCTTGGCACGTATGTGTCCGGTACCCTGCCCCCAGGTTCAAACAATGGGCTATGATTGGCTGAACACGAACGCAAACACGAGCATAGTGTAGTTGAACTCCACTTTGCCAGCATTCTATTCGCGTTCAGCCAATCAGAGCCTGTTGTTTGAACCTGGGAGCGGGACACCGGACACATATGCGCCGAGACGCATGCGGTGTAGCTCCGGCTTAATTCCCATGCCACCCTCTACTTCTGCATTCTTCCAGTTATAGCTACCGGTAAGGAACACGGGCCTCCCTCCCACTCGGTCGCTTCTGACCTGAAGCGGACTTTTATTACCCTCTACCCCATCTTACTGACCTGAACGGAGTTATCATACTCTATAACAGGGGTTCTCAACCTTTGGAGGCCTGGGTACCCCCTATCACAGTCTAATTTTCTGAAGTACCCCCTGCTAGTTAATTGCTAATTAATTAGATTAATCAATTAATTAGCTAATTAATCATTAAATAAAAAGTATTAAAACAATTTTAAAACAATTTTAATTGTGAAAAAATGTCCTCTCTCTCTCTCTCTCTCTCTCTCTCTCTCTCTCTCTCTGTGTGTGTGTGTGTGTGTGTGTGTGTGTGTGTGTGTGTGTGTGTTGAGTGAGTGAGTGAGTGAGTGAGTGAGTGGAAGGCCCAAAACAAAAATCAGAGACACAGAAGGGGATTGCATTTTTTCAACTACAAAAAATACACTGCACAGATGGGAGAGAAGGAAAAAAAACACTAGAGAGCTTGACCTCATGTTAGTGCAAAAGGACACATGCCAGGATCTCTCTTTTTTTCTCCAAGTCACACTTGCAAAAATCAGCTCCTCCCTCCCCACCCCATCAAAGTACATTTTCCAAAGTACAAAAATTATTGAGTCTATAAGTAAATAAGCTAGTATGCATTTTATAGTTTGCCAATGTTATCATCATCCCCATTGAATTTCCCATTTAATCCCTCAGCGCTATAATTTCCTCCCTGATTACATTTTTTTGCTGAGACAATGATGGGCAAATATTATGAGTTACAGATGTCAAAACAATCTATTACAATTTGAACGTTTCCTTTTTAAGTCCGTCTAGATCATGTCAGCATGTTACTTCCAATTTTGATTTAATTGGACTTATTTTCTTCTGATAAATTTACATCCATGTTTTATTTTTTGGATCTAGGTTTTGCATGCAGCTGTGGATTTAAAGGAACTCCTAAAAACTGGGGTGCAAATAGCAGCGTTTAGCACGTACCCAGTAGCAACAGCTGCATTTCACAGTGTCTTTGGAGCCCATTCAAAAGGTTATGTAAATGAGCTCTGAGTGATGCAGAGTGGAGAAAAACAGAGTGGAATTACTTCCCTTTGAAACCCATGTAACCTAAGTGAATAGCTATATACTAAATTACTATTCCTGTTTGGAGCCCCTGTTATACATATATTTGGTATAACTGAAGGGTCTCCAAACATCAACACCCAGTTAGCTACATTGAAAACAAGAGGATAGCCATACGCAGCAGAGTCAAACTAAATGGTCAGTCTTTTCGCATATGGTATAATCAATCAATCAATCAATCATCAATCAATCAATCATAAGATAATCAATCTTATGGTGGCAGATCTTGCTACCTGCCACCGTAAGTCCCAGGCCGATGGCACAAAAGCCAGTCCACTGTTCAGTGGGCTGCGGCTGCTGGTGCAAACAGCCAAAGGCTGCACACAGGTGACAGTGGCCCGCAGAACCTCTGCTGTCCTCCACTACCGCTGGTAAGTTGGTGGCGGGGATAGTTCAGGGGAGGATTGGGGTGGGGAGTGGACCAGACTGTTCCGGTTTGAGAGGAGGAGGATTTTGGTGGCAGCTGAGCACACTGAGAACCTACCCCCCCTTCTTGGCCTGGACCTTCCCCCAGGAGCCTCTTCAGTAGAAAACAGTTTTCTACTTACCTCTCCTAGGCTTTCTGGTGCCCCATCCACCCATAGCGTGCAGCACACGCTCTGTCAGCAGCACTTAATGTTTTGGGCTGGAGGGGAAAGGATTGGACCCTAAGTCTGGTGCAAGGAATAGATCACAACATACTGATGCCAAACTCAGAACATATGAAACTGTTTTAACTTAAACAATTGTGTCAATACAGACTTACAGAACCTTTTCCCACTGAAAAGGCCAGGGACTGAAACAGCTTTACAGCGCAATCCTGCGTAAGTTGCGGTGGCTGGCCTAAATGGCCGGCCATTGCATCCTGTGCAGGATGCGGGCCACGTTGGCATGACGTGGGCTCACCTCGGGGAAGGAGACATTTGTCCCCTTCCCCCAGTGTAAGTGCTGGAGACCCCAATGGGCCTCACCAGACATGCGCCAGCTATTTAGCTGGCGCGTATCCAGGGAGGCTGTGTAAGGCCGGTCTGGCCTGGGAAGGGGTGTTGGATATCCGTGCAACCCAGTGCCGATATTCCTGCCCCCTCCCAGACTGGGCAAGCCAATGGCCCCCTCCCTCACCACCCCTGCCCACCCTCCCCACGCCCTCCCGCTACCCAGTGCAGACCTTACCTGCATTGGCTGGCCCAGCGACTGGAGGGCGGCGGAGTAAGTGGTGTCGGCATCTGTGCCGGCGCCTCTTACTCCCAGGGTGTAAAAAACATGCCTTAAAAGCTCCACCAACCTAAAGTTGGGCAGGATCGGGCTACCCAACTTCCCACTATGGTTGCTGGGAAAAATTGGAAGATGAATCCTGATAAAGGCCCAATGTAAGGCCCAATATATATATATATTTTCTTCCACTAATTCAGAAGACATTCAAACTTCATTTTTTGTTGTTGTTGAAAGGCATTTTTGGGCAATCTAGTAAGGAAATTATTTTAGAAAATGTATGAGAGTTTAAAAATGTGCAGTGATGTGAGATTTCAAATTAATAGCTTGGTCCCATACAACTGAGTACAATTTTAATTGTTTAGAATGTGAAATCACTATTACATAACATCTTCCATATCATTCCAAAAACTGTGAAGAGTTTTTTTTAGTAAACATGATTCAAAGATCATCTGTTAGGCTGAGTGACTAATTAAACAATAATTTATTTTCTCCAAAAGACAGATCACTTTTAAGGCAGTCACAAACACTGGGATATGAAATTACTATAAATTGTGGGGTCGTTTTCATTGCTCAGTAACTAGTAGAATGAATGCATACAAAATCACCAAGCATGGCAAATGACAGAATTATTGACAGAAACATTTTCTTTTCCAAACGTTGTTTTAAAAACTACTTCAGATTCATCTAAGTGTGATTAAAAAAAGGCACTTGGCATGCAAGTTTAAAGAAATATTGCAATACTGAGATTGTGTGTATGCTGTTCTTGAAAATCAGTCACAGTTTGATATGATTAAACCTTGACCAGAGACCTGGTTTGAAAGCAGAAGATCGGATCCCTCTTAGAACAAAGATTCTGAAACAAATTCTCCCCCACCTCCGCTAATAGTCAACACACAGAGAGACACCTCCATCAGCTTACATCACAATAAGCGATGTGCTTTTTGACCCATCTGTTTCCTTATGTATTTGCCAGGCAAGTCCAGGCACTATCTGGCAAGTTGGCACTTATTTCTTTCAGAAATGTCAGCTAGAAAAGAATGCAGCAGGTCTGCTTGTTAAAGGGTGTGTTCCCAAGATGCACATTTGACAGCTGCTTTGAGCATAAAGGCAAGATATAAATTGAAAAATAAATCCATATATGCAATTATCTATATTCCTAATTAAATTCCAATTAAAAAATAAGATTATCTAACGGAACAATCCTATGCATGTTTATTTGGAAGTTCCAAAGCATGTTAATGTGAGTAGATAAATAGGTACCGCTTGCGGAAAGGTAAACAGCGCTCTGTGTTCCAGCCGCATGCTACGTGCTGCGGCAAGGAGAGTCATGCCGGCCACATGACCACGGAGGCATCTTCGGACAACGCTGGCTCTTCGGCTTTGAAATGGTGGTGAGCACCACACCCTAGAGTCGGACACAACTGGACTTAATTGTCAGGGGTCACCTTTACCTTTACCTTAAGACCCACTATATTCAATGGGACTTACATCTAGGTATGTGTGTTTAGGATTACAGTCTAACAACACAATCCTCACTAAAGGCTAGAGCGGTGGAGCACACGCTCCCTCGCTCTAAGCTGTCGCAAATGTGCCGTAAAGCATGTTTGCGACGACTTGTGAGTACGGGCCGCCGGTGTGGAGGCCGGCAGCCCTCACTCTGCCGCCCCCTGGACCCTACATCTGCTGACGACAGTAAGTCCAGCGCCAGTGGACGCAGGGGCGGGGGAGGATGGGCAGGGGCAGCCAGGGGCGTGGCCATTGGCTGGCCCAGGCTGGGAGAGGGCGGAGATATTGGTGGCATGCTCCACTGATATCCTGAGCCCTTTCCCAGCCCGTGCTGGCTTTACACCCCCACCCCGGATGTACGCCAGCTTCAGAGCAGCAGCCCATTGCAGCCCGTACGGCTTACACTGGGCGAAGGGGTTACACTGCCCCTGAGTAGAGCCCAGGCTGCACCGGGGCAGGCCGCACCGGGCCATAGGATATAGCAGCTGGCCCTTTAGGCCAGCCATGTATAGTTAGGCAGAATTGCGTTGCCCATCTACACAATGTTGAAATAGATTTGTGTTTCTTTTAGGGTGCAGACATCCTCTTACTGGATATTCCTGCTCTTAGAATGAACTGACATTTGATTTTCAAACGAAAGCTTTTATAACCGGCGATAATCTTAGTAGAAGAAGGTATTACGGGTATCGCAGTCATATTAGTTCCAAACAACAGCGCTAACAGCTGATCACAAATAATGACAGTTTTATCCGGAATGAATCCAAATAAACAGAAATTACTTAAAATCAAAAAGACTGAAGGCTTGAGGACCCGACGTTTCGTGTCTTCATCTAGACACTTCCTCTGGGGTATTTTCCAAAACAATTGGAGATGTTGCAATGGTGAGTGTCTTGTTTCGATCCTTTTTTATTTTCAAAAGCGCGGGAAACGGCTGACCAAAGCGGCAAGATTCAAACCCAGCAACTCCAGTGTAAACTAATGTGATCCTGCAAATAATTACTGTAACAAGCTTACTTCCAGGCTGCTACAATAACAGTTGCTATTAAAGTACTGGTCTCATATTGATGTATTGTTGACTGTTAATAATAAATCTGTTATTACTGAGAAATCTATCTGTATTTTATCTTTTAATTATTGGGAGCCAAATTCGGTTTGCCATGGTTAATTCCTGCTGTCTGTTCAGTAAATTATGAGGCGATCTCTTACTTATTTCCAGAGCCTCCAAATGTTTTAATGTGCTTAATTTATTTTCATTCCTTAAGGCACAAGTGTCTTTGAAATGGATGGAATGTCCTGTAGACAAGGCATGCTCGGCCAATGCGGAAAGTTGTGGATGTTCCAATCTGACAGATCTTTCATGTTCCTTTAATCGGGTTCCTATAGATCTTTGTGTTAATCCGATATATTCTTTTCCACATGTGCCACATGGGATACAATAAATTCCAGGATTTGATAACATTGGTCTCTTGTCTTTAGGATTTTTAAGCAATTGTTCAATTTTTCTTGTTGGTTTAAAGATGGTCTTTATATCTCCTTGTTTGAGGACTCTGGCGATCTTATCAGTTACTCCTTTTATGAAGGGTAAACATGAGACTAGTACTTTAATAGCAACTGTTATTGTAGCAGCCTGGAAGTAAGCTTGTTACAGTAATTATTTGCAGGATCACATTAGTTTACACTGGAGTTGCTGGGTTTGAATCTTGCCGCTTTGGTCAGCCGTTTCCCGCGCTTTTGAAAATAAAAAAGGATCGAAACAAGACGCTCACCATTGCAACATCTCCAATTGTTTTGGAAAATACCCCAGAGGAAGTGTCTAGATGAAGACACGAAACGTCGGGTCCTCAAGCCTTCAGTCTTTTTGATTTTAAGTAATTTCTGTTTATTTGGATTCGTTCCGGATAAAACTGTCATTATTTGTGATCAGCTGTTAGCGCTGTTGTTTGGAACTAATATGACTGCGATACCCGTAATACCTTCTTCTACTAAGAACTGACATTTGTTTTCTCCTTGCAGTTTTTATGGCGGTCCCCAAACTAACTATAGGACAAAGATCAGGGAAGCTTGGATCATGTCAAATCAAGCACTTAGGATAGCTCACTTATCCAATGAACTAAAACTTAAGTAGGGACTCTTTATATCTTGTGTGTAATTCCTCTTTCTAGTTCACGTGACTGTAGTTTGGGTTGGAGGCAGTGTTAGGAGAGGGTTCTTACCAGTCTCCTGGGCTACTGGGGAGGACTCCCGAAAGAGATTCTGCTGGGCTTGATCCCATTCAGATTGGGAAGCTTCCCCAAATTCATACTTGGGGAACTAGGTAGTGACAAACTTGGGTAACATCATCACAGTTGGTTCACCGTAGGCTGGAGAGAGAGAGAGAGATGCTACTCTTGGCAGAAATAAAGAGAGAATGTATGAAAAAACATGTCGGCCCTTAAAGACGAACACATTTATTTCAGCATAACCTTGCATAGACTACAGTCCACTTCATCAGATTATACATAATACATAGCATTATGTACAAAAAATAATACATAGCATTATGTACAGGCAGCTGTAAAAGCAACAGATATAGAGAACAATTATTTAAATTCTTCCCTGTTAACATTAATATATTTCCTGAATAAACAGGTTTTTCAGGTGAAACTGCTGTGTTATTCGCATTGTACCAGTTTTATTGGTATGAGTGAAGGTAAAGGTATTGTTGGCTGTCTATGAGCCGATGAGTACAGGGGAAGTATAAATGCTACAGGTTTTTTTGCCTGAGATGGTAGTGGTCGCACTGTTGGATGCTTGTCAAGAATGTTTTCATTATGTTAAAATTAGATGCAGTAGAATGTATGTCAAACAGAGCCATCTGTGAAGTTGATAAAAATAAATGGGTATTTGCCATTTGCCCGTGCTGTTCTTGATTTATTTTTGTATAGCCTTTCCAGGTGGAAATGTTACACACTTTCAGTTTTGTGAAAGAAACGGTGACAGACAATCCTTTTAAGAGTTAATCTTAAACATAGGGGCCCCCAATCCTAATTGGGTTTTATGGTGGTGGATCATGAGATTCGTCACTGTAAGTCCTGGGCCAGTAATGCAGCAGCCATCCTATGGGCCGCTGCCACCAGTGTAGAGAGTGTGGCCCAGAGTGTGGGCAACAACACTAGCACACAGAACATCCACTGTCCACTGTTGCCACTAGTAAGTTAGTGGTGGGGGAGGATTGGGGTGGAGTGGACCAGGCCAGGGGCAGGAGGGGGGAGGATTGGGGGTGCTTGTTATTTTGAGTTCCCCTGGTTAATTTGATGTGACATCTTTACTGAGGTTGGCCACCTCCAAGAAGCTGGGAAGCATGGTGGTGGTGAGAGGGTGAAAGGAGGAACTGTTTCCTCTTCAATGTCATAAACTCATTAATTTGAAACCATCATTCCTCTACTGTTCTACTCAGTACTGACCAATTACATGTTTCATTCAGAGAAGAAATAAATATTTTAGAGCTGAAACACTGTCACAAATACAGGATTTGGCAAAGTTTTAAAATTCAAACTCATGAATCTTAATTTTCCAATTTGATTCTGAGGACATTTGTAGAAAACACACACACCTGAATTATACATTTGCCAATACATTTGAAAGCAATAATGAATTAACTGGTATGCTTAAACATTTTGTACCCCTGCCTTTCTAACATGTCTTGTATCCAACAAAGACAAGAATTGAGAATGCTATTACTATTCAAATGAGGAGAATTTAAATTAAAACTTTTGCAAGCACATTTGAGTTGAAATTTACTTGAGTGCTTTTCACAAATTTCTCTCAGCTTTAGGTATTTATTTAGCTATAATTGTAGCAAATTAGAACAGCTGGGAAATAAACAGCAAATTGCCTTTTATAGACAGAGTAATTTAGTGTAGTATATAATGGAAATGTAAAACCAGATGCAAGAAGGTGTATAAGCAACAGGCAGTTTTCATGTAGTATGCTAATCTTTCTAGTTGGTTAAAATACTTATGTCCAAAATGTGTAGATGTGCCATGATGTGCCAATGCTATGTGCATTAAGTTTAAACTTCTTTTAAAAAATGCAATTGTTTTGAATCTACAGAATCAAACGTAAAAGTTACAGGATGCTGTTGTCGTTCATATTTATAACATGCATATTTATAGCATTAATGATGGGGGAGGGGATAGGATTGGAACCACAGTGGGGCAAAGTCCACTGCCCCATCATGCTTTTGTCCTTTTTTGCTATTTTTTTAACAAAGGGGGGGGAGTTCTGGGTTATGTCTAGTTTGACCTTTACCAAACCATTGGCCCAATGCTATCTGGGTCTTGCGCTGCCAGAACTAGTGCTCCGGCAACACAAGGCCCTTTGTGGCAGCACAAAAGCCAGGTCACTGTCGTGCACTTCTGGGCAGATGCCACAAACAAGCAGAGGTTCTGCACGTCAGTGGATCCCAGAGATTCTGCTGCTCGTATTAAGTTGGTGGCAGAGGTGGGGAGGGGTTTGGGGGGTATTACAGGGCAGGTGGAGGGCAGGGGGAGGGAAGCAGGTGGATCTCAGCAACAAAGACATGTACATGCCAGATCCTACCCTCCATTTCTCAGCCTGCCCCCACCTCCTTTCTCTCCTTGGAGACCATAGCTGGTGTGGGTCCAAAGAGACCCATATAGGCAGCCAGGAGGCCTACCCAGAAGTAAGAAAGAAAGTTTTTTTACATATCTCTGGATGGCCTTCTGATCCCCCTCCCCCCATTGGATAAAGCATATGCTCCATCAGCATCAATGGTGGGAGATAGGATTGGGCTGCATGGCAAGGCCGTTCGCATGGCTAGAGATGATAAAGCTCCATCTACTAGAAAGTTGTTGAAAGGGTCAGGTAGTTACTAGTAATTACAAGTGGGAAACATTTTCACAAACCTCTCTGGGACAGGTAATGCTGTTGTTTCCTGCTCCCTACTTGTCTCACCATGATAGCAAGGATGTTATTTTTCTCTTGCTGTAAACTCTGGTATCTAGGCTACCATGGGAAGAGTTGAAGCAAGCACTGTAATCTTGTTTTCTTCAATACTAGAGCTGCCACTGAAAAGGCAAATGGGAAATCAGGAGGGAATGTTGTTTGGGAAGCAGCCATGGTAGTTCCACTGAGAACATGTCTTTCCATCAATGTCTCTCTCATCAAGCTGAAGCTTCCATCTTTCCTTCGGGTATCTGGTGGATCAGAAGCCCACTTCTGGCTGTGGCAATAGTTTTGTAGCTAGCATTTTGTAGCTAGCATTTGTATTGGCTTACAGTATGTATGGCACATAAGCCACTACAAAACATATTAGTTATTAATAGTGGAGAAAGCTCCAAACCTCACACAGTGCTCATTGTATAATATTATTTTGCTCTTAAATTTGTTTAACAGAGCCCACTTGCTCTCTTGCAGGAAATCTCTTGTGTATTAATTCACTGATTGTATAATGCAGGGTTGGCCAACCTTCCAGCGTTAGGGCTACTGTGTTCTTAAGAGTTGTGTAGACGACAGAATCTTGGCAGCTGCAAGTGCTGATGGTGCTGCTAAAGCAGCTACACCTGCTGAAATGCCCTCCCCGATGCAACCATTTAAAGGGCCAGCATTCATGTTGAAAGGTTGGCCACCACTGGTATAATGTGATAATTTCCTGCAATTAAAGGAATTAATATTAATGAAACTGTCCTCTTGTTAAGCTAGAGTGCGGTATCATTTATAAACAGGAGTATTGTTCTTGTAGTACTATGCATTGCAGAAGGGACTTGACATTTTACAAGTATTATTTTTTAAAGACCTCTTCACCAAAAAACACTTGGTCGAGCCGGTTCATCCCATCTCCTAATAGAAGGTACCTGGAAATAGATTATTAATAAAATAATGGAGAAGAAGATGATTATGATGATGAACCATGAATATTTATTTAGCATTATCTTTAATAAGTCCTAACACTGAGAAACTAAAATTTGCTTAATAGCAACACATCACAGTTTGATAGGCTTACCATATTTTCCTGGTTCTAAACCAGGACACCCCCCCCCAATAATTAATTAATTAATTAAGCCCAGGACTGAACCAGGTCTGATTTCCGGAAACCAGGAGAGTTCCAATTTGTAGAGAGGTAACAGTCACGGGTGTAAAAGCCATCTACCAGTCTTTTGACTGCCCTTCGAAAATGTTTCTAGATGCAAGAAATGAAACGTCAGGTTTTACTTTGTCCTAGCTTCAGATTTTAATGATTTTTCGTCTGACTACAGTGCTGGGAAAACCGGAGACTGCTGTCAGGATCGATTGATTGTTGTTTCTTTTCGGCTGGATTTTAAAGTTGTTTACATGGCTTTTACACCCGTGACTGTTACCTCTCTACAAATTGTTACTGGCCATGAGAGCTTCCATTCAAGAATCAGGACAGTTCCAGTTTATCTGGGATGGATGGCAAGCCTACAGTTAGAAGACTAACAGCCCAATCCTCTCCTGCACGGCCCACGCTAGATGCTACCAGAGGCGTCACTAGACGTGCGTCATCCGAGTGCGGCGCGCGCGCGTCACCCTAGTGACGCCTCCCCCCCGACACACCCCCTTTTAAAATCTTTTAAAACCGCGATTTGGGGGGGGCGCCTGATGGGGCCACCGCTCCGGGCACCCAATGGGCTGCTGTTCCGGGCCCGCTTCGGGCGCCCGCTCCGGGCGCCCGCTCAAACTTGCTGCCGGCTCGGGGACGTCTTAAGGGCTGCCCTTTTCCCTCAGCAACAGTCTGCGCATGTGCAAAAAAGAACGTTATAAATAGCGTTCCGGCAGCGGGCCTTCCTCAGAAGGCCCAGGAGCACAGACCCGGGAGGACGCTCCGAGGCCTTCTCCTGGCCTTGGAGCCTCTCGGGTGACGCGCGCAGGGGGGGTGACGCGCGTGCCCGTCACCCTTCTGCGCGCGTCACCCTGGGGCGCTCCGCCCCGCCCGCCACGCTACAGTGACGCCACTGAATGCTACCCAGGGGAGGCCCTGGCTAGAGGTTTGCATTTGCCCGCTTACCCCAGGTAAACCCCCAGCTGCTGCAATGGGGCTACTTGGTTCTCCACCAGCTCTTTAGCTTCTGGAGATTCAAGCAGCCCCGTGTTGGGGCTTGTGGCCTGGGAGGGAGGATAGGATAAGACGTCAGACATGGACACCAGTCCCACCCCCTCATAGGCCTAATCCATCCACTCCCCGCCCTCCCCCTGCCCCATTACGCTCCCTCCCCAGCCCTCCCCCAGCCCCTGCACCGCTCAGAGCAGCCTTACCTGCTCTGGCAAACACAGGGCCTGGATTCAGTGCCGGCAGGATGCCACAGGCCTTCCTGCCAGTGCTGCTTACTCACAGAGTGTCAAAACGTGACTTACGGCACATTTGCAACACCCAGAGCCGCCGATGAGGCCTCAGTACTGGCATCCGTGGGGAACAGGATTGTGCCGTAACAGTCTGATCCTATTCACCACGCTATACAATGCAGCCGTGTGAACAAAGTGCATGCTGCATGCTAAGATGCAGGGAAGCTCAAAAGGCCAACCAGAAATGAATTAAAAACTTTTTAACTTACTTCTGGGTCAGCCTTCTGGCTGCCTATGGGTCTCCTTGGACTCATACCAGCTACGTAGCTGGCATATGTCCAAGGAGAGGAAGGGGGCAGGGTAGCCTGGAAAATGGAGGATATGCGTTTGGTACCAAGATCCACCCCCTCCAGCCTGCTCTCTGCCCTCAATCCTCCCTGCCCTACAACACCCCCGAACCTTCCCCTTCCCACCCCCACCACCAATTTACTGACACCAGCGCAGCCTCCAGGAGCTGCTGGTGCACACACCACACCTCTGGCTATTTGTGCCCGTGGCCTGGAAGCTCATGACGGCATCCCAGCTTTCGAGCCGGTGCAAAGGGCCTTGTGCTGCTGGAGCACGAATTCCAGCAGTGCAAGGCTCAGAAAGGATTGGGTTGTAAGACCAAAGAGCTATGTTGCAAAGGAGTTAATTCTCCGAGTGTTCAAAATTTAACTGCATTGTTGATCATGAGTCACTTCTTTTTCTCATCATCTCATTAACCTACAAATATAAGAACGCTGTGGAAAACTATGGAAGACTCTCCATTTATTCGCCTGGCGGTGATCGAGAAGAGTAAAAAAAAAAAGAAGAAGCTCCATCCCTTCTGTAGAAATCAAGAGAAATGCAAGCCTTTTCCTTTAACAAGATATATATGAGATTCAGTTGGCTGTGAAAGTATGCTCCTGGTCTTTCACGGAAGAGAGGCACTCCCAAAAGACAGAGGAAGGAATGAAAATTAAAGTTACTCAAGTCCTTGTAGAATCATCAGATGGTATTGTGATTCAGATACTAGGGGCCATTAGATCGTTAGAAAGATGAAAAGTTGCTTTCTCCCCCCCCCCCAAGAAAAGTGGTTGTTACTCCTGGCAATTGTCAGGAGCCTTGATCACATGAGTGCATTTTGGGGAGCAACCACCCTATCACTATAGGATCTGAACTAGCCCTAGTGTGACTGAAACTTGTGAATCACAAGTCACTTGACTTCCATATTTCAATCTTCCAAATCTGGATTTAGGAAGGAGGTCAAGGAGAAAATTGTATCTCTCCTAGCTGCTGTTCACATCACCCTAAGGAAGCATACCTCACACTGAGAAAACTACGTTCCTACGGCAAAGATATATATTTTTACAAATTTCCCTGATCTCTGGGATACACATTCATTTTGCTCTACCATTACAGCTCGGTTTTTTAAAAACAGATATAGCACTCAATCTCTGTATTTTTCAGCTGGTAATGACCGAGTGATTCTCTTCCATGCCTCCTCTCTGTATTAGGAGAGCATGACAGTTTTAGGCTGCAATCCCATACACATTTTCATAACAGTAAATCTCATTGAACTTCTGACTAGACGTGCTTAAGGATTACGTTGTAATGTATGAGCAAAACACTTGCATCATAG
This sequence comes from Plestiodon gilberti rubricaudatus, assembly GCA_026170595.1. Taxonomy (NCBI): domain Eukaryota; kingdom Metazoa; phylum Chordata; class Lepidosauria; order Squamata; family Scincidae; genus Plestiodon; species Plestiodon gilberti. Next base: position 178,277,752 of record JANXHW010000003.1, on the reverse strand, counting down.
CAAGATTTCACAATCACGATCACAAATATATACATTAACCTACAGCTTAATTCGGTATACAATTAAGCTATAGCTTTTCTTTCACATTCCTTTTAATCTTAGATTGTGATTTCCTATGTTGCTGTGCATATACAATCCTTAGCACAGAAATGACTTGTGTTACTTCTGTTGTGTGTACCAGTGTTTGTTCAAAGAGTAGGATTTCAAAGGGAGACTTGAACCCTAGCCAGTACGATTCATCTTGGAATTAGAGTTGAACTAAGTCTTGATAGACGAGCAGTCCAATCGTATTAAAAGCCCTGTGCTCAGCTGCAACGGCATCGGGGAAGGCTCCGCTTCAGCCAGCACGGGGCTGGAAGTCTCCTAAAGGGAAGGGGCTACACGGAGGCCCACCAGCTAAATGGCTGGAGCAGCTCTGAGAAGCCCCATGTCAGACTTTCAAGGGTTAGGATTCAGCAGAGGCCTCATCTGCTGAGCCCGCCCCCCTCCTGGGCATGAACCGCCCTCTTCCCTGCCCCAGAATGCCTCTTCCCCACCTCCCCACCGCCCTCTCCTGCCTCCCCGCTGGCCAGTGGAGAGCTCACCTGCCTCTGGCGGGCACAGCTACATCTCCAGCGGAAGCCTGCCAGTACTGGCCTCCACACTGGTGAGACAGGCCTCTGCGCTGTCGCAATATGCTTTATGGTATGTTTGCGACAGCGCGGAGCCCAGTCCCACCGGCAGAGGCTCACGCTCTAAGAAGTACCAAGTGATCATACTATGTGGCCCACTAGAACTAGCCAAGAGTCCACCAACGGACCACAATTTACTTTCTTCCCACCTCTGCAGTGGGTTTCCTTCACTTTTGCAAGTTTCATATTCAAGGATATTTGGATTGAACTAATAATCGTCATAAACACTTGGGTGTGAAAATAAACTTTTTTCCTCCAAAAAACCTCTACAAGAGTGTAACTGAAAACTTCAGCAAAGCAGTCCTGTTTTGACACATTATAAAGAAAGGGTGCAAAGTAAACGGAGTTGCTTGTAATCCTTACTGACAGAATATGAAGTAATATAAAATGCAGTACAATTTGTTTATTGAAGCTCTATATCAGTGGTTCTCAAACTCCTACAGGGGAGTAAGGGAACCTGTAAGTCATTGCGGGCTCTGCGACAGTGTCACCGATGCCACTTCCAGCGTCCCGCCACTGCTGCAGAAAGGGTTTTACTTACCGGGGGTCGTGCCATGCCACTGGGGATTGTGGGGGGCCCATGCCTCCCTCTACAGGGTCCCCACGCCTCAGAAGAGCTTCCAATTGCACTTGGAAGGTACTTCCAGTTTTTGCCGAAAATCTGAAGTAGCTCCCAAACACGATTGGAAGATCTTATGAGGTGCGGGGTGTGTGTGTGTGTGTAGAGGGCTCCAGAGGGATGGCATGACCCCCAGTAAGTGAAAATATTCCTTTTTTCTGTGGTGACAGCGGGCCCCGAAAGTGCCGTTGCCAATGTCACCATTGCTATGCCCATTAAGTGAGTAGCAACTACTTCCGGCTTTCGTGGTGGGTCGCGACCCACCAGTTTAACCACTGCTCTAAATCACACAGCATCAGAATCTGCCACTCAAGGGTTACAATCCTATGCATGCTTACCTGGGAGTAAGCCCCACTGAATTCAATGGGACTTACTTCTGAGTAGACATGCATAGGATTGTGCTAAAAGTTATATGGATTTTACTGCAAGTAGTTGACCTGAAAGTAATGAGAGAGAGAGAGAATCTCATTACTTTCAAGTCAACTATTTGCAGTAAAATTCATATAACTTTTAGCACAATCCTATGCATTTCTACTGTCCATTATGTCCATATGCTTTTGTCTTCTAATCAGTATTTAATGAACTAACCTGCTACTTGTGCATCCTTTATTCTGTTGTTTCAGGTCCAATCTCCTAAAAGAAAATGAAATAGTCATTTAAAATGTACATCTCCATGGTGATATTTAGGTGTTCAGTTGCTCAGCTCTCCCCCTGGAGCTGCTTCCCTTAAAAAAAAAAAAGTCAACTCCTTGAAATGATACAATATCTAGATTAATTTTTAATGTGAAATAGTTTCTCTTCTGACTCTATTGTCTTGCTATCCAGAAGACTATTCACTTTCTGATGCTTTGAGTAAGTAAAAAAAAAACTCCCTATGAGGCACTGCTATGATATTAAACCTCTAAATATTTTAGTAAACTAAAATGAAGAACTTAAGAGTTGGCTGTATCTGCGTCTAATTCACTTAACACTAACTAAATATATTACCTCCCACAAAGATGCCAAAGGTTTTAAAATGCCAAAGATTTAAAATGAGTATTACTAAAGATAATCACCTGAAATAACCTGATGAAAATGCTCTCTCTTTGTCCCCTAGTTGGAGTTAAACATAATAACATAGCCTATTAGGTAGCTATGTACACTTTGTACACTATGTTCAAGACGATAACAGCGTAACCCATACGATTGTTAATTGACATAGTTTGCTTTTTTCCAGGTTTATGTAAAAGGTCTTCTCTCCAAATAGGTACTGTGTCATTTTTGCTAAGTGCTTACAGGACTGGGTTCCTCAGTGAGCAGCAGTGTTCAGTTGCTTTTTTGACAGTTAAAAGATTGAAGCAGGACGCGAAGAATTCTAACATCTGCCAATTCGCTTTGGACTGCCCCAGAGGATGTGTCTGGTTTAAGACACGAAACGTCGGGCTTTTCTCTATCAATACTGACTTTTAACAATCTCTGTTTTTTTTTGGGACTGGCTGCTGTCAAACCTAGATCAAATCGTCATTGTTTTAGTCAGCTGGATCGCGGTTTTAACCGTGAATATGACCTTGTTACCCGTTTTACCCTTTTCAATAAGTTTTATATTATCATACCCTGTTTCCCTGAAAATAAGACCTTCCCTGAAAGTAATACCTACCATCATTTTTGCTTGATTTTTGCAGGCACTCGTCAATATAAGTCCTCCGCGAAACTAGCTAGGATCATCAGCCAGATGGACGCAACCCCCCTGGCGGCCCCCCTGGCACTTACTCGAGTCCTCCACCATGGAGACATGCTAGAGAGACTCTGCAAGGTTGCAGCCTCCTTGCAGGCCTCTCTAGCACGTCGTCTCCATGGTGGAGGACTCAAGTGCAGGCCTTCCAGGCCTTGCAGAGCCTTGCACCCTCAGGAAAGAATGAAGCTTTAATTGGTCAAAGTAAGTGCCGGGGGGGGGGGGGGGTCGCGCCACAGGTTGGGAAAATAAGACCTCCCTGAAAATAAGACCTGCTGCATTTTTTTGAGTCAAAATTAATATAAGACACTGTCTTATTTTCGGGGAAACAGGGTAATATGAATTAATCTTTGCTTCTATATATCATCAGTCTTGCAAGCTGCCAAAGGTGGCTCATTTTAAAAAGGATCAAAATTAGATATTTTGAAGTGTAGAGTCTTCCTAAGCATTACTATGGGCAGCAGATTTACATGTATTGTTTTTATTGTTTATTGGTGTCACTCTAAAAATAGTTATGATCACTTGCTGCCGAGTGTATATTTTTAAATAGAATTGTAGGTTAAATACGGTGTGTGCCCATTAAAAGTTACAACACAAATGCTGTTGTACAACTATTAATTTAAAATGCAATGGCAATCCATAGCAAAAATTACTGGGTGCCATTAGCATACACTCTTAATCCTTAGGCAGCCTGATCCCGTGTAACTTTGGAGCTGTGGAGGTGGAGCATGCGCTCCGCTGCTCTAAAGCATCACAAATGCACTGTAAAGAGTGTTTGCAACAACTCGGAAGTAAGGGCCACTGGCATGGAGACCAGCAGCCCTCACTTCCCTGGCCGACTGTCCCTGTGCCTGCTGGTGACGGTAAGCCCTTCACCAACTGGTGCAGGGGTGGGGGGAGGGAGGTCTGTGTGGTGAGGGAGGGGGAGAACTGGGTGGGGAGAGGGTGAGGATATCGGCAGCACACTTCGCCGATATCCTGAGCCCTTTCTGGCCCGGTTCGGCCTTATTTATTTATCTTTTATTTACAATATTTCTATCTTGCCTTTCTCCCCGAAGGGACCCAAGGCGGCTTACAACAGAGAAAAATACAATGCCCAAAAAATACATACATAAATAGTTAGTTTCAAACTAACTTAACAAAAACTAATAAAAACAACATCTAAAAATTGATTTTAAAAAACATTACAATTAAAACAGATCATAAAAACAGCAGCGCCTGTACCAGCGCCTGTACCTGTACCAGCAGAATGTTAAAAAAGGCAAGGACTCAGAAGGCTTATTTGAACAAGAAGGTTTTTAGGCCTCGCCGGAAAGTGTCCAAGGAGGGAGCAGTTCGTAGGTCAAAGGGGAGGGAATTCCATAAGGTTGGTGCCATTACTGAGAAGGCCACCGCCCTATTTCTGGCCACCGCCCCTCGCACCTCCCTGGATGACGGTACCCGCAAAAGGGCTTTATCTGATTATCTAAGGAGATGAGCCGGACTATATAGAAGTAGGCAGTCTCTCAAATATCCTGGCCCCAAGTCTTATAGGGCTTTAAAGGTCAAAACCAGCACTTTGAATTGGCCCCGGAAACGAATCAGCAGCCAGTGCAGCCGTCGGAGGAGCGGCCCGACAGAGTCAAACCGCCTACCTCCAGTGACTCCAGTGACGCCGCATTCTGCACTAATTGCAGTTTCCGAACCGTCTTCAAGGGCAGCCCCATGTAGAGCGTGTTACAATAATCTAGTTGCGATGTCACCGTTGCATGGATCGCCGTGGTCAGGTGTGCACGATCCAAGTACGGTTGCAGCTGGCACACCAGCCGAAGCTGGGCAAAGGCCCCCCTGGCCACAGCCGCCACCTGGGAATCCAGGAGCAGCTGCGGATCCAGGCGGACCCCCAAGCTGCAGACCTGCTCCTTCAGAGAGATTGCAACCCCATTCAGAGCAGGACGATACTCTTGCACCTGCATCATGGATTTCCGGACCAGGAGAACCTTTGTCTTGTCCGGGTTTAGTTTCAGCTTATTAGCTCTCATCCAGGTCTCAACCGCCTCCAGGCAGCGCTCCAGAATCTCAACAGCCACCCTGGAATCAGGTGGAAAGGAGAGATAGAGCTGGGTGTCATCGGCATATTGATAGCACCCAACTCCAAATCCCCGGATGACCTCTCCCAGCGGTTTCATGTAGATGTTAAATAGCATGGGGGACAAGATGGAACCCTGTGGCACCCCACACCTCAAGGGCCAGGATGCCGAACAGGCGTCCCCAAGCACCACCATTTGGGACCTATCTGCCAAGTAGGAGCGGAACCACCGCAGAACGGTGCCACCGACCCCCAGTTCGGCCAGTCGGCCCAGAAGGACACCATGGTCGATGGTGTCAAATGTTGCTGAGAGGTCCAGCAGAACCAACAGGGACACACTCCCCCTGTCCAGTCCTCAGTGTAGATCATCCACCAAGGCGACCAAGGCCGTTTCCGTCCCAAAGCCCGGCCTGAAACCAGATTGAAAGGGATCTAGATAATCCTTACATAGCCTGCTCCGGTATACGTCAGCTACAGAGCTGGCATACATCTGAGGAGGTCCATTGGCCCCGGGAAGCCCTACACTTGGGGAAGTGGATGAATGTCCCCTTCTCCTGAGGTGTTCCTGGGCTGCGCCAGTGCGGCCTGGGAACGGGCTAAGGATTGCGCCATAATACAGCATATCAACTATGTGCCTTCCCTCTAGTAAAAACTCAACTTTCATGTCTCATCCTAATGGGAAAGTACCAGTCTCTATTATGAAAACTATTAGTATGCCATTGTACAGTATAATGGGTGGGAAACAGGTAAAGTGACTGGAGGGAGGAATATTGCTCCCATTTACCATAACTCTGAAGCAACAGAGCTGGAAGGGTGTTTTGACTGCCAAACAGCAATTGCTGCCTCCTCCTTCAGGCAGACGTGTCAACCTGGTAGGTAAATAATGCCCCAGGAAAAAAAAATGATGCCATTGAATTAATGAATGCTGTTGAGTAGCATTTGATTTCATTTTGACATTGCTCGTATTATTAGAAGAAACGTGAAGGACAATTAAAATCCCACCCAGATCTGCTTTCAAGGCTCACTTCAGACTGAAGTCAAACAAGTACTCACTAACCTGCACTAATTCTGTGGATACAAATGGTTCACCAGAAGGTTCCAGCATCAACAACTCCCAGTTGGCTCAGACCACCACAGAATCTGCTATGTTAGTGCCACCAGACTTTCCAATGAAGAGACCGTGTATGGATGGGTGACTGTGAACTCATTTAAAGCATGGAGGAAATCTGACGAGTGTCAAGAAGTTGGCAACTATGCAGATCAATCAACGCTGCACCTCATTGCTCCTGAGACAACGACAAGAACTGATGTTGGGTTTGACAGGTTCACTGACACCCTCTTTTATAGAAACAAAGATCAGCAGATGAGTGTTAGCCAACTAACAACATTGCTACCAGATTTGACGGGGATGAGAGATGAATCACACCATCGCGTAGAGCACAGATGGACGTTGAGAGGTTGCAGGGTGCATACAGCGAAACTGATATGCTTCAATTCTCCAGTAATTTTCTCTGTGGAAATCAACTCTGGCTTGCAACATACAGCTAGTGGAAAATATTGGACCACCAGAAAAAAAAACCATGTGGTTTGAAATTTGTTCCAAATAGACTTAAAATTATCTGGGCTGGTGTTCCAGCCATCTCATTAAGAGTGCTGGAAAATACTCAAGTAAAAGGGAGAAATGTATCTCATAGAGCCTTGTTATTTTAAGAATCTGATTTTTGCCATTTCTTTTAGGATCGACTTAATATGTATGAGTTTAGCTGTTTTTTGACATAATAAGCTAACAACTCTTGGTTCAGAACGTGAAAACTAATTAGCATTATTGATACAGGCAGTAATAGCAAGTACTATTATTTTCATGGTGCATTTTGTGACTGAGAAGTATGTGACAGTACGTACTTGCCTGGAGATCCAGGGGCAAGGTATGATCACCACTCCTTGCATGCTTGAAGGTGAACTCAAAAGAAATAAGATATTTAAATCAGTGATTCCCAACCTGGAGGTCGGGACTCCCAAGGGGGTCGCAAAGCAGTTTCTGGGGGGTCCCGGGATGTTGGCTGGATTACCACACCCAAGATGATGGATCACTCCTTGCCCCCCTCCACTGCAAAGAAAGAAGTGTCTGAAGCTCTTTGGGGGTTTGTTTGCTCACCTTGTGTTACTTTCTGCTTGCCTTATAACATCTCTGTTAATATTAGCTCACCCCCCCAAAAAAAAATGGCACTGCTTATGAGTACAACTTTAAAAATGTGATTATTTTTAAAAGTGTGATTTATTAAACAGTGTAATTTATTAAAAAACAATGTCATCACTTCCTGCTTACTGACATCACTTCCGGACAGATTGTTATTCTGCAAAAGGGGTTCCTGGTGCTAAGAAGGTTGGGAACCACTGATTTAAATGGAGTGAACAAATATGACATATTACAGCGGTAGGCCAAAGGCCACTCCTAAATTACTGAAAGGTCCATTGGTGATTTGAAGTCATTCTTAAATTGTCTGGTTACTCCCTCCTCAGTGGCTTGCTTTTCTTTCTTTCTTGTGGCTTCCCCAGCAACCAAGAAACCAGATTCAAATCACAATCTTCAACTGAACCCTTGAAAATGCTACTGCTTCCCCCACTGCTCCCCCAATGCCAAAGGCAGCCCCCCTTTAACTAAGCAGGTGCTCCCCTAGATGTACAGAGCATCATGTTCTGCTGCGGACTAAGGGCTTGAGTCCCACGCTCCCTGGCTGGAAAATACTCCCTTGTGTCAATGGGGGCACCTACCACCACATCCTCTGGTTCTCACTTCCCCTAAGCAAAAATGCCACCTTGCAATAAAAGAGGGGAGGCGACAGCAGCAGTCAGGACTTCCATGGATGCATAAAGTATAATTTTCTCATCAGAGATTCTGGGACTTGACTACTTGTAGTTGTCCCAGTAATTTCAGCAAAAAAAAAATAAATCTTCTGTGTTATTCACATTACGTGTTCCAAATGCTAGCCTGCAAGTGTTATTTATTTTATTTATTTTTCACATTTTTATACCGCCCTTCCTCCAAGGAGCTCAGAGTGGTGTACATATTTCCTCCCCTCCTTTTTGTCCTCACAACAACCCTGTGAGGTAGGTGGGGCTGAGAAATAGTGACTGGCCCAAGGTCACCCAGGAAGCTTTGTGGCTGAGCGGGGATTTGAACCTGGATCTTCCAGGTCTAAGTCCGACTCCCAAACCACTACACCATCCTGGCTCTCATCCATGCATAAGTGTTATGCAAATATAGTGGAAGAACAGTAATATTTCTGAAAGAAACTCATTTAGACATATAATTATTAAGGTTAACTGAGAAATAAATGTGCAGCCTATGCAAGTTCCTGTGTGTGGTTAGCCATAGTCTTCAACTATAGCAATGGGATTTGCATACTATATAGCTACTGAGAATATCATTCATTAAAGGAGACAATACTATATCAGTATAATGAGGAATAATATATGTCCTTACAGACACTGCCAAATTAATTAATTTATAATTCAGTGGACTTGAAAAAGAAATCCTAATAACGTAATACAGTATGCTCGGCTTATAGCCAAAACTGTCTTCTAATATATTCTGGCTAAGTACAAATCCTACTGTTGAAAATTAACTTCTGTCACAATGAAGGATCAGTAACACTACTCTCTTTATTTTGATTCTAAGGAATTTAGCTTTTGCAAAAATTCTTCCCAAGTGCAATGTGATGATAAAATATTGGGGATTTTCAATGTATGTACAACAGTTCTGGATATGGAAGACCAAGCTTGGTCAGTTGGACAGTGTTGCATATGTAATTCTGAGAACCACCACTTGGATCTAAAGGTGCTTCTCCAAGTACTGTATACCTAACAAAAGCCTAATTCTAGGCTGCTCAAGCATTACTTTGTCAGTTATGTCAGTGACCATCAACGACCATGCAGCTGCAAGAGACAAGCATCAATACTGCCATGCTGGCAAGTAACCCCAGCCTCTAATGTACCGTAAATGTGGTCCAACAGGTCTAGCAAGCTCATGTAACTTGAGATCTGAGTAACGTTTCTCTGAGAAGGAGGCCAAGTCTTTCTTTCCTTACTAGGGATATAGAAGACAACCCTTTAAGCCCATGGTGTGGTGTTACACTCTTATGACCAGCCCACCTATGATGTGAACAATGACTTTTGCATCAGGCGGCAGATTGGGGGGGGGTAGCAAAGACACACCTGACGCCTCCATCCACTCCTCTACCAAAGGAGCCAGCTCTCTTATCTTGCTCCTTCCTCCATGCAGCTGCTTTAAAGAAAGCAGAAAATGCAGAGCACACTGGGGGGTGCTCCCAGCATGTTCCATATTTCCTGCTTAGTTTAAGAGGCCTGCATGGAGGAAGGAGTGAGGGCGCAGGTGGGCAGATCACCATGCTCCAAGGATCAGAATGTAGCAACCCAGGCCCTTCACCTCACTCCTTCAAACAAAGGAGGAAATGCAGAACACACTGTATTCATTTCCTGCTTTGTTTAAAGAGCCCATATGGAGGAAGAAGTGAGGTAAATGCTGTCTGTGTGTGTGTGTGTGTGTGTGTGTGTGTGTGTGTGTGTTTCTTGGGGGGGGGGGAGTGGCAGCAAAGAAGATGACACTACTGATTCACCTGAAGCAGCCCACTAGCTTCAGCTGGCCCTGTACATAAAAGGGAATATCTCCAAAAACCCTTCAAAATATAGCAGCCACAGTGTTGTCCAATCAACTGGCTGATATATAGTACATAGTTGCTAAAGGTAAAAGCCCTGATGTGTAAAAATGAGTGTATTTGTCCTATTTTGCTTACCTGCTGCTGGGTTAACAACAATCCATTCTGCTCCCATCCCGGGAATTGCAAACTGACTTTTAAATTCAGTAAACTTAAGATCAGTGAGCCCTTTCCTTACAGCCCAATCCTATTCAGGATTGGGCTGTTGCACAGAAGGCTTTATGACAGTGAAACAGAGTCCCACTGTTGCAAAATGGCTGCCGGCAGAGCACGGAGCTCTTTGTCAGCGGTCATTTTGCAAGCGCTGCCGCTAGAGGTGGCAGCATCGCAACTGCACTGACGGACCCTGCCTCACCTGACGGACCAGGTAAGGAAGCATTGGGGTGGGGAGGGGAGGGGGTGGATAGGTGCAAAACTGGTGGGGAATGGGGAGGAACGGGTGTCTGGGAGCAGGAGGGGGTGGATTCGGTGGCAATGGCACACCACCGCGCCAGATCCTATCCCCTCTTTGAACAACTTTCCTGCCCCTTTCTTCTTTTCAGACTTGTACCAACTAAAAAAGAGCTGGTGCAGGTCCGAGGAGATCCATTGGCTAATGGGAGTCTTACAGAGGGGTAAGGGAAAATAATTCCCCTTTTCCATTTGAATCCTCCTGATCCACCTCCCCTGCTGGATACAGCGCTCAGCTTTTTGGTACGGCTGCATTGGCGGGCAGGGGAAGGATACGATTGGGCTCCTAGCCAGGGACTGCAGAACAGCAACTGAATGTCAGGTGGTAGCCTATGAGGTGGTAATAAAGTTATAAAATTGTGGGCTCTTCCTCATCCAGAGGCTAGATGGCCAACTGTCGAGGATGCTGTAGTTGTCTGCACTGAGCAAGGCTTGGACTAGAAGACCTCCAAAGTCCCTTCCTTCTCCAACATTCTAAGAGATCATTAACGGCACAATCCTCAATATCTTTAGAGTGGCGGAGCTTGCACGCCACCACACTAAGGCATCGCAAAAGTGCTGTAAAGCATTTTGCGACAACTTGGGAGTATGGGCTGCAGGCGTGGAGGCCAGTGGCCCTCACTCCGTCGCCCTCCAGACCCTGTGGCTACCGAGGAGGTACGTCCTGCACCAGTCAATGCAGGGGCGGGGGGAGGGCGAGCAGGGGCAGCCAGGGGGTGGCCACTGGCCAGCCCAGGCTGGGAAGGGGCAGAGATATCTGCGGCGTGCTCCACCGATATCCTATGCTCGTTCCCAGCCTGGGTCGGCATTACATGGCCTCCCCAAATGTACACCTGTTCTGGACCTGGCACACATCCAAGGAGGCCCATAGGACCCCAGCCGGCTTACAACCAGGGAAGGGAATGAATATCCCCTTCTCCCGAGGTGCAGCCTAGCAGCCCCAGGGCAGTCTGCAATGGGCTTAGGATACACAGGGTTCTTACACAGGATTGGGCTGCCCGTGTACTTCAGATATGTCTAGATAAACATTGTTTTATAGCTGTTATTAAAATTACAGCCATGTTCCGAACATGGCTAATCTAGGTATTTTGTCAATGTGAAATCTAAGATCTTAATCACGAATGAAAAATAATTGTTCTGTCAGTTTTATTCTGTAAGCAAAAGTTTAAGGGTATATAAAGTAAACATAAAGTAATTTCCATTAGACCGATGAAAGTCAATTATTTGTATTCCCATACACCCAGAAGGAATACCTACTAATCCATCTGGTATAAGTTTACCATCTGGTGATATATAGTATGGAGGGTGGGATGTTTTGTTGTTGTTTTTTAAAGTACTATTATTCCCAGGAAAAGGTGTCATGCTATGAACAGAAATAATATTGTGGCAGAGTTAAATTACAAAAGAAAACAAAGTAAATAACTGAGCTGTCAGATGGAATGTTATTGATTGTTTGAGGTTCCTTCCAACACTTGACTTCTTTTCTACTGCAAATCAGCAATAAATCAATTCAATTCTCTTTCCTCCTCAATTCTACATAATAGACTTCAAATAAGCAGGATATTTATAACCCAGTTAAAGAAGAAGAAGAAAACACGGTTTCCAAGAACAAATTAGAATTTGTGCTGCCTCGAAAAACTAGGTGGAAAACATAGGGTGAAATGCAGGATGACATAAATTCACTATTTAATATCCCCTTATCAATCAGCTATCAACATCTAAGACATGTAGAGCCATTTCAGTAATCTGGTATTGCTGGGAAAGGATCAAAAGAGAAAACTTTGGAATGTGGATTGGTACAAGTGACACATCATTGGTAATAAAGCCAATAGGATGCAAAATGTGACCTATGCATATTGAAATACATTAAAAACTACCCAAGCTAAGTTTGCAGCACGCTTTAGTTTGAGCCACGCTTTGTTAATATAATATTGATGAGATTTCTTGCCAATGTTCTACTGCAATCCACGAAGCAGTTCTGCAAATACCCCATCAAAACGAAGTCAGATTTTGGCCTTTTTCTCGAGCAGTGGGCTGCATTGCCACCACGCAGCATGATATAATGCAAAACAAGTGCCAAAAACTGAGGTCAGGTCCCTTGTTAGCATCGGTGGAGATCATAGCTCCTTCCAAGGTAGCAAAGACTCTTCAGATCCTGTATTTCTTCACTGACACCTAATTCTCCAGATGCTACTTGTATGTTATAATCACTGCAATTGCTCTAATGTCTCTGTTTTGTCAGCTGCATTGGTTGCTGGTTGTCTGGTGCAATTCAAGGTGCTGGTTTGACCTTTAAATCCCTAACAGTGCAATACTGACTAAGGATCTGGCCAGGATCCTGAGCCCGGGCTGCCCGTCGACCAGCGGGCTGGAGGTCTACTCGGTGAAGGGGACGCTCGTCCCCCGGGTGTAAACCAGGGACGGCCCAATGGGCCTCCTCGGATTTTTGCCAGCTAAATAGAAATAGGCCTAGCCGCCCAGCGAGGACCAGGATATGACCAATGCCATCCCCTGCCCCCTCCCAGGCCAGATAGGCCAATGGTCCCCCTCCCTCATCCGCTGAATCGCCCTTGCCAGATCCTGACTCACCTCTTCCGGCGAACACACAGATGCTCCAGCGATGGAGCAAGGGAGGCCGGCTGCCAGCCTCCCTTGCTCCTGAATAGTCACGAACATGCTCAGCTTTACGGCACATTCGCGACACTTTGGAACTGCGGAGCACTTGCTCCACCGTTCTAAAGGTTCCCAGGATTACGGCATAAATCACATGGGACCAAAGTTCTTGAAGAATTGTCTTCCCCTGTATGAAACTTCCTGTCTCCTGACTTCAACTGAGAGCTTTCTTCTATATCCCAGATCTAGCAGAGAGATGTGTTGGACATGAGATGTGTTGGACATGGCATGGCATGGCCCTTCTTCTCTGCAGTGGAACACAAGTTATGGAAGTCCTTGCCCCTGGATGTAAGACTGGTTCTATCACTTCCACTTTTCCTGTGGTGACTGAAAACATTTCTGTTAGCCTTTGGGGTCTAAATTGATCTGTTCTGTCTCCTTTTGGTAACACTGTTTTATTTATTTTTCTGCTACTGTATGCTGTTTAATGTGTGTGGGGGTTGCTTTCTTAATTATTGATGTTATAAACAAACTCTATTGTTGTTATGTTTATTTTCTTGTGTTTTCTAATTTGTTGTGAACTGCCTCGAGTGCTTCCTTTCTGGAAAGGGAAAGATAGGATACAAATATCTTAAATAAATAAATATTTAACCTATTAGTGGTATCTCTGGAACTTTGGATATCCTTTGCATGTTGGGATGTAAATTCTAATAAAATAAAAATAATATGAAAGCCTTCTTATAATCTGACTATACAGTATGTCGTCACCTAAAATCATTTTGTTTAAAGTTGATGGGGAAAATGCCATGGGAATGTTTACGTTGATCAGTTAGCCTATGGTAAAATTGGTTTCATTATCAGTCGTTTTGCTTGCAGTTTCCAAGAAGAACCTACTTGCTGTACTGTCTGGTAGGCCACTGTCTGAGCCAAGCTCTCCCTTTTGCAATTCATGATGCGACTGGAGCTCATACTCGTAACTGCCAGCTGAGTAGCACTTATAAGCTTTCATGCTGCAGGGAAGACAGACTCGACTGCCTTTTTCATTTGTCCCAGATCAATGATCCATCTTGTTATGAGATTTTCCACACAACAGCCAATTGGCCAACACATCTTTTATAATCTCCAAAATCTCTCTTTTGCCTTTTCATTTGGAAACAAAGTGAAAATTTAATAAAGTCTTAGGCGTTCTTAGAGGATTTTTTGTTATTCTTTACTTCAAGTAATGTTGCATCTTCATGCTGGAATATGTCTTTTAAATTTGGGAGTATGCATCTATTCATAACATTTGCATTTTTAATTTGCAATGTTCACATGGTTCCTATTGTTTTAACGCTAATTTATTCTCCTGTGAATACTTTGCTTAGCATACTTTTCATCTTTAAGGCTCTTATAATCAAGCATGGTCTACTCCTAGCTTTCCAATTACTTTTGCAATGGCTTTCCCAGTTCATCTTGCTCTTCCTACCGTCAAAAATAGTAACTTGGACAGAGTTTTAAATCCAAAATAATGTGTGCGTTAGAGCATTTCATTAAGATGATCTTCCTACACAATAATGGCCTTCTATCACTTAGTGATGTTTTTTTCAAAATGTTTGACATCTGCTCTGTTCTCAGCTGCATTATATTTTTTGATACAGCAGGTTTCCCAGACTTCAATGGATCTATCAGTTTCTGCAGCTGGGGAGTACATTTCAGAAGCCTGAGAAGGAATCCTAGAGGTTTATTAGATGGAAAGTCAATGTTTCTGGGGAAAAACCCTTTACACCCTTTAGGGTGTAAATCCTACACCCTTTAGGGGTTAACCATAAGAAATATTTTCATCTGTTACTGGCCCAGGTGAGAGAAGCTAAAACACACAATCACAATGATTGATGCCTGTAATCAGGACACACAGATGTTTCATGCCTAGACCCAGATCTACATTTTTGCAATGCACCACAAGCAAAGAATAGAAGGGAAAGAAACAGATGTACAATAAATGTAATTTTTTAACATCACCATCAAGATAGCTGATGCACATGAACCATATACCACCAAAGAAAGCTAAGAATTCCCTGAAGCCCATGACTGCTAACTAAGAAATAGGATGGAGAAAGGATTCTTTTTGACAAACAGGGCAGGGGAGAGTGGAACATGGAGAAGATGGTGGCGGGGGTGGGCGGATTGGGCCTGGGAGGGAGGCGGGATCAGCAGTGCCGGCGTGTGCCCAATCCCGAGGTCCTTCCTGGGCCTGATATCCCTGCACGGATCAACGTGGACTTGTGCCAGCGATATCACTGGCACAGGTCCAAGTTGTCCTGTTGGGGCTGCTGGGGCTTACCTCGGGGCAAGGGAACAAATGTCTCCTTACCCCGCGGACACCTCCAGCAGCCAAAAATCCCCCACAGAATGCAACATAGCCTGTGCCAGCACCGTACATTGCCGTGTGGAGATTTAGGTTTAGGCCCATCATGTCCCCCCTCAGGGGCCTTCTTCCTAGACTGAAGACCCCAAACATTTTAGTATTTCCTCCGAAAGGAGGTGCCGCTGCCCACTAATCATTTTGGACGCTCTCTTCTGCACCTTTTCCAGTTTTACTATATTCTTTTTGAGATGTGGTGACCAGAAATGAACACAATACTCCAGATAAAGCTTTACCATCAATTTGTACAATGGCATAATAATATTGGCTCTTTTATTCTCAAACCCTTTTTTAAAAAATGATCCTGAGCATGGAATTGACCTTCTTCACAGCTGCTGCATGCTGTTTTGACATTGTCATCAAGCTGTCCACCTGCACCCCAAGATCTCTCTCCTGATCCATCACAGACAGCTCAGAACTCATCACTATATATGTGAATTTATTATTTCTTGCCCCAATGTACATCACTTTACACTTACTTACACTGAAGTGCAGCTGCCATTTTGCTCCCATTCCCCCAGTTTGGAAAGATCCTTCTGGAGCTCTTCACAATCTAGATTTCACCATCTGGAAAAGTTTGGTATCAAACACAGATTTGGCCACCTTGCTGCTTATCCCAACTCCAGGCCATTTGAAATGAGAAAAAGGAAAGATTCATCCAGGTCATTTTAAATTGGAATGCTTGTGCACCTGACAGTGTTTCCTCTTTTCAACTACCTACATAACCCGTGCAAGTTCCAGTTTGGCCATGATGAGCCTTTGCTACTAACCTAATGTGGATGAACCCACACAGTCATCTGGTTAAAAAAATAATCACATCTGAACCTGTGATCTGAAAATGGAGTTCTTAGGGCCCAATCCTATACATACCATGCAATGTCATTCCTGGAGTTCTGTTGGCGCTGAGTTGTAAAAGAAGCTCCAACAACATGCTACACAGCGCGCTGCCAGGAGTGCCGGCTCACTTTGTTGTCAGCTCTGCCACTTGCCATTGCAGGTAAGATGGTGGGGGAGGCGGAAGGGGTGGCAGGAGGGAAGAACAAGGTGGTGAAGGGCAGTGATGGGGGCATGGGATGGGTGGATTGGGTCCAGAAGGGGGAGAGGGATTGGTGGCACTGGTGTGCACTGTATCCTAAGCCCCTCCCAGATCTGATCCCATGGCATGGGTTCATGCAGACCTGCGCCAGCTAATTAGTTAGCGCAGTTCCAGTTAGACCTCCCCTGTACTGTGGAGACTTACCCCTGAGTAAGGGAATAATTGTTCCCTTACTTGGAGGAGACCTTGGCAATTGACCCCCACCATAGTATGCAGCAGTCACCATTTGGAGCGGGGGAGAAGGCTAGGATTGGGCTGTTAAATGAATAACTCCTAGGGCTCTGGCCTTGAACAGTTGGTATACTCATATACTTATTACCAGCTCATCACAGCAACATATCTAAAAAGACAATGAGACATTGCAACAGAGCACCCAATGATTTGCTTTTTCTTCTAAACATCAAATAATTACAGGCAGCCCAATCCTGTCTAATATTGCAGTGGCACACCTAAGGCAGCCACTACATCCTAAACAGGATTGGGCCCATGCTAGTGAAGTCAGTAGAGTGCACCTTGGGGGAACGGGACATTTGTCCCTTTCCCCCGGGTAGAGACCCAGCAGGCCCAATGGGTCTCCTCGAATGTGCACAGGCAAAATGGCTGGCGCAAATCTGGGAGGCCCGTGTAAAGCCCAGGAGGCCCGGGAAGGGGGATAGGATTTAGCAGACCACACTGCCAATTATCCCTTCCCCCTCCTGGGCCCGTCAGGTCAATACGGCCTCCCTGGAACACACTGTTCTGCCCTCCCACGCCCCTGTCCCAACCGACAGAAAACCTACCTTCTCTAGTGGGCGCAGCTCCCTATCTGAGGCAGAGTGAGCGGTGCCGGCCTCTTCACCGGTGCCGCTTACTCGCCGGGTTTCGAAAACGTGTCTTATGGCACATTTTCGACAGCAGGCTTCGGAAGAGCAGTTGCTCTGCTGGCACTTCTGTAGACAGGATTGCTCTGTTAGGTGCTTTTTGGATAGGGACATTGGTCATTTGGAGTCAATCACATTTTGCTGTTTCTTGTATAAATGGACCATAAATATAGAGGGGAAACATAAAACTCTTTCTCCTCCTTTCCATCTCGTTTGGTTGATAGGAAAAAAACAAAAGAAGAAAGGAGAAATTGTTAGATGGTTTGCCTCTGGCAACATTTCCTAACACTACTAAAGTCATACTAAAGTCACCACTAAGTAGAACATTTATCTTGTAGACAACGGTTGCCTAACCGTTAAGCCACCAACAGAGCTGCACAGCCCAGAGGAATTCATATTCTTTTTGTATATTTCATATGATGCACTGTTCATCTCCTCCTCTTCCAAAAAACATCAGCAGAAACATTGCCAACAAGGTGATTAAACAATATGACTACTTAATGTCTTTTCCTGTGCTTATTTGGCTTTCTACCTTTTTCTTTCAGGGAGAGATGTTGAAGCATTCTTCCAAGGGAGCTCAAAATATTGAACTCCCCAGCTCAAATGTTTGTGAGCAGAATCAAGATGAGCATGAATGTGCCCACAAAAGTGTGAAGGTTTATGAGCAAATCAGTCACTTGGAAGGGCTTTTTTTTCCATTTGAAACTTCACAAGCCATGATGAGTGGCTGATGCCTGCAGAGGTTCAACTCTTTCTGGTTACATTCAAACCTTTGCTTGAATTCTGAAAATTGATGGTTTGCCAAAGCTTGAGTTTTTTGTGCATGTTTGTGCAAAAGCTCAACTCCATTTCAGTTCAAACACTCAAAAGGTCCAATTCTACCTAACACCTTACATGGCAATACAGTGGCGGCGGTGCCTCTGCTGTATCCTGTGGGAACGTTTGGTTGCTGGAGGTCTCTTTGGGGTAAGGGGACATTTGTCCCCATGCCCCAGGGTAAGCCCTAGCAGCCACGGTGGGTTAACTTGGATCTAAGTCAGCTCTATCGCTGGCGCGACTCTGAATTGATCCATGCAGGTGGAGCAAGCCTCGGAAGGGGGTCTGGATTTGGTGTGCACCGCCACCACCAAACCTGCCCCCTTTAGGGCCTGATCCACCCATCCCCTGCCCCTCCCCTCCCCACTCTGCTCTCCCCTGCTCTGTTCCACCCCTCCCCGCCCTCCCCCACCCGTCCCACCTCCTGTGCCTGGCTTATTTGTACTGGCGGGCCTTCCGAGTTCCACTGGTGCACAGGGGAAGGCTCCCACTGGTGTGCCAGCAGCTTGCGCTAGCATCCAGAACTTTACGGCTGCTTTTCATAAGAACATAAGAAGAGCCTTGCTGGATCAGGCCAAAGGCCCATCTAGTCCAGCTTCCTGTATCTCACAGTGGCCCCACTAGATGCCTCTGAGAGCACACAGACAACAAGATTTAGCATTCTGCTGGTGCAGCAGCCCTGTAGGATTGGGTTGAAATACTTGTGCATTCCTATTCAGATTGTTTGGGGTATCCTCCAGAGCTATGTAGGAATTTAACAGTGGAACTGAGGCTTTAAAAATTATCCATCATGGAATTACCATGAGCATGACATTATACAAAATCTTGTCGTACATTTTCTTAAGATGAAAGGGCTTGTGCACAAACAGCAGGCAAGAGTAAAAAAACTACAGGTGAAATGGCTATAAACTGGCATACAAATAAGGAATTATCTCAAAATTTCAAAAATCTAAAATGTTGGATGGACAACATGGAGAATTTTCTGCACTGAAAATTTGGCATGAGCGTTTTACTTTTTTACTTAACTTCACAGATCAAACCTTGCAGGCTGAACAACTGATGCTATTTCTTTGGGAGTGGGGAGAAAGATTTGAAAGATTTGAACCCCCCAGTAAAAGCAATGTAACCTCTAATGATCATATCTTTATGAAGTGTATCATGATTTAATTAGAAATGCTTGCTAATATTTTCTGTTTCTTAGAAACACAGCTACATCATCTACCTAATTACGTTTGGTTGCATTCGCATTTTGGCTTTGAACGGACTAATTCTGTCTCCTGGGTAATAATGACTAGCGTAACAAATGTGTGTCACTCTTTAATATGGCATGTTCTTCTATTAGAAATTGAATTTCTAGCATATGATGGTAAAGCCAAGAGATCAGTTAAGATAAAAATAATTATCAAAAAGGCAACAAATGATCCTTGCATAACTGATATTAATCAATATAAGCAATTTATTGAAATCCAGCCTTTCTACCTGCTAAAACAAAGCAAGTGGATTGGCTGAGCAAAGGAAGACAAAGAAATCAAGGGAGATGAAAAGATTAAAAATGTGTTATTATAACTGCAAACCCTAATCACCAAATTGTATCCCTCAGTTTCACTTTAGCACCATATATCTTTTGTTGCACAGCTGGAGAAATGGATAGTCATTAGAAACTGGAAGGAATATTCAGTGGCAGAAGCAGCACCAATTGGGGAGAATGATGGCAGCAGGAGGAGTTATGAGGGCCAGGAAATTTAAGGACCGTATCTAACACAAATGACAGAAGTAGCTGGTTGAATGGGAGCCTAGCCTGGATTTGACTGACAGCCCAATCTTAACTAAATCCTGTCGTGCTGATGCAGCAGCACCGGTGTGGGCTGAAGGCCTCTTCGGAGTAAGGGGACATTTGTCCCCTTGCCCCAGGGAAAGCACCACCAGCCACTATGGGTCAACTCAGACCTGCACCAGTGATATCGCTGGGGCAAGTCTGAGTTGATCTGTGCAGGTGGATAAGGCCTGGGAAGGGGTGGGGTGGGGGGTTGGATTCAGTGTGTACTGCCACTGCCAAACTTGTCCCTCTCCTGGGCCCAATCCACCCCTGCCCCATCACCTCCGTGTTTCTCCACCCACCCACCCCGTTCAACCTCCACCACCCCATTCCGCCCCCTGCGCCAGGTTAACCTGCTCCGGCAGGCCTCCTACACACCAGATCCCTGCACTGCCACAAAGCACTTTACGGCAATTTTGTGGCAGCCTATGCGGTAGATGGCATAGGGGAGGGAGAATTCTGGCTCATTCCCATCTCTTATTGATAAGAACTCCGCAACGCTACAATTGTACCAATCTTCATCTAGTCAGTGTCAGGAATAAGGTATCTTCCCCAATTTGGACCTTGTGAAGAGTTTCCACCCCAGTTTCCTCCTGGGGCCTTGGTAAGTATACATGTGCCCCCATCCTCCCATATCCATGGGAGATAGGTTCCTGCTGCTATTGTGGATACCTAAAACTGTGGGTAACAGCAAACCCTATACTGTACTTATTGTTAGGCAGAAAGCAGAGGCCTCTCTGTTGTTCCCCCTAACTCTATGTTCTGGCAGCAAACTGTTAATGGCTGTGACTCTGCAAAGCATTCTGGGGTGATAACCCATCAGCTTAAAGGCATTCTGGGGGCTGCCAGTACTTCACTGGCTGCATAATGGCTTCAGTATGTCTGCAGACATATTTACAATGGCTGCAAATAGGTTCAAAATGGCTACCGTGAATTCAAAATGGCCACCTCAAATGCTGCAAGCAGGCCAGCATCAGATACAGGAGGGCTGGAAACAGAGGTAGGTAAGTCATTTGTGTGACAGAGGGATTTCAGAACCGCAAATAAGTGAAACCATGGATACAGGGGTCGCCTGTACAATGGCCTTTCCATATCCATGGGTTTGGCACCCATGCATTTGTCTCAATGCGGGTGCTCGCAGATACGGGAACCACTTTAAAAACCTTGTAAATTGCATTGCTGACCTTAGCATGGCAAAATCCCACTGTTTTGAGTGCTGCAGGGCAGTCCTCAGTCTTCCAAACTTGACTTCCTGGTCCTGTGACTCCCTTTTCCCTGGCATGCCCCAGTGTGATGCTTTCTGTGGCAAGCCAGGACTACCCTGCAGCCCTCAAAGCAGTGGGATTTTGACGCGCTAAGGAAGGGATGTGGATCAAGTCTCTGACAGTCTGACTCCAAGTCCCGAGTCGTCCCAAGTCTCTGGGTCCAAGTTTCATGTGAAGTCCCAAGTCTTTGCCCCCAAGTCCCAACTCTTTGGTTACGAGTTGCAAGTTCCTATCTATTTAATGGGGAAAATGGGTTTAAGCCTGAATAAAATTCGACTTGTTGTAAAAGGCTCCAAGTCTCGAGTTGAGTCTTTCGAGTCTTTTACAATCACCAAGTCAAGTCTGAGTCAAGTCATTGACGCGACTTGAGTCCGACTCAAGTCCGAGTCAATAGACTCCAGTCTACACCACTGTGCTAAGCAAGGTTATTTTAAAACTTTTTTCTTTTTACAAGGTTTTTAAAGTGGCCCCCGTATCCACAATAAAGGAATTTCCTTTAACACAGTTTCGCAGTAACCGTGGGGGCTCCAGAACCTCCGTGGATACCGAGGGCCGACTGTACTGCGTTGCACTTCACATTCTTAGCACTTGATTGCAGTGAAGGCATGTAGATACATTTGTGTGGGAGCATTTGGAGACATTCATGAAACGAAAAAGCCCTTGAGCATGTTACTGAGCGATTTGAAGCACAAGTTGCAGAGTGCTGACAACAGAAAATGCATTTAAGGTTCAAAAAGAAGGTTTCCCAATGTTTATCAGTTTTTGTAAGTTTCCCCTTTACTGTTGCTAAATCATTGAATCCCTTGATGTATTGTGTTCCATAAGTACTTACTCATAACAAGAAACATATGAGACAAATTAAATATTGATATTCACTATAGTATTGTTACAATATTTCACAGGCTTTCAACAAATAAGCAATGTTCCCAGTCACTGCACATTAACTGAGGATAAAAAGAGATTCCACATGCACAAACTCCTGAGAAATTCAGAAAACTCATTTTAATTCTGTCTAGACAATACGCAGGCATTTTTCTCTCAGGAATATTGGGTTGTGGGATTGACTGGAATTGCTGATAAACTGTCTTTAATAGCAAATACTTTCCCCCAGCTCTCTTGATGAAGTTTGAGTTGACGCCATTTTGCACTCTCACTTTAAAAAAAAAATCTGACAGACTCACAGAGTAGGAAGCATGTACTTTTAAATTCATTAACCTTGAGTTTATAGTCACATTGCATTTGCAAAAATAATAGGCAACGTCCAAAGTCTAAGACTTCAATTCCATGCACACTTTCCTGGGTGTAATTCCCATTGGTTTCAGTGGGACTCAGAATAAACATGCAAAGGATTGGGCTGCACATGAGTTATTTGTGTCTATAGTCACAGATGAAGCATTAGAAACCACCAATCGATTATATGACAGTATGTCACCAGAACCAGATGGTATTCTGAAGGGACCTACGTGAATTGCTGAAGAATCGCGTCTGGAATGAACCACAGGACAGAAAGGTAGCTAATGCAATGCCATAAAAAGAATTCCAGGATTTATTGTACAAACTACATTCTTCAGTTGGTTAGACGAATTAAATGAATCTAAACACATACGCAGGTGGTGTACTGTAAATTCTTTGCAGATCATTTGCTCAATAGTAATATAAATTTTCTGCTTGTGCCAATTAAAAAAACTTATAATTAGTTGTAGGTCAACATTGCTCTTTGGGAAATGAACAACAAATTGCAACAACAGATTGCATGCACTTACATTTGCGTTTAGAAAGACAGGATGTTGTTAATTAGGATGAAATGCAAGCATTATATTTCAACTGAATGCAGGGACAGAGAACAGACCTGTTCAGGTGTTTATCAGAAGCGTGTACGGAATGTATTGTGGGGGTGAGCGTGAGTTTGCCACTGAGCTCCAACTCTGTGTCAACATGCTCCCAAAGCCCCATCCCATACTCTTCCCATGGACAGCATTGTTTGCACAATCAAACAGAGCCGACCCTAGGAGCTGTGGGGCCCAATTGGAAACATTTTTGTGGGGCCCCAGATTCACA
This sequence comes from Plestiodon gilberti rubricaudatus, assembly GCA_026170595.1. NCBI lineage: Eukaryota > Metazoa > Chordata > Lepidosauria > Squamata > Scincidae > Plestiodon > Plestiodon gilberti. Next base: position 178,254,572 of record JANXHW010000003.1, on the reverse strand, counting down.
GCCAAGGTCTGTAGAATCTTAGATATATAAATAAAATGTATTATAGACTTTACATCTCTATGGTAGAATGGAAAGCAATCAAAATATGCACTTAAAAAGTGCATGTGAGTCAATGGACCAAATGGATCTCAGCAAATTTTAACATAAAATTGCGTACATGTAAGCTTACAAGTATAGAAACAGAATGTGTAGATTACCTTTGAAAACTAAATAGTTACAAAACCATGTTTTAGTGACTAGAATGATTTACGGCACAATCCTGACTAAAAATCCGGTGGTGGAGCGAGCACTCCGCTGCCGGAAGATGTCGTGAACGTGCTGTAAAACATGTTCACGATGACTTTAGAGTAAGGGGCGCCAGTGCAAGGCTGGCAGCCCTTACTCCGGTGCCAGATCGCCTATGCGGCTGCTGGAGGAGGTAAGAGATCCCCCGGTGGGTGCAGGGGTGGTCTGGGAGGTAAGGGAGGGGGTCCATTGCCCGAGCCGGGCTGGGGGGAAGGGGATGGCGGCCGGGCTGGGGGAAAGGGGATGGTGGCCAGGCTAAATAACTGGCGGAAATCCAAGGAGGCCCATTGGGGCCAGGCCGCACTACACCAGGGGAAGGAGATGAACGTCCCCTTCCCCCAAGTAGACCTCCGGGCCGATCGAGATTGGCCCAGAATGAGGATAGGATCCAGTGGGCGGCCTGGGCCGCCCACTGGATAGTTACGCAGGACTGTGCTGTTAGTAAAAGTATTAATTTTACTTTTTTTAGAAAAAAAATCAAAAAGTAAGTGAACAGCAAACTTAAATACTTGAATCTGAATATAGACCTACAATATATTAACCTGCCATGTGGTGTTGCGTGTATGTTGCAATGTGTTATCATGTGTATTTGACAAGATTACCCTAGTGCGGGGCCCTGTGCCTAAGTGCACAGGTTCAATTGGTTCAATTGGCTTAAAGATGGCCCTGCAGTCAAACACTGTTCACAGGGACAGTGGGTGGTGGGACTTCAGGAGCACTGTATATATTTATCATAATACCTGAATAAGGTTTATAAAGCGTAGTTTGGCCTAAGTGTATCTTTTAAAACTAAATAGCAACCATGGGGGGTGAGTGTATGATCAGGGTCAATGGTATGTATGATGCTTTGACAGTGGTTCCCAACCTTCTGTCCCTTTAAGACAGGGCTGGGACCCGATGGGGGACCCATAGGTGACGGCACCCATCATTTCCAGGTTCTTGCTGCTGCCGCCAAATACAAACACACACACACACACACACACACACACACACACACACACACACACACACACACACACACACACACGTTTAAAAAAATCCCTTTTTTTACTTACCTGTGCTGGCAGTGGCAACAGTGAGAACTTGGAAGTGATTTGCTGACATCACTTATGGGTCTCGGTTGGCTCGCCAACCCCCTTAAGGGGAAAGGGTTTTTTGAACACCTTACCTGGGGGGTCATGACCCCCAGGTTGGGAACCACTGGGCTAGTGGTTATGCATAACTTTATACATAACTTAGAAAAGTAAAATATGTCATGCCATTTGGTTTGAAAATATGTCACAAGCAGAAGATGACTAGGTAAGTCTTCCACTGAAACGAATGAAAAGAAAATGAAGGAAATATACGTCACTGGAAATATATGAAATCATTAACAAAACAAATCAAACACAAAATAAATAATGAAAGCATTTCAACAATTTAAAATGAGATGCAAATGTAGATTTTCATGGCTTGTTGCTACATACAAAGAGGTAATCTTTATGGGTTTTTTTAGCCATGTGAAAACAGCTCTTAACTTGAAGAAGTAAACGAGTTCTTACACTTAGTCCGTTGAGATTCCTGTCCCTCTGATCAGAGGCGTCGCTCCGGTAGGGGCGGGGCTGTAAGTTTTGCTCGGTCGGAGTCCCGTTTACCGAACGAGCAGGAGGCGGCCCCGCCCCCTCACTGTCAGAGCCATTCCGCTGCGGAGAAAGCAGCAGGCTCGACGCCTCTGCCTCTGATCCTACCGATGTTAGAAAGCAGGCGATCTGAGTGGATTCTCCACTCAATTTAAAATGATTAAAAAAAAAGTCTTCTACTTGCTTTGGAGTGTAAAAGGCAGCATACAGAAGTAAAGAAGGAGAACTGTCAAGATTGGCATTCCTTGATTCTGGAAAGAAGTTTGACAGTGTGGAAAGAATATGATATAATTATCCCAATGCTATGCTATTCATGGGAATTCATATCCAAATATTGAACTGCAGAGATGAAGCCATCAAGGCTGTCTCTTATCCACATTCACTTTTGTCACTTTTACTGAGAGTTTTGCAATCGCCATAAGAACTAAGTGGAAAGTTAAAAGGAATCAGAATAAGCCTGAATGAAGGGGGGGATCACAATGTATTATTATTATTATTATTATTATTATTATTAACAGTATTTACCGTATTGACCTGAGTATAACAGCCCAGTCCAGCCTAAGGCCTCAGCGGCACAATTCAGGCACAACTGCAGCCTAAGCGCCTTAGGCTCGAGTTGTGCCTGAATTGTGCCGCAGAGGCCGAATTTGTGCTGCAATTGTGACTGACATAGGACGGGTTAAGGAAAGTTGACCAATTCAGTCCTAAGTTCGGCATAAGAGCTATTCCGTCCTAAGTTTGGCCTAAAAGTGGGCCTGTTGGGGGCGTGTCGGGGGAGTGACGGGTGCGGTTACGAAATTTGTTCCGGTTCCAGACACTGGTGACCCCCTGACACGCCCCCTCGAGCACAACTCAGGCACAAAATTTGGGTCAACAAAAAGGGTGGACTCAAATGTGAGGAGACCCATAGGAGCCATTTTACCTTACCCACACCAGCCCTCTCCTGAAAAGTTCTAACACCCTGGTCCCGAGTTGTGCCTAAGTTAGGACGGAACAGTTGTGGCCTAACTCTGGACACAGACCCAAATAGTTACCCTATCAGCACCCAGCCCCAACCAGCCTCTTTCCCACAAAAGCCCAGCCCCAGCCCTCCACTCACTCACTCACTCACTCTCTCTCTCTCTCTCTCTCTCTCTCTGAGCACGTGGCGTGGGGTCCTGTCCCCCAGCAGCCACAAAGTGGGACTTTGAAAAATTTCAAATACCCCACTTCTCTCTTCCCTTCTCCTCTCTCCTCTCTGCCCCCCTCTAGGGCAGAGAGGGCTGTGCCGCCTGTGGCCAAACTGTTTACTCCTGTGCCTGGGCAGCTCTCTCCATGCAAGTGTTTGCTAACCCATGTCTTTCTCCCAGCCCCTCTCCCCCCCCCACATCAACAACACCAGCAGGTAAGTGCAGGTAAGAGCAGGGTTCGTGCTGACATGTGGTCTGACTTCTGCCTCTTTGCATATAGAAATATAGGTAGGATACATGCCTCTTTACCAATGTCTTGTCTCATAGCTGCCTGCAATGACTGCCATGATATGCCTCTTTACCAATGTTGTGTCTCACAGCTGCCTGCAATGCCTGCCATGATATGCCTCTTTACCAATGTTGTGTCTCATAGCTGCCTGCAATGTCTGCCATGATATGCCTCTTTACCAATGTTGTGTCTCATAGCTGCCTGCAATGCCTGCCATGATATGCCTCTTTACCAATGTTGTGTCTGATTTCTGCCTGTAGTAATGTGAGCACACAATGCCACAAGTGTGGAACTGTTAGCCTTATGTAGACACCAGCTGTTCCCCCCCCCCCTTTTCTCCACAGGGTCTACTCACAGGTCAGTATTGGTAGGTTTGCCATGGTTGTGACCCACACGTTGTGTTGTTGTCTTCTCTCTCTTTGACCCTTTTCCCTTACAGGATCATGTTCTCCTGACACCCAGGGAAGGAGCGCAGACCATGCTATGTGTCTCACACCTCTCAGCTGTGTTTAATTTCTCTCCCTGCAGGCCTTTGCAACTGGCACACTGGCATTTCTTCAATGGCAATTGCTACCATGGAACACCCCTGTGTTTTTTGCCTCCCCAGGAACGTCCACTACCACCTACCTTCCTGGGAGCACCCCTGGGCCTGCAGTCTGGTTGCCCCATGGTCGTCTGCCTCTATGCTGCCAGAGGTCCTGGAGCCTGCCCTGCAACCCTCCTCAGCTGCCAGCGCTGCTGCTGCTCCACCTCCCTGGCTGCCTACTTGCTGTCCCTCCCCTTTCCATGGTGCAGGCTGTGGTTCCACAGGGGAAGGGCCTGCATCCCCTGGTCCATGGGGCACGCCTGCTGCTGCTGCTGCTGCTGCTGCTGCTGCTTCTGCTGAGGTCCGAGTGGCCGCTGTGACTACCCCAGGCAGCCTCGCCTGGCCATCTCTGCCACTGTTCCAGAACAATAAAGATGCCCCTGGAAACACATGTCCCCAATGTTACACAAGCACTGCCTCCCCCAAACAGAGACAGTCCCCAGCACACAAGCCCCTGCATGAATCTCAGCCAGGGCCTGCCACAGCCAGCCCAGGGAGACCACAGCAGGGGGGCTGCCAGACCCTCAGGGCTCAGAGGGGAGTGGGGAGTTGGGGGGCCTCTCAGGCAGGCAAACACTGACAGGCGACATGGCGCACGTCCGCCACGTCCGTGAAGAGCCCTTTCGGCAACCGGGGCTCTCACCTGCCCTCGGTCCACCCGTCAACGGCGTCCGTTTCCGCCCTTGGTCCGCCCGTCACCGGCGTCCGTTTCCACCCGTTACTGGCGTCCGTTCTGCCCAAGGTCCGTCTGCATAAGAGGCGCCCATTCCTGCATTGCCTCCATCTGCAAAGTGACCCCTGTGTCCCTATTGGTCTCTGCTGACCCCTCTCCCTGTATCCCTCTCCCACCAGCCTTGTTGTCTGTCTGTTTCTGACCCACCCGTGCCCCTCCCCAGCACCCACTGTCTGCCTGTCTGTCTGCCTCCCCTCCCACTCCCTGATGATGGAAGCTGGCCACCCCCCACCCCGCCAGAGCGCCTGCCGCGACGTGCTGACGTTGCCCCATCTGGGGGCGTGATGAGCTGCGTGAGCCCTTCCCGCTCGCAGCAGACAAGCCCAAGGCATCTCTCGATCTTGGCCGGGGCACGGAGCAGAAGGCATGCCGGGATACCTTCTTTGTGGGCATTGCCACGGCCCTGGAGGCCCAGGGCTTCAGGCAGCGCATGGGCATGTCATGGCAGAGGCGGTTCCAGACCTCATGAGACCCCCCTTGTGTGTGCCGTTCCCACCCCCTCCTTCCCTTCTCTCCCCCACTCACCCCCCCATGACTCCCACGTGCAGCCTCACCGTGGCTTGGGGGTGGCATCGCCTTCTGCAGGAGGGAGGGCAGTGGCACTCCCCCCTGCAGCAGGTGGCTAATACCCAGGGTGCCCTGGGGCATCTGGCACTGGCACAGGCACAACCTCTGCCCTTCAGCTGACTGTCGCACGCCCAGTGCCTGCAGGCCCACCTGTGGCTGCCCATCTGCTGCGAACGCTGCAGCAGCTGTGGTAGGTGCACACAGACGAGCTCAGGAGGGGGCTCTTCGCTTCCACAAGACTGACACCTCCCCACAGGGGCCTGCCTGCCTCTGTGGTAAGTGTTGCCTCGATCCTGGCCCACTGCTCTTGCCTCCTGCCTAACTCAGGCACAGTTGCAGCCTAACTCAGCCCTATTTTGGGCCTCAACTGTGCCTCAATTGTGCCTGTGTTGGGCTGAGGCCTAAAGGCTGATTCACACTAGCCCTTTCCGTGCGCGTTTTGGCTTAACGTTTGGTCTTTTCGTGCGTTTTTCATGCTTGCGTCTGACGCAGCATGAGCTTACGATGCAGCCAGGAGAGATGGTTTCGGTTTATCTTTTTGATGCGCTCGCGTTTAAGCTAGCGTTTATGCTCGTGGTGCTAGGCAGCCCACCAATCAGAGAAGCGCATTTCTCTTCACCAAATCACAGCTGTGCTTTCTTCAAGAAGGCGGGCAAACGTTCAGAGAACTGCTAGACGCACGTACAGACGCTAGAGCAGGGCATCCGTGCCGGAAAAGGCTAGTGTGAATCAGCCTTGAGACTCACTTTTGTCCCCTAGGGCAAGTCTTTAAAGTAGGGATGCGGCCTACAATCAAAGTCTAGCATTTTCTGCCTAGAGTGTGGTGAGCACCCAGGGGTGCCAGTGATTTCAGCTCGTTTGATTCGGTGAGCAGACACCAGACTCAGAGGTAGGAGCGGGTACCCAAAAGTAAAAGAAAGAAATAAAAGGGGAAAAAAAAGGTCTGCTAGGTGCAGAGGCGCCAAAAGAGCTCAAAAACCAACGTTGTAAAGAAAGATCTTTTACTCAGCTAGCGAGGACACAATCATAAGACAGAAAGTGTAACATATATGATTAATACAGAAGCTTTTATACATTTCATTATTTACATACAGAATCATGGAATTCATTGTCTTGGGGAAATACATAATAAAGAGGGACCAACAGGAGGAAGGATCCAAAAGTTGCACTTCGATACAGCCAATTAGATGGAGGATTGAAACTTTGCACCAATGAGAGCAGCAGCAGCAGATGTGAAATATTTAGCCAATAAAAGACAAACTTTATTAAAAGAACCAATGAGAAGTGTTGTGCTTTGTGTTAACTGGGGCCAATGGGAATGAGAACTGGTAGCCAATGGGAAGAGGGGCAAGGGTGCTGGGAGGCTGGGGTAATGGGATTAGGCCCCCATCCTGGGTGAGTGAGGTGTTCCGGAATCGGATGAATGGGGTCTTTTGTGTTGCTTGTTGACACAAAAGACTGAATTTCCAAATTGATAGGCAAAAGTGCTAATACAATAGGTCCCTGTCTTCCCTGGCACCAGGTATACAATTGGGGAAGTCTGAGTCCATGCTGTCAGTCAGGAAGAGCAGGGCAAGTGATTAGATTAGCATTTGAATTAATTGTAGCCAGCCTGGGAAGGAGCAGTGTGAAGAGTCCCAGGGAATTTGCATGATAGACCAGGCAGCTGGGGGATAATGGGTGGGGAAATGGAATCAGAGCGGGTACAGAGAGACAGGCTGGGCTTAAAGAAATGATAATGTGAAGCATGCATGTGATTGATAGGCAGCAGGAAGACGGGCGTGAGAACTGCTGGAGAGAGAAGTCGTTCAAGTGATACGTTTTTGAGATCAGGAAATGGGCAATCCAAGCCTTCCTGGCTGATCAGGAGTTTCCATGGGTCCCCTTCCCCCCAGCTAGCTTCCCAGGTAGAAGGAAGCCATCTGAGAGCAACACAGAATGGGAGCAATGATGGTTTGCATGGATTATGTGTTTGTAAAATGGCTTCTCCCTACTCCCTGCAGTACGGATCTATGGCAGGAGGAGCCCCCCCCCGGGGGTCCTACGTTCAACCTCTTGTCATCACGCTGGAGGGGGTACCAAAGCCTCCCCGCTTGCCCAATGAGGATCCTCCGACTCGAACGGAGGGTTTTAACGGCTGCAAATCCATTGTACTGCTCCCAGGAGCTTGCTCACCAAGCCTGGGCAGACCCTGGCCAAGTGTCAGAATCGGGACCATTCTGCGTGGGTCCCCCTCCTAGAAGAAGCCCCGTCGACCTTAGTAAGGTTCCGGACACATAACCTCCCAAGGGACCCCTGAAACAGCCATAAATGTCAAGGAAAACCTACTTTCGTTGAAATAAATACTGTATCTTTAAGAGAGGAAGAGCTGTCAGATGCAGGGGTTAAATGAGGTAAAAAGGCTTCCCTGGTTCTGTAATGAGCAACACACGCCGGTCTCCCGGAGTTGGCTGAACGCCCAGAACTCGGTGAAGCGTGAAATAGGATTTGCCGGTTCAGTGAGTTTAAGAGGGTTTAATAGGATTAGACAGGCATAGTGTGAATTGTTGCTGCTGCCGCTTCCTGGAGGCGCGTGGCGGACGCGTGTCCGCTGTCAAACCGGAGAAAAGCCGAATTTAAAGTGTGGTTTGACAAAAAGGGCTGTATCTTTGTAATTCCTGGACCGATTTGGATGGGGTAAAAAGCAATAGGTTCGGGGGGGTCTGGCGGACGACATAAAAATATATGAGGGGGGGTTTCTCTTCACCACAAGAGTTTTCTGCAAAGCGTCCCTTTTTCAAGCCTCCAAGTCTCTTTCAAAGGTAAAACGCTTTTTCTTTTTTTAAACTGCAAAGTGCAGTGTTTTCAGCTCTTAATCACTTGCTAAATGGCCACAATCTCTCTAGCAACCTCTAGCCTTAGAGGTACTTAAAAAAAGTAACCCTTAATTTCCAGCCCCAGGACTCTGTTGAAACTAAGATATTTATTGATCCTGCAGTTTGAAAGTTGAGAGCAAGAGCTCCTGCATAGGCTTATCATATCCAAAGGGGGACAGAGTGCCAACCTTTAGGCAGCAATTCTATGCACACCTTCCTGGGAGTAAGCCCCATTGAATGCAATGGACTTACTTCTGAGTAGACATGCATAGGATTGTGCTGTTAACCATTGAAGTCTAGAAAAAAGGCAGTTGAGGAGGGACATGATTGAGACGTATAAAATTATGCATGGGATGGAGAGAGTGGATAGAGAGAAGTTCTTTTCTCTCTCACACAACACTAGAACTAGGGGACATCCACTCAAATTGAGTGGAGGGAGGATTAAACAGACAAAAGAAAATATTTCTTTACCCAGGGTGTAATTGGTTTGTGGAACTCCTTGCCACAGGAGGTGGTGATGGCACCTGGCCTGGATGCCTTTAAAAGGGGATTGGACAGATTTATGGAGGAAAAGTCCATCACAGCTTACAAGCCATGATGGGGAAAAGCAACCTCCTGGTTGTAGGAGTAGGTTTTCTCTGTGCCAGGTGCAAGGGAGTGGCGACAGGATACAAGTATCTTGTTGTCTTGTGCTCCCTGAGGCATCTGGTGGGGCCACTGTGTGATACAGGAAGCTGGACTAGATGGGCCTTTGGCCTGATCCAGCAGGGCTCTTCTTATGTTCTTATGAAATCTGGGCAGGTGCAGCTTATCATCATGGAAGGGTGCAACAAGCTGCACCTGCCCAAATTCCAAAGGTTAAAGGTAGGCACTCTGTCCCCCTTTGGATCTGGGAAGGCTACTTATACTAGGGTGCCCAGATTCAATAAGGGACAGGGTGCCTATGCCTTTAACTGTATTA